>CM053625.1:136001653-136037788 GCA_028646595.1 Phalanger gymnotis | reverse complement strand
GACACTACCAGAACAGTGCTATAGATCAGAATTTCTGGGAAACTTTTGGAAACTCAGATCTCCCCAAGACCCATAAGTCACCAAGCAGTGACAGCTGGACATATGCAGACAATTCCACAGAGAAGAAGAGCTCAGATAGCTGGGATATCTGGGGCTCAGGAACTGTCTCCAACAACAAAAACAGTAATAACAGCGACAGCTGGGAGAACTGGGAAACCAACTGGGAAAGTGCTGGAGGGGAGGGCAAAACTACCAAGGCCCCGAAGAAGGCAGCCAAAGCAGCAGCATCCTCTGACGAAGGATGGGACAACCAGAACTGGTAGACAAAAGCCTTGGCTGCTGGTGGAGAGGAGCCTCCCGATGGTTATGGGTCATCTTGTGCTTAGTCTTCATTTCTCCCAACACCTGTTTTACCTGAGACAAAATAACCCACGAAGCAAAGTGAGATTCTCTTAGGTGATTCAGCACAGCCATTGCTCTCCAGTCATCAAAGCTCTTTGCAGGCACCTGAGCTTCCCTGGGCTACTGTTTGAAGCCAGACGACTTTCTTCAGGTGTTCTGCCCCAGAAACTTCCAGTTCAAGTGCAAGCACTTTCTTGTGGCCCCATACTGCATGTGCAATTTTTCTAGAATTTCTTGTGCAGCCTTCATTCTAGTGACATGTTAGAGAGAGTCCAGGACAGGATGATATCATCAAGGGGCAACAGAAAGAACTGCAGCTGTCTGAATGCAGAATGAAAGACATTCATTGGAATGACACTAAATAAAACATCTTCCTGAATTGTTAGGACTGAATGAAATTATGTGAAATGTTTTTGATCTTCTGTAAAACGTCTTTTTAAATTGAAATGCCTTTTAAGTTTAAAGGGTTTTGATTTTTTTCATTGTTCTCTAGAAAGAAATCCTAGAGTTGGAAAACTGAAAAATATAGAAAGCAATATCATGACAACACTGACCTTTGGCCATCCTGCCCCTATTTGGATGTCCACGTAGTCACTGTTGCCTTTTCTCTGTCTTACCATTTCAGGTCTGTATTCCCATTGTTCAAATCCCTCAGGTTGCTAATATTTATAATGCAAAGCTCAACTTAAAACATTATTACAAAAGAGTACTCTTCTGCCATTCCTTTTTACCTTTCTACTCTTAACTTGCTAACATGAACACTCTAATTAGTAACTTTTTCCCTTAGCATTTCTCACAGTGCCTATTTTGAGGTCTTTTTACCACAGTCACATTCCTAGATTTGAACTTCAAATCAGTGTTAATACCATAAGGGAATGCAACTGGGACAATATCAAAATGAAAGGAGTAAAAATAAGATACCATTGAATAAAATGGCAAACCACATTGGATCCAAATATAAATGTTAATTTTAATCTCCATTCTGGCTCTCCAAATCTAGTTTTACTTTATTTGTTGTGTAGGTAGTCATTAGAATAACCTCTGCTTTCTTTTACTTCCTACCTGCTTGCTCTGAGTTATACCTGACAAAAAGATTCAATTTTCATTCTTTCTTGCTAGCACTGTAGTTCATTCATCAGTGCAATGAGCATTAAAATTTAATTCTAATTATTGATTGTAACAGAATTACCCAAAAGAATAATTTTATAGGGAAATGTACAAGAGAAGCAGATTTTTATCATTCTAAATATATCACTAAATATAACACTAAATACATCACAAATTTTCTTTGCTGTTTCAGTGTTAATATAGCTTTTTTAAAATCAGCTTTAGAACTCACTTAAACCTCCAATCATGGTGCCATGGATGAAAATCCTCTTCAGAAAATGTGACATCCTTTTAAACCTTTAACTGACTTTCATAAAGCTTTTATGCTCCCAGGAGGAGTGATATTTATTATCTATACAAGTTCGTTCATGTTAACTCTTTGGTATTGAAAAATTTGGTCAAAAACCATGAAGAAGGATTCTTTTTGGGGCGGGGGGGGGGCATTCCTTTCAAATTATAATTGTACTAGATCTTGGTCATCTAGGCAGCGTCAGGGTTTGAAGATGGAAAAATCATACTTTGCGTATTTGAAGTTGACACCATTGCTGTTACTGTACCATTTTTCCCTGTTTCAAGTTAACATTTAACTCTTGATGTTTTTATTTTCTTTTATTTTGCTGTCTTTCCTTTTATAAATGTCTTTTCTATGTCTGCAGTTATTGAATCTTATAGCGAGCTATTTTTACTTGTCTATATGGGAGTTTTATTTGGTCTAAATGTACTAGTTTAACTGAAACCTTACTTCTTTCCACCACCTTGCTATTCTTCTACATGGAGACCTCTTTCAGACAAGGAACAAAATAGATCTTAACAAAACTGTTCTGTATTTTGATGGTAGAAATTTCTGTCATGATGGCCAAGATTCTCTGCTCTTTTAGGAATGCCTAGACTTTTTTCATCCATCCTGTCATTTTGTTCTGAAGACTCCACCGTTTAAATGCATGTTAACATGAACTAATTTGATTGATTGTCCGATAATCTTTTTGCATCAACTTTTACCTCTTTATCACTTGTCATCTGCAGATTTTTGAACCAGTAGTGCATGTAACCTGAAAGCCTTGTTGTCTAACTTAAATATGAAATGTTTTCCCCCCCTTTCTTGACTGAGCAGTACATATATTGTATGATGGTAGTAGTATTTATGTCAACAGAAGTCACTCTGTGGATTGGGTCCTCTAATTGTTGTTGAAGTTATCTTTTGCCTCAAATGATCCATAGACATTTTGGCTTTCTGTATGCTTTCTTATTATTGTTGGTTTTTATCAATCACCTTTCCCATATCAAGATAGACTTTTAGATGAGCAAAAATCTCTTGCATGTTCTTTTTGTTTTAACATTCCATTTCTTTATCCTTTTGTGCTTATGTTAATATTTAGGCTCATCAGTAACTATTTCACATTTCTAGGATTTGTGTAAGTCTAATTCAGTTCATGAAGTAGAATATTTTTAGCCCATACCTCAGTGAAGCACAACTTGATGAAAGTTAAATTTTTCTGGAAAAATATTCCTGAAGCTCACAGCTCCGGGAGGTATGGTTGGCAGTCACCAAGTAACTGCTATAAGTGTTGGTTCAAATAGCATTTCAAAGGAGTGTATGAATAGGCCGGAAATAAAAACAAGTCAAGTTTCAGTTTAGGAATTTGTGTATGTTTTTAAAACAGGGTGAAACTCAAAATTTCTTCTCTCCAAATAGAGTAACGGTTTGGGAGAAGAATAAAGCCTCTTGGTGGACATTGAGAAGCCTTTGCCATTGGAAGTCTTTTTAATGACCTGGGTGAAATAGATTGCAATTCTGTTCCAGTGCCTAGTAGGGATGTTCCATTCTTCAGGGGAATCATTTGCTTTGATTAGTACTTCTTGCCCTTTTGGATTAGGTGGTTATGGGGGGCTCATGGGCTATCTTGATACCAATCCACTGGTGATATGAAGACACTTTTACTTGTTTGGCATCTGTTCTCCACAAAATCATAATTGGTATATTAAGCTGGGACGACAAATTCCAGTTTAAAGGAAGTCTAGGTGAATGTTAGTTCCTAGGGACTGACTTGTATACTTCGAAGTCATAGGTAGCAGCTCTCTGATGACATCTTGGAGAAAGAACAAACTGGAGAAGTTCAAGTAGTTGAGCCCCCCCATGCGTGGCGCATCTGTCTTCCAGTGTTCCCACATCAGAATACTCTAGAAGAGCCAAGCCTTTGAAAATTGGCTTTTAATTTTTTGTTGCTGTTGTTTTGTCTTAGCTCTTGAATTTTACAAACTTGTTTTTTGTTTTTTATTTTTATTTTCCCCCCATCTTTTGGTCTCAAGGATAACACTGCTACTTTTTTTTTTCCAGTCCAGACTTTGTGACATTCCTCTGGTAGGTGAAGAATTTATGTTATGATTGTAATAATTGTGCAATATCTTAATAAGTGTGAATGAATTTGCCTTCTTATCTAATATGGGAAGTAAAGTTTTAAGGTGCAGTCTCCTTTTTTGAGATTAGAGTAGTAGACACCTCACTTTCAAACTTGTGTTGTTCCTCTAGGGGAAAGTTTGAAGGAATTTCTAGTTATACTAATCAAACAGTGGATTCCAAAGTCAGTTTCCAGAATGCTATAACAGAGTGGTCAGATATGACCTTCATTGTATTTTAAAGACAACAGTTCTTTCTCTGGGTTACTTACAGATAATTTTATAACATGCCATTCAAGAGAAGGGGAGACTGTATCTTTAATTTTCTTGGCCTGTTTCTGTGGTGTTTTAAGGATTTGGAAATTTCAGTGACTGGTTATTCTGTTGTATAAAAATGGTATTGGACTTAAACTGCCATGTCATCCTTTAAATGAGCATTACAATAAAGCAGAGAGAAATAGATGCAGCTGTTTGAATCTCCCTACCTCGTCAGTAGCAAGAAGTATGTAGGTCTATGTAGGACATACAGATTTCTGTGAAATGTAGGAGTATTTCTTAAACTCTCCTTGTAAATGAGATAGCACATGGCTCAAGACAGAGATCTGGCTTTGAAGCCAGGAAACTTGGGTTCTAGTCCCACCTCTGATGACATACTGGCTTTGTGACCCCAAGCAAATCACTTAACTTTTCAGTAGTCTAGGAAACTTTCTGAGAATATAAGTAGCAAAGAAGGTGCCAACCTGCATTGGTAGAGGGAATTTTCTATACCAATGAAATCATAAGGCCCAGTACATTATCTCTCACACCCAACTCTTGCCGTATCTATTGCCAAGGCCTATCAGTTTCACCTTTGCAATGTCTCAAAAAGGCCCCCTTTGCTCCTCTGACTGCCACCATTCTGATGCAGGTACTCCATCACCTTATACCTAGACTATTGTAATAGCCTGCTTGTTGATGGGTTTCCCTGCCTCAAGTCTCTCCTCACTTCATTCTGTCCTCCATTTAGCTGCTGAAGTGATTTTTCTAAATCAAAGGTCTGATCATGTCTCTTATCTCTCTCTCTGTCTCTCTCTCTCTGTCTCTGTCTCTCTCTCGCACACACACACTCACTCTGCCCCCACTCCAGTTGCTTCTTGTTGCCTCCAGGAACACACATAAAATCCTGGCATTCAAAGCCCTTCAAAACTTGCTTTCTCCTCCCGTTTAAGTCTTCTTACACTTTACATCGTCTACCCTGCTACATATTCTTTAATTCAATGACACCGGCTTTGCTAAGTGACACTAAACATTAATAAATACTTATTGACTATTAACATTTTGTGAATTACAAGTAGAAATCTGAACACCTTGTTCAGGAGAGAACTGTTTGGGAAGAGTGCTGAATGAGGAGGAACAGCCCCTCAAAGTTGTGTATTCTGGAGCAGGAATGGTTGATGCCTGGGAAGTAGCAATAAAAAAATTTATGAAGATGCCTTTTGTTTGAAACTACCCTGGGCCCCAAGTACTAATACTGATATTTGGTAGTTAAATCTCAGTTTGCAATGATTCTGCCTCCTTACAAACACCTAAAGGTAAATATTTACCTATCGTTTTGGGTCCACTGTTTTCAAGGACATCCAAGATACTTGACTGAAGATAGAATACAGCCTGAAAGCACCACTGGCCTGGGTTCTGATCTTAGCTTTGCCACTGTGGGACTTGATGTCTGTTGTATTATCTCTCTGGCTCAATTCTTTTACCTGTAAAATGAAGGGCTTTGGATGTCTTAAGTCATCTTCTGAATCTGAGATTCTGTACTTAAATGCAATTCAAAAACTGTTAAATATGTACTATGTGAAAGGTCCCATGCTCTGGCAGTGGGAGTCTAATGAATACAGTGAAGGGAAAGTCTCACACAAGTGATGATTTCAGGGGAGAATGCAGTAAGTGAAGAGAGCTCAGCAAAGTTCAGTGATATATGAGACGAGGGAAGAAGCTTGAGAGGGTTAAGGTGTTTCAAGGGAAGGTTTCTCGGAGGACCTAACATCTAAGCTGGGTTCTAACTTAAATTGCCTATTGCTATAGAAAATACATTGTAGGGGAAACAATCATTGTGGGATTTAGATAGTTTCCAGTATTAAATTTCACAATGTATATTTTGAAAGGATTATTTTTTCAAGATGTTAAGATATTTGTTGTGGCAGTCAAAAGCTAACCATTTCCTATGCTCCAGTCTACTAGTGATACGTAGAAAGGTAAGTTTCTGCTCTTGAGTTTACAATCTAATGGGAAAGACAACATGCACACAACTATAAACAAATAGGCTATATGCTGGATGGATTGGAAATAATCAATAGAGGGTAGCCAGTAGAATTGAGGGACTGAGAAAGACTAATTGTAGAAAGTGGAATTTTAGCTGAGACACGAAGGAAGCCAGGGAAGGCAAAAGGCAGAGTTGAGGGGGGATATAGGCATGGGAGATAGCTAGTGAAAATATCTGGAATATCAAAATGGAATGTCTCGTTCAAAGAATAGCAAAGAGATCAAGGTTATTAGATCAAAGAATTTGTGGATGCTGTAAGGAAGGGATGGGGAACCTGCAGGCCCAAGGCCATGTGTGGCCCTCTAGGTCCTCAAGTGTAGCATTTGACTGAATCCAAACTTCACAGAACAAATCACCTTAAAAAGATTTGTTCTGTACTGAATCAAAAGGCCGTACCCAAGGACCTAAAAGGCCAGTTTCCCTACCTCTGGTATAAGGTGTGAGGAGACTGGAAAGGTAGGGTCATAAAAGCGGTATATACAAGAGATATTAGAAAAGTAAAATCAGCAGGCCTTGGCAACAGATTGGATATGGAGGTTGAGAGAGTGATGGATTGAAGGTGATACCTAGATTTCTAGCCTCATTGACAAGATGTTGGTGCCCTTGGCAGCCATAGGAAACTTTGGAAGAGGGGAGGGTTGAGGAGGAAAGATAACAAGTTCAGTTTTAGACATCTTAAATTAATGATGTCGACAGGCCGTCTAGTTCAAGTCTCTAAAAGCCATTTGGAGATGTGAGACTGAAGACTAACGGAAAGGTTGGAGCTGGATAAGTAGATTTGGGAATCATCAGCATACAGGTAATAATTGAATCTATGGGAGCTGATTTATTTTCACCAAGTGAAATAGTATAAAGGAAGAAGAGGCCCAGGATGTTAACTTTGAAGAGAGCAGTTTCATTCTAATGATGAGTTTGAACAGCAAACTGTCTAGTTAAGAGAGAGGAAAGGCATTCCTGCCCACTCTGACAGAATCAGGTACTTCTGTACAAGTGCTTTTATGTGTAAGTTAGGACAGGTAGTGTAAGTTCCTTCATACATATAAGAAAACTGAGAGCCAGAAAGGTTTAACCACTCACCCAGGGTTCCATCCCTTCTAAGAGAAAGGGATTAAGAACTCTTACCAGTGTTTTTATCTCCTATACTAACACCCTTTTTGTGCATTCTGTTCCATTAGAACAGAAAATGACCTCTAGAGAATGTTTCCATCCCATTTGATATCTCTGTAGACGAAGCCCTAGTAGAGTACTGAAGTACTGAAGCCCTAGTCTAATCATTGTGGTGTAAAGGGGACCATAGGGTCATGAAAGCTGGGCCAATGGAACATAAGCTCTGACAGGTCCTATCAAACTAGAAAGACTTCAAATTGAGGCCTGTTTCCTGAGGAGCAATCTGCCTAAGTTTGGAGAGGGTTATTACTAGGTTAGTCACAGGGTAATGATTGTTGTTTGTTTGTTTCTGCTCTCAGACTACTCAATTGTAGAGGGACTGTTACCCAGTTTGCATTGATGTAGAGTATCTACACACAAAATCACAAGTACTTGGAAGTATATGAGCAAATTCAGTCCCAGAGAGGTTGTGATTGGCTACTTATTCACAGATCTGACTTAAAAAATTGAATTACATTGTGTGGCAGGTGAAAGATGAAATGACAGGAAACAAAGGTTTGCTCTTCTGAATATATTGATTTATTAAGCAATGCACTTGGTACTGGACTATGAATATGAGAGGAGATAGATTTTTATGCATTAAAAACATAAGACTCTGATTTCTAATTGGAAGAAATACTAGGGACTTTCCAAGTTGAGAGGGGAGCGTGAACAGATGCAATTACTTGAAATCAGAAAAAGAATGGCCCATTCCCCACTAAATGTCTATTCAATCAAAGGAACATGGAAAAATAACTCATTAGTATGGGGCTAGTTTTCAGATAAGACATGAGTTGCTTGAGATGTATAATTGTAAGAAAACTCCTTGCATCAGTCTTCAGAGCTGACTAGGTTTCTGATCAGCGTTCCCTAGGTCCTTAGTTAAGGGTCTCTAAGCAATAGTAGAGGTGGTCCCACCTACCGTCAGACAATGCAATAAAGTTTTCTCACAAGACAGAAGTTGGACTAGACCCATAATTGAATAGAAAGAGAACTGAGCTAGCTCCAGGATTGAGTCACAAGATGGAGTCAATGTGGTCCACTCAATTTCCACTACCACTTGCTGTTCTATTTCCCTCAGATAGACCCTTAGATTTTTAGTGTTCCTATTTAAAGGAATCTAATGGTAACTCACTCCTTTAGCTTCCACAAACGTTTGTATGTTTATTAACTTGCAGAGCATTGTGGTAGGCAGTGAGAGAGAGATACTAAGATAAAGTAGGACATGTTCCCTGTCCTCATGGAGCTTGATATCTAGTTGACGGACATTATACATGTACAATTAAAATACAAACTATATAATGCATACATAAGCCAAATGTTATTGATTTCAGGGGAAGAAGAAGGATCTTTACTCACTGGAGGAACCAGGAAAAACTTCGTGGAAGATGGCATTTGAGCTGGGCTATAAAAGAATATGAAGAATTTCAATAAGCAGAGAATGGGAGAGGGAGGTGTGCCAGATATAGAGAACAACAAAAGGAAATAAAGATATGATACTGGGTAAGCACAAATGTACATAGGTTGGAGGGAGAGGAATGAAATTAGGCCTGTTTTGATGGAGTTTTTGCTGTGGAGGGTCATAGATAGTAGGTGAGGTAATCTGGAAAGTTAAGGTGGTACCCAGTGGTGAACCTTGAATGCCAAGCCAAGAGGTTTGAACTTTATTTGAAAGACAATAGAGAGCTATTTTTTCCCATATGGATTGTTTGGCTGACTTTTTTGATTAGTTCTAGACTGTCTTGGTACCCTGTAATGTTCTGGGTGTTGGTATCAGAATGGTGTCATTTTATAAGTAGGAACATCTAGAGAGTCTCACCATGTATAGGGAAATTCATCTTCCACTCAGATCTGTGCAGGAGAGCCTCCGTGACAGATAGCGGCAAACATCTTTGGCTAGCATTTGACTCCCTGTTATATATACCTTACCTAATAATAATCAGAGGATCATGGGTCAGGTGAACTGTTATATCTGGTTGCATTTACCAAAGAATCTTAACATGTAAATGAAAGTTTTCTTGTTGCTCATGAGCCTTTAAGATTTTGTTTTTCTGTACTATATCAAGTATGGTTTTTAGTAATCAACCAACAGCAGAATCTTGTATTCTTCTGTACCTTTCTGAGGTTACCCAAGAGGTAATCTTAATAATCCATATAGGAAAAAAATAAATTAATGAAATATGCTTATTGTTCATATGATTATGTTAATACATATATCTAGGATAGGCACTGTTGGTGGACATTACACTGGACATAGAATTGAATAGGGGAAAAAAAAGTGGGATGGATTGCTTTTGGAAAAATTTGCAGTGTTTTTAATGATCCCTAGCTATTCTAACACAAATTCAACTTTTTAATACCAGTATTCTTCCAGTCATGCTATGTAATTGTGAACCCTGAAACTTCACAGTCTCTGAGGAATTAACGTTTCAGGTGACCCAAGGAGCAGCAGAGAGGTGCGTGATGGGCTTAAAAATAGGCTACAGTACATTTTTGTTGATGACCTACACACAAAAAGGACATAAATCAGGAAACATATGACCAGAAAAAGAATTGGGCCAGTCACATGGCACTCAAGAGTGAGAGATAATAGATGGACAATCTGGAATCCTGCACTGGTACCTACAAAATGTAAAAAGACTTGGAGAAGGCCTCCAGGATGTTGCTCAGTTCTTCTGTGAGTAATACACAATGGAACATGGACAAGAATTGTATGGGCTAAGAAGGTATGATGGGCTCCACTCTGTATCAGTAGAATACTGATAAATGCAATCAGAGAATCATTAAATGATGTTACTGAAGGGAAGGGAACAAGCTTATACTGAGTGCTTGCTATGTACTGGACACTCTATTAAGTACTTTACAAATATCTCATTTGATCCTCACAACCCTATGAGATAGGTGCTCTTATTCCCATTTTACATTGAGAAAACTGAGGCAGAAAGAGGTTGCATGACTTGCCCATGGTCACATAGCCAGTGAGTATCTGAGGCTAGATAGAAGCTCATGTCTTCTTGGCTTCATGCCCTGTGCTCTATCTATTGTGCCACCTGGCTAGCTGCCTCTAGGGGTGAGAGTGCTGGGATCGGAACTTTGCAGAATATTAATTTGACAGCCTTGTGAAGAATAAATTGGATTGGGGAGAGAGTGAGGTGGAAAGACCTGCTAGGAAGCTAATGTTATTATGCAATGAGGCAATAATGAGGGCCTGTACTAGGGTAGTTAAGAGTGGAAAAGAAGGAGCTGAATTTGAGAGCTTTTGGAAGTAGAACTGACAAATGTGACTACTGATTGAATGTAGGTGGTAATAAAGGGAAGAGTAAATGTGAACACAAGATTTTATCATAGCTCATTGGGTTAATGGTGATGTCACTAGGCAGAAATAGGGGAATCAAAAGGAAAGCAGGATTTGGAGCAGGGATCGTTGGTTTTAAGCCCAAGTTTGAAATACGAGTGGGACATTAAGGGAGAAAGTCTTGCTGGCAGTTTGCGATGTGAGTCTAAAGGTCAGAATTGGAGATACAAATTTCGGTGTCATTCATCCGTGCAGACTCTTGAAAGTGCTCATTAGCAACAAGGAGATACTTGAAAAAATATGTAGAGAAAGACAAAGACTGGGAATACCACTATTTTAATGTTGGGCAAAAGAAGACAGTGTTAAAAGAGAGAGGAGAACTAATGCAGTGTGATGTCATGGAAGTCTTGGAGTCTGGGTTTTAGAATTAAAAGGTATCTTCAAGTTAATTTAGTCCAACCCTCTCAACTTACAGATAAAGAAACTAAGGGCCGCAGAGGTAAGTGACATGCCAGAGACTGCATAGTAGTAGAAGTGGGATTTAAATTCAGGTCCTTTTACGACAAATCCCATTCTTTCTGGGAGAAGAATGTATCCAAAGGAGGACCTGGTCATCACTGTCAAAAGTAGAAGGTCCATCGTAATTTATAGGAAATTATAAAAGACAAACACAATTTCAATTATATGAAAAAAATTTCTGTACAAGGAAAAGCAATTCATCCTGAATCTTAAGAAAATGTATGTTGGGGAAAATCTTATTAAGCATTAGGAAAAAATTAACCATCTCTGGTAAAAGTCTGATATCCCAAATCTAAAAGAAGTTGACACAAATTTGTAATATCAAGATCCATCCTCCAATAGGTAGTTTCCTTTGGGTCAAAGGATATGAAGAGTGTTCTCCACATAAACTATCAGCAACTATTTGAAAAGGCATTAAAAATCATTAGCAGAGAAATACACATTAAAGCATCTTTTAGCTGTACCACCTTATACATCTGTAAAAGATGAAAAAATGTTAATACTGATGGGGATGTGGGAAAATAAACATGCTAGTTCACTGCCAGTGGAGCTGTGAATTGATTTATTTTGGAAATGAATTTTGTCATTCTTATGGTCCTACTTATATTGTGTTTTTTTGATTCCTATTTCTATGTCTGAGCTCTTGTATGTGTCAGTGGAAGTTAAAATGTATCCATGAAAAAAATTCGGATACAGAAATTCGATTCAGGCTGAGAAAATTGAGAAAAGTTTTTAGACTTGGTGATAAGTCCTGGTGACTTTGGTTTCAGTAGAGCTGATGTGAGAACCCTATCAGTCAGTCAATATTTATAAAGTGTCTGTTTTATTCCAGGCACTGAGGGATGTAAATAAGGAAAAGAAGTAGTCTTTGCCCTCCAGGAGCTTCCAATCCAAAGGGAGAAGACACATTTTAAAATGAAGCTGCAAAGAACAGAGGTGGGGGAGGGGAGGGAAGGGAGGGCAGTCCCAGGAACTCAGGGCACTAATGGGGTATGGGTACCACACCTGATTTGATTTTCCAGTATGATGAGGTTACTGGAGGCATGACAGGTCCAGAGGAGGTGCAGCTGGGAAATGAAGAGGCGTCGGGCCTAGACTACTTTTTTTTTCCAAGAAGTTTAGTTATAAAGGGGAAAAAGGGATGGGAAGTGATTGCTTGAAGGAGCTAATCGCTAGTGGAGTTTGGGAGTGGTTTGGTTTGCTTTCCCAGGGCTTGCGAGATCTGTGTACGTTTGAAAACAGATGGGAAGGAGTCAGTACAAAGGAAGAGAGGAGATGACTAACTAGTGGAGCAAGGTGTCCTGAATAGAGTCAGGGGCACAGGTACAGGTACTAGCCTCCTTGAGGAGTAAGAACATCTCTTCCTCTGAGATGTGGAAGAGAAAGAATAGAAGAATATGTGGAAAAGTTTTGAGGTATAGAAGAAGAGGCACATCCCATTAGATTTTTTAAAATTTTATTTTGTGAACTTGACAAACCTAATTAAAGAACATTTTAACATATGAGGAACAAAAGATTACATTTGAAACTACAAACCATTATTTACAGCATGTTTTTAAATATACATAAAATATAACATGACAGCAATAAATTCATAATCTCTGTCTCCCTTCTGAACTTCCTTTTGCTCTTTTCTAGGTATTTTTAAGTGTTTCATTGATATTTTTTTTTAACATCACTCACTATTCACCATCTTCTTGTCCACCCCCAAATAGAAGCCCTTTTATGGAACAAATAATATAAGTATAGTCCAACCAAATTCACCTTCTGACTGGCTGAAAGTATGTGTCTCATTCTATATATTTGATCCATTATATTTCTCTGCCCAGAGGTGGGAAGCATGCCGTTATTATCAGTTTGAAGTCAAGATTAGAGTTAATTCTTTCCAAGTTGTTTCCCTTTACACAATTGTAGCCATTGTATAAACTGTTCTAGTGTTAACTTCATTGTACTTCAGTTCATACAAGTCCTCCCAGATTTCTCTAAATCTGCCTATTTAATAATTTCTCACAATATAGTAATATTCCTTTGCACTCATATACCATGATTCACTGAGCCCTTTCTCTGTTGATGGACACCTACTTTTTTCCCAGGGTTTTGTTTTTCTTGTGTGTGTGTGTGTGTGTGTTGTGTGTGTTGCTGTTATATAATGCTGTTAGTAGTAACATCTTTGGGGCAAAAAGTAATTTTTTTGGGATATAGTTCCAAATTGATTTCCATAATTGGACCAATTCACAGCTCTTCCAACAGCCTTTCCGGCAAGTGTCATTTTCCTTTTCAGTCAGCATTTTAAAATCTGATAGGTATGAAGTAGAATCTCAGGACTGATTTAATTTGTATTTCTTTTGTTAGTGTTTTGGAGCATTTTTTTTTTACATGGTTGTTGATTGCTTTTAGAACTGCCTGGAGAATGATTGTTATGTACTTACATCAGTTCCCTGTTTATCTTGGATATCAGATCTTTATCAGAGATATTTGTTATAGATTTTCCCCAGATGTTCCCCTTCTAATTTTAATTGCATTGATTTCGTGCAAAAGTGTTTCAATTTGATGTAATAAAAATTTTCCATTTTATCTTTTCTGATCTCTAGCCTCCATTCAATGTTGTCTGGTGAAGTATGTAGGGAGGAGGGTACAGCTGGGAGCTTGAACTGAAAAGGTTTGAAATATTTGATTTGGGAAATGGGATAAAGATCTTGTAATGCAAAAATTCACTACCATTCTCTCATTTACCTGTTTGTAAATGAAGGTTTTTGCATATATGTTTTTTTCTTAAAGAGGAAGCAGGGGAGTGTTGACTGGTATCTTACTGGAGACAATCCCTTCTCTCCAGGAGCTTTTGAGTTACATGCAATCCAGAAAAGCATTTGCTTCAAACCAGAGGAATGGAGTAATTGAGAAGGAAATAGTGCCAAACTAAAAGTGAAGCTCAAAGAGGGAGATAATCATAATCATAATTGGAATTCACATGTAAATGACATCTCTTGGTTTAAAACACTTTCCTCACTATACCCCTATGGCTAGATCGTTCAAACACCATTGTCCTCTTTATACAGATAAAGAAAAGAGGTTTATTGGGGTTCAAAGGGCTATTAAGTGCCATAGCCAGGACCTCAACTCCTATCATCTGACTTCAAACCCAGCACTCATTTCACTACATCATCCTAGTATATGAGTTTAGGTACCTAGTTCCAAATGTCACTTTGCCCAAACTGAAGGAGAGGGTACTTGGACTTCCAAAGCACAGGGCTAGAATGCCCAGATTATAGGAAGAAAATTTAGTAGACAGGGAAGCCCCAGTTCAGGTTTCCATCTAGTTTACCCTACAGGCACATCTGATATATCCTGGGAGCACATAGACCACAATTGGGATTTGTACAGAGCTTAGGAGCAGATGTGGTTTCTAAACTATGAGTCCTCTAAACTGCATCACAGACTAAACCTCCCCGTGAGAGAAGCACCAAACCTGGGATCCTTCTGTTGCCACAAAGCATTGTGTGTTCATTTCCTGGAATTAAAATGGCATGATTGAGTTGATCTGAAATGAAATGTTCTGGCAGAGATTAGCCACTAAATAATTAGAAATTAGTGAAATAACACAATTGGTTCCTGTTGATTGTCCAGAGCCACTGTTAATTAAATCCTCTATTTTGGGTTCAGATAAATTCATTTAGGCCAGTGCAGTTCTAAGGTTGCAACTATTCATTGGTTTCTGGTGCTGGGGTTGAGGGTCTCCCTCTCTGTGATCAGATTCAGTTCTATTGTCCTCCAGTTATTAA
Organism: Phalanger gymnotis; assembly: GCA_028646595.1. Lineage (NCBI taxonomy): Eukaryota > Metazoa > Chordata > Mammalia > Diprotodontia > Phalangeridae > Phalanger > Phalanger gymnotis. The sequence goes on along the minus strand of CM053625.1, from coordinate 136,022,844 downwards.
GAGCCTACTATGTGCTCAACTTTGTACTGGGTGCTGTGAAAGAGACACTATAGTAGAAAGACACTCATAGTCCCTGGCCTTAAGGAGCTTATTATAGTCCACCTGGGAAAACACAAGACTTGCTTGAAGCAGTGAATAAAAAGATAGACTAAGTGGAGGCTGAGAGCTGGCCTTAGAGTCAGAAAAACCAAGGTTCAAATCTCACCTCTGCCATTCCTTGGCTATGCTAGGAGGGGCAAGTCCTTAGATCTTTCAGGGACCCAGGTAATCCTCTAACACTCTTTAAATTGCTGATTTGCATTCATAGAAGGAGCTCCCTTTGTTAAAAAAAAATCACAGAAGAAAGGAAGGAAGGAAGAAAGAAAGAAAATATATTGTATAGACTGCAGAGGGAACTCACAAGAGTGGAAAATTTTTGTGGCCTGGAGTAATTAAGGGAGGAAGATGAAAGCTTGCTTGAAGAAGTGAGACTTTGCTTGGGGATAAGGTATGGGTAAATCTCAGGATCATAGATTTGGAGTTGGAAGAAATTTTAGCAATCATCTATTTCAACTCTCAGTTTACAAATAAGGAAACTGAGGCCAAGAAAGCTTAAGTAGTTTGCCTAAGGTCACCCAAGTAGTGTCAGAGGCAGTATTTAAATCCAAGTCCTATAGGTTCCAAAAGAGTGACTTTATCTCTAGTACTTTTCTACTACACCACACTATAGAGAGCTAATTCCAATTTGGGTCAATAAATCAATATTAAGTGCCTACTTTGTGTCAGGTACTATGCTAGATTTAGGGGATACAAAGATAAAAATGAAATAGCCTCTACCCTTAAGGAGTTGGTGGGGTAAACAAAATGAGCATGGATTGTGTGTGTGTGTGTGTGTGTGTGTGAGAGAGAGAGAGAGAGAGAGAGAGAGAGAATGTGTGTGTATATAGGTGGTGAGCAGATTGCTCTGCTACTTAACTGCCTGGGCCTCCGTCACCTTAACCTCTGTGAACTTGTTTCTTTGTGAAAAATGGATAAAGGGATGGGAAACAGGTTTTGGACTATATGATTTCTAAGGTGCCTTCCATCTCTATGTTTGTGATCCTATCATAAAGTAGGCAAGTCAGGGCCAAATTATATACAGTCTCACAAGCTAAGCAGAAAAAATTTCTACTTGTTACCTTCAGAGGAGGTAATAAGGTGCAGAGAAAATAACATTAGAATCAGGATGGGGAGTATTTAAATTGGTTAACTCATCTAGGGCAAGTTAATTCCTCATCATGGGCCCCATTTTCTCTTCTAAAAGATGTTTGGGCTGGGCCAAACATAGCTTTATATGGTTTTATGCTCCTTCCCCCTCACTTCACAAGAGAGAAAAAGAGGCACTTTTCCTGAGACAGTTTCTCTTTGAAAGTTCACGAACCTGGCTCTTCGACTCTGACCAATTAGTAACTAATTACACACTCTCCAAACAATGGCTTTGGCCAATGTCATCTGTTCCTATTCAGTTTTTTCCTGGTGCCAACTTTAACCTCAGGTCATTTGTTCTTTTAATACCCAACGGTGAATAGGCTCTTGAGATTGCCCTACAGGACTGGGCAAGAGAGATTTGTACTCTAGCATACACACTTGCACACAATATGTTAATAAAAGAACAGCAAATTATGTGTGTGTGTGTTATGTGTTTGAGACTAAGCTATTTAATCTAAACATTTAAACATCGACAAGGTGGTCTTTCCTCAATATAGGAATTCCCTCTGCGATGTTCTCCTACCCTTTACCCTTCCCCCAATTCCTTTATCTACCCTCAGGTGTCAATGAATGAGAATAGCTTTGAGTGAGTTCTTTCCTGGGAGGCTGAGCATCTCAATAGGTCTTGTGGTCACTAAACTAAAGAGACAAATCTGTAATCCTGAGCCAGGAGAGGGGAGGATTTCTAGACACCTGATCTACACCTTTCTATGCGCCTACTCTGGTCTGTAGTCATATAGGTGATTGTGGATTAGTCGTGGAATCTGACATTGAAGTGGGAAAGGACCCTAGAAACCAAGTAGTGGGAGCCCCTCATTTTATAAATGAGGAAATTGAAGCCCAGAGAGTGACTGTCCCGAGGTCACAGTAGTAAATGGCAGAGCTGGGACTCGAACTTGCTTGGAGGCTGTGAAATCACATGACCTAGGTTCAAATCCTGATTGCTATTATGGGTGGGCCCTTTAACATATGAACTACAGCCACTCGGCCCCTGTTTCCGTATCCTTGAAAGGAGGTAATTGGATTAGAGTCTCCTTAGAGTCCCTTACAGCTCCTTAAAAAAAAAAAATTCTCAGTCCCGGTGCTCTTTTCATTAGGCCGCGACCTGTGGGTTTTGGGGGTGGAAGACGAGAAGAAGGCAGTGTGTGAAACAGCGGCAGAGAAGGCTCTGGGTGAACTCTAGGGGCGGAGTCCAGGTAGGACTGGGCACCAGGCGGGGCCCCAGCTCCGGAGTTTGCAAATCAGCGGGCGGAGGCCCCAGGGCCCCTCCTCAGCCCTGCCCACTGTAGGAAAAACTTGAGCGGCCACACGCCCGGGCACCTGTCCTTGAAGAGTAGGTTGGCGTAACTCTGTTTTTCTGGTCCAGTCCCGGGCCAGGTGGCTAGTAGCCCCGGACCACCCAGATCCACGAGAGTTTGGGGCAGGACGGAGTGGGAGTGAGGAGCGAAGTAAAGGATGCTGTGCCCCTTGAAGGTGGCCGCACCAGACGTGGTATAGAAGGAGTCTGGCCCTAGGGTCCAAGTGGAGCCGGGGATATGGAGGGCGGGCCCAGTAGCCTTCGGAAGAAGGCGGCGGAGCGGCAGCACCGGGCGGAGGTGATGCTGGCGGGGGAGCAGCTGAGGTAGGTACCATAACGGGACGACCGGAGGAAGACACCCCGGACTGAAGGGCATGGAACTCATCCTTTCCTTTACAGATGACCCCATAGGCTCATAGGACTTGGAACTGGAAGGGACCTTATAAATCCTCGAGTTCAACTCTTCCTTTTTCTATCCCCGACCCCTGTTTTACATATGAGGGAACTGAGGCTCAGATTGGTGAGATGATTTGTTATGGTCGGTTGCAAAACTAGTAAGTAAGTGGTCAAGCCTGAATTCAAACCCTTATCTTCTGACTTCCAGCTCTGCTTTCTTAGCAATACATCGTGAGGGGAAAAGTAAAACTGGATGAAAGAAAAGCGGCTAATGAATGCGTTGGCAAAGCTCTGGTCTTGAAGCCTGGAAACCTACGGGGAAGAAAGGACTCAGCGGCTGAGCTGGGTTAGAGACAGGGGGGTCGAAGAAAGTTGGAGGGGGGTAGGCGGCGGGGAGGCGGGGTGAGAATACAGGGATGTATTTGCAACCAGAGCCAAACGACAACAATCTTTTTCTCTTAGTGTGTTTCTGATCGTCTGTGTCCTTGTGTTTCAAAGCTTAGAGAGAGTACTGTAATGGTTGTCTAGGAAAAAGGCAAGTGACATCGTCTCTCTTTCCGTCTCCGTCTCTGTCCCTGTATCTCTGTTTCTATCTCTCTATCTCCCTTCCTCTCCTCCTTTATCCCCTTCCCCCTTTCCTTCTCTCTCACCTCCCGCTCTTTCTTCCCTTCCCCTCCCCCTCTCCCTCTTTTTTTCTCCCCCCTTTCTCCTTCTTCCCAGGTCTCTTGCACCCTACCGAGCGAGACTCTGTTCCGTTTCCCTTCTTCCATTACAATGCTGTATATTGCAACTCCTTTTCCAGACTGAATTCAGACTTCTTTCCTTGTAAGGGCTTGTGAAGCTTTCTCAGATTGGAGAAATAGACCTGTTGGTAAATGTTTAACAATTGGCACAATTTATTTTGCATTATTAACATCAATTCATCATTGTCTTAAGTATAGACAATCAACAAAACAATAAATCACCCCCTGATTTGTAGCATTTGCTGATTTTCTAGGTGTAAATATACACAACTGAAAATTTTAACCACTGGGCTAGAGCCAGCATGCCCCTGGAAACCCTAAAGCAAGCTTGGTTGAGAGATCTTGAAAACCTAAATTTGGAAGTTGAGAGTAGACAGCTTTCCTTCAGGCTGTTTCCAGCCCCTTCCTTTTCTGTCCTTTGGACTTGGAATTGGTAGGATGTCCCTCCTCTTCCTTTGCTTACTAATCGTGGAGAGTCCAATGCTGTAGAGAGAACTGATCTGTTCCCCCTCTCTAGAGAACTTCCAGTCCTATGAGCTTTTTAACTTTTTACCCTTGAGTCTGTCCTTGGCTTTTTCCCATAACATTGGCTTCATGCCTATACCACAGGCCCAAAACACACACACACACACACACACACACACCCTCCTTTCACAGCATATAGATGAAGAATGAGAAATTCTGTAGCTAGAAGTCAGTCAATAAACATTTATTAAGTGCCTACTATGTACTGGGCACAGTGCTAAGCTAGAACGCAGTGTAAGGTAAGATGACAAAGCTGGGGTCTGGTGGGAGACATAAAGGGAAAAACCACTCTGTAGTCTCAATGGTACCCAGAGTATGGTCAGGTTAGAGTGAAAACTTCAGAGCTGGATTGACTCAGAAGAAAAGATAAGCTATCTGTAGTAGAGAAGTTCTGAAGAGGAAAAGAGAGACCCGATGGAGATCTGAAGTCATAGAGGGGATTAAGAGAAGGAACTTGTCCACTCAGTCAGTGGACTAGGAGAGGAACTCACACTTGGGGAGAGTTCTAGCACAAGTCAGAGGCCAAGCTTGCATCCCTCAACAGAATAAATTTAGAGGAGTCATTAGGGGAGATGCAGGCTAAGAACACAAACATTTAAAGAAAGTTCTGAAAGACAGACTAGTAACCACTTACTGGTTTGAAGGGCCTTGAGGGGTGGTGAGATAACAGTTTGTTTTTATTTAAAGAAAAGAATCTGGAAATTTAGTGGACAGCAAGTTTAACATGAGCCAACAATGACAAGGCAGCCAAGGAAGCTGATTTGTGACTGCATTAAGAGAGGAATAGTGCTCAGAACAAAGAAAATGAGATTTTCCTTGTGCTTTAGTTGAGCCAGACCACATCTGAACTGGAGAAGTAAAGACTTCTGGGGTGAGGAAGAGGGAATCTGATAGTTGTTTTCAAGCACTGGAAAGACCGTAATGTGAAAGAAGTACTATACTTGTTCTGCTACTATACTTGTTCTGCTTGGCCCCAGAGGGCAAAACTGGGAGCAATGGGTAGACATCATAGAGAGGTAGATTTCAGCTCCATATAGAGCTTCTATCCCCTTGGCTTTCAGTAAATCTCCTATTCAATTTGAAAGGAAATATATCCTTGAATTCACTGTGCATATTCACATAAGAGATAAAACAGATTAATTTTTCACAAAGAAAAGTAAGATTGGATATGCTTCTCAAGGTTACACCAAAAAAATTGTAAATTCATTTATTTGAAATCAATTCCCCAAAATCAAATAAAAATATTCTTGATAACCCCTTAACAGGCATTTCATAATGCAAGTTGGGAATCCCTGGAGTAATAATTTGTGAGATGGTCCCTTCTGACTCTGAGATTCTGTGATTCTGCGGAGTGATGCAGAGGACTATCTCAGCCCTGCCACTTACTATGTAAGTTGCCTTAGGAAAATCATTTCATCTCCCTGGTACAGTGGAAAGAGTACTGGATTTGGGCTCAGAAGACCTGGGTTCAAATGTCAGTCCTGCTCTTTGCTACCTGTCTGACCTTCAGGAAATAACTTAAATTTTCTGCACCTTCATCTGTGAAACGAGGAAGTTATATTACATGTCCTCTATAGGCCCCTTCTAAATCTCATTCTAGCATCCTAAGATCTGGGCTCTGTCTAGAGGACTGTCATCCCCTCTTCCGGTTAGTCCTCTGATATCATGTCTGCAGGGACTCAGGGTCTGACCCTAGTGTCATTTCTGAAATTGTTTTGCTTGGATAGGACCCAATGATATTTGCTCTCTGTCTTCAAATATTGGAAGAGCTGCCACGTGAAAGAAGGTGTGGCCTGTCTAGCCTCAGAAAACAGAACCAAGAGCAAATGAGTAGAATTTTCAAAAAACTAATTTTAGGTTTAAGGTTAGGAAAGACTTCCTAGAAATTGGAGCTATCCAGAATAGAATGGATTACCTTGATAGGTAATATGTTACCCCTCCTTAGAGGTCTTCATCCAAAGTCTGGGTGAACATTTTTCAGATTTATTATACTGAAGATTCTTTTTGAGTATGGGTTGAAGTAGATGATAGCTCAAAGTTCCTTTCCAATTCTCAAATTCTGTGATTTCTAGCAGGTTTATATAGGATTTGGGGGATAGGTTATGATGGCTAAATTAGCTTGGTGTCTGGGAGGGAAGAATTTCTTGGGAGGGGGAGAGCAGAGAAAACCTTGGAGCAATCTGTGTAGGTGTCCAAGGGGACTGAGTACTGAATGCTCAGCCCACTGGGGCACATACAGACAGCTAGCTCTGGAAATGCCTGGAAATTCAGTGCATGAGAGCTTTCTGAGAGTGAGTAAATACTTGGAAGGCCTACATTGCTCTACTTCTAGGTCCTCCCACCCTTCCTCTAGATCACTGACATTCTTCTAGGTCATTTCAGCAAATACCTGAAGGCAGTGGAGGTGAAGGTCATGGTCTGGGCACCCAGCCCTGCATGCACATGTAGGGTGGTTCTGAGGTGGAGCTTCAGAAGAAATATCCAGAACTCCTGGTGAGCCCTGTGTAGCCTGCTGAGATGAGAGGCTCAGCCCCACGAAGATCCTATTCTCAGAAGTTTTAGAAAAGGGGGAGAAGGAGGGACAGTGTAGCTACAGGATGATAGTGTTACTTAGTACCTGCACCTACTTAATACCTGGGAACAAGACGACCTGTTTGACTTTGCACAGGTTCTCTTATCCTCTTTTTGTTTGCAAAGTGAAGTGGATTGAGATTTCCGGTTAAGTAGAAGATTAAGTTAAGCAGAGAAGGATCAGAGCCACTTAAATCCTACAATTCTCTGCACTAGGCTCTAGCCAAGGGAGAAAGTCCTGAGGTTTTGAAGGGAGCAGCCCTCTTTAAGGGGCAGAAGCTGAAATTGCTATGATGCTGAGATAGATGCCTGGGGACCAGAAGTCTGAAGCAATCTGATTTGAGACATTCCAAATGCTCTATTATTTCATATGATGCTAGAAATACTAGCTATAAGGTAGGAATAAGTTATTGGAGCATAGTTATTGGGCATAGGCAAAGAAGAAACAAAATTATTCCTTCTTGTAAACGGTAGAATGGTCTCCTTAGAAAATTTCTTGAGGTTCAACTAAAAATTAATTATAACAATAACTTCAGCAAAGTAGCAGGACATGAAACAAACCCGCACAAATCATCAGCCTTTCCATATATTACTGACAAAACCCAGCAGGAAGAGATTCAAAAGTAAAATTCAGACTGAGTACAATATATATAAAAGATTTAACAGTCTATCTACAAATGCAAAGATGTTATGAATACAACTCCAAAACACTTTTTACAGAACTAAAGATGGCCAAATAGTTGAAGAGACATGAATTTCTCATGGCTGGGTCATGCCATTATAATGGATTGGAGTACAGAGAATTGGAGGATTCAGGTGCCTCTGAACCTTCTCTGCTTCTCCAGTCGGATTTCTAGTTTGTTATCTGGCTTTTTCCGGCTTCCCAGGTTGTGACATCCCATAGGCTTCTTGATTGAATTTTTGTATAGTTCTATGCCAGATGACGGCACTTACTATAGCTTCTCTTTGGATTGCTTATTATTCAGTTTGTTGCAATTTTAAAATCTTTTCTGGGTACATTGAGACTTGAATTCTTCTGTGACCTTTCAGGCATCCAATGAAAAAAAATACAATACCAATCAAACTGCCAAAAGGTTACTTTATAGAGCTAGAAAAAATTAGCAACAAAATTCACCTGGAAAAAAAGGTTAAGAATCTTAATGGAAATGATGAAAAAAAAAAAGTGGGAAGGAGGCCTGGCAGTACCAGATGTCAAACAGTACTACAAAGCATTAATTATCCAAACTACTTGGTACTGGCTAAAAAATAAAAATGTTGGTTAGTAAAATGTCAGGCATGCAAGATCCAAAAGCAAATGAACAGAAAACACAACATTTAATAAATAAAATGACCCCAGTTATTGAATAAAACCCACTATCCTGTTAAAACTTTTTGGAAAATTTGAAAACAGCCTGATATAAGTTAGGGTTACATGATCATTTCACTTTATATGGTACAATAAGTTCCAAATTGATGCATGCCCTAGATCTTAAAGGCCACATCATAAACAAATTAGAAGATTAAGGAAAGAGATACCTTTGTTCCTAACCAAACAAGGGATAGAGATTATTACAAGAGACAAAATAGAAAGCTTTAGTTATATAAACCTGAAAATCTTTTCGCACAAATTCAAGGCAGCTAAAAATACAAAGAAAATTAGAAGGGAAATTGTGAAAAGTTTCTCTGATAAGGTCTGATGTCCACTTAGATGGGGATAGATGGGGAACTTAGTCAAAGAATAAGAGTCACTCCCCAATAGATAAATGGTTCTAGGGTATGAACAGGCAGTTCTCAACTGTCGACAACTATATAAAAATACTCCAAATGGCTAATAATAAGACAAATAAGTAAGACAACTCTGAGCTTCTGACAGACAATTTTTGGAGTAAATGTGGGAGAACAGGCACTCTAATAAGGCAGTTAGGTGGTAGGGTGGATAGGGTACTAGGCCTGCAGTCAGGAAGACAAATTCAAATCTAGCCTCATACACTCTCTACTTATGTGACCCTGGGCAATTCAACTGAGGCAATGTTTGCCTCAGTTTCATCAACCATAATAAAAGAGGGGTAGTAATGGTCCTCTACCTTCCAGGTTGTGAGGATCAAATGAGTTAATGATTGTAAAAAGCGCTTAGCACATAATAGACACTTAATAAATATTTGTTTCTTTCTGAATGCATTGTCGATAGAGGTGAAAAGTCTGTCTGTTCTGGAAAACAATTTAGAACTATACCCTCAAAAGTCATCACTAAACTGCATACCTTTTTTAGCTCAGGAATATCACTACTAGGCATAAAACCCTAAAGAAGAAAACAAATTTACCTGTTCAAAAATATTGTTTTAATTTATTTTTTATTTTTAGTTTACAACACTCAGTTCCACAAATTTTTGAGTTCTAAACTTTCTCCCCCTTTCTCTTCCTCCCTCCCCGCCCCCAGATGGCATGTAATCTGTTATAGGTTCTGTATTTACCTTCACGTTAAACAATAGCCAAATTGTAAAGAAGAATTATAATCAATGGAATGAGCCATGAGAAAGAAGAAACAAAACCAAAAAAAAAGGAGAGAGAGAAAAAGAGAGAGCAAAGAGTTTGCCTCAATCTGCATTCAGACTCTGTAGTTCTTTCCCTAGATGTGGATAGCATTTTCCATCATGAGTCTTTTGGAGCTGTCTTAGAACCTTGAATTGCTGAAAAGAGCCAAGTCTATCAAAGTTAGTCATCACAGATACCGTGTGTCTGTAATAGTATATAATGTTCTCCTGGTTCTGCTCCCTTCACTCAGCATCAGATCATGTAAGTCTTTCCAGGTTATTATGAAGTCCTTCTGCTCCTCATTTCTTATAGTACAATAGTATTCCATTACATTCATATACTACAACTTATTTAGCCATTCCCTAAGTGATGGGCATCCCCTTGATTTCCAGTTCTTTGCCATCACAAAAAGAGCTGCTATAAATATTTTCATACATGTAGGTCCTTTTCCCACTTGTATGATCTCTTTGGGATACAGCTCTAGAAGTGGTATTACTGGGTCAAAGGGTATACACATTTTTATAGCCCTTTGGGCATAGTTCCAAATTGCTCTCCAGAATGGCTGGATCAGTTCACAACTCTACCAACAGTGCATGAGTGTTCCAATTTTCCCACATCCTCTCCAGCATTTATCATTTTCCTGTTTTGTCATGTTAGCCAATCTGACAGGAGAGATGTGGTACCTTAGAGTTGTTTTGATTTGCATTTCTCTAATCAATAGTTATGTAGAGCATTTTTTCATATGACTATAGATATCTTTAATTTCTTCCTCTGAAAACTGCCTGTTCATATCCTTTGACCATTTATCAATTGGGGAATGATTTGTTATTCTTATAAATTTGACTCAGTTCCCTGTATATTTTAGAGATGAGGCCTTTATCAGAGATACTGGTTATAAAAATTCTTTCACAATTTTCTGCTTCTCTCCTAATCTTGGTTGCATTGGCTTTGTTTGTAAAAAACTTTTCAATTTAACATAATCAAAATTGTGCATTTTGCATTTCATAATGCTCTCTATCTCTTGTTTGGTAAAAATATTCTTAACAGCACTTTTAGTTATAGCAAAGCACTAGAAAATAAAAGGTTGCCTATCCATTGGGGAATGGCTGGATCAATTATGATATATGAATGTAATGGAATACTATTGTGCCATGAGTCATGATGACAGCTGGGTGGCACAGTGGATAGAGCTCTGGGTCTGGAGTCAGGAAGACTCCTCATTCTTAGTTTGAATCTGTCTTCAGACACTTCCTATCTATATGACCCTGGGTAAGTCACTTAACCCTATTTGCCTCAGATTCCTCATCTGTAAAATGAATTGGAGAAGGATCTCTACCAAGAAAACCCCAAACGGGGTCATAGAGAGTCAAACATGAATGAGAAATGACTTAACAACAATATGAGCCATAACCAAAAACATAGAGTCAGAAAAACTTGGAAAGACATATAAATGAATGCAAAGTGAAGTGAGCAGAATCAAAACAATTTATACAACGATACTATAAAAAGAAACAACCTTGAAGATTTAAAACCTCTTACCAGTTCAATGAATGACCAATCTTAGATCCATAGGACTGATGATAAAATATACCACTCACTTCTTGGCACAAAGTTAATGGACTAGGCATGTAGAATGAGACGTATTTTCAGACATGGCCGTGGTGTGGATTTATTTAGCTTAGCTTCATTTGTTACAAAGGAAGGATTTTTTAAGTAGTTTTTTTTTTCAGGAGTCGTGAAGGAGAAGGGAGCTAGTGATGCTTCCTAAAAATGAAAAGAAAGAAAAAAATATCATCAAAAAAATTTTTTAATGCACAGAAGAAAGCAGAAGGAAGTTCACTGGACACAGAGAAGTGGACTCACATATTGAAATATATAGATGTGTATGTGTGTGTATACATAAGTCAGCTGAGATAGTGTTCTAGGCTATTCTTTTAAGTTGCAAAGAAGGCACATACTTGTGTGGCTAGAGGGAATTTCCTAACCTAGGTGTTCCCTATACCAATGAAATTACAAGTCCAGTCTCTAACTACCCTTTTAAAAATACAGGTTGCACATCATAGAGGTTTGCATTTTCATATGTAATTCTCTTCCTCTATTTTTCCTTGTACATGGGAATGCCCATGTTTGTTGGTGTTTGTCAAGTTCAAAATAACCATATATATATATATATATATATATATATATATATATATATATATATATATATATATATATATATAAAAGTGAAGCAGGTTAGTTTAGGTGATTTATCTCTAAAGTCTATTCCTGCTCTAGCCTTCTCTGAATCTATGAGTTCATTGAGAAGCCTGTCCAGAGTGGGACTGTGTCTCTAGAGAGGATGAAGGTGGGGGGTCACAGAGCACTTTTTCCTGGGGTTCAGCCACATGCCCAGTACTGTCCTTCAGAAGTCACTCTGTGCTTTCTGTACACTCTGCCAAATGACACAATCCCCACAATCCCCTAAGATCCCCTGCCTCTGAGTCACCCTGAATGATCACATTTAGTGGTTAGAAGCTTTGGAAAATAATCTATCAGTTCGTAAGGAAAGGAACTGAAGGACTTCACTTGAACCAGACCCAAGAGCCTTCCCTAGTTCTTACTATAGCTTCCATAGGAGGTGATTCCACAGTAGAAAGAGGTTGTATTTGGAGTCAGAAGATCTGGGTTCTAATGCTACCTCTATTAATTAGTATCTATGTGACTTTATCTGTAAAATGAGGGTTTTGGACTAAGAACTTCTAAAATCCCCTCTAGCTCTAAATCTATGATGCTTAAAGCTTCAATAATTTCTGTCTGCCCCTCAGATCTCTCCTCCATCTTTCCCCTATTGCTCACCCTGCATCCCTTCTGTTTCCTCTACCTTCTCTGGGCTGCTTTTTTCTCCTCAGTCTCTCTCTCTTTTTCACTCTTGCTTTTTGTTTTTCATTTTTCCCCCTAATTCTTTCTCCTTCTCCTTTTCCCAGTCTCTTCCCCTTCATCTTTCCCTTTTATCTCCCTTCTGTCTCACCACCTCCCTTTCCCTTTCTTCCTATTTCTCTCGTCTTCTCTTACTCGTTCCTTCTCCTTCCTCCTTATCTTCCTCTGTCTTCTCCCTCCATTTCTCTTCCCCCCTGCCCTTTCTCCTTCTTTCTCTTTCCTCTTTTCACTTCCTTCAAACTTCCTTCTTCCTCACTCCACAGAAAAGTCAATCACTGTTTCTAACTCTGCTGACACCTTCTCACCTTCTTGATTGACAGGTTCAGAAGTGTGAGGATGGTCTGTTGTAGTGGGTAATCACCACCCTGTAAGGCAGGTGCTCACTCACTGTCTGGTGGCCCCAGAGATCCCCTATGAGCTTTGTGGAAGTTAGAATAGGGTGTATATGTACTTTACACTGAACTAAGTTGCTTAGGATTGTGAGGTCAAGGGCCTTATCCATGGTGGTCCTGGAGAAATCCAGAGCAGACACTTGTACAGATACATCCAGGGGGAAGGTGTTCCTTATGATTTTCTTGGGAGCTAGGGAAGACAGTGCAGTCCTGGCTCTTTTTCCTTAGGACCCATTACAAAAACAACTTTGAAGCAGAAGTGGGATCACTGTGGATAGCTTCAAATATATTTCAGACCTTCTATATCGTGTGTGTGTGTGTGTGTGTGTGTGTGTGTGAGAGAGAGAGAGACAGAGAGACAGAGACAGAGAGACAGACACAGACACACACAGAGGGAGGGAGGGAGGGAGGGGAGGGAGAGAGAGAGAGAAAGAGAGAGAGAGAGAGAGAGAGAGAGAGAGAGAGAGAGAGAGAGAGCGCTAAGTGATAGAGGCAACACAGAATGGTTCCCTTTCAATTTTGATTGCTTCTCACTGGTTTTTGCTGTTTCTCTGTCCAAGGTCAAGAGTAAAATGTATTTTTTCCATTCTTTCCCCCTTCCCCAGTTTGGCATTGCAAAATACTCCATTCTCACCCATCCCCTCTGACTGTGCACCGGACCCCTGCTATCACCACAGTCTCAGATAAAGGCTTAGAGTTGACTCATTGCCCAAGGCTAGAGCTACATCAGCCATAAGCTCATGACCTTTAGACCTCCTTTTATACCCACCAGTTATCCCTGTTTTAAGATTAGCTAAAATTCTTGCCACATTGAGTTAGAGGGAGTTGAGAAGTGTGTGTGGATTGGCCATGTTTCTGAGGAGAGGTATTCCATTCACCTATCGTGAAGCTTTTTATTCAACCTCTTCTTTGAGACATCTTTTAAAGCTGCCTCCTCCCAGCTGCACATAGCTCTTAGATGGCAGAATGTGTAAGCAATAATTGCTGCCCCTCCTCCACCCCCCTTTGTCCATAGCAGCATCTCATTAATGGTGAAGGTAACCCAAAATTGCCAGGAATTCAACTTTAAACAACTGGAAGCAGCTAATGGCAGCTTCCTTCCTCCATGAGAGCTGTCTAATCTAACCTCCCTGCCTCCACCCCAATTTGCCACGAATAAAAGCTTATTATGAAACAGGGATGATCGATGGATATCCCGAGTATTGGGACGGCATCCAGGAAATGGTAAAAGAGCTAGAAGAAAGCATCCAGGACAGCGGAGATGCTCTATGGAGCTTTTAACAGAAGGACAGGGCTGAAGAATTGTATAAGAGCAGAATGCAGGGATAGGCTGGGAGCTGCCTCAGGGCAGAGAGCACATTTATTGAATCATCTAGTGGCACAGTCATAAGGGACCTTAGCAGCCATCTACCCAAATCCTCACAATAATATACTCAATAAGTGGTCATTTGGCCTCAGTTTTCTCATCTGTCAAATGGGGGTTTAGATTAGATGCCCTCAGACTCCTTACACCTCTGAATGGGTGATCCTAAGGGACTGGCCTCCATTGAAGACTTCAGGTAAGGGGGAATCCCCCTGTTGGCAGGCAGCCTATTCTGCTTTGGGATAGCTCAAGATGCTAGGAAGTTCTTCCCCATGTGAGAGCTAAAGTTGCTCCTTTGTAACTTCCACCTCTGCTTGCTGGGGCCAAATAGTACACACCTAATCCTTCTTCCACATGAGAGCCTTTGATGATGAATGATGGACCCACTGAGGTATCCATGTATAGGCTATCCTGACTAGGAGCCTTGGAAAGGTTTAGAGCTGAGTCTTACGATCAACTTCTACTGACCAAGGAAAGTCAGTGTTGTGCTGCCCCTGGTGTGTGAGTGGGAAAATTTGCAAGCCCAGGGCACCAGAATCTGCCCTTGGGAGGCTATCTTGGTCACCTGTCTAGGGCACTCCTGCTTGGGTGTTAGCTGAATGAGTCCTCCTTACAATTCCTATAGCTGTTCTCAGCTTGGTGAATATTTGGGAAGCAGGGCAGCTCAGAGTGGGCTTTCCTGAATGGTATGTCTTGAAGAGCAATGACCTGGGCTGCTGATTCTGAATCCTCTGGGGTTTTCACCTCCTTCCCTGGGCTGCCTACCCTTCTTCCTGGGAGCCATCTCTAGTTGTCCTGATCTGTATAGAGGAGAAAGTGAGGCTAGTGACCTTGCACAGCCCTCCCTCACTTAAATCGAATTCACTTACAAGTCATGGCATCACCTTCCTGATGTCATGGTCTTTTTCCAGAACAAAGGACAAACAACAACCCTTCCTCCTGACCTCCTTTCTTCAACTCTAAGGATTATTTATTAAGTGCCTACTGTATGCAAAGCACTGTGCTGGGTGCTGGGGCGACTAGACACAAACATGGGTAATAAAAATGCACAGTAGTACAGGATGAGGCAGCAAAGTGGCCCAAAGGCTACGGTGATTGACTTGGACTCTGTAAGACCTGAGTTAAAATCTTATTTCACACTTTCTATCTATGTGACCCTAAGCAAGTCACTCAACCTTTCTCTGTCTTAATTTCCTATCTGTAGAATGTGGACAATAATAGCACCTACCTTCCAGGACAGCTATGAGGATCAAAAGGGGTAACACATACAGAAAGCACTTTGCAAAACTTTAAAGCACCATATAAATGCAAGCTATTCTCGTGATATACCCCAGTTATAAAAAGTAGCATTTTTTTTTCTCTTTTCCTGTGTCTTTGTAGCTCCATCACCCATTAGAATACCTTACATATATGCTAGTATAGCTCCTCCTCAGGGGTTTGGTGCTCCCCGGGATCCCCGACTCTCTCTGGTGCTAATTATGTTCCAAAGGCTGGAAACTACTAGCAGTTTAGGGTCCCAGGGGTAGCATTGGATGGATAGTGTTTCTAGCTCTGTCATTGCTATGCCTTCCTCTCTCCAGGTTCAGTCACTGGTGGCTGGATATTCAGACTGACCCTTATCCTTGTACTGCAGGCCGCATATCTGACAATTCTGAGGCTGGAAGGGAAGCATTGTGGGAAGGGGCAGATCCCTGCCTAAGACCCCAGTGTAGGAACCCATCTGTGATGTCTGAGACAATAGGGACTTCCCACATGTTCACTGGATAGTAGTAAGGCATTTGGGGTGAACAATAGCCGGGGCCCATGCCGCAGGGAGGAAGGGAAGTCTCTACAAAAACATCCGGGTATTTTTTCCTCTTTCTTCCCCACTCTCCATGTAGGGAAATTCCCCCCCTGCAGCTGAGGATTGTGGAATTTAAATGTGATGCTGTAGGCTACAATTCAGGCCACAAGACAAGTGGCAGAATTATGGAGCTTATGGCTGGTGACTCAGTTTGGATCTTGGTCCCTTAGGGACTGAGCTGCTGGGAGTGGACCTTTTATCCTTTGACTGGCTGACAGTTTATATCACACTTCTCCCAGCCCCCAAATATAGAGAAGTACAACTTCTTTCAGATGAACTCGGATGCGTTAAACAAAAGACAAAAGGTGCTGGAAAGTCAGGAAGACCAGAGTCCAAATCCCCTATCTGTCACTAACTATGTGACCCTGGGTAAGTCACTACACCTCTGTGTAGCTGAGGTAGCACCTCAAGACTTACCTACAAAAACACAGATGTATTGATGGGGGAGGGAAGGCCTTGGAATTCCCCTTGCTGATGAAATTATAGTGCCTTTGCATTAAGCAAAATCCAAGACAAAATTATACTTGGCCCTAGTTGGGACTGAGCTAGGATACCCTCCAAGATCCAAGGGAAGACAAAGATTCCCTCTTTGAAGGAGTGAGACCTCTGTGGCCAGTGTTATTGACCAGAAACCTGTTTAAGCTGCCCCAAGAAAGGCAGACAGTGTTGGCTGGACTGGGCAAGTGATCGTAGAGTTTGGTCCAAGCTAACTGGAAACCTCAGAGATCTCACCTGAGTATGGGGAGCCAGTCAGGTAGAAAGAAACATGTCAAGGGTATGGCCTGTGTAGCAATAGTCACAACCTGTGTGTTATGTCTATGAGTGCCTCTATGTGTTTGTGTGTGTGCTGCGGATGTCGTGTGCTAGCGTGGGATGAAGGTGTTTTGACTGTGCGTATACGTGATTTGAGGGGTTGCCTTTAAAATGAGGACACAATTATTCTTTTTTTCTTAGAGCAGGTAAGATTCCAAAGCCCTGGAAGGGATGAGAGTTCTTAATGAAAGGGGAGTGCAGATCACTGAAGCACGTGGAGAAGCAAACAAGGATGGGGAGAGGTGGGGAGGGAGAGTTCGGAGCAGCTATGCTTTCAGGACCTTGTAAGTTACTTTGTCAGGTCCCATGGTGAAATTATTCATGGTCACAGGGCAATGCAGGGTTGTGTGACATTGGAAAAGTACCTTCCTTAATCTCCATGATCTGAGCAAGGATTAGTGGGGTATCTTCAGACAGCTGGGACACCTTCCTCTAGCCTCGTCACACTTTAAGAATTCCCTTCTCCTCCTGTCCTCTGCCATACGTGGAGCAAGCTTCTAGGGGCTTCAGGGAGTGTGACTCATTTTCAGGTGTGCATAGATGCTGAATGAATGAATGCATGAATTAATTATAGATTTATCATTAATTGCAACCATTAATTGTAATTAATAAAATTAATCAAGCATTCACCTAGCATCTACATTGTGCTAGGCAGTGTTTATATACTGGAGGTGTTGTTGTTGTGTTAATCCCAGAACTGCTTGCCTAAGTCTGGTACCCTCTTTGCATCATCAGTAGATGAGGGCTCAGGGTAATACCACTAGGTAGGAAGGCAAATGTGACTTTAATATGGCCCTCATAATGTATTCCATAGTCAGACAGAAGTGCCTTTTAAATTACTCACTGTTGTATTTTCCCTTCTGTTTAGAGATTATCTGAATAAAAAGAAAGTATATACTCTTTTGGATTAACTGCTGTTATGTAGTTTTACCTGTTTTTTGATTATCCACACTGTTCCTCCTCTTCATTAAGATATAGCAGTGCAATCTTTATATTTCTGGGGATACATAGGCCACCAAGTCTCAGCTTTCAGTGGTTCATCTGTAAAGTGGCCTCAGTATATCACTTCTTTTTTTGGGATGGCTGGTATTTATTTAGTATTTTATTTTCCTCCAGTTACATGTAAAGACAATTTTTAACATTTGTTTTTAAAACTTTGAGTTCCAAATTATCTCCCATCCTCCCTACCCTGCCTCATTGAGAAGGCAAGCAATTCTATATAGGTTATACACCTGTGGTCCTGCAAAACATATCCATAATAGTCACGTTTTGAAAGAAAATATAGACCAAAAAAAAAGCCAACCTCAAGAAAAATAAAGTTAAAAAAGTATGCTTCAACCTGTATTCAGACTCCATCAGTTCTTTCTCTGGGGATGGATAGCATTTTTCATCACAAGTCCTTCAGAGTTGTCTTGGATCACTGTATTGCTGAGAATAGCTGCATCATTCACAGCTGATCATTTTATAATATTGCTGTTCCTTTGTACACAGTACATTCTACTTTGCATCAGTCCATGATGGTCTTTCCAGGTTTTTCTGAGAGCATCCTGCTCATCATTTCTTATAGCACAATAATATTCCATCATAATCACATGCCACAACTTGTGCGGCCATTCCCCAATTGATGGGCATCCCCTCGGTTTCTAATTCTTTGCTCCCAAAAAAGAGCTACTATAAATATTTTAGTACATCACTTCTAAGAGCTCTCCTAGCTTTTCCTCTGCCCTCCTTCATCTGTTTTAGGCTTCGACTTCACGATGGGAAGCTCATCAAGGATCGACGTTATCATCTTCGGACGTATCCCAACTGTTTTGTTGCCAAGGAGCTCACGGATTGGCTGATAGACCACAAGGAGGCACCAGACAGAGAAACAGGCATTCGGCTGATGCAGAAACTGATGGATCACTACATCATTCATCATGGTATGTGGTCTCTCTTCCAGCTCGCTTCACCTCCCCACTCTTCCATCCCATCTGGAGAGTCCAACAGCTTCACTTCTGAAGGGGCAGAGAGGGCCAACCATACTTACAGTCAGAGTAGGTGGGGATCTATGTAGTTTGGATAGGGGTAGGGTAGAACATTGTGAAGAGCCTCTCCTCCCCTCAGAAAGTTCTCCCCACCCAGCTTCTTACATTTGCCTGACCTCACCTTCAATATCTGTAGCCTTATTTAATAATCTCCTCCAGCGTCTTACATTTTCAGCTGTATCTGGCCTACCTCTCTCCCACTGTGGTTAGTCCCTTTGGATTTAAGATATGGAGAGGGCCTCTGCTATGATTAGTTATTCATTTTTCTTTTCTTTCTTTCTTTCCTTTTTTTTTTTTTGCAAAGGCCATGGCATTTGAAAAATTCCTAACTCCCTTTCTAGACTTTTTTTTTTCAATTTTCTTTTGCCTCCATGTTCAAAAATTTCCTCCACCCCCGTGTAGAAAAGGACAATGGTTCAGTGTCTGTCTGTGTGTGGCTTTAGTCCTTGGAGCATGACCCACAGATAATTAGCCAATATTTTCCCGCATCATCACTGGATTCCAGTTGTGATTGAAGTTGTGAGAAAGAAAGAGTGTTTTGGTAATAGTGCCTTTTCCTGCTGATGTTGGCTAGTGCTCTGCTCTACTTCTCACCTGAGCTTTATAAAAAATTGTCCCCTCCTGACTCAGCCCCATGCCTAGCATTTATGCCCAGGGAATCTGCCCTTTTGACAAGTTGTCTTGGAATTCATATGATAATTTCACTTGTGTTGAGGTATTGTTGGCTAGTGATGGGCTTAAATAAGAGGAGACTAGAGAAGGCAGTGCTTAACCCAAAAGAATGAGGCTGGGAAAGGTCATGGGGTCACCACTTTAGAGCTGAGAGAGGCTCGAGGCCATCTAAGCCAACCTCTCCCCCCATCTTTATAGATAAGGAAACTAGGACTCTTGGAAATTAAGTGACTTGGCTAAGATCACACAGTTAGTAAGCATCAGAGGCAGTATTTGAACCACTGATCACTTGAATGAAGGCATAAATGGGATATTTATCAAATACATAGGTGACATAAAGCTTGAGAGGAAGGGACACAATGACCTTGGTAGATTGGATTTATGAGCCAAGTCAAATTTTAATAATTTTATATATACATGTATATGTATATATATATATGTATACACATAGACATATATACATACACATATATGTATAATTATACACTTGGATTCAAAAATGTATTTCACAAATATAGGATGGAAAAGGTATGACCTAGACAATAGGTTCTATGAAAAAGATCTGGGCTTTTCATTATACAGTAAACTCAATATGAATCCTGTGACTTCAGAGAAAGTTCATGTACCATCCTGTATTATCCCACGTGGTTAATTCAGGCACCAGCCAGAAAGATATTTGGGAGTGGGGGACTTCTTGACACCCCTCCAATGATATCATAGAGGTCAGGCAGTCCTAATAGTCTGCAATTTGGATCAGGGGGATAGATTGTCTTTTTTCTGCTAAGTCATGGCTGGGGTATGAGAGGGAAACACTAGGCCCTTGTCTGGTTGGTAAATTCATCTGGAGAATTCCATACTCCATGGGGGAAGAGGAGGGAGGGAAGGAAGGAGGGATGGGAAGGAGAGAGAGAAAGAAAGAGAGAGAGAGAGAGAGAATGAATACATTTGAGAGTGTGAGGCATATGTAAGGTTGTATGGGTATGAGTATGGACAGTACGTGTGTGAAAGACTGAATTTGTGTGTGCCCTTGCAGCTTCACAAGCTTCTCTTCCTGGAGGTCTCCTGGGTGGTTCTCCTAAGTTGGGCTGTGTGGCCAGGCCGTAATTGTGGATGAATGATGAACAGACTCATTTGGATGGAACAAGAACCAACTTTGACCCTTGCCCAGGCCTTGGCCTGTGGTCCAGGAAACCAAAGCCACAGTGGAATGAGGCTTGGCTTCTCATTCCTGCATCTTGGCCTCTCTCCTTTCCCCCCCTCTCCACATGCAAACGACACAGGACTTGAGAAAATGGCTGTCTTAATTTACTCTGCCCCTTAAACCTGAGAATGAAAGCTATGCCTTCTTTAAAAAAAATACTGAAACTCTTTTCGAAAACATTGTCATATCCCCATTACTCCCTAGCTCCTCCTATGTATCCACCTACATTACAAAGTTTGGTTAATCAAAACAAACACATTAGCCTTTTCTGACAATATATGCCTCACTCAACACCTATAATCCACCACCTTTCTTCTGAGAGACAGGAGGCTTGCTTTATCCATTTGAAGTTAAGATTTGGCACCAAACATAGGGACTGCTGAAGTCTTTCATTGTGGCTTTATTTATGTTAATGTGGTCATGTTTCCACAATCTGGCTAGCAGCTTCTGTGGGGGTGCAAGATCCACCCACAGCCAGCACCCAGAAAGCTGCCGGACAGCACAGGTTCTTTTGATCTGCCTTAATAAGGAGAGCAAGGTGAAGGGGTTGGCAAGCTTACTTTAATTCAGCACACAAATATCATTCACTTAGTTCAGGGGAAAAAGCCAGCACCCTGAACTTCAGAGCAAAATACAAGCAAATTACAAACATCAACAGACAGACCTTGTC
>CM053625.1:135911461-136001153 GCA_028646595.1 Phalanger gymnotis | reverse complement strand
AGCCAGCACCCAGAAAGCTGCCGGACAGCACAGGTTCTTTTGATCTGCCTTAATAAGGAGAGCAAGGTGAAGGGGTTGGCAAGCTTACTTTAATTCAGCACACAAATATCATTCACTTAGTTCAGGGGAAAAAGCCAGCACCCTGAACTTCAGAGCAAAATACAAGCAAATTACAAACATCAACAGACAGACCTTGTCTTATTCAAATCCCAATACATAGTTACCAGAGTTCAACAAAGCCTCAGCATCCGGGTTTATAATCTGGAGGGCTCCTTAGCTACAGCTGCCTGGAGTCTTGTCATCAACACCATCTCGAGAGCCCTTAAACAAATTACAGACAGACCCAATACAATTCATAGTTACCAACATCTAGGTTCAGCTCGGGAGCTCACAAGGACTGGCCCAGAGTCACATACCACCACTGCTTCAGCAAAGAGCTGCAGGAAGCTGAGGCCAACCCCTGATTTTTATATCTTTATCAGCATCAGGGTGAGCCACACATGCGACTCACCCACGTGACCCAAAATCGTCACAAAGAGCCACATAAATCTACTTGGTCTAAAAGTCTCTGCTGTCCCAGACGTGCAAACCAGGCCCTTCGTGGAGTTAGCCCCACCTTAGTTGCCAATCCATACCCACATAGGTTTTACACTTAATAGGGGTTTGGGCCTGGGGCTTATCACTTAGCAAGATTCAATGAAATAGCTGAATCACTCAAAGCAAACAAAAGCCAAACTCCTCGAGGGCACCTGTTGAACTAAGTGCTAAGGAGCCCATTTTGTGACACAGGTCATCAGGCCAATTGCTCTGGTTTTGGTGCTATTCTTAATGACTGTTTATTCAGGGAGGGTGGTAGAGAGGGTGTGACTTGACTACTCCATGCAAGTAGTTACTTTGATTTGTCCCTTCATTTTTTTCTGGCCTACTATTCCCTGCCCACCTACTCCCCGGGGTCCTAGGTCTAACCAGACCTTCCTAGGAAACACAGAAAGAAGTCTTACTTGGATATGTGGGTGGATGGATGAATGGATGGATGGATATCCAGACAGGTTAAACCTCCTTTCAGGAAACAAGTATTTATTGAGATCCTACTGTGAACCCTGTCTACTTTGAACCATTTCCTAATGGAAACAAAGAAAGGAAAACAAACAATAACCAAAAAAAAAGTTCCTGCCTTCAAGGAGCTCACTTTTCTAATTGGGGTGGGGGAGGTGGGGGAAGTGAGAGAGATGGGGTTAGACACTTTAGAAACAACTAAGTGTAAATAAAATGTGCAATGTAAACTGGAGGTAATCTTGGCGGGAAGGCATTAGCAGTGGGGGAAATGACCAGGAAAGGCTGAGACTTAGGATGGAAGGAGGGGGGTGGGGAGGGCAGAGAGAGAGAGACAGAGAGAGAGAGAGAGAAAGAGAAAGAGAAGAGAAGGGGAGGAGAGGGGAGAGGAAAGGAGACAGAGAGAGGAGGGACAGAGGAGAGAGACAGAAATGATACATGCATATGTTACACAGAAATGCAAATTTTGATTGCTGAAACTTGGCAAGATATCTTGGGGCTCATGGGCTACATTTCTTTCTTGAGGATCATGTGCCTTCAACCCAGATCACTCTGGCTCTCATTTATTGGCCAACAATAGGTCACAGACCAAGCCTTACTTGGTCATTGTTTGGGCCTTGGTTGGCTGAGAGTGAATGTAAATTGTTTCTGTTTTGGCCAGAAACCCTGAGGGTCTTCCCCTCCTGGATTGATTTTTTTTTTTGACTAGGTAAAAGAGTACATTCTCTGCCTCATTTCTTACACACCCTTAATAAATGATTGGGTGTTGCCTCAGTTAAACTGAGCCCGGTTAAAGACCTTATCTTAAAAAGGCCCAGGTCTCCCACTATATCAGAGCCATCTCCAGGCATTCTGATCTATATCTGGCCACTGAACCCAGATGGCTCCAGAGGAGAAAAGAGACTGATGGCTTTGCACAGCCCTCCCTCACTTAAATCCAGTTCCCTTGCAAGTCATGGCATTACCTCCTTGATGTCATGGTCCTCTTTGAAAACAATGGGGACAACAACAAGGGGAGAAGGGGTTTGGGGAAAGAGAAATATAGGGAATAGCTGGGGTGGGGGATGGTCAGATGAGGTGAGGGCTTTTAAAGGAAGAGTGCATTTGTAGGCAGCAGGGGAGGAACCAGCAGATAGTGGATATTAGTGAGAGTGGGAATGATAGAGGGGCTATCTGCTGGAAATGATGGGAAGAGATAGGATTAAGGATGCATGTAGAGGGATTTGCCCTGGCAAGGAAAAGGACCACCTCTTCATAGGAGAAAGGGATGAAGGAGGAGAGAGTAGAGGAAGACATCAATCCAGAGTTTTAGTCATATTTCTACCACTCGCTGTCTTTCTGACTTTAAGCTTTTTAATTGCTTTCTTTGAACATTCCTCTCCTGCCAGTTGGCTCCTGGGGGCAAGGAGTGTTCAAATGAGATCATCATATTCCCTGAAAAAAGTTTATCCTGTTCTATGCCAAGGCCAGATTGTGACCATGAAAGACCAAGGATAGAACACGGGTGAGCAACTGATCAGTGTCATTTGTTCATCTGCTCTCATAAACATCTCCTTCCTTGCCTGTCAGTGGCTCCAGTGGTCTTTTGGTCTGTTTGGCAAGATGCTATGCAGATTCTGTTCTGAGTGGGAGGGTGCTTCTTGGTTGCTATGGGTGTGGGATGTCCTGAGTGATGCCTATTCCCAACCTCCACAGTGTGTGATGAGCACTCAGACTACAAAGATGCCAAACTGCTGTATCGTTTCCGCAAGGACGATGGAACTTTCCCTTTAAACAAGGATGTCAAGGTGTTTCTTCGAGGCCAGAGTCTGTATGAAGCGTATGTAGCAAGGTGGGAGAGGCGGGGCGGGAACAAGGGGAATGCTTAGGGGAGGGGGAGGGCTGGGATTGGAATTAATTTCAGCCCTGCCATTTTCTCATAGTAGCCTTGGGACCATCATTAACCACAAAAGACTCCATTAGCTTTTGTCTTCCTCTTTTCTGTATGTCACCCCCCCTTCTACAAATGACTGTCCACATATAAGCACATTCTTGTCTGTGTACCTTCAGCATGTCTGTTTAGTATGTGTGCGTTTGAGCATACTTGTGTTTGTTGTACATGTGAACATGCTTGTATGCACATGAAAGCCTATGTGCAGTGTCCATGGGAATGCATCAGTGCCCTGTGTATATATGTCTGCCTTCAAATTCCATGGGAATATATACATATATATATACACACATCTGTATATACATATGCACGTACATGTGACTGTCTCTACTGTGTTCACATGAGAATATTTATACACAGTATACAAGGGAGCTGGCCTAGACCAGTCTCTGCTTGTGCTCTCTATCCTTTTCCCTCCTCTCTTTTCTTGCCGCTTTTATCATCCTGTCTCTCTCTGTCAGTCTTATACACTAGATTCTCCGCTGATGCCTGTAAATACACCCAGATCTGCCCCATTCTCAAAAAACTTGACCATTCCAGGCCCAGAAAAAAATTGTCTAGATTCATTGTCTCAATTTTCTCACCTCCCACTCACTTGTCTCTTTGTGATTTCATTGGTTCCCATGGGTTCAACTATCCCTTCTACACAATGATCATCAGATCTATATATCCATCCCTAGTCTGTCTCTCTTGACCTCCTGTTCTGCCTCACTCACTGCCTATTGGATTTTTCCAAATGGATGGCCTTTAGGCACCTCAAACTCAACTTACCTAAAATCAAACTTGTTTATCTGGCCCCAAACTTGCTCTTCTTCCTAATGTTCCAGATTGCTGTTAGGACACTGTTATCCTTCCAGTCACCCAGATTCACAAACTAGATTTCATCTTTGACTCTGTCACCCCACATATCCGATCAATTGCAAAGTGACTTAAATTCTACCTCAGTTCTCTCTTCCATACACCTTTCTCTGTTCACATGACTGACTACCCTAGCTTGGGTCCACATCTTGCCTAAACTTTGGCAATAGCTTCCTAATTAGCCTCATAGTCTCTTCCCTCTTAATCCATCTTCCACATAGCTGTCAATGTAATATTCTAAAAGTACACATCTGACCACGTCACTCCCTTGCCTAAGAAGCTCCAATGTCTACCTCTTGCTTCTAGGACAATATGTAACCTTCCTTTGGCATTTCAAGCCCATCTCAGCCTGGCCCCAGTCTTCCCTTCCAGAGTTATA
Source organism: Phalanger gymnotis (assembly GCA_028646595.1). Classification (NCBI taxonomy): domain Eukaryota; kingdom Metazoa; phylum Chordata; class Mammalia; order Diprotodontia; family Phalangeridae; genus Phalanger; species Phalanger gymnotis. The sequence continues at coordinate 135,996,933 of CM053625.1, read as the reverse complement.
ACATTTTATTTGTCTTTACGCAGTCCACCTTCCAGGCAAACAAACATATTTGATGTTCCTCATATACAACACTCCATCTCTCAGCCTGATCATGCCTAGAATTCTGTTCTTCCTTATGTCTACCTTTTAGAACCCTACACTCCCTTTAAGATTTAGCTCAAATGTGTACCCTACAAGAGGTCTTTCCTGATTTCTCTAGTTACTGCTTGCCCTGACCCAAAATGACTTAGTAATCATACTTATATTGTGTTTTTCTTTTTATATGTTGCTTTCTCTAAGTAGAACGTAAGCTCTTTGTTACCTGGGACTGTTCCATTTTTTCTTTGTATCCTGGCATACAAATGCTAAATTGATTCTTATCTAATTTAATTGAATGGACCAGGATGGTCTGGTGACAGCTTAGTGGATTTGGAGTCTGAGAGCCTAGGTTCAAATTCCAGCTGTGTCACTACACTCATACTACATACGGGACCTCAAACAAATCGTGTCAGCTCTTTGGGTCTCAGTTTCCTCCTCTGTAAAGTGAGAGTGTTAGACTAGTTGGCCTCCAACGTTCCTTTCAACTCTTAAAATTCATGGTCCCACGATCTGTAAAAGTTTTAGCTTTGAATCTATGACCCAGTGTCTGCCTGCTAGTGCCCATGTGAGTAAATGGGGAGCATATACATATGTCTGTGTAATATCCAAGGGAGTATGTCTTTGAACAGTTGAGCAGCAAGTACATGTGTACATTGTGCATGTGAGTGTGAGCTCACGCCTGCCTGCAGTGTTCACATGAGCTGTGCTTGCATGCAGTGTACTTGTGATCGCCTGTGTGTATGTGTGTGTGTGTGTGTGTACACGTGTGTACGCGTCCGTACCTGTCTTTCCTATCTTTACTCCAGTTTTCTGAGTAGCACTTTTAGAGGAACAGCTGGTCAGAGATCCACAGGCCTAGGGCTCCCTCTGCTGATCATCTCTAAGAATGCAGGTGGCTATAATTAACTTTGCTCCATCACTCTCCTGCGGATGCTAAAGAGCAGCCCCTCTGGTAGCCTGGTCCTGGAGGCAAGTGACCCAAGGTAGCTATGCCTTCTCAGGACTGGGAGGGAGTCCTAACCTGGACCAATGGGACTGAGCCTTCTTCAATGAGGTGCTCAGGTCCTGGCCCTATAGTACTCACCAGAACGTGTGACAGAGCGGCCTCCTACTTTTTTCTGTCCAACTGGAAACACGTGCACACACTCACATGTGTATGTACACACACACACACACACACACATGCACGCACACACAGAGCCCAAACAAAAACCAGTGACATTCCACACATTTGCAAAGACGTTTGTATTTTTCACAGACATTAATAACATTTCCTCCTCAGAACAGCTCTGTGAGGTAGACAGGGCATGCATTATCATTCCTGTTTTATAGATAGAGAAACTGAGAATCATTTTTCTCAGTCACATAATTTAGTAGCAGAGCTGAAACTGGAGTCCAAGTCAACAGACTCCTCATATTTTTGCTTTAACACGTGACCTTCCCTGAGCTCTGACCCTGGCTCCACCACAAATTTGCTGTGTGCCTTTGAACACCAATCACTCCCCCTCTTCTGTAGAATCAGGATTTGAATACCTACTGCTATGACCACCTGCAAGGATGCCATAGAAGCACAGGGAACTAAAGGATTTTAAAGCATCATATATATTACAAAGTACCATAAGAAGGATTATTAAGGAGGGACTGGGGGATACAAGGTAGGAGATATCCTCATTCCAATTTGGGCTCTCTCCCTAGGTTGGTGAGTGCAGATGACTCAATCCTTAAAGTGCGGGAGGAAAAATCTGTCAGGTACCAGCGAGCTTTCCTGGGCTGTGAGATGGTGGACTGGCTCACTCAGGAGGGAGAGGCAGCCAGCAGGAAGGAGGCTGTGGAGCTGTGTCGGACTCTCCTGGAACATGGGATCATTCAACATGGTGAGGGGGAGGAGAGGATAAGGTACAAGATTAATGTGGAGGGGCAGTTTGGAGCAACTTGATAAAGTCAGGGAAGTAAAGTTTCCTTGCCCTGTGCCCTCACTCTGCTTCCCATACAACATGGGATAGCTTCTGTATTTTTAAAGAGTTTTAATGAATATTCTCAAGGAATGCCACACTAATGGTGGAATTTCAGGCACCAGAAAACAATGAATCCTTTAATAAGTCTTTATTGCTGGCTCTTGTAGGGCCAGTTCTATCCTCTATTGTACCATTGTGGAAATAGGCAAAAGAAAAGCCTTAAGTCTTGCCTTCAGGGAGCTCCTTCTGTCTGGGAAGACCAAGCTTTTACACATGGAACAGGACAAGACAGGAGAGTTTGTGATCTAGGGCTCATTGTATGAGAAACCAGTGATAAGAATTTTAGGAGTTCAGAGAAGGGGGTTGCCAATGAGAGCAGGAAGTAGCATTCTAGGTCAAGCATAGGATGATAAATATAAAAATGGAAGGAATTTTTCAGGCCATTGAGTCCCACTTCCTCATTTTACAGTTGGGGAAACTGAGGCAAATAGAGGTTTGTTTTTTTTTTAGTGGCTTACACAAGTCTACATAGCCAGTAAGTCTGAGGTGGAATTTAAACTCATATCTTACTGACTCCAAGTGCAGCACTCAGGGGAAGGACTCCTTTGCAAATGAGCAGAGCTGTTTGGTTGTTGGAGGAAATGTCTTGGAAGCAGGAGACTCTCCAATGCTCAGTTTAGAGGGCTATGGAAGAGGCTTAGTCTGAAAAGGAAGGAGAAATAGGGAAGAGGGAGGGTGAGGCGGGGACTTCTCCAGCCTTGCTGACCTCTCCTCTCTCTTTGCCCAGTCTCTACCAAGCACCACTTCTTTGACAGCAATCTCCTCTACCAGTTCCGGATCAACTTCCGTAGGCGGCGGCGGCTGACGGAGCTTCTGACTGACAACCTCCGAGCTGTCCCTGAGAGCCCCGATAGCCCCTTTTGTCTTCGAAAGCTCAACCCTGACCAGGGCAATACCAGCTTCCTCTCAGGTAACTGGTCCGGGGCATCCACTCTCGGGGGAGGGATATTAATTAGCACATTGGTACCAGTTCTCAATTCTCTATAAAATGGCCTTATCTTTTCATTATCTAGCTGAGATCCAGGCTTCTGAAAATAGGGCCATGCCACACAGGTCTCAGAGATAGGCAGAGAGGCAATGCTTTTTTATATGTATTTGAGCATGAGTACTGTACGTATTGTATAGAAGCCAGTGGAGTTTTGGATTATCTATGATTCTGTGATTTAATATTCGATATGAAAATATCCAGGAATCCTCTACCCCTAACCCCTGCTGCCAGATGTAGCTATCTCATCTAGAGAAAGTTTTGGATTGGGCTACTGTCAGGGTACATGTGTCAGTGAAAAATGGGGCCTAGACTGTGCCCTGATGGGAGTAGGCAGGCCTCTCCGAGGTTAGCTGCTTTCTTCTAACACCCTCCCAAACCAAGGCCTCATTTTTTTCCTTTCAGTTCAGCCTAACAAGGAAATCAAAGTGGTCTCGGCTGTCAGGAGAAGCAGTGTCACCAGCCTAGCAGGGGGAGCTGGCCCTTTCTATAACAGTCCACCTCTTCTGGGGCTCCCACCAGGCTCTGAGTGCAACCCCAAGTCAGGTAAGGCTCTCTATCCATCTGTTGGTCTACATCACTCAGCAATTCAGTGGCGTAGTATAGGAGAAAGAGCCCTGAAATCCAGAAGGTTGAGATCTATTTCTTTGTCATCCACTTGCTGTGTGGTCTTGGGCAAGTTGAACACAAACTCCACCTGCTGACCTTATCTCGAGGACTCTTTGAAGGACCATTTCCCAAGTACCACCCATCAAGGACTTAGTTCTTCAAAGCACCACTAGGTGGCATGACTAGAGAGGCAGAGTTCCAGGCCTGGAGCTGAGAGGTATTGTCCAATAACCTGGTGGTATCAGATGCTGTAAGTGGGTCGAGGCAGATATGATCTTGGCTAACCTACGCAGTCACACAGACACAGCGATAAATAGATAAACAAACACTAATATCACAGACTCTCAAATGTAGACATACATACATACATGCAGTATTACACATGCTTACACAAATGTCCAATCACAGACCATTATGTATAGCGTGCTTTGTTGTCAGGGACTATGTTGTATCCTTCTCTCTATCACCCAGAGGAACCTGGCACATATTGTACATGAGCGAGTGAATGAATGACACATTGCTTATGCCAAAATTGGAAGTTCTATATAGGCATGGGCTTTGCCAAAATTTGTGGCTCTTTTCCTTAAAATGCAAATCTCTGGGTCTTTGGGTCAGGATTCCTTTCCCAGGTCTTCATGGGTGCCTGGCTGTAGTAGGTTGAATGTCCATTTGTCCATCCCAAAGACAGGCCACTTTCTTAGTACAGTAAGTCTCCCCTATCTGAGAGAAAAGTTGAGGGTAAATCGAAAGGCATGACCAGGGTTGGTGGACTTCACTGGGGTAAAAGAGTAGGGTCATTCCTTATTCCTTTCTATGGGCCTTCTTGAACTCTAACTAAATGACCCCTTCTTCTACATCAGTGCTGAAGAGACAGGTAACCAGTGAGGAGCTATTGTCCCCAGGAGCCCCCTATGTGAAGAAGACTCTAACAGTAAGTGGACAGTTGTAACTAGAAATCCTGGCACCCAGAGAAAATTTTATTGGGAAAGTTGAGTTGCAGAAGATGGGCTAATCATGGATGCAATCATGCTAGGAGAGGGGGCAGTCTGTCTGGGAGGAAATCTGGCTAATGCCTTAGTGGTTATTGGGGATAGAAGTAAGTCCTAGGACAGGAGAACCATGGAAAGGGAACTCTAGAGGTAGTAGTCTGGGGGCAGTCATGCTATGGATGGGTTGGTGTAAAGAGGGAAAGAAGTCATTGTAGGGAGGGGGTATTGGAGAGGAATAACAACCCCTTCCCAAATCATTGCTCCCCAACAGCTGCCATTGTTGATGCACAAAAACTAGATTTCTCAATGTTAGATTTCAGTATGTGTCTGTGAGGAAGTTGAGGGAGAACCTAGAATGACTCTTGGTGGACTCTCTACTTGCTCTCCCTTCTCTACCTGCCCTGCTATCATTACCTTTTTTTAAACTTCCCCTCACTTTGTCATAGGCAAGTAGGAAGCTGAACAATGTAATGGAAAGAACATTGAATCAAGAAGGAAAACTAGTCTCTAGTCTTGACCATCCACCATGTGACCTTGAGAAAGTCATTTCCCTTTCTCTAGAACTCAAGTTTCTTCATCTGTAAAATGAAGGAGTTGGATTTGGTGATTGATCTCAGTGCTCAATTTCAGTTCTAAAATTTTACTTCTCTATAACGTAGGTCAGTTTGATTGGACAAGTCGCTGACTTCCCCTGTGTTGAGGTCAGCTTTGGGAGGGATATAGCCAGTAGGTTCAAGGGAATATTACAGGGTAGATCTGGAGCTGGAGTTAGCAGTCCTGAATTGAAACTCTACTTTTCATGCCTATTAGCTGTAGGACAATGGATAAGTCACTTAGCTTATCTAAACCTCGGTTTCCTCATCCATAGAAGGGTAATAAATAGCTTGTGCTGCTTCCTTCAAAGAGTCGTTGTAAAGGAATTGCTATGCACATGTGAATTTCCTGTTACTTGTCCTGAGCTCTGTGCTGATCAAGATCTTTATCAGTTCCTTGGATGAAGGTGTTGATGGTATGTTTGTCTCAGTATTTGAAGATGTGAAGCTCGGGGAGATGGCTAACTAAAGACTCTGATAGGCTCGAAAGAGGAGCAGAGTGAAATGCGATAAAATTTGATAGGCATGACTATAAGCTTCCAACCTTGGGTTCAAAATACAAACTTCAGGAATTTAGGGTGAGGAAGGCATGGCTAGGCAATAGTTTTTTGTTTTTGAAAAAGATTTTCAAAAAAGATCTAAGGGTTTTAGTGGAAGACAAACTCAGTACGAGTCAACAGTTCAACATAGCAGGCAAAAAGCCAATGCTATTTTAGGCTGTATTAAGAGAATGATCGTATCCAGAAAAGAGAGATAATAGTTCTGATATTCTTTACCCTGGTCACCCAGTTCTATATTCAATTCTGGGTGCCACTTTTTAGGAAAGACATAAATAACTTGCAAAGTGTCCAGAAGAGGGCAATCAAGATAACAAAGGGACTAGAAAACAGACCATACAAGGATCAACTGAAGGAACCAAAGGCCAGGAGAAGATTGTGTTTGTCCTTCATTCTCAAAGAGGACCATGACATCAGGGAAATGATGACATGACTTGCAGTTGACCTTGATTCGAGTGCGGGAGGGCTGTGCAAGGTCCCCAGCCTCACTTTCTCCTCCAGAGCCATCTGGGTCCAGTGACCAGATATTCATCAGGATGACTGGAGATGACCCAAGATGCATTGGGAGACCCTGGCCCTTTTAGGCTAAGGCCTTTTCACATACTCACTTAGAGTGAGGTAATGCCCATTCAGTGAGTAGGCCTCTTTAAAATTTAGGGAAGACACTGCAGTCATCTTCAAGCATTTGAAGGGCTATTAGGTAGAAGGAATAAGGCTTATTTTGCTTGGTCCTATAGGACAGAACTAGGAGTATTAGGTGGAAATTGCAGACAGGCAAATTTAGGCTAGATAGTAAGTAAAACCATGTTTAAGAAAAAATAATAATATATTTAAGAAAACACTTCCTATTAGAGCTGTACTAAATGGAAAAGGCAGCCACAGAAAGTGGTGATCCCCCCTCACTGAGGTCTTTGAGCAGGGGCTGGATCACAACCTGCTGGATTTGTTTTGGGAAGGATTTTTGGTCAGGTATAGTCTTGACTAGAAGGCCTCGGAAGTCTCTTTTGGTCCTTAGATTCCATAATTGTGTGTGCCAAACCTCAGGCTAAGCATTGCAAGGTAGAGAGGAAGAACAGAGATGGTCTTTGCCCTCAGGGAGCTTGAAGACCAGTCAGAAGGGATGAGATCCTTTCCTTTCTCCATCTTTCTCCTCCTTCCTCTTGATTCTGCTTCACTTTTCTAGTCTTGCTTTCCTCTTTGTATTTTGGGTAATGGGGCCTAACATCCTGATACTCTGATCTGACACAAGGACTTTGAGGCTGGTAGCCCCTTAATAATGCATCATAGTCACAGAACCAAAAATTTATTTATTTTTTTCCAAGGAAAAAGACCAAGTTTATCAAGGGTTTGCCATATTGGGTTGTCTTAAGAAATCCCACCCTTTATGACGCCTATTTTCACAAGTGGGCCAGATTCAATCTACTGAGCTAGATTGAATCTGAGCACCTTTATGGAGGCACATGAGACTTATATACACAAAGATTATGGGAGGGATTGAGGGGTGGTCTGGGGTGACTAGAGAAGGGGTTTAGAGAGGGTCTTGAGGAGTCTAAGGAGTAGCTTGATGAGACCTGAATGGGGTCAGACTCCAGGAACCAAGAGAATGGGAGAAGGCAAGGCAATTGGGGTTTAGTGACTTGCCCAAGGTCACCCAGCTAGTAAGTGTGTCAAGTGTCTGAGGCCAGATTTGAACTCAGGTCCTCCTGACTCCAGGGCTGGTCATTAGAGGCCATCTGGTCCAAGCTTCTCGTTTTACAGATGAAGAAACAGGCCTAAGGAGGTAAAATGACTTGCCTGAGATCCATCAGATAAGATAGTAAGTGGCAAAGTCAAGATTTGAACCCAGGTCCTTTGATTCCAAATCGAGCCCTCTTTCGGTTGCACCACTGTACCACAATAATCTTTTGCCTTCTCCTTCCAGATTGTAGGGGATGCTGTGGGTTGGGGGTTTGTAGTCCGAGGAGGAAGACCCTGTCACATACAGGCTGTGGATCCTGGAGGCCCAGCTGCTGCTGCAGGCATGAAGGTACACCAAGGATGGGTCCTTAGGGGGAGACTTGAGCTTTTTCCTATGCATTTGTTTTCCTGTAATCTTGTCCCATGGCCCTTGAGAGGTCGAGCTGAGGGATTGAACTTGTGTGCAGTTTACTGGCCATTATCAAAGCCATTCATGGCAGTAATTGAGTCAAATGCTGCCATAGGCTGGGGTCCCCCAAGTAAAAACTAGGCATCATGGAGTGCTTTTCTAGGCTTCTTTTCCCTTTTACCCTCCTCTTTTCTCTTCCTTTCTTTCTTCTTCCCTTCTCTTCTCTCCTCACTGTCTTCTCTCAAATCTTTTATTTTCCTTTCCCCTCCCTTCTTTTTCCTTCCCTTCCCTATCTCTTTTGCTCTCCTCCCATCATATCCCTTCTTCTCTCTTCTCTTCCCTTGTCTCTTCTCTATTTTTTTTCTCTCCAAAGTATTTTCATAGTTAAGAGGAAGAAAATAAAAACAAAACAGAGAGAGAATGCTTGAAAGTACAACATGCTTAACCAGATGCAACAAGACAAATTGCCTTTTGGACCAACTGACTATTGGTTCAATATAAGAGAAAAAAAGATTAGACTAAAAATACCTTAAAACGTTGGCTTCTTGTGATTAGGTGGGAAGTAAGATGGAATCCCACCTTTTCCAACTGGGCCAACTGGGCCCATTCCTAGTAGGTTGAGCCTAAGTACCTACCACATGAACGACAGCATTTCATAGTGGAAAGGATGTAGGACTAGAAACAATAACACCAGGGTCCTTGACCTAAGGTGTCTATGACCTAAAGTCCTTCCTCCTTTAAAAACAGGTATGCCCTGTTAATCCTTGACCCCGGGAAAGGGTCCATGGGGGAGGGTCATCCCAAATCTTTCCCAGGATTCTGCTGAGCACATGGCCCAAGATCCTGTAGGGGAGAATGAGCTTTCTGGGAGAGAAGGTATATAGATCTCTTGTCTTGATGCAATATATCTGAGCTGAAAGAGTGTCTCATAGGAGAGGAAGCAGTCACTGAGTGAAGAGGTTTAGATGGAATGGTTTTGGAGCCAAGGCCTTCATCACATCACATTGAAGAACAGACATGATCCCTTCCCCCTGCAGACCTGGTCTGGCCTTAGCAAATACTCCAAGGATACACACCAGAAGAGTAAGATGCCTTTGATGCTAAGACCTGACTGTTTCCATAGATATCATGGCCCATTTTCCCCCATCTCAGTGTGCCTTAGGTCCTCTTTCTCTCCAATCCAGGTATGCCAGTTTGTGATCTCAGTGAATGGCATTTTGGTGCTACATCTGGACTACCAGACGGTCAGCAACCTTATTGTGACGGGGCCACGGACGCTGATTATGGAGATTATGGAAGACATAGAGTGAAGGGAGCCTAAGGGTCTCCTTTGCCAACCTTCCCCTCCCCTCTCCCTAGTACCCGACTCTCCTTGCCAACCAGGATAAACTGTAAAGCCATAAAAAACTCCAGACTAAAATGTATGGGGTGGGGGGTAGGGGACATAACTTTAGAGAGAAACTCCTAAGTCCAAAGAATGACTAAGTTGCCCATTATATAAACATTTATTGAGTACCCACTATGTGCAAAGTTCTCTGTTTGGCATTGTGTTGGACACAGAGATGGGTGAGACGCTCCTGCCCTCAAAGAGTTTGCAATTCAGTAGGGAGGATATTGTGTATGTGTGTATGCATGCATATATGTGTGAACACATACACATATACATACATACACACATATAGATCCCACACACATATATGGGAGTATATATATGCACATATATATATTATATATAGTATGTGTATGTATAGATATAGTAGAAGGTAGGATGTGATTAATGACCATAAGAGATTCAGATATACAGTTTGAAGGAGTCAGAGGAGGAAATCACTTCTGTTTAAGGAGATCAGTCTAGGAGGCATCATAGACAAGATGGCCTTTTTATCAGGAGCTTTCCAAAGAGATGCAGAGCCACCTCTTGAGGGTGTCCAGAGATGGACCAGATATGGCACAAACCCTCTTTAAATTTACATGAAAGATAGTGTGGTGTAGTGGAAAGAACATAGGACTAGAAACTTGACCACCAGGGTCCCAGTTCTGACTCGGACCTCCATGAATTTGGCTCTGTGACCTGGACTAGGTATTTCCCTGTTCTGAGCTTCAATTTCCTGGTCTATGGAATGGGGATGTTAATTCCCACCCTGCCTCCTTCTCACAGGGCTGTTGTGAGGCTCAAATGAGACAGTGTCTGTAAATGTGCCTTGTAGAGTTAAAAGGGCTATAAGAAGATAAGGCCCACACTGCTGAAGCAAGAGTGAATTGAGGGATGGAGAAGGTCTGAAGCATGAAGAGAGGGACTGGACCCTGCCCCAACCCCTGGAGGTGACTGCCCCACTTCCTAAAGCCACAGTCAAAGACAGACCTTGGGCCCTTTTACCATCTGGCCATGACTTTAGTCCAGCGTACCACCTTTTGCTCTTATACCATAGGAAGCAGAGCCTGGGTCTGAGGACAGGGGCAAGATTTTATGGTCTCCTGTGTCTTCCAGCCCCAAAGCTTGTGACTCTCATGACACACATTGGAAGGAGCTCTGATGGCATGATGTCTTCTCATCATTGTTTAGTGGCCTCCATACTTTAGGTCTGTGGAACAGCTCCAGCAGACCCGGCAGAACAGCTCTGCACATCCAACACAAACATAGCCAAGTAAGAAACCTAAGGAAAGACACAGGGAAAGTAAGATTTTTTTTTTCATAATGGTAGAAGCAGACCAAGGGAGGCTCTGTGCCAGCAGCAGAAGTGCTCTAACCAAGAGATGGCCAGAACCTAAGAGCCTAGGTCTGACTCTAACTAATCCTTCAGAAAGTATTATTTTACCTAATTTTGTTATTGATGCTTTTTGTCTTACTTCTTACATTGGGATCATTTTCTTACATATCTCACCTCTCCCTACACATTGAATCCTCCCTTGTCACAAAAGAAATCAGATAAACAAAACCCACCTGCAAAATAGCTGCGTCTGATAGTATATGTCACATTCTTTGCCAGTAGTCCCCCACCTCTCTTCTAAGAGAAGGCTTCATGTTACATCCTTTAACAAATTGTTCACTGAAATCAGTCTGAGTTCAGTAGTCTTTGAGTGTCATTTTCATTTGCACTATGGTAGTCATTGTGTTTGTTGTTCAGTAGTGCTGCTTCCTTCACCTTGCATCACTTCATCCTAGTTTTCCCATGTTTTCTTGAATTATATTCATTCTCTTCCTTCTTTTCTCTTTTTCCTTTTTTCTTTCCCTTTCTGTCTTTTCTTTCTCTTTCTCTCTCTTCTCCTTTCTTTTTCCTTTTTTCTCTTTCTTTCCCTTCCCCTCTCTTTTTTCTTTCCCCTTCCTTCTTTCCTTCCTCCCTTTCTCCCTCCCTCCCTTCCTCCTTCCCTCCCTCTCCCTCTCCCTCCCCCTTCTCTTTCTCAATCTCTTTTTCCCTTCCTTCCTCCCTCCCTTCCTCCCTCCCTCCTTCCTTCCTTCCTTCCTTCCTTCCTTCCTTCCTTCCTTCCTTCCTTCCTTCCTTCCTTCCTTCCTTCCTTTCTTCCTTCCTTCCTTCCTTTCTCTTTCTTCTCCTCCCCTTCCCTCCTTTTCTTTTTCTTTTTTCTTTTTTGGACCAGATTTGTGACTTCTTCAGTATAGGAAGCTCCTCATTAGAAAAGTCTACCCATGCTGATCAGCACCTGTTCTGAAGCTTACAGTCCTAGAGAGCTGACTGGGGGTGGGTGCTGGCAAGTTCGCTAACTTGCTCAGGGCCACCACAGCCAAGATGTGTTAGAGGAAGGACTTGAATTGAGATCTTCCCGATACCAGGGCCAGCTCATTGGGCACTGCCCTACACTGTCTCTTGTTTGTCATGATGTAATATTCTGTTGCCTTCATACACCACCATCATTAAACAATTGATAGTCACTCATGTTGTTTGCAACTGTTTTGTTACCACGGAGTAAAGTTATGAATATTTAATGATATATGGCATCCTTTTATTTCCCTATCATTAACCTTTGTTGTGTGTTTGTGTGTGTGTGTGTGTGTGTGTGTGTGTGTGTGTGTGAGAGAGAGAGAGAGAGAGACAAAGACACAGACAGAGACAGACAGAGATAGAGAGAAGGTACTTTTATATGTATGTATTGGCCCAGTTGTTGGATGACTGAATTAAAAGGGTATGGACAGTTGAGTAACTTCAGATGGTGTTTTAGAGACACACTCTGTGTGTTGGGTGGGAGTGGGGGAGGCATGATGAGCAGTAAAGCAGTCCAGTGTGAAAGCATCTTCTCTCCCTCCTCTCTCCCCCACACTCTTAACTTCATTTTTCTCAGAAAAGGGAGCTCTGACTCAACTTTTCTCCTTCCACATTCAATTTCCTGCTCCTAAACTTTTGACTCTAGTCACTGTGGGGATAGTGGGAGGAGCACTGGACTGGAAACCAGGAGATCTGACAGTCCTAGTTCTCAGCTCTGCCACTTAATAGCAATTGCACCTTGAGAACATGACTGAGTCTCAGTATCTTCATCTGTAAGATGGGGGATATTACTTGCTGTTCACCTCCACAGGGCTGGTAGCAGGATAGTGGTTGTGAGATAATGGATGCGAACCTACTAATCGCAATGGACATTCCTGGAATCCTTGACAAAGCACTTTCTTTAGAAAATCTTTACAGTATGTAGGTACTATAAGTGTCATCCTTATTTTATGAACGAGTAAACAGACTCAGAAGGGTTAAATGACTTTCTGAACTTCTCAGTCAGAACTGGGACTCAAACACAGATCTTCTGACTTGAGATCAATGTGCTTTCCACTATATAAATGTAAGGTGTCATTGTTATTATCAAGGCAGCTAGGTGGTGCAGTGGATAGAGTGAAGGTCCTGCAATCAGGAAGACCTGAGTTCAAGTCCAACGTTAGACACTAGCTGTGTGACCCTGGGCAAGTCACATAGCTTCTATTTGCCTTAGTTTCCTCATCTGTAAAATGGAGATAATAACAGCACCTACCTCCCAGGGTTGTTGTGAGGGTTGTTATGAGGATCAAATGAGATCTGTAAAGTCCTTAGCACAATGCCTGGCATACAATAGGCACTATATAAATGCTTATTCCCCCTCCACATGATGTTCTCAATTTCCTCAACTATAAAATGGGGATAATAATAACACCTACCTCCCAGGGTTGTTGCAAAGATAAAATGAGATAATATTTGTAAAGGGCTTTGCAGTCTCTGGCATACAGTAGGCACTATATAAATGCTAGCTGTTGTTGTTGTGGTGGTGCTGGTGGTGCTGGTGGTGGTGGTGGTGGTGATGATGATGATGTTAGAAATAATTGGGAAGCAGAACTGCCTGGGGTGTGTAACTGGGGTTAGGGGGTTACCTGCCTTGTGTGATTGCAGAAATCAGGAAAGGAAGGACTTTCTGGTCCCAAGTGTTCACTCTACCTTCTGGCTGATACCTGATACTTTGTTAAGAAGGGACAGTATTTTTCCGTAGAAGTGATAGGCAAAGAGACTATACTTTCATTGATATAGGAGACTCACAGGTAAGGAAAGTCCCTCTCCCAATTCAGGTCAGAACTATAACATTTATAGCCTTAGATATCTAGGACACTGGCTGAGAAGTTAAGTGATTTGCCCAGAATCACACAACCAGTGTGTCAAAGGAGGATCTGGAACTCAGGTCTTCCTGGTTTAGATACCGGCTCTCCATCCACTATTCTATGCTGCTTCTCTAGGGTGGTCAGGCATATACCCCATATACATAACCCACTGGTAAATGCAATGACTTAACATTCACACTTTGGTAGAAGGGCACCCTTTCTTCAGAACAAGGAGGAGGGCATGGGGGACTTCAGAGCAAACCAAGAAGAATCAAGATGCCCAGAAAGAGAAAATATCAAGATTGGTGGAAGGAAAGAAAGAAGGGGAAAAGAGGATAGAGTCTGAGAGCTCAGAATCAAACTTTCTTGAAACATGCTAATTTTCTAAGGGATCCCCAAACTAACACTTGATTTATTCACTGAGTTTCCCACAGTGCCTGCTTTGGGAAATGATATCACCCCAAACAATGAATGTGTTCCACAGTATACAACACATATCCAATACCTCAATTCAGCCTCTGAGACTGAGGTGCAACAGAGTATGATCAAATTTTCTGCTGCTTGTGCTAATTTTGGCCAGACAATCTACACTACAGAAACAGAGGTCCTCCACTAGCCAACACTGCACCATCCATATGTGGAACCACGGGTCACAGTAAATGAAGAAATTTTGAATGCTTTAGATAAGTGCACTTGCCTTGGCAGTGTGCTCTCCAGACCTGTCCACATAGATGATGAGGTTGATGCACACATTACCAGAGCTAACTCAGTGTTTGGGAAGCTCTGAAAGAAAGTAGAGAAGAGATGAATAGAAGGCTGCATGCCAGACTGACAGTCTACAGAACTGTTGTGCTGATTGCATTGTTGTATGCCTGTGAAACCTGCCAGAAAACTGAACTGCTTCCACTTGAATTGTCTCAGGAAGATCCTAAAGGTCACCTGGCAATATAAGGTACTGTGTACTGAGGTTCTCTCTCAAGATGAACTGCCAAGCATTCAGACTATTGTAGAGTGCCACTCCAGTGGTCATAGTTCAAATTCCAAATGCATGCTTACCCAAGAGACAGAGAACTCACCCAAGGTAAGTGTTCATACATTGGCCAGAAGAAGTGGTACAAGGACACTCTCAAGGTATTTCTGAAGAACTTTAATATTGATTGTGAGACATAGTTAAAACTAGCACAGGACCACCCAGCGTGGCGTGCCCACATCAAAGAAGGTGCCGTATTCCATGAGCAAAATAGAATTGTAGAAGCACAAAGGAAGCATGAGCTGGGCAAATCCAGAGCTACTTCCACTATAAATGTTTCAATCGACCACTTATGCCCAATCTGTGGTAATACCTTTTGAGCTTGAACAGATGAACATGCCATACCCAACATTGTGATGTCATTGGTCTTCTTCAAAAATGAAGACCAAACAATAGTGACACGTGTCCAGTACTTTGCTCAGTGCTGTGGAGATGACACAAGGTGGAGAAGAGATATTTTTTACCCTAGAGGAGTTCATGACTGTTTTCATTTCCTGTCTCCATCCATGTCTTTGCTCAGGCTGTCATCCATTCACCTCTGTCTGGTTGTATCCCTAGATTCCTTCAAAGCTCATTTGCCTACTGATTCCCCCTGTCCCTATTGCTTGTACCATTTCCCCAAAACTACTTTTTACATATTTTGTATACAAAGAACACACAAAACTGTTTTCAACATACTTTGCATTTCCTAACCTTTGTTCATTGTTCATGTTGTCGTCCTTCCTCAATAGTGAGTTCTTTGGAGGTAGAGACAGTTTCTTTTTTTGTTTGTTTGTTTGTTTGTTTGCTTTTGTCTTCAGTGACTGGCACTTAATAGCCATTTAAAAATACTTGTTGAAGGAATAAATGAATTTTCAATGAGAAGAAAATCCTCACATATCTGAGGAACCAGACAGTGGAGAGTCAAGTTGTGCTAAGTTGGTGAAACAGAGATTAAAGCTCATAGATTTAGAACTCTAAGGAAACCTCAGAGGTCATCTAGCTTCATTCTCATTTTATCAGTCAGAGAGATGAAGCCCAGAGAATTATCCCTACTCACATAGTAAGTGTCAGAGCTTGTGTTAGAACTCAGATGCTCTAACTCTAAATCCAAACAGTAGGAATTCAAGAAAAAGGGATATAATTTTAATATCAAGAAGAACTTCCTGGAAGAGGAGGGTCTTAAGCTTGTTCTCATTTTAGGTCACATGTTACAGTTTTTTCCTGGGTGCAAATGTTTAGTTTTGGTTAAGGTTTTTATTCTTCTGTCTATATTATCTTTTTGTACCTATACCTCTCTATGTCTCAGTCTTGGGGCTTCATGAAAGCATGATGATTCTGAAGAGCTCATCTTTGATAATGTGATTAATAAAGACCTTCTGTTACCAAAGACTTTGAGTTCCAACCTCTTGAAACTGCTGTTGCCCAAACAAATTTTAAAAAAGGAAATGGACCTATTTGTACAAACATATAGCAGCTCTTCTATGTGGTAGCAAAGAACTGGAAATTGAGGGGATGGCAGTCAGTTGGCTGAACAAGTTGTGGTATTTTATTCTGATGTAGTACTATTGTATTATAACAAATGATGAGCAGAATTCTTTCAGAAAAACCTGGAACGATTTATATGAACTGATGCAAAGTAAAATGAGCAGAACCAGGAGAACAGTGGAACAATAACAACAATATTTTATGCTGATCAGCTGTGAATGACTTAATTTAGCAATACAATGATCCAAGACAATTCTGAAGGACTTATGATGAAAAATGCCATCTACCTCGAGAAAGAACTGGTGGAGTCTGAATACAGATCAAAATATACTCCTTTGTTAACTTTCTTTATTTTTCTTGCCTTGTTTTGGTTTTTGGTCTGTGCTTTCTTTCACAACATGACCAATATGGAGATATGTTTTGCATGACCATCCACGTACGTTCAGTCATTTCCATTGTGTCCAACTCTTCATGACCTCATTTGGAGTTTCCTTAGCAAAGATGCTGGAGTAGTTTGCAATTTCCTTCTCCAGCTCATTTTATAGATGAGGAAACTGAGGCAAACAGGGTTAAGTGACTTACCCAGGGTCACATAGCTGGTAAGTGTCTGAGGCTGGATTTGAACTTCTTGACTCCAGGCCTGACATTCCATCCACTGTGCCACCTAAGTGTGCCCACTGCGTATGTATAACCTATATCAAAGTGCTTACTTTCTTGATGAGGTGGGAGAGAGGGAATGAGAGAGAGAATTTGGAACTAAAATTTTTTAAAATGAATATACAGGGGCAGCTAGGTGGCACAGTGGATGGAGCACCAGCCCTGAAGTCAGGAAGATCTGAATTCAAATCTGGCCTCAGACACTTACTAGCTATGTGACTCTAGCCAAGTCACTTAACCCTAACTGCCTCAAAAAATGTTCCAAATTGTTTTTATGTTTAATTTAGGTAAAAAAAAGAAAAAAATACTGTTGACTTTTAAAATTTGGAATCTTTTTCTCCATTCTCCTCAGATTGGATGTTGTTCTTAGACAACAGCCTCTACCTCCATCTCAAAAAGCTTCTTTCTATTTTAAAGACTTTCAGAGAAACAGAGTCCACCTTAAATGGAAAAGAGGAGAGGGGGAGAAGGAAAGAGAGGGGAAAAGGAGAGAGAAAAACAAGAGAGGAAAAGAGAAGAGAGGGGAGAAGAGAGTGAGGGAGAGTAGGAAGAAGGTAAGAGGAGAGAAGAGGTGTAGAGAAGAAAAAGAAAGGAGAAGCAAAGAAGAAAAAAGGTGTGAGAGAAGAGAAGGGAAGAGAAAGGCCTGGGGAAAAAAAAAGAAGGGGAGGGGAAAATGAGAAGGGAGGGGGATGGGCATTCTATCCTGCTTCAGCAATGACGTCATGGCCTCCCAATGAGTTTCATAAGGTCCCCTGAGGCCAGACTAGCAGCAGTTTAGAACTTGCCTCTTTCTCAGAGGTCAGGAATGTAGATGACACATCTTCCCTCTCTTCCCTCTGGGACCTGTCTGCAAGGAAGTTTCTTTGAAAGAGAAGGTTTGTGATGGAACCCAATCCCCATGTGCTTTAGGGTCCTTTCTCAGGGTGGCAGAGTTGGGTGGGGATAGGGAGGAGAAGCTGTGCTGGGCAGAATGAGAATATGTAATTTTGGGTTCATATTCCAACTAAGATGGGCACAGAGACCAAAAAATGTCTGGCAAATTAGGAATAAAATTTAAATTTCTGGAGTTTTTTTAACTTTTAGGAGTAAAATTTTAAAAAAGACTGCTCCAAAAGGAAGCTGACACTAGCAAGGTTGACTGCTTATTGAAGTGGACACCCTGGGAAAATTATTGGACCCAGATACTCAGGAGGCCTGGGTTCCAATTTCAACTCTGTATAGTCTTTGTATCTGTTACAACTTTTCTGACCTTATACAATGGACTTAATGATTCTTACCTGACAGGTCCTTAGTGAGGATAAAATGAGATCATAGATACACAAGTGCATTTAAAGGCAAAGCACTTTTCAAAGAAGTTAAGGTTTTAGGGCTTCGCATTAGAATGGGAATCTGTAGGTAGGCTTGCGGTGTGTCATTGGGGTCTAAAACTTCCCATTGGCACAGACTCATTCAATCCAATATCCTACCACTCAGCATTTCATAGATCAAGGCTCCTGAGGACATGTAGAGGGGATTATGAGGGCGCTGACTTTTGGAGTAGACTGAGATTAGCCTAAGAGATCCCTGGGGTCAGTGAATTGGGGGAAGCTATGAATGAGGCCCTGGAGGGTCCTGAATTCTCACAGTTAAATAGTTAGGGCTAGGAGTAACTGTAGTCCTTAGGATTAAGGCCTTTGCTCTCACAGTTATAACAGTAACCCAATCTGGAGTTCTTTCACACATGGATAATCAAGAAGTCACTAGCTCAAATTCCCTTCAAAGCTGGAGGAAGAAATCCCAAGGATGTCCATGAACGTGGACTCTGTAAAGGCTGACTCACTGAAAACAGGCACTATTGAAATCTGTAGTGCTTTTGCTGAATCTTTCAGTATGTTGTCCTGTCTAGCTGCTAAATCCTATTCTCTTCCCATCCCACCCAACAACTTCAGGATTTGTGTTCCCCTTTGCACATCTCCACTCCCAAGCAAGGTCAGAGATTTGCCTGTCCTAGGTGTATGAATATCAGAGGAAAAATTCTCCCCTTACCCATTAAACCCTCTCTAGAACCAAGGGATGGATGACCATAAATAGAAATTCCTGATAATTAGAAAACTCACCTCTTATACCATTCTTCCCCAGAGGGAGAAAAGAAAAGGTTCTACTGGGAGATTACCTCCTGATAGCTGGCTGGCCTTTTGATATCTGTCTCTCTGTGCATGGCCAGATCTCCAGATAGGCAGACAAAGATGCTAGTAATTGAGAGTGAGAGGAAGAGAAGAAAGAAAGAAAGAAAGAAAGAAAGAAAGAAAGAAAGAAAGAAAGAAAGAAAGAAAGAAAGAAAGAAAGAAAGAAAGAAAGGAAGGAAGGAAGGAAGGAAGGAAGGAAGGAAGGAAGGAAGGAAGGAAGGAAGGAAGAAAAAGGAAGGAAGGAAGGGACGAAGGGAGGAAGGAAGAAATTGTTTTTATCTTGTCTAGAGACAAGACAAGGAACCAGCTGATACCTAGATGATCCTGAAAGTCTAGCTTCTGCAACTGTAGCCTCCAAAAAAGGTAAGAATACCCCAAAGCACTGGTGTCTTTTGTGAATTGTTGGAGGCAGAAAGAGTTGGAGCAACTCTTTCCTCAGCTGGCCATGCCTCCTCCAGGAGATCAGTCTTTGGAGCCAAATTCCATTCTGATTTATTCCCCCCAAACAAAGGACCCATTTGTCAAGATCCACGCCCCCTCCTAGGCATGAAATTTGAAGGAGGTGATGGCTTCACATGCTTGCAGTGGGATTTTTGGCTGAGAGATGACACAAAACAGATGTGTAGATGCTATCTTTTGCTGTCTCTTTCCCTAGGCTCAGAGTGCCATGTCAGCCCTGGTATGCATCTGTATCTGGTTAGTCTGGGCATCAATGTTGGACCTCATCCACGGACAAGGACCCAGCCTAGGTAAGCGATAGAATCATAGACTCAGACCATCCTAGAATTAGGATTAGAAGGAACCTTAGACATTATCTAGATTAATTTTCCTCTCCCGTAGGAATCTCCTGTGCACCCTGATAGGTAGTTGGTTATCTAGTCTGTGCTTGAAAACTTCTAGTGACGGGGAGTTTGGGACATTCCAAAGCATTCCAAATGCCTGACTTAGCTCTTGCTGTTAGAAAAGTCCTTCCTCATATTAAGCTAACATTTGTCTTCTTTTAATTTCCACTTGTCAGCCTGAGTGTGGCCTTTTGAAGCCAAATGAGATAAACTATTTTTCCCTGATTTAGAAAATGTGACTTTTCTCTCTGGGGTTAGATTATGCAGGTATAAACTCCAAGCTTCTGGGTTACCTTAGTCACATCACATAATCATAGGTTTAGGTGTGGAAGGGACCTTAGAAGAATTTTAGTCTTAACTCCTTCAATTTACAGATGGCAAAACTGAGCCCTGGGGGTGGGGGGAGCAGGGTATGTGTGAAATAAATTGCCCAAGGTCACACAGATCAGAGGTTGGTATCAAACCTAGGACTCTAAATTCAGCACTCTTTCCACTGTGTCATCATCCCTGGCACTTAGTCCAATAGGGAATTAGCAAAAAGACTCAGTTGTACCTAACCCTGATCTAAGATGGTGTTGACTATACATTTTCAAGGCCACTGGAGTAGATACAGGCCCAGGATTGGATTCTGTGATAAATGTCAAATAATCAGGGCAGCCTCATTTTCATGGGCAGCCTTCAATGCATTTGGAATGGGGATGAGTGAATTGAGTTTTCACTGAAGTTGTCTCCAGAGGTAGCGCATGGATGAATTCATGCATAATGTTTGCTTTATGAGCAGGACTTGGCTGCCTGCTCACAAGCCAGGGTTCTGCCTATCTGCCTAGGAACAGCACTTGGGTTGGATGCTGACTTCAGCCTGTCTACACAACAGCGCTAGTTAAATTTGATGTAAAGTTTAATTTTATCCAACGTCAAAAAGCCAGGATTGGATTTTCCAGCTGCAAGCTTCAAAATGGAAATTTAAGCTGAGGATGAGGAAGGATGATTAAAATCAGTGCTAACACCACTGACGAATGTAGTATTGCCTGGGAGGAGGGGAACTTGAGGAGAATTTGATCCCATGCAAGCTGTATTTATCAAACACTTGCCATAAACCTGACCCTATGTGAGGCAGTTTGGGAGACAGAGCTGAACAACGTAGACTATCCTTATTTGATCTGATTTTAGTTTTTTGTTACGAATTTAAACATCAGTGAACATTTCAATATGTGAATAAGTACAAAAAAAGGATTGTATAGGAAATGGCAAGCTGCTGTTACATACAATTTGTTTTTTAATAAGATATGTATGAAGTTTAACACCTTAGTGACAAATTGCCTGTTTGTGACATCTTCTATGGTGTTTTTCTTTTTTTTTCATTCTGTGTATTTTTTATGTTTTCTTTATGTTTCTCTTTCTCCCTCTCTCCGTCCTTCCTCTCTCATTTACCCTCTCTCTCCTGTCTCTTTCTTTATTATTACATCTCTGTTGCTACTTATAACCCACTCCACCCAAGATCAAAGTTCTCTCATAACAAATATGTATAGGCAAGTAAAACAAGTCAATATGCTGACCATGTTTGATAGTATATATCTCATTCTGCACCTCTAGTTCATCCCCTCTCTGACAAGAGATGGGAGGCATGCATCATCATCAGGATTCTGAAGTCATAATCCGTCACTGAATTGATTGGTTTTTCAAAGCTACTTTCCTTTACATTATCGTGTTCACTATGTCAAGTTCCCTCTTGCTTCTACTCATTTCACTTGGCATCAGTTCATACAAATCATCCCAAGTTTCTTTGAATCATCATATTTGTCATTTTTATGGCACAATAATATTCCATTTCATTCATATACCATAATCATATGATATTCCTATTTATTCTCTTTTCTTTAGTAAAAAGAAACTCCTAAGTGAGAAAATCTTGATGAAAACGTAATGTAATACCCTAGCAATGGAGAAAGGATTATTAACCCCATTTATAGGGAAAGAAACTGAAACTTAGAGATTAAGTATTTTACTGAAGGTCACACAGTTTGTAAGTAGCAAAATAGAGAACCAACTTTAGTCTTCTTGACTTGAGCTTCAATAAATTGTCCCTTATACCATATTTAGTCTTCAAGCTTCTGGGCAAGAGGCAGGCTTTGATTCTAAGCCCAGAAAGTCATACCGGATCCTTTTCTAGATGGTGTCACCAGGCTCCGGGGTAGGCATGGGGCAAGGAACAGAAGGCTTTTTAAAGAGATGAAATCCATGTGCCCTGAGTACACAACTGGCCTTTTCAAAGTCTCTACCTCAACTTCTCTCACTGAGGAAATTCTTGCTTTTTAATTTGGGGGCTCCCAGGGAGATGATCATATCCTGAAAAGAGACAGTTCTCAGATTCTTCCAGCTGTGAATTCCTCCATTGTCCCTTTCTCCTGCCTCTCTTCCCCTTATGGCTGTCCACTTGAGTGCCCTCCCTTACAAATTTATTTTCGAAGCAGTGAGAAGAAGTCAAGCTCTGTTCCTAGGTCAGGGTAGTCTAGGGAGCCAATGAATTTCATCCTTGTTTTTCCAAATAGCTAACCACAAAGCACAAGGCTTCAAAAAAGCAAGGATGTTGACATGTCCTTAACTTTCCCTTCCAGGGATGGCCCCTAAAACTGATACTGTCCCCAAGAGGCCAGATCCTGAAGCTGAATATCCAGGGTCTTGGGCATTGGTGTTCTCTCTTCTCTAGGGCAGGAACCATCAGACAGTTTTCCCCAACTCTTGCCAAGTGCGCTTATGTATCTTCTACATATAATCTTTGTCATCCCAGTCATGGGGACCTGGACGTTACCTTGATCTTTGTGTGGGGAGAGTGGACAAGGGGTGAGAAGAGAGAATTAGCTTTCCCTCTGGACTCTATATTCCAACTATGCTCCCCTACATCAATAGTCTAAGTTATTTACTATTTGTGAATTATTCATCTGGGCAGTTATTCCTTAATATTTTCTTTTCTTAAAATAGATTTTATTGATATCTTTTGTTCTTATACACATTTCCTATTGAATACCTCTCTCTCTTCCTCTCCTTCTGAGAGAACCATCCTTTATAACAAAGAATTTTTAAAAGGAAGAGAAAAAAGTCAGCAAAACAAATCAACACATCTAAATAGTCTAACATTATATGCAGCATTCCATATTTGTAGAACCCCGCCTATGTGAAGAAGCAAGGGGAGATGGTTTCTCATATCTCTTCTTTCAGACCAAGCTTGGTCATTATAATTTTGCAGTACTGAATCTTGATTATTTTGTGATTGGTCTTTTTTATTTACATTGTTAAAGTCATTGTGTATATTTACCTTGATCTATTTATTTCACTTTGCATCAATTCATATAAGTCTTTCCATGCTGCTCTAATTCATCATGTTTATAATTTTCAATGACATCTGCTTAGTTTTCTGGTCTTTACTACCACAAAAGTGCTGCTATAGTCATTTTGGAATATATAGAGACTTTCATGTTTTAATCATTGACTTCCTTGGTGTATATGCCTAGCAGTGGAATCTCTGGGTGAAAGCTATGGATGTTTTAGTCATCTTATTTGCATAATTCCTAATTGCTTTCCAAAACGGTTGTAGCAATTCACACAACTGCCAGAAATGCATTATATTGTGATATGGTGTGCTTGTCTTTCTACAGCCCCTCCAACAATAACTATTCCTACCTTTTTTCATCCTCGTAAATTTTCCAAGTGTAAAGATAAACCTCAGTGTTGTTTTGATTTGCCTTTGTCTTATGATTAGTTACTAAGTTTTTTAAAAAGTAGTTTGCTATTATTATTATTTTGAAAATTATTAGTTCATATCCCTTTACCCCTTCTCTGTTGGTTGATGGCTTTTGGATTTATATACTTCTGTCGCTTATCTATACTTCTTGGATCTCAAACCCTTATCTGAGGATTTTGAAGCAAAGATTTTTCTTGCCAGTCAGTTACTTCTCTTCTTATCCTAGATGAACTAATTTTATTTGTGCAAAAATATTTCAATTTTATGTAATCAAAATTACCTATTTTATCTTTTGCTCTTGCCATTTTTGATTGTTTAGAATTCGCCCCTACCCATAGCTGAAGAATTTCTAATTATAAGATGGTACTCCTCCCTGGACATCCTACTCTTATCTTCCCCACTCCCCAGGTGATGGAAGTTCAAGGGATCATAGAATTTAGAGTAGAACTGAACCTTCAAGGTCATCTAGTACAACTTAAATTGACTAATGAGGAAACTAAGGCCTTGGAATAGTAAGTGACTATCCCAAGGTAGTGATAGAGCAAGGATTCAAACCCAAATCCTCTGATTTCAAATCCTATATTATTTCCACTATAGTCAGGAAGACAATTATAATAAATAACTATTCACTGAGGCTATATTATGTACTAAATCCTATGGTTGGCCCATGCGTGATTCAAAAGGAGTAACATTCCCCGTCTTCAGGGACTTCAAGTTGATGATATCCAGAAACAATTAGAAAACACTTTGGGATAGCATATTATTAAGTGGTTATTTTTTGTTTTGTTTTATTGGTCACAGTGGTAACTATGGAATATTGAAAGGCATCCACCTTGTAGTGCAATCCTCTTTGAAGATTCATGGGACACAGATAAGAGGCCTGTAGGAAGAGAAGCTATAGGTGGATGATGATATCATTAACATCAGCACCAGTGGAGGGAGTGCCAACACTGACAGGTTAATGGATCCACCAAAGTGCTGATGTTTATAACAATATAATTATGAAATAATGGTATAAGAATGTAATGTTATTATGTAATAATATACCTATATAATGTTCATATCACATAGTGCAGACTGAAAATGCTATAAGACTAAGAGAAGGGGCTATCTGTGGGGTCTGAGAAGTAGAGCAGGGAAGGCAGGTCATGAGTTGGGCTTTGAAGGATGGGTAGGATTTGAATAAATCCAGGGGAAGTGAAAAGAAATCCAGACTAGAGACTGAACAACAGCACAGTGGTGAGGACAAGATGGTGATAGAATAAGGGGCTGAGATCTGGGAGGGGCTTAAAGAAATACCTAGTTCCTGAACAGGTTTACCCAGGAGGAAACTGAGGCCCAGAGAGGTTAAGGGACTTGTGTAATGTGACCCAGGTCTTAGGACTTCCAAGCCAGTGCTCTCTCCACAAGATCTGTTCCTTACTTCCTTACTTCTTCTACATGAAGCCTTTTCTAATCTTCCCTAATGACTAATGTCTCCCCCTTCCCAAATTTCCTTGGGTTTACTTTGCGTAAACTTTATTCTGTGTAAGCTTATTTGTGTGCATATTCTCTCCCCTAATAGAATGCAAGCTAATGGATGTCACAGATTTCTCCATCCCTAGCACTTGGCATAGTGCCTGACATATAGTAGGCACTTAATATACACTTATTGCTTGATTGATCAGGGGAATGGGTGAGGAGAGGTGGCTTACCTTGAGCAAATATTCTATGTTAGGATGTTGTAGGATGTAAGAGTGGAGAACTACAGGTATGTGAAAATTTACAATCAATAAATTAGAGAGAATTAGAAGCAAATCTCCAGTCTCTCCCACTGCTCCATTACCTCAGGTATACTCAAGACCAGTAGAAGTTTGATTTAGGACTATTTGCTGTTTCAGCTTGTCAGAGTCATTTTTTCCTCCCACCCCATTAGCACAGAGAGATAATGGAAAGTTCTATGCTGGTATAATAGAATCCAATTCAATTCAACAAACTTTTTTAGCACCTACTGTGTGTAGGGCACTGTGCCTGCTCGAAAAGTGAATCTGAGAGTAAGCTTGACTGGTCAGTAAGAGGATTGTAAGCTTTAGAGCCGTAAGGGCTCTTAAAGATCATCTAGCCCAACCCTTTCATTTTGCAAGTGAGGAAACTGAGGTCCAAAACAGGTCACCCAGGTAATAAGTATCAGAGATGGGGTTCAAAACCAGATCTCTTGAGTATAGAGCCAGTCCTCTTCCCATGACACCACTTCTGTTGCTCCCCGATGTCTCCATCAGCAGTTTCTTGCCCCAGTGTTTATGTCTGTGTGCCTGTGCTTGGAAATCCACATCTGTGGCCTGCCCTGGGGCCCCAGGACTGGGACAAGCTGCCAGCTGCTGTCTCAGCTCTTTCTGTCATAAGTAATTTTTCATGCTCTGCCAGGCTTGGAGTCTCCTCTTTGCAGCTGGACTGAACCAGCTTCCTTGGGGGGAATTTTACTCCAGTAACTGGAAGTGGTGCCCCTTGGGATGTCCATACCCCAGGTTTCCCATTTCATTCCTCGCATTCAAGGACCAGTTTCAACATAGCTGAAGTTATGGATTGATGTATGGCTTTGTGGGTCATTTTCTGTATGAGTTGGCCTTCTTTAGACTGGGGCTCTGTGATAATAAGGTTCAGTCTCTGCCCTATTCCTATCCCACCCCCCACCCCCATCCCTGACACATAGACACCCATAGAGCTTTTAACAGAAGAGCTATTTTCCTTCTAAGACTTATGGTTTCTAAACATTGCATAGTAACATCTTGTTTTTTTACCTCCTCAAAAATTGTCATGTTCTATCTCTTCATAAAAATGTTTTCAAAAATAATTTTCCTAGGTAATATTTTGTTCAAATAAAATTAAGAATTTATTATAATTTTGTAACTTACAAATATTCAACATATAATGAAAATAACACAATATACATAGATATTAATTTATTGATAAAGTAACTTATAATGCTCATGTTTATAACAAAAATAACCATAATAATATTGCTAATGTGGTGAGTATGATTTTCAGCCCAAAGTTTCTCAAACCATGACATCATTGGTGATATTGTTACTTCTATTTCAACCACTGACCTAGAACATTATTTTGTCTTTATAGTACCCAGAATAGAAAAACTCTTTAATGCTAATAAAATATTGCAAATAGTGTATATTATCACTTAATTTGACAAATCTTAGAGCCTTTTATTCACTCACAACCCAAACATAACATTTTCTGATTCAAATACTTGGTTCAACTTACTATCATGGGACAAATCTATTAACAATTATTGTTCAGATGGAGCAAGACTGAATGTATCATAATAATCCATGGTAGATTAGTTCCTTACCAGTAATGTTTAGAAATATGCATTGAACGTAGAGTAAAAAATTCTTCTATTGACAGGTCCAGTGATTATTTTGTGATCAGGTCCAGATCTTTACTTGCTTTTATTTCATTTGACAAAGATTGTTAAAACCAGAAAACAAAATTATTAATTTTTAAATGTATTATTCATTGTTCTCTACATTTTTTTGTAAATGCAGTCACTTTATCTTTCTGGATCAGATCATAATTTGATGTTAATTGATTTATTTAGAATTTTTTCAAAAATATCCACCAGACATGGAGTTTGAGAAGGAAATTTCTATTCAAAATTAGTTTGCTTCATCTTCATTATTATTATTAAGAAAAATGATAACTTCCTTGTTTAGGTTAAACTTAGTTCAAAGAATTGTAACTTGAGAAAACCATTCTGTTTCATAGTAGATAAAAAGCAGACATCAGTCAGGAAGTCTTGGGTTCAAGTCCTGCCTCTGACACATATTGATGGTATGGCCTTGGATAAGTCACTTGAGCTCTCAGTTCTCCCAGGAACATCTATTAAACTATAAATATCAGAGGAAACATTCATTTGCATTACTAGAAGTTTTCTCATTCTGAGTTCTATGCATCAATTAAATCTTGGGTCCGTCTCAAAAAAAGTAGCTCTTCAATCATATTTCTTAAAACATGCCATCATCTGTGAAGCATTCAATGTGTTCAAATTTCATGAAGTATCATTTTTAAAGTAATACAGGTAGATTTGTGTTTGTCTTGATATCTATTGAGCTCTCTCAGTATGTAGTCCAGTACAATTCTCCCACATTATATAATTTTCATTAAAATTTTGTTAAAAATTCCATTATACTGAAATTTTCCATTGATATGACATTGTTGTCAATCAGTTTGGAAAGTAACAGATTGTCATTAGCATCAGATAAACAATATAGCATACATATGTAATCAAATGCTTGCTTACTCTGCTTTGCTTTTGCTGCTTTGTCAGTTTCAACTCCAATAAACAAGATGCTCCTTCCAGGAAAAGCTTAAGACTTCTAATCTTATCACTGGGCTTTTCACTCAAGCCTGAACACCACCTCCCACAGCCTCTTCTCCCCTCTGAATGGAGAGCTAGAGGGTGGAGTACCAAAATCCTCCCAAAGCCTCCCTTTATAGATGGCAGAAATTGGACCTGCAGCTCATTCCATTTTGCACCTATGGCTCTACCTGGTTTCAACTCCATGGAACTAGATACCCTTGCTATGTATCCCTTGGCCATCCTCCCACATCCCACTTTCCTGCTTCCTTTTCTGTGTTGTCTTCCCCAATAGATTGTAAGCTCTTTAATATTAGGGACTATATTTATTTTTCTTATTTGTATCCCCAACACTTAGCACAGTGCCCGGCACATAGTAGGTTCTTAATAAATGTTTATTGAATTGAAAAAATGAATATCTTATCAACTTACAGTGCAAAAAGGAAGATTTTCATTTGTCAATTAATTGATGTGAACAACTCTTCTACCCACTCTTTATTAGTGTGTAGAACCCTTCGAAGCTGCTTTGCAAATGATTGACCAAGCATCTTCCCTACTATATCAATAGCTTTATGTAGTACTAACATTTCTCTTATCAACTGAGGTTTTGTACACTTAGCAATTCTGTAAGCAACTTTATAAGATGTGAAAAATCTTTTTGATGCCACAGACATTTAACATTTTTTTTTATTATTAAAAGCTTGGGATTTTCTTTCAGAAAAAATTTATCTCATCCTGCCAATATATTCTGCATGTACACTTTCAATTATTAGGTTTCATGCTATCTGCAGCTGAAATATTTATACAAAGCAAACACAGCCATCTTTCTACTTAATCAATAGCAATAAATATGAATGCCAATGAAAGAATGAATAAAAATGATGAAAAAGAATTAAGTGCCTTCTGTGTCCAAAGGACTGTGCTAACAACAGGGGATATAAATGCAAAAGTGTTAGTGCTCCTACTCTCCAGGATTTTACATTCTAATAGGGGACCTGAAGAAAGAGACAACAGAAATAGGGATATGCTGACCAGAGACAGGTGTTTATATCTGAAAATTCACAGGGATGGTGAGTAGAGTCAAAAGCGAGTTGATTAATATGCCAGTTCTAGCAACAATGGCAGCATTGGTGTAATTATAATATCCGGAGGAAGAGGGGGGGGTAAGTAATAACAAGAATATGGCTTTGGTGGAATGTGAAGCATGCCTGAGACTGCTTAGATAGAGTGGACCATGTAAGCTTGGGCTACATACCCACTAGTAAGGATGACGGATGAAGTCCCAAAGTGGAAGCATAGAATTGAAGAGACTAAGTCACCCAAGTCTCCAGAGGTCCAGCAGTACAGAGGATGCAATGGTAAGGCATGTGACAATAATATGACTAGAGTAGAATGATAAATATAGTGGATAATATTTTTTGGATTTGAGGCTTTTTACATTGTTTCTGTATTTTCATTACCTAAATTATAGTCTTTGCTTTTATTAGTTTCAGATGCTCCATGGGATTTTCTTTTTGAGCCAAATATATATTCTTCTATCTTTAAGGAATAAAATTCACATTAAAACAATTAGAAACAAAAATTTAAGACTATAAAATTTAAATTTGTTGATTAATTCAAATGATTAGCTATAACTTCTCAAGTAACTGCAATTTTAAGCATTTCAGAGTTGGGGGGGTTGGCTTATGTTGTGCTTATCAAAATGAATGACACTGAGAAACATAACAAGTATTAAAGTACTTTTAACCTGCACAAAAATTGTTTAATTTGCAGTTTATACATTTTACTTTCATATGTAGCAAGCATCAGGACAGCACAACTCATCTGTGCCATGAGCCTGCTCTGACTGATGATGGTAGCTGATGGAGCTTTCCTTGAGATTCAGTGCATTTCACACTTATTCATGTTTGACTTCATTTACTCAAACCATAGTAAATAACTGTCAGTCAGTCAATCAGTAACCATTTATTAAGCACCTACTATGAGCCAGTCACTGTGCTAAGCTGGAGAAATAAAGAAAAGTAAAAGACATTCCCTGCCAAGAAGGAGCTCACAATCTAATTGCTGCATTACTTTCATTGTCAGAGTGAATTTATCATGTTAGTCACAGTCTGGTTGACTTTGATTTAAACTTTGTATTCATTGAAAAAATGTGGAAGTATTTATATTAGGAACTCTATTAAAAAATATCCAACAATCTGACCATTGCTTCTGTGTCCCTGTCCCTGTCCCTTCCCCACAAGATTTAGAGGTTTCCCAGTTAGGAAGACTCTGACTCAGACTGAGGTTACTTGAAAACAAGGCCTCATCTTTTCTCCATGAACTCAGGGACTCTGACTTCTCCTACAGGGAGTAGCCGACTGAGGCTGACTGTGCTGTCTGAAGACCGGCTCCAGATGAAGTGGAAGGAATCAGAAGGAAATATCAATGGCTACAAAGTTCAAGTAAAGCCTATGGCAGGTACTAAAGGCATTGTGGGAGTAGAAAAGCGTGTCTGGGGATACAAGGCTAAGCAAGGGAATGGGTCTGGGCTGAAGTACACAGATCTTCCTCTTTGCCCTTCTTGGGTGGGGGAAGTCCAGAGTCTAGATATCTATCAGCCTCAAGGCTGAGAAATCGGGACCTAGTTTTCCAAACTGCATTTGTTTTTTACATTGTCTTTAGATTGAATTCGTTCATTTTCATTTAGCAAATTTTGTTTTTAGTTGTATTAGCAAATCCCTGGGCTTGGTGCTGAGAATGATACAAAGATGCCTAAGGCAGTCTTTGTCTTCGAGGATCTCTTAGTTTTAAATATGATAGGGGTCATATCTTAGATATGAAATGATAAAGATGTTTAGTTATGTTTGCACATAGTACGTGCTTAATAAATATTGATCAAAATGAGTTTTTGAGGCTTCAGAAGAATCAATGTTGGAAAAAACTACAGAAGCCATCTAGTCCAGTCCAGATCTGATGCATAAATTCCGCCTGAGGAGGGATAGATGATTTCTGGTCAAGGGTATCAAAGAAGGCTTCATAGAGGATGAGGCACCTACACACTTAAATTATGGGCAGGACTTAAACTGGTAAAGCTGTTGGGGAGAAGACATTCAAGGTTTGGGGAAAGAATGAGGAAGACACAAAGCCAGACATGCAGAGGTATGTTCAAAGGATGAAAAGCTGTTTGGTTTGGCTAGAACATAGAGTACATGAGGGGAAGTGTATGGGTGATCCACACCTAATCCAAAGCCTACAGTGTATATGATAACTTCTCTGCATCTCTCACCTAACTATTCAGAAGTGTGCCCCGAGACAGTTAGGACCTGTGAGTGTTCCCTCTCTGGTCCTGTTTGGAAGGAGGTAGCTGGGGGGGGATGAAGGAAATCAAAGACCTGAATGTTCTTTAAGTGGGAACCCCCAGCCCTGGGTAATTAAGAGCAATGTGTTCCTACCCCAAACAAGATGCAGTTTTTTTTTTTACTGTGACCACTGTTTTTCTCTAAGGGGACTCAGAACAGGAAGTAATGCTGACTACCAAGACACCTAAAGTCACTGTGGTTGGATTGAGCCCCACCAAGGAATACACACTCCAAATATTTGCACTCAGTGGCTCCCGTGACACTCTGCTGGCCAGGCGGAGGTTTGTGAGTAAGTTGTTCCTGCTGGGTAATATTGCCAGTGTCATCCTCTGAGGCTTTCTCTTACCTAACTCAGCCTCAAAAATGAGCATAGACTCAGAAGAACTTTGGCAGTAGACCAAAAAACAGAATGAACTTAGTGAGACAGTCCAAACTGTGAAAGTCAGATCCTTTTATAGAAGGATCTAATGGAAAGAATCTTGAACTAGAAGTTTGTAGGCCCCAGTCTTAGGCCCAGATCTGCATGGGCCTGTGAATTGCTATGTGACTTTACATATCACTCCCTTTCTGTAAGCCTCATTTCCTCATTAATGGAATGATGGGCTTAGATTAGATGGTCTCGAGGGCTCTTCCAGCTCTAAAGTCTTGTGATACTCTCCTTTTCCTAGGTAAGGTTTCCCTAGGACTCTGAGTATATTTGGCATAAGTAGGCCCT
The DNA here is from genome assembly GCA_028646595.1 of Phalanger gymnotis. Classification (NCBI taxonomy): domain Eukaryota; kingdom Metazoa; phylum Chordata; class Mammalia; order Diprotodontia; family Phalangeridae; genus Phalanger; species Phalanger gymnotis. The sequence goes on along the minus strand of CM053625.1, from coordinate 135,965,151 downwards.
CATAAGAGGGGAAGCAGGAGGATGAAGTGAAGTATTGGGGAAAGGTGGCAGAATCTCAGGCAATAGACTTATTGCCTCTAACAATAGTTGCAAGACTATTAGCACCATTTTTGAGATGAGAAAACTGAGGATCAGAGGGAATCTGGGCAGAAGGAATCAGCATCTACAGCTGTCCCTGATTCTCTCCCTCCTGGGTTCTATTAATTGTGTGACATTGGGTGAGTAATTCCATCCCTTTGAGCCTCACATTCTTCATTAGTAAGATGAGAATAACTGTAAGCATCCTTCCCACCCTACTGTAATATAGAATCAGAAAATAGACTAAATGTGACAGTTCTGCCCCTGGACTTTGGTGCTGGGTAATGTTTCATATTAATTCTAGTTGAGGATTTGAAGAGCTTCTCCATGGGCAGGAATAGCCGGAAGCCAGCAGGGGAAACCCTGGAGCCCATTCCTTCTTCAGTGGGAAATCATGAATTTGAGCAGGTTCCTGTGCCTGAAGCAACTTCACCAACTTGGAGTGGAATCTCTCCCACTTTAGGTAGGTACACACACACACACACACACACAGAGGGTTTGAAGATATTGGTGCAGAGAAGAAGAATATGGAGTCACTCAATTTGGGGGTCCCCAAGTTATTTCTTGGACCTCCACATTGCTTCATAGCAATATCTTTGGCTGAATTCATCCCACACCTAAATTGCAAGTCATCCATGCTATGTTATCATCATCATCATCATTGTCATTGTCATCGTCGACATCATCACTTTTGCCATCACCATTGCTGTTGCCATGCCATTGCCATCATCATTAGCTGATATTTATGTAATGCTTTATATAGATTATCTAATTTGATCAGCCAGTTTATTGAGCATTTCTATGTGACTGTTCACATGCTAGGGAATTTGGGGGTTACAAAAGAGTGGAAATGCATGTTCCTTGTGTTCATGGATCATATTGTTTAATTGGTCTTACACTCAAAACAAACACCAATTATATGCTGCTTAACTGTGGGAATTCAGAGAAGGGACAGGGTGGTGGTGGGATAAAAGTGTTTGCAAGTCATAGAGAAGACCTAGGTGACCCAAGTCCCCAGGTCCCAGTTCTTATCCCCACTTGCTTGTCCTCAGATATCCCCAAGGAATATTCATTTGAATTATGGACTCTCTCTCTCCCATATCTGTCCCATGCGGAACAGCAAAAGTCAGAGAGGAAGCTGCTGAAGGCTCCCAAAAGAAACATTCTTCAAGGCCAGCTCCTATACCCATTTACACTTGGGAGATGGTCCCTATGATGAAAAAGCTTGTATGTACTAGGGGTGCAAAAAAAGTCAAAGTACCTACTCTCAAGGAGCTTACAGTCTAATGGGGGTGACAAAATGCAAACAACCATGTACTACAGCATACACACATATGTTATATATGTGTAGTGTATACACAATGCATACATACATGAATACACATACATAACACATACACATACGAATACATGCATGCATGCATGCATCTTATGAAATGAAAGGTTCCCTAAGATCTGGGACTATATTTTCTCCAGCAGTTCTTCAACATGAAAGAGCTGTATTTTGCTACAAATCCATATAGAAGGTAGTTGGATAAAGTTTAAATCTCTTTGGGCGGGTAACTACTGTAATCAGTTCAGGACCCTTCTAATATATGCAGCCTGAGATGTTTGAAAGAATGACCTGCAAGAGGAAAAGTTAAAAGAGGAGGCATAGAAACCCAACATGCAGAGCATTAGGAGCTGTCCGTGGTTCTGAGGTTACCCTACTTAGGCCATGTGCGTACAATGGAAAAATAGCTAGATTTGAAACCAAAGGACTTGGTGAGTTTGAGTCCCAGCTCTGCTACTCACTACTTGTGTGGCCTTGGACAAGTCACTTATTCCTTCAGGACTTTGTTTTCCTTACTGGTAAAATGAAGAATTTGGAGTAGATAATCTGTGAAGTCCCTTTCAGTTCTAGATAAAGAATTCTTTGATCTCTTTGCTTCTGTCTTAGTTGTCTCTGCCTCCATCTTCCAAGGTCCTCAGTTCCATTGTGACACTGCCATTCCTGTGGATATAGTATTCTTGGTGGATGGGTCCTGGAGTATTGGCCGAAGTAACTTCAGGCTCATCAGAGAATTCCTGGCCAACATCATCTCTCCTTTTCACGTTGCCCAGGATAAAGTCCGAATTGGTAGGTACAAAGTTGTTCTCTTGTTGGTCCTTCATATGTCATTGGTGTTAATAACTGTGATTCCCCAACAGTCATAATCAGGAGTTGGGGGCTCATTCGGTGAAGGCTTGATTCTTCTAGGTATTGAAATTAAAAATATAAAGGAGCCCACAGTGACCAAAAGTGATGAATAAGTAGAGACAACAGCTTAATGCTTTGGAATAACATCAAATGTGGATACTTAAACCAGCAGCACCCACTTCTTTAGTTTTCCCTTGGAGAACTCCTGAAATTTCTTCATTAGCAAGAGGAAGCAGAGGCTGTGCTGCTTTCTACATTTGCCTGGTTGATCAATCACACGGCAATGTGCTGGAGGCTTCACATTCTTCCTCATGGAACCTCAGGAGTGTTTGTGCAAACAAAATGCTATTTCCTGCCTCCATATCCGTATTCTTAACCTGGTGTGTGTGAACTAGTTTTTTTTAAAAAATATTTAAATAGCTACATTTCAATATATTGGTTTCCTTTTTAATTCTATGTATTTTATTTTATACATTTAGAAACAATTTTCTTTGAAGGGATCTATGGGCTTCACTAGAGTGCCAAAGGGATCCATCACATAAAAAAGGTTAAAAACCCCTGCACTATAGGAACACCCTTTTAACTAAGGTGAAGGACCCAGCTCTGAACCTAGGGAAGTGGAAAATTTCCAGAAAAAATGGATTCTAAATTGGAGATATGGTCACTCCACCTATACTGTGCTCTAATAAGATCTTCCATCTGGGAGGGAATTCAGTGGGTTTGCTACAAGAGCAGTTGGGATTTATCACCTCCAAGAGATATTCAGGAGCAAAAAAAATTAAGCTACTACTGAATATGTCCAGTGGCAGGGGAAACTACTTCAGGAAGAAAGTAGCACCAAGGGTAAGTCATTTTGTTCAGAAGCACATCTCCCCTGTCATTATGCATCCCTTAATTGCCCATACCTGTGGTTCCCTTTACCTTCTCTCAGGTTTGTCCCAATACAGTGGAGATCCCCGGACTGAATGGGACCTGAATTCATTCAACACCAAGGATGAAGTTCTAGAGGCTGTGCGAAATCTCCGTTACAAGGGTGGTAATACTTTCACAGGTACCTTAGCAACATTTCTTTAACACTCACAAGAAGGGCTATTTCTTTACCCTTCTTCCTTGCATCCTTTTAAATATCCTTCTCTAAACACACCTTAACCTAGGCCTCTATCATCTGCAAATCCTGGCACTTTAAGGGGACCTGCTTTTACCTATCAGATAAGTTGTTTGTTTAGAGTATGATATATCTACATATTCAGCCACATATTAGTTTGCATATATTCAAAGTGCTTTCAAGCTGTGTGTAAGTGTATGTCCTTATCTCTCTTAGTATACTGGGGTGGTGAACCTGCAGCCTTGAGGCCACATGTGGTCCTTCCGGTGTGGCCCTTTAACTGAATCCAGACTTCACCCAACAAATCCCCTTAATAAAAGGATTGTTTTGTAAAACTTGGACTCACTCAAAAGACCATACCCAAGGACCTAGAAGGTCACATGTGTAACTAGTAACTACACTGAACTGTCCAATCAGGGACATAAGTATGTGCAGAAGGTGAGCCAGAAGTGTTAACCCCCCAGGGCACAACTAGCCTACCCTATATGCCTACCTAAGTCAGAGACCACAATTTTTCTACTCTTCTCTCCCTGGAGCATCTACTAAGGGATCCCCAAAATAAAAGAAGTTCAGGACAAAGGTGTGACTTCAGTTCAATAAGCATGCATTAAGTGCTTACCACTTGCAAGCCCCTGTTCTAGGGCTACAGGGCTGTGAAGATGAAAAATGACAGAGCCTCTGCTCTTAAAGAGCTTATAGTCTAATGCAGGGAGGCCTAGGCTGTGATGCACACAATAATATATGATACAAGGTAGGATGTCATAGGACCAAAATGCTCTATCAAGATTTGAGAAAAGAAGAATCCTTTTTAACTGGAGGGTTGTAGTAAGAAGGCCAAATTTATGATTTCAAAGAGAATCATATATATGTCTGAACGGTTCAAAACCGCAGCATATAAGGAATTCTCTGAGTAGAAGGCAAAAGAATTAAAGCATTTATTCAGGCTCCAAAGTAACAGACCCACAAACCAGCCTCCCCATTTTGATATTTTGATCAAAAGCTTCCAGGCCCAATAAGTCCACCTCACAAGAGTAACCAGGAGGCCACAGAAAAACATGATGGTATTTAACCAAATTCATGCTTCCCCTCTCCAGTAAGAAGATTACCCACTGCCCTCAAGTCCTTGCTCAGCACTCCTCGGGCCACACATGGGTCTGCTCTGCTTCCAGGTCGGCTCTGGAGTCAACACCTCCCCTTAGCCAGCCCCACCTTGGGCCCCACCTCAGTCATCAATCCACACCCACATAGATTTTACACCTAATAGGTCTTTGGGCCTGGGGCTTAACACCTAGCAAGGCTCAATGAAATACACTGAGTCACTCAAAGCAAACAAAAGTCAAACTCCTCAAGGGCACCTGTTGAACTAAGTGCTAAGGAGCCCATTTTGCTTACCAACACAAGGGATCAGGGAAAGTTCATGGGAAAAGTGGCACCTGATCTGAACCTTGAGGGAAGAGAACATTTTTAATAGGCAAGGATAAGGAGAGAGTGCATTTCAGGCTTAGAGACTAGTACATATGAAGTAAAGCTGGAAAAACTCAGCTGGAACCAGATTGTAGAAGGCCTTAAATGCTGGGCTAAGAAGCTTTTATTTTATCCTAGGAAGTCACTAAAGGTTGTTGTTGTTGCTGCTGCTGCTGCTTCTGACCTTGTTTTTATTAAGTTGGAGAGGGACATCATAAGACCAGTGCCTTAGTTAAGATGATTTTGCTTGTAAACTGTGTGAAGGATGGCTTGGCAAGGGGAAAGATGGGAGGAAGGGAAGCTAATTAGAAAGCTATTGCACTAGTCCAGTCAAGAGATAATAAGAGGAGTGTTCTGATGCGAAAGACATTGTTGAAGGAGAATCAACAAGACTTTGCAACAGATTAGATATGGAGGGAGGAGAAAAAGTCAAAGAGGAGGCCATGGTTTCAAGCTAAGAGAACTTTGAAATAGGAGCAGGTTTAGGTGAAAGACAGAGTTTGTTTTTTACCTATTGAGTCTAAGATGCTAAGAGGACATCCAACAGTCACTTAGTGGCACAAGCTCAGACTTCCAGTGATTAATTAGAACTGACTATATAGATTTGGAAATCATCTGAACAGAGAGGATAATTCAACCCATAGGAGTTAGCTGAGAATGCCAAGGGTGAGAGTATAGATGGAAAAGATATGAAGTCTCAGGACAGAGCCTTGGAAGATCCTTAGGCTTAGGGGATAGGAGATGGGCACCGAACTGGCAAAGGCCTTTAGGAAGGATCATTCAGACAGGTAGGGGAAGAACCAAGAGATAGTGTCTTGAGAACTGAGGAAAAGGAAAGTATCTAGTAGGGAGAGTATAGCCAAGTCTTCTCATCACCAGCAGATGTAGGACTATTTAGTAACTTCCCTTCAGCAAATATTATTTTTCTGGACATAAACTCCATCTAGGAGAGAAAAGAGGAGGAACCATAATCCCTGACTATAGGGAGCATGCATTCAAGTTGGAAAGGAGAGAGAAACCCATCAGAGCAGTATGCACTACCTGTGTGACCCTTGGCAAGACATTTTAACCTACCTGAGCCTGCTTCCTCACTTGTAAAATGTGAAAGTCACCATTCCAACTCCATCACCCTAAGAGCAAAACTTTGAAATTTTGATTTTAAGTGTTGTAGGAGTTCAGAAAATGAAAAGATCATTGTAGGCAAGAGCATTCAGAGTTAACTTTATTAAAGAGGTGGTATTTATATTGGTTTGTGGTTGTGCTTTTTTCCCTAAAGGTCTTGCACTGACTCACGTACTAGAACAGAATCTGAAGCTCGAAGCTGGGTCTCGCTCTGAGGCAGTTAAAGTCGTGATTCTTCTTACTGATGGCAAGTCCCAGGATGATGCCCGACTTGCTGCTCAAGTTATGAAAGACTTAGGCATGGACATCTTTGCCATTGGTAAGATATACCTTCAAACCTGGCACTTCCTTTATGAAGACACTTAAAGACCTCTGATATTCTGTGATAATCCCCTATTTCTAGGGAATGCAGAGTGCAGAGTATTAATGTTTTTTTTTATTTTCCATTAAAGTCCAAGTTCCTAGGCTGTTTTAGAAGTCTGGCCAATTGGTATTAACATTGGGAAGTGGGTGAAGACTTTTCTCAGTCTCTATACCAACTCCATGGAATCCTCTTCCCCATTCAGGAGCCCATTCTCTCTAGCCCTCACAGCACTATCATCAAGATCTGATCCCAGGAAAGTCTCTGTCATTGGACACTTCACTGATGCATTAATGGCAGTCATTGTACTCCTTCTTCAAGGGGTGTCTATATTTTAAGCCTTTTCTCTGGTTGTAGAATGACAGGGATTTGTCCCAATGGCAAGCAGATGGGAGGGAAGACTTGATTTTCTCTGAGCTGCCTTCCAGTTTGAACATACTGTGACTGTATTGGATAGTCAGTCAATCAATCAATCAATCAATCAATCGACAAGTCCATCAGTCAGTTATTCAGTCAGTTGGTCAAAAAACATTTGGGCTAAGAGCTATGTCAAGTGCTAGGAATACAAAGAAAGATAGGGGAAAGGGAGTTTCTTGTCTCTGAAATCACACTCTAAGTGTGTGCCACCTTCTCTACCTCTTATTAAGGTTGGTCTGGCCCAAGGGATTACATTTATCAGTGGTGCCCTGGCCATGCCTGGCACTCCTGCTCCAGATTGATCTAAGTGTTATTTTGAGAAGACGCTGATCAGCAATTATCTTAATAAGACAAACAGAGACACAGCAACCTCTCCCCAGGCATCTCTGTACACAGTGCAAATCAAATGAAGGTGATTATAGTTATCAGTTGTGGCACAATTTGGCCTCTTAGTGTGACATCCTATTAGTGTGACGTGGGTGTGGGGGAGTAGCTGGAGCCTCCAAGGAGTAGGGAATGAGAGAATGTTATTTTTAAAAGAACATTTGGCTCTGTCCATGTTTCACTGTCTTTATCTCAGAGTCTATTTCTGTAGCTCTATCTATCTTTGTCTGTCTCTCTCTGTCTTTCGCCCTCTGTGAGCATCTTTCTCTTTTCACAAACATGCATGCATACTGTTTGAGAGTAAAGATCCCTGCTTTCTGTCCTCAAAAGCAAAACCAAAAATGTTGTGAGCCTTTGAAGAGCAAGGGATGGTATAAAGTACCCTGGCCTAGGGGTCACAAGAGATCAGCGTTCTAGTTCTGACTTGGTCTTTGGGCAGAGAGAGGATGGTCAATACAACCTTCGGAGACTCTTTTTTTGCCCAGTGGTACAGTGGAAAGAGTGCTGGTTTTATTAGCCAGCATGCAGGTCAGAGGATGTGGGTTCAAATCCTGTCTCTGACTTTTTATGTGATGTTGTGAAAGTCCCTTAATCTTTGTTGAGACTTGGTTTCCTGATCCATAAAATGAAGGTTCTGTGTTGTTCTAGATGACCTTAAAGATACCTCCCAGACTTAGATCTCAGATCCTCAGTTGTCTAAGGTTTAGTGCAGGTGCAACAGGATGGGGCTCAATTCAGCATGCAGGAAGTTTCCACTACTCTTCTGCTGACAATCCTGACCCTCTGGTTGTCAGGCCTGGACACAGCTATTTCTTCTTCTCTGACGGTTGCAGAAAGACAGAGGTGGCATTGATAGAAGGTCAGGGACTCAGCTTGAAGTAGCGAGGTGGTGCAGGCAATAGAGTTCTAAGTCTGGAGTCAGAAGTCAAATCCAGGATTTAGACACTTAGTAGCTGTGTGACCTTGGGCAAGTCATTTAACCTCTACTTGCCTCAATTGTGAAATGGGGATAATAAGAACACCCACCTTCCAATTTTGTAGTGAGGATCAAATGAGATAATATTTGTGAAGTACTTAGCAAATTCCTGGCACAATAATTAGCACTGTATAAATACTAGCTATTATAGTTACTTTTGTTAATAATAATAATTGTCTAAGCAAGCTCCATGGAGCTCAGCTGTAAGCAAATGAGGAGGCAAGTGTGGTAGAGTAGAAAGGCATTGGAACTGAAGCCAGAACCCCTGGGTTTCAGTCTTAGTTTTGCTACTTACTGTGTGACTTTGAGTAAGGACACCACCTTTTGGGGCCTCTGTTTCTTCATCTGCAAAAGAAGGGATTGGGCTTGCTTTTCCTGAGCCGCCTCTCAGTTTGAATATTCTGTGACTCTCTGGGTTAAAGTCAGTCAGTCAATCAGTGAACAAGAAATTATTGAGCACTTCCTATGTGCTAGGGACTTTGCTAAGCACCAGGCATACAAAGAAAAACAAAGCATGATCCCACTCTCAAGGAGCTCACGTTCTAATTTGGGAGACAACATGCAAATAACTATGCCCATACAACATATATACAGTGGAAACCAAAGGTGATCTTCGGGGAAGGCTCTTGGAAAGGGAAAGAGGGACCCAGAAAAGTCCTTTTGCAAAAGGTAGAATCTCAGCTGAATTTTGAATGAAGCTGGGGAATCCGGGAGGCAAAGGTGAGGAAAGTATTCTGGGCGTGGGGAATAAGTAGTCAGGAAATGGAGTACTACTATGTATGTGAAAAGAATAACTAGGAGGACAGCATAGCTGGATCATAGAGCATATAGAGAGGAGTAAAGTGTAGGAATAATGGAAAGGTAAGAAGGGGTGATGTTGTAAAAGGCTCAAAATACCAAACAGCATTTTGTATTTGATCCTTGATGTAATAGGGAGTTAGCAGAGATTGAGTAGGAAGGTGAAATGATCAGACCTCCACTCTAGGAAAATCACTTTTGTAGCCATCAAGGATGGATTGGAGAGTAGGAGACCTGAGGCAGGGTGATGAATGAGAAAGCTATTGCAATAGTCCAGGTATGAAGGGAGAATGGCCCACAATGGGGTTAAAGAAGGTTAAAGTAGATGGTATGAGTAGAGAGAAGGAGACATTCAAGATATGTCATGAAGGTAGAAATGACAATTTGTTGTTCAGTCGTTTCAGTCATGTCTGACTCTTCATGACCCAATTTGGGATTTTCTTGGCAAAGATACTGGAGTACTTTGCCATTTACTTCTTCAAAAAATGACAATACTTAATTTAAAGTGACAGGCAATTAGATATGTGGGGTGTGTGAATGAGGAGTAGAGGATGACATCAAGATTGTGAGCCTGGGTAACTGGGAGGATATTGGGGCCCTTGGCAGTGATGGGCAAGTTGAGATGAATGTAGAATGTTTAGGGATGAGATAATGATTTCTGTTTTGTGTATATTAAATTTGCAACACCTACAAGACAACTAGTTTGAGATGTCCAAGAGACAGATGGCAATGTGGGATTGGAGCTCAGGAGAGAGATTAGAGTTGGGATAGATCTGTGAATCATCTGCATAGACATGATAACTGAACCCATGGAAGCTGATGAAATCACTGAGCAAGACAGTCTAGAGAAGAGAAGAGAGCCCAGGACAGCGTCTTGGGGGACATGTGCCCTTGAGACTTTCAAGCATTTTCTGATCAAGACAGTTTTGTTAAACTGAAGTTTGACCTTGGAAAAGAATTCCTCATATTCTGATCCATCAGACTACTAGTACGCAATACACTACTGAGTTTGAGGCCATGTACCCAGCATCGAGTGGAAAACAGAGGAGAAGATGTCATATTTCCCTGCAGGAATCTTATAATCTAGTAGGGAAGATGAGACACATATGCACACTATTTTCCTGAAATTTTTCATACACACCATCCACTCCTGCTCTTGCAAGAACTGTAATCAATCAACGTTAATTATAGTTGCGTCTATAAAAGGGGCAGTCAAAGGCGTGCCCATCCCTGAGTCTTCCCAGATGAAAACACACCCTTTCTTGGCCACTATTCCCTTATTTGTGTACTTTCCTCCTATTAGGATATAAGCTCCTTGAAGACATGGACTGTTTCCCTTCCTTCTTTCCTTCCTTCCTTCCTTCCTTCCTTCTTGTCTTCCTTCTTTCCTTCCTTCCTTCTTTTCCTCCTCCCTTTCCTTTCCTCTCCTCTCCTTTCTTTTCCTTCTCCTCTCCTCTCCTTTTTTTCCTTTCCTCCCTTCTCCTCTTTCTCTGCATTTTACAAGGGAGGAGAAATAACCTGGGAAAAGAAAATCAGAGAAAGCCTCTCATCTCCTCCCCTCCCCTATCCTCTCTTCTCATCTCCTCTCCCCTCCTCTCCTTTCCTTTCTTCTCCTTTCCTTTCCTTTCCTCTCCTTTCCTGTCCTTTTCCTTCTTTTCTTCCTTCCTTCTTTCATTTTCAGATTTTCTTTTAAAAGCAAAGTAAAAGGAGGGTTGTCAGGGAGGTACACAGGGCTTTCTCTGCATTTTACAAAGGAGGAGAAATAACCTGGGAAAAGAAAATCAGAGAAAGCTTCAGAGGCAGGTAGGTGGCACAGCGGATAGAATTTGGGGCCTGGAGTCAGGAAGACCTGAGTTCATATCTGATCTCAGACCCTGTGTAACCCTGGGCAGGTCATTTAACCCTATTTGACTCAATTTCCTCATCTGTAAAATGAGCTGGAGAAGGAACTGGTAAACCACCCCAAATGGGGTCATAGAGAGCTGGACAAGACTGAAAATGATTCAACCACATGGAAGGAGCAGAGTTCTTAGGCACACACAGCAGCTTCACCCCCAGATTTGCTCTTTGTGCAGGAGTGAAGAATGCTGATGAGTCTGAGCTGACACACCTGGCCTCCCTACCTCTGGATGTCACAGTTCACAATATCCAGGATTTCCCTCTCCTTGGCAACCTGACCGACAGGCTCATCCGACTCCTTTGCTGGAAGATCCAAGAGAGAAGCTGGAGCAGGGACCTAGGTGAGAGGATACAGCTGCTGACAGCTTTGCCCCCTTGTCTGAGCAGTGACCTCACTGTGGAGATGTGGTATCCACTGGACAGAGAGAAAGATTGTTCTGGTGGGGGAAGGAGGGAGCCTCTTTTTCTATCCTTTTTCCTTCCATCCCCAGCCCCCAGTTCTAGAAATAACCTCCAGAGGGAGCTGAAGGAATTGTTAATGGAGAAACATTTTGGAGACCTATTTTTTTTCCTGTGTCTGAGGAAAGAGTACATTGAAGACAGTTAGCCCATCTACTTCCCTCCCCTACACTCACCCACAGGTGTCCCAGCTAATAGATGGCCCCACCCAAGCCCCACGAATTTGATTGTATCGGAGGTGACAGCCACAGGGCTCCACCTGGCCTGGACCCCTCCTCTGGAGCCTGCCAGGAAGTACAGGATTGTGTATCATCCCTCCAGAGGTGGCACACTCAGGGAGGTAAGAGGAGCCAGGAGAACATGGATAATCAAAATCTGCAAAAAATTCAAAAGATTCATCTTTGCCTTTGGTTGGAACCATTCACTAGAGGCAGAGGTCAAATTCACATTTTGCCTTCTTTTTGTCCCCATCATTGGTGGGTTAGGAGGTGTCTGGGCAAAAGGGAGAGTGGTTAGGAAGGGAAACCAGGAACCAGGATGATCAAATAACTGGATAATTATCCCTAGTTTATGTAGTCTTTACTTACATTCATTTGGTATATAGCTAGAGCTAGTCCTAAAGTCCCCAGATTTGGGTTTCATTTGACTGACCCAACCTTGGCCCTAGACTGGCCTCATATGCCTATCAACAGAATAACTTCTAAAATCTTGGCCTCTGTGTCCTAATCTTGAGCATAGATGAGCTTCCTAAAAGTTGGATTCTCATGAGTTTTGAGCTCTGATTGATCGAAGTTTGTAATACGGACTTTAAAAAAATCCCAGGGCCCTAGAACTGGAGCGTTAAGTGATCATCTAGCTTCGGCTGTTCATTTAACAAACTTACAAGTTGGGGCCCAGAGGTGTTAGATGAGCTAGGCCTGGAGCCCAAGTGCCTTGGCCTTCCAGTCCACTACTTGTCAACTACACCACACTGTATGGGAGGCCCTCTCCAACACCACTGTTGCACTGGAGTAAGGTTGCTCTGTCCTCACCTGTCTCTCTTCCAGGTCACAGTGGAGGGGGCCACCTCATCTGCCCAGCTGCTGAATTTGACCTCCAACACAGAGTACTTGGTTACGGTGTTTCCTGTCTATAGGGATGGTGTTGGAGAGGGGCTCCGGGACATTGTGACTACATGTAGGTCAGGAGTAGCTCTGTGGCTAGGTCTTACCTTTGACTTTAATGAAACAGATCCAGGGATATTTGAATGTAAAGAAGCTCTTAGCTTCTTCTCCAGGCTGTGGGAGAATGATTATAATGTCAGATCTCATGAGGGGGTCTGGTCCTATTCTAGAAGTCGTACAGAATGAGTGTGATCCAGGAGGAAGGGCCTAGACCTGGGGAGGGGGCGGGGCTCCTGCTGACTTGTTCTGTGACCCTGGACAAGACATAGCACCTTGCTGAGCTTCACTTTACACACTTGAAACACTATGAGTATGCAGGTGGACCTGGCTTCATGCAATGGAGAAGGTATCATGGCATAGTGCAAAGAGTACCAGACCTGGAGTCAGCAAACCTGGGTTCAAATCCTGGGTGTGATGCTAGCTATCTGTGTGGCTATGGACAAGTCACGTGGTTCAGCCTCAGTTTCCTCATTTCTAAAGTGGAGATTCTACTTGTATCATTTCCCTCTCAGGGAGGTTATTTGGGAAGAGCTTTATAAAGCTTAAAACACTATAGAAATTTAAGTTATTACTGTCATGCAAATAGTGTTCATCACCATCTTCTCATTCATCTTCTTTGTAAGATTGATTTCCATTTTGAGTTTTCTTAATGTGGGGCCCACCTGTCCTGCCTCTCTCTGACACTGTGCTCTCCTTGGACAGTGCCGCTGTCTCCACCAAGCTTACTGACCATTTTCAGTGTGACCCACAATAGTATCCACTTGACCTGGAAGCCCACAAATAAAACTACACAGTACCTGGTTCACTGCACTTCATCAGCTTCCCCGAGAGAGCAGGAGGTGGAGGAGGAAGAGGAAGGTGAGAAAGAGGTATGTGCAGGCTTGTTCTCCAAGAACCCTCACTTGAATTGCTTGCTAAGGTCCTGAGGCCAACCTAACCGGTGATTTTTCCAGGGTTGTCCAGACCAGCCCAGTCTACAGGAGCATATTGTGGGAATGATGGTGGGAAGAAGAGGTTTAAACTTAGTCTTCTTTTTATTAGAGATGGGACTAGTCTAACCTCCTCATTTTATAGATGAGGAAACCGATGTCCAGAATAAGAAAATTACTTGGCCAAGGTTACACAGCAAATTAGTAGGAAATGATAGAGAAGATAGTAGAGGGGAAGGGGGAAGTCCTGGGGTGAGGGTGATGAAGGCTCATCTTGATCAAACCTTCAACCACAATAGCACTTTGGGGTCTTGTGCTCCAGGTGAGAGTGGGGGATCCTGAGGTTCTGCTGGAAGGTCTGGCTCCTGGCACAGAATATAGCATTGCTGTGTATGCTGTCTTTGGGGAGGAAGTCAGTGAGCCCCAGAGCATCCAAGTCAAGACCTGTGAGTGACACCCTGATGACTCTTCTTTCATAAATCCTCTGTTTCTCCCTTTTTATTTGTCCTTTTGACTCCACTCCCCTTCTCCAAACTTTGGACACCTACCTGTCTTTCTTCCATCTTCGCCTTAACAGGCATTATCCTCCTACAAAAGGAGAGCTGTCAAGGAGTCTTTCATAGGGGATCAGGGAGTGATCAAAATAAGATATTTCCTTTCAGATTTGTCTCTTCCTTGGTCAAATAATTCCTACAGTCTAGCATAACCCTAGTACATTTACTTAGAAGACACATGCAAAGATATATGTCACAGAACCCAAATCCTCATATTCCCTAATGAAGTGCATGATGTTGAATCCATAGTGTCCTTGGATCTCCCCAAACACCTGAGCTTCTCTGAGGTCAGCCACAGCTCTGTTCGAGTAAACTGGGAGGCATCATCACGGGGAGTGCGCATGTACCATGTGTCCTATGTCTCACTGGAAGGGAACCAAGCTGGGGAGGTGAGTGTCCAACAGGAGAATATGATGTCAGTCATGGTAGGGCAAATCCCAGAGGGTCCCATAGAACAACCTGCAAGCCTCCTTGGATTTCTTTCTTTAGCTCTCCACTCCTCTGGAATGAGTGATGCTTTCTTTAATCTATGTGAGTGACATAGAATGACAACTTATTAGGTCACCTTGGGATGGTGGAATGAGAAGCTTGGAGTAGGGGAGTGGGAAGGGAAGCAGAAGGAAACAGTACAGAGGAAGTGAAGTGTGGAGAGGGTGCTGGAAGCTACTTTCAAAGCTGGGAAATTTTTTAGCCTAAATGTAGTTGTGTGCTAGAAAATGTGACTTACTAGTTCTAAGCTCCCTGCTTTCCAGTTCCTCCTATGATCATTTTTTTTTATCATTCGAAGCTTCCACCCCTCATTCCTTTCTGCCCTATGTGACATACTCTCATAGGAGATTATATGCTTTTTCAGGGTTTATTTACAAGGAAATGGAATAAATTCAGAAGTATCACTATGAGGTTACATGTGATCAAAGTACATGAAGGAAATCTACTTAGATGTCCAGATATCTCTTAAGCTTATGAGTGCTAACTAATGTCTAGGTTCTGTAAGCCTATCTGGGGTTCAGCTCCTGTGGACTATCTTTTCAGGAAGATGCCCTAATCTGACTCATCCATTTCAACTACTCTGCTCTATTCCTAGGACTGTCTTTCCCATGGCTTTGCTCCACTCAGCTTTTGGCTTTATTTGTTAATCCTATTGTAGAGTTTTACAATCCATACCAAGCCTATAACCAACCAAGAATCACCACCCTTGCTTGATTAACCCATAATCTTGGTCAATATAGTTCCATGTAAACCCTTACAAACTAGGTACAACCTTCTGTTAGCCACTTGGAGAAGGGACAAGGGGTCAGTCATCATATATGCAGGGTTAAATATAGACAAGGGCTTCAGTTAACCTACAAAAGAAAAAATACCCCAAAGAGTAACAGAAACATACCATGACAATTCTGTTCCATGGACTTTTTACACAGAGGAATAATATATCTCCAAAAGTAATGGAGATGTACACCCACCCATTATAAACCATGTTTTGTGAGCTCTTTTCTGGGGGAATGATGTATGTGAACCTCAGGATACATCCAGTGGCTTCGACTCCTAGGAATGGTGTGACTGACTTTGGGAGGGGAAGTAAATTGTATGGTTCTCAAGCGAGTTGGCTGCCCTGTCCTCCCTGGGGGTGGAATTGACTGTCTGTAGCCTAGACTGCTATGGAAGTCTAGAGCTTACCATTACCTTACAGATAGATGTCTCCAGGAATGCCTCTTCTGTCAAGCTGGCCCCCCTATCTTCCTCTACTTCATATATTGTCAGTGTCACATCAATCTACAAAGAGGGTGATTCCTCCACACTCACTGGACGAGTGACCACACGTGAGTGAACAGAAAGATGTGGTGAGGTAGTGAAGTCTTTCCAAGGTGAAGGACAAAGTATCTCTCTGATACATCCCCATAGACACATAGTATAGCATGAAGAAAAGAACACTGAACTTGGAATCAGGTGAACCGGGTTTATCTGTCATAAAACAGTTGTATGATCACAGGTAAGTCATTAATCTCTCTGAGCCTCAATTTCCCTATCTTTAAAATGGGAATAGTAAACGCTTACTCTTAAACTCCCATATAAACACAAGCTATTATATATATGTATATGTATATATATATATATGTATATATATATACACACATGATTCTATCTTCATAAAGGATGTTCTCTCTCTAGGGCCAGCTTATACACACACACACATACATACACACACACATATATGTATGACTTGAGAAAGTGATGGAAAAAATGTTAATAATTCAGTTTAAACTTAAAAGTATAAAATGCATATTTTCAGAGAGTTAGTTGTTAAACATTTACTAGAACATCCCAGAATATACCATCCACACCACGATCATGGTATGATGATTGCCATTCTGTTATACACATATATGTGTGTGTGTGTGTGTGTGTGTGTCTGTCTGTCTGTCTGTCTGTCTGTCTATATGTATATAAGTTGGCCCTGGGGAGAGAACATCCTTTATGAGGATAGAATCACAGAACTGCAGGGATCTAGATTCAGAGATGCTTAATAAATATTTGCTGAATTAAATTTAGAAATGCAAAAAGTCAGAAACAGAACATTAAGATTGTAGGACAAGATTCTAGAAAAACCAGGTTAAGTCCTCGGAAAATAAGCTGAGTCTTTATCCCAAGCTGGATGAGGTCTCCTGAAATTTAGGGAAAGATGGAAGAAAATGATGACATGATGGGTGTAGATGGAAAAGTTAGAGTCTCACAGATATATTTAACCCCTTCAGAGGCAGAAGCCTATTTCTGTCTCTTTTCCCTCTACTGACTCCAAATCTTCCCACCATGTGCTACTGTTATCCCAGGAGTCTAATGATGATCATGAAATCGGTGAATTGCAAAGATTTCTGCTAGGCCCTGGATTCTCAGGCCGCTGTCATTTGAGGGCTGTAGTATGAGTTAGGGCCAGATGTCAGGATACTGTTGAGCTCCCTAGCCATCTGCTCTGCACCTACTCACAGGCAGCTGTAAACAGCAAAGAGGGGCAAGATCAGTGGGCACTGGAATGGCAAAATTCAAGGTCAAGAGTTTTCCTCCTTTTTCTGCCCTTTAGGAAAAGTTCCAGCCCCAAGCCACTTAAAAGTAACTGAACTGCTGGGGGACGATGTCCGTCTGGAGTGGGCTGCTGCTGCAGCTTCTGGTGTGGTGGTCTATCAGATCAAATGGATGCCCTTGGGTGAAGGAAAAGCTTATGAGGTACAAGTATAACATGTGCAGTTCAGGTGGAAAGCACTATAAGAATAGAGTCTGAAAGAGATGTCTTACAAAGGAGACACAAGACTTTCCCCCACCAAAAAAACCCAACCTATTCTGTGTCAGGAGGACCCACTGACAAAGCAGGCAACTCTCTGGAGCTGGCTAGACCCCTCCCTGAAGGCCAAGCCCTTTGGCCGAGTGTCTTTGAGCTTAGACAACTGCTGCTCCTTCCCCAGAGAAAGAGTCAATAGAGTAGAGTCACCATCTTTCCCTGGCCTAAACCAAATACACCAGGCTCTCTCAGCACATGTGCCTCTCTGCCTTGCACAGGAGGAATTCAGCCCTAAAAGTCAGAAACCTACAGATCCAGCATCTCTTAATTGGATAGATCTCCTCCGTAGACACACACAGACTACATTAGTCAATCCCAGTGTCTGGAAGAATGTAATCTTTCTCCCTCATTCTCTCTTTTTCTCTCTCACCACAGATTTCTGTCCCAGGGAACCTAGGTACTGCCACTTTGCCTGGTCTAGGGAAGCATGCAGAGTATGAGATCTCCATCTTAGCCTATTACAGAGATGGGGCCCGCAGTGACACAGTATCCCTCCGATATACTCCAAGTAAGTGATACATTCCCCTTTTTGATCACCAAGGAGAGAATGCCCTAAAAAGACTAGACCCACAGGTCAGAGTCTATGATGTATGCATACTTGTATATAAAACATAACCAGAGGCCTGTTGGAGCCAGCTCCTAAGGGCATAAAAGGTAGTTGTTAAATTTTCAGTGTGAGCATTTGTATCTTCAAAATGGGCAAATGCTAATTCTCAGGGCTTGATTTGTTGTTTTGTTAATTGTCCAGACTTGGGAAAGTGATGGGGAAAATGATAATAATGCAGATTAAACTTAAAAGTATATCATGAATACATATTTTCAGAGAGCTGGTTGTTAAACATTTACCAGCACACCCTAGATATACTATCCACACCGTAATCATAGTGTGATGTCGCCATTCTGTTGTACACTTCATCATACACACTAGTGGAAAGAGAGTAGGGACATGGATAATACAATGCCTAGGAGAATGTAATCTCCATCGCAACCCTCTTTTGATGATTGTGTAGTAATATGAACCAAGGTATGCTGGTAAACATTTAACAATCAACTCTGAAAAAAAATGTACTCCTGACACACTTTGAAGCTAATCTGCATTATTAACAATCAATAGAACAGTACATTTATCCTTGATTTATGGTGTTCACTAACTTTTGAGGTGTAAATGCTCATGCTGAAAATTAAACAATGGACTTCTAGAGCTGATTTGAGCTGGCTCCAGCACACCCTTGAATATAGTAATTATTTCTATTGGACTTTGGGATAGGTTATATGACCTCCCCTGCTCCCACCCCAACCTTGCCTTAATACCCAGTGACTCAGATAGAAATGGAGCGTATTCCCCACGCAGGCAGCGGTTTGGAAAAGAGGGCTCTGGTATTTTCTAGATGTGGTGGGAAAGCCAGTCTCAGGTTAAAATTATGCCCTACTTTATCCACTAATAAAATACTATACACAAATAAGAAGGCTTTGATTGCAACTTGGCAGAAAGTTTTGTCACTTGTTCACGGCTTAACCTTGAGAAAGTCCCTTCCCTTCTCGGGGCTTCAGTTTCTTCCTCTGTGAAATAAGGGGCTTTGTTTAGATGATCTCTAGGGTCTCTTCCAGCTCTAATGTTTTTCAAAGGGATCTTATACAGTTTAGGAGGCCAAAAGGCTAATTTGTTCTAGGGCACTTAATTTACAACATGGACTTTGTCTAATGAATATGACTGGTTTATGGTCAGATTTTCCACTTAACCTGAACAGCAGGTGAAGCTTTCTTTGAGCATATAAGTGCTTACTCACACAGGGCACTTAGGAAAATAAGAAGAACCATTTTATCTGAAGACTGGCTCTTATTCACCGGAGATGGCAGATGATGTTTAAAGACCTTCTCCCCCAAAGGTTCTCTCAATTAATATTCTCTGACTAATGGCTTCAATGGCAATGGAATGGATGTGGCATGTTTGTAATCTGCCATCCTCTGTCCCCTTTCTTCCTTGGTCCCTAGAGGAAAAATTGCAGTGGCTTTTCAGGAAAGTTCCTGTATCTGGGAGCCTGAAGGCACTACTGGTATTGGGGATACAGAGCCCTGATTCTAGCCTGTGACACACAGGGTTGCCTATCAACTACAGCAAGTAAGACACTTCATAATATGTGTAAGCTCGGGTGGGTGGGCCAGGCATGTAATAATGGCAGAAGAGTCTCTCTAGGGGCTGCCCTGGGATGGTTGGAGATATTTGGAGATTCCTACATTCACTCTTGGGAGTTTAGTGTCTAATAATGAAATCCCTTATGCCATCAAGGGCCTCTCTAAGGACCAGGTTTATGTATTCATTCAACAAGCACCTACTGTATACAAAATCCTGGGCTAAGAACCAAGACAGATACAGAGAAGGAAAAAATATAATCCTAGCCTTCTGGGAACTTTCAGTGTATATTAATGTGTCACTTACCAAAAATCATACAGAGAGTTTGTCACAGAGGTAGAATTAGCACCTAAGTCTAGCTCTGCCACTAATTTTATGTGTGACTTTAAATAAATTGTTTCTGAACCTCCATTTGCCTATCTGCAAAATTATTATCTCTAAAGTTCTTCCTAAATCTAATATTCTATAAGTCTGTGAGTCTGATTGGGGGGATAGGACATAGACACATGAGAGTTAATGTAATATACTTCCAGTCACCCAGTTTCAAAACCTCACCGCCATTCTTGACTCTTCCTTATCCTTTATTTTCCATATCTAATCAAATATTGCAAATATTGTTGATTCTACCTCCACATCATCTGTTCCCTACTCAGACAACCATCACCCTAATTCAGTCCCTCATCACCTCCTGCTTATATAATAGCTCTCCTAATTAGATTTTCAGATATTAGAATTCCTGATATGCAGTAGAGTATGGATTGATCCTCTGCTGCTTGTGCTAATTTTGGCCTAACAATTAACCCCAAGAAAATAGAGGTTCTCCCACCAGCCAGCACTGCTCCATCCATATGTGGAACCATCAGTTACAGCAAATGGAGAAATTTTGAATACTCTGGTTAAGTTCATCTACCTTGGCAGTGTACTTTCCAAGGATGTACACACAGATGATGAGGTTGACGCCTGCATTGTCAGAGATAGCACAGTGTTTGGATGGCTCCTAAGGAAAGTGTGGGGGAGAAGAGGTGTTAGGCTGTCTACCACACTGAAGATGTACAGAGCCATTGTGCTGACCTCATTGTTGTGTGCCTGTGAAACATGGACAATATACCAATGCCATGCCAAGAAAGTGGATCGCTTCCATCTGAATTGTCTTAGAAAGATTCAGAGGATCACCTGGCAAGATAAGGTACTGGACACTAAGGTCTTTTCTCAAGCTGAAATGACAAGCATTCAAACTCTGCAAGAGAATGCATCTCTGATGTGCTGGCCACGTTGTTCAAATGCCAAACATATGTTTGCCTAAAAAACTATTTTATGGAGAATGCACACAAGGCAAGTGCTCACATAGAGGTAAGAAGATACAAGGTACAAGATACAAGGACCCTCTCAAAGCCTTTCTGAAGAGCTTTGGAATTACTTATGAGACAGGACCACTCAGCATGCTGTGCCTTCATCAAAGAAAGAAGGTGCTGTACTCTATGAGCAAAGCAAAATTACGGTAGCTCAAAAGAAACGTGAGATATGCAAATTTAGAGCCATCTCCATTCCAAATGTTCATATGGACTATTTGTACCCAACCTGCGGTAGAGCCTTGGTCTGATCAGTCACAGTCGGACACAATTGATCCTCTTCTAGCATGAAGGACAACAACCACCTAATGAGATTCCTAGTTTTCCCCTTCTCCAATCCATTCTCCACCTAGCTGTTGAAGTCATCTTCCTAAAGCACAAGTCTGACCCATTTCACTCTGCTCAAGAAGCCCTGGTGGCTTTCTGTCGTCTCTAGGATCAAATACACACTCCTCTGTTTGCCCCATCACAATTAAAATCAGGGTTAGGGCTCTACTGTTGAAATTAGGCAGAATAATTGCCCAATACTGCCCAACCCTTCCTATCAAAAGTCTTGGATAAACTTATTCACCAAACAGTGTGGATTAAGTGTGAGATCCTTCTCAGGGGTGTTTGCATTGAAAAATAGGAGATGGAAGAGGGAAATACTTAATGAAAGTGAATGAATAGTGGCAATGTTTGCCTTATTAAAAATCCTTCATGCACTCTGCATTCCAGCCAAACCAGCTTACTTCCTTACCTGTTGTTTCCTGATCTCAACATTCCATCTCTAACTTCATGCCTGGAATAGACTCTCTTTTTTTTCACCTTCCTTCCAGGAATCCTTAGTTACCCTCAATTCTCAGCTCATGTGTCATCTCTCTAGGAAGCCTTTCTTGATCCCCATAATTGTTAATACTCTCTCCTTCTCCCTCTCCCTCAATTAATCACGAATATATTAATCAGGCAGTATAATGTAGTGATTACAGAGCTGGCCTCAAACTAGGAAGACCAGGGTTCCAGGTCTGCCTCTGATCCATTCTGGCTGAGACTCTGGGAAAGACACTTAACCTCTCTGCTCCAGGCAGCTCTGTAAGTAGAATGTAAACTGCATAGGAAGCGCAGAACTGAACATAAGGAATGCTCTCATCTGGGAGTTGGTGTACCAAAGAAATAACAAGTTCAGTCCCTATACCATTTTTATCTTATCCCTTATTATATCTCCCAATAAAATGTATGCTCCTTGAGGGCAGGAACTATTTTAATTTTCTCTGATTCTCAGGTGCTCTCCCTGTACATACTAAGTGTTTAATAAATGTTTGTGGAATGTGGTTGAATCAGACTGTCACAACAATATATGATTAAGTGAAGGGGTGATCATAATGGGTAGGAGTAACCCATGGAGATGTCACCTAAGTTTTAGTTTGTGGGACGGCAATAGGCACAGAGAAGAGCATTCTAGATGGAAGGAACTGCATGAACGAAACGGTATAGAGGCAGAAATAAGCAGTTCGAAGGGTAGCCCAATAGATTTCCTTAAGTCAAGGTACACCAGCTTTCTTTTTCCCCACCCCACCTTCACTGTCCTACTTCCTATCACCGTCCCTTGCTCTTTTCGTAAGATTGGTAAAATGAGCTCATGTCCCTTAGTGACCTTTGCCATCTCTAGGCAGCCCCATTCTCCTTTTCCAAGGCACTGTGTTCTCTGCTACAGTGAGCAGGAATCCACCCTTGAACCTTGCGCTAGCCTCAGAGACTCCCAGCAGCCTTCGGATCCTCTGGACACCGCCTAACGACAACGTTCTGCACTACAGACTCACCTACGCCCTGGCCTCTGGCTCTGGCCCTGAGAAAACAGTAAGTCCAGGGCTGAATTGGAGAAGAATCGTTCAACTGAGGTACCATTAAGGTGGCCAGTTCATTCTACTTTATAGTAGCTACCCTTTATACTGATTCCTAAGATAGGAGGTAGACGGTATGTAGTCGGGAGTGGGGAAGAGAGGAGTGGGATGGGGAAGAGATGTGGTGAGATACTACCCTGTCCTCGATGGCAGGTAGAGCTGGTCTGTGGAACGAGAAACAGTCCTACCCTAGGGGGTGGGAGTGGAGGTGGGGACTAGTCTGAAGTCACAGTTCTGCCCTGGGTTGGGGATGGGGTGGGGTAGGGATTAGTCTGAGGAAGAAAACGTAGCTCTAACTTTAGGGAGTCCTTAATATGAGGGAGAAAGTGCATAACTGAACAAAGAAAACACTTTCAAAGCAATATAACAATTAGTAATGATGAACAGAACAGAGAGAGATATGTCCTTGCACGGAAAACAAAAATTCTTTCTGCCGGTCCCGGTAGATCATAGTTCCTGGCCCAGAGAACCATGTGACACTTCCTCTCCTGCTCCCTGGGACCAAGTACAAGGTTATGGTTTCAGCTGTCTACAGCCTGGGAGAGAGCAACGTTGTGTCTGCCATAGGCAGGACTGGTAAGTATACTAATCTTACCCCTATTTCCAGGCAGAGTGATCAGTGGCTGATGAGCAGTAATCAATCCTGGCATTATACTAGAACAGTACTTTTAACTTCTTTCCAAGCCTAATCATGTGTCAGGTCTCGTTTGATCTTCCCAACAGTCCTCTGAAGTGGAGCAGGGCAGAAATGATTATCCCCATGTTAGAGATGAGGAAATCAAGGCATCAAAATAGTAAATGATTTTCTTTTGGTCACAGAACTGCTAAGTGGTAGAGGCAGACCTGATCTCTTGACTCTGGAGCCTAGGGCCTTCTCTATTATGCTACGTTTAAGATTGCCTTTAGCATACTTTATTTTCTCTTGCTGAACCATTTCTTGTCCTTTTGTTGTCTCCTTCTGGGCTACCATTGCCCTAATCCTGCCACAGCCCTTCCACTGAGAAAGGAGAGACTTTGATAATCTCATGATGTGGAGGACTGAGCAGTGTTTCCTTCCGAGGGTGTCTTCGTCTTAAGACAGAAACTAGGAGAGCTTTACCATAAGAAATGGATGCTGGAAATTTAGCCATTATGAAAAGACCAGAGGGAGAAATCATTAGGTATGTTTGTAGGAGGGAGGGCCCTCACTATTGTTTTCATTCAGTCCTTTCCATCATGTCAGACTCTTCCTGACCCCATTTGGGGTTTTTTTGGCAAAGATACTGGAGTGGTTTGCCATTTCCTTCTCCAGCTCATTTTACAGATGAGGAAATTGAGGCAAACAGGGTTAAGTGACTCACCCAGGGTCACACAGCTATTTAGTGTCAAGAGGCCAGATTTTGAACTCAGGTCTTTCTGACCCCAGGCCCAGTGCTCTACCCACTGAGCCCCTTAACTCTCCTTACTAGTGCCCCCATATGAATTCAAGTCAGCAAACATTCATTAAGTACCTTCTTCTTTACCAATCACTGTTCTAACAAAGAAAGTCCTCTTTCTTTGTGTTTAATTTTTTGTTTTCTTTATTTTTAGCCCTCTTTCAAGAAGCTAGCAATATAAAGGAAGAGATAGCATGTAAACAACTAGGTCCAAACAAAATATAGACAGGATAAATTGGAGATAATCTTAGAGAAAAGGCACTAGCATGGGGGATGGGGTTGTAGGAAAATCTTGTAGAAGCTGAGATTTTAGCAGAGAATTGAAGAAGTCCAGGGAAACCAGGAGGCAGAGGTAAGCAGGAAGAGCATTCCCGGCATGGAGGATAGTCAGTGAAAATGCACAGAGCCTGGAAATTGAATATCTTATGGGAGGAACAGCAAGGAGACCAGTGGCACTGGATTGCAGAATACTTGGAAAAGAGTAAGGTATGAGAGTACTAGGTAGAAAGGGACCAGGTTACGAAGGGCTTTAAAAGCCAAACAGAGGGTTTTCTATTTGATCCTGGAGGTAATAGAGAGTCCCTGGAGTTTACTGACTAGAGGCTTGATATGATCAGACCTGTACTTTAGAAGCATCACTTTGGTAGCTGAGTGGAGGCTAGACCAGAGTGGAGAGAGACTTGAGGCAAGAAGACCAACCAGCAGGCTATTGTATAGTCTGACACCGAGGGCTCAAGAGCCCAGACCAGGGTGGTGGCACAGTTGGAAGGGAAAAGGGAGTCTATTATTGTATCTAGCCAGTTACCTAGTCACACTGTACCTGAGCTACCCAGCCTCTCATCTTTACTTGGGCAGGTCATGAACCAGCTTTCTTTGTTGTCTGATTATCTCCTACCTCCATCTGATAATCTGTTTTGGATGAACTCCAGCTTGTCGATGTCCCATTTAAATGTGAAGACCAGTCTAATTATATTGACCAAGTTTGCTCCCGAAGGGATGAAAAAAGCATGCCTCCTTTTTCTTCTTTTCAGTAGTGGAGAACTATATGTGTGCAACATTGCATATACTGTCAGATTATGTAATTTATTGGATAGTTTTGCTAAATCACTTTTTAAAAAAATCTTTTTAAACTTTTGTTACAAGGAATGGCTTGATGGATAAAGCTGAGGGAAGGGTTACATTTAGAAATGAAAGTGGCATAAAAACAAAAGTTATCAATGCAAATATTTTTAAATAAAATATAACACAATGATCAGGGCAGGGGATGAAAGGACCATCATCCCCTTCATTTTGAACTATAGTGGCAGGAACAATGTTATCAATCTGGGTGACTGAGGTGGCATTGTAAATGCTAAAGTCACCTGGAAACTTATCCCTTCATTTCCTTACCCTGGCATTCTCATCTGAACACTGTTTTCATTTAAAAAAACATTTTATTAGGGCAGCTAGGCGATGCAGTGAATAGAGCACCGGCCCCGGAGTCAGGAGGACCTGAGTTCAAATCTGGCCTCAGACACTTGACACATGTACTAGCTATGTGACCTTGGGCAAGTCACTTAACCCCAATTGCCTTGCCTTCCCCCTAAAAACAAACCAACCCAAAAACATTTTTGTTGATGTCTTTTCTCTTTGCATCACAATTATTTCAAGTCTTTCCCACATTCTGTTGACATCGTGGTTATTGCTCAGTATTCAGTCACATCAGAGTCTTTGTGACCCAGTGGACCATAGCACACCAATGGGGTTTTCTTGGCAAAGATACTGGAGTGGTTTGCTTTTTCCTTCTCCATTGAATTAAGTCAAATAGAGGTTAAATGACTTGCCCAGGGTCAAACAGCTACTAAGTGTATAAGGCTGGGTTTTGAACTCATGTCTTCCTGACTCAAGGCACAGCACTCTATCCACTGAGTCATCTAGCTGCCTTCAAAGAAAACAGTGGGTAAGTGACTTGCCTAGAGTCTTCTGTCCAAAAACAAGAGTTAGGCAAAAAAATATACAGTGATTGTAAACTATGTGTACAATATCCAGTGCTAGAGGTCACTGACATGAGTGGATAGGTATATTTAGTTATCTGTTCTGTAGTATCTCCATTGATTTTTTGATCACTCAGTCCAACTTCCTCCTAGTGATCTTTTCATTTACATTGTTATCATTATATGGATTATTCTCTTGGTTCTCTTTATTACTCTGCATCAGATCATGCAACTATTCCCATGTTTCTCTGAATTTCTTATAATTTCTACTTCTTATTCTACAAAAATATTCTCTTACATTCATGTACTATATATCTTTTATTCATCTCCTAGTCAATGGCATTTATTTTGTTCAAAAACATTTTTCAGAAGCCAGACACTGGCAGCTAGAAGCCTCACTCGATAGAAGTAGCTGTTTCCTGTGTCCAAATTGCCAGATGCTGCAGATATAGCAACCGTCGTTCATGAGGAACTTTAAGGTCCTGAGGGGCGATTATACTGGTGGCTGTGAAAGTGATTGAGGAAACCGAATCTATAAATCACCCTTGACTTTTCAGGGACACCTGAGATTTCATCTATAGCTTCCCCGGTCCCCAACTCTGCCAAGTTCAGTGTCTGGAGAATTAAAAAGCAAATAATAGCTTTTACTTGCAACAGGACTGATTGGCCCTTTTTGCCCTTCCTCATATATTCCTATGATTTCAGAGTTGAAAGAGTCTTCAGATATCAATTTAGTCCACCTTCTTATCACATACAAGGATTGCCTCAATAGCATCTCTGACAAGTGGATATTCAGGCTTAGAGATATGACAAACACGTTGCTTAGTAATACAGCTAGCATCATGGTTACTCAGCTCTGCTTGGCAGAAAGTTCTTCCTTGTATTGAGTCAAATCCTGTCTCCTTATAACTTTCACTCTACCCTCCGAAGCCAAGCAGATCAAATCTAATCCCTCTTTCATTTGCCAGTCATTTCCATATTTGCCAGTAATTTGCATATTTGGAGATAGTGACCAAGTCTCCCCTGAATCTTCTCTTCTTTAGGCTAAGTCCCTCTAATTCCCTTACCCATTTCTTATAAGATGTAGTATCTCATCCTCTCTCCATTCCAGTTGCTCTTTCCAGACACTGTCTAGTTTGTCAATGATCCTCTTAGAATGTAGTACCTAGAACTGAGCCTAATATGCCACATTTGGCGTGACTAGGAAGAACAAAGGAACTCTTTTTTTGCTCATCTTACCCTAAATGCTAGATTTCTACCAAGCAACATGGTATAGGTAGAAGCAGCCTTATACATGGATGGAACAGACCATTGCTATGAGATCTGACTTAAGGGGTTAATATGCTCTCACCCTTCCAAAAAATTCTATGTCACCGGAAACTGCTTTAACAGACCTTACATTCCACAAGGAGAGATGAGGCTCAGAATGTGAACAGGTAGAAGACTGACTCCAGCTCATTTATACATGTGGCTGAGATTGACAGCAGGTTCAAAAGTGGGTTTTAAATTCCAGAGATGCCCAATAATTAACTGGTCTGTCTTATGAGGCAGCGATCTTACCATCACTCAAAGTGTTTGAGCATGGGCTGGATATGCACATAAGGGGGAAGTTGTGGAAGTATGAAAAAGGAATCTGGAGAAGGTATTAATATCTGAGTGACCTTGGCCTCAATATCCCTCCCTATTGTTAAAGTGAGGGGATTGGACTAGGTTATCCCTAAGGTTTCATCTATCATCCTATAATCTTTAGTCCTAGATCAGAGACTGAGTTTTAATTAGGTATGGATATTGTTTCCTGCCTTTTCTGAAAGAAAACAGGTAGATGACTTTTGTTTTCACCAAAGGAGTCTTTTATCTGTCTCTCTGCAATCCCACCCAGAGGCTTCCTCTTAGTTTCCAGAAGAATAGATTTTGGTTACTCCAGGATGAATGGGTTTGGAAGACTCATTCATTGGATGAAGTCTCAAAAACTTGACAGCTCTCATTTGTGTGGAAGAGAGAATCAAGGATAGGAATAATCCCCAAATGACTAACATTTAGTTTTAGAATTTAGAAATAGTCTCAGGACAGAACACTCTTGTGGGCAGATATACGTGGGCTCTCAAGGACCAGACCAACACTGGGATCAATAGCCTAGGACCAGCTGCTTAGTAGAGTAGGAAAAACCTGTAGACAGTCTCTCATTTGTGGTAACTGAGAGTGGTCTATATATAGTGACTGAGTTTCATTTCAGAAAAATCTCCATCTCTTTAAGGGACTGCTAGGTATACATTCTGGGTCTAATATTTTCTGTGTGACATTAGGAAAACTACTAAAACTCTCTGATCTTCAGTTTCCTCCTGTAATAAAGTGATGATAAGTTACATTTACATATGAAGTTGGTGTGAGGTTGGTATTTCCTAAACTCTAGGCATATGAACTCCAAAATACTGTCCCAGGACCTACTCATGACAATTTTGGGGGTGATGCATCTGGTTACTTGATGGACTAAACTTGCTTCCCTAAATACCATTTTTGTTTGTCTCTTAGCGGCTTGCCCAGCTCTCAGTGCCAACAGCTCTCTGCCAGGTATAGAACTTGTTTATGTTTTGTTCCCAACTGTGCCTTGGTAGTTGTACTAAACTCTGATCTTTCAGACTCATCCACCTTCCTGTTCTTATCCCGCTTTATACAATATAATCCTAGTATCTCTATCTCCTTCTCCTCTTCCTCCTCCTCCTCTTCCTCCTCCTTCTCCTTTTTATTCTTCTCTCTCTCTCTCTCTCTCTCTCTCTCTCTCTCTCTCTCTCTCTCACACACACACACACACACACACACACACACACACACACACCCCTACCCTGTGTGGAATTTTATATCCCAATCTTCCTCTTACTAAAGATGTCAAATATATAATGACTACTAGAATCAATAGAATGGTGGGGGTAGGAGTAGAAGGAAAGAGTATTTAGAAGAGGATCTTTTAAAACAAACTTACTCCTTTTCTAGGCTTCAAGATAACTGGCTATATTACCCCTTGCCTTCTGGAAGCTCCGATAAGCCAGAAACATGAATTCAGATTTCATCGTCTGCTTTATACCAATTAATATCTGAAATGAGGAGTGAGTCAGAGTGCTTTGATAGCCAGCTAGGACAGAGGAAAACCAGCCAGGGTGATGTGATTGGCTCGTGGTGGAAGGAAGAAACCTCTGAAAGTCCTGATAGGACTCTAGAGAGTGAGAAAATAAGTGACATAAAGAGCCAGGAATGGAAACACAATTTTGATGGATTAAAAACTTCTGTGATATATGAAATATAAGGTGGGCAGGCAGAGGTGAAAATGACTTTCCTTCGAAGACTTATAGAATCTGCAGTTATTTCTCCTTTCCAACAGTGCATCTGGTGCCATATTAGGAAGAAAAGACTCATTATTGATCTCTTTTTAAAACACATACACACACACATCAGCTTATTAAACTTCTGCTAGGGCAGAGAAACAGATAATATGTTTTTTCCACTGTGAGAATGTCATACTGGTAATTCTATCTCTTGGGTCTGTCTGGATGGGGAGAGGAAGGAACTAGGATAACTCTCTCTGAAGTGGCTCTAGGCCCTCTTAATGCTTAGAGCCTCAGGCGTTTGGTAATGATGTCAGGGTAGACTTAAGAACTCGGTAACAGGTGCTGAGTGGCCCCAAGCTCTGAATAGGCAGCTTGGTTCATGTTCACAGGGCCTTGAAGTTGACATATTACTTAGCAAGAACACAGCCACTTGGAGAGTGGCAGCTTGCAGTAAGCAAGAAGACAGATAGAAGAGAACAGGGAGGCCTGCAGGTTATGTCTGCATGTAGACAAGCCTGGTACATGCTAACATCATGCATATTAACACCACTTGGGTCGGGAAATAGTCACAGTAACTAAAGGCAAAGAATAAACCATCAAAACTTTTTTTAAACCCTGCCACCAAGGCGATTCTCAATCTCTCTCTCCTCTCCCTCCCTGTCTCTCTCTCTCTCTCATCTCTTCCCCCTCTCTTTCTCTCCTGCCATCTCTGTTTTTCTCCCCTCCATCTTCCTTCTTTCTATCTTTCTTCTCTTCCCTACTGCCTGTTTCTGCATCTTCCTCCCCATTCCTTTCTCCCTTTACTGTCTCTCTCTTTCTATTTATTTTTTCCCTTTCCACTCATCATTTTCTGAATGTTCCAGGATTTGACATGATGGAAGCTTTTGGCCTAGTGGAAAAGGAGTATGCATCCATCAAAGGGGTCTCAATGGAGCCCTCTATCTTCAGTGGAACTCGTACCTATACGCTCTTCAGAGATGTCCAGCTGATGCGTCGAGCCAGGTAGGACTGAGGCAGGATGATACGGTGGAGAATGGGCTGGATTTGGAGTTAGTTAGGGGACCTGGGTTTGAAGCCTGGTTCTGCTGCTTACTACCTGTGATCTCAGGCAAGTCACTTAATCTCAGTAAGCCTCAATTTTCTCATCTGTAAAGTGAGAGGGTTGAACTAGATGACCTTTTGAGGTCACCTTGCTTGCTGCTTTATATATGATTCTATGACCCCATGAGCTTGCTTCAAGGGGCTTCTCTATGGGCAATGCCAGGGGCCAAGAAAGGCCTCTCCCTAGGAGGACTGGGCCCTTCATATCTTCCCTCTTAGCAGAGTCCAAATGTAGAGGGTTAAGCTTAGTACAATACTTCCTGCAGTAACTCCTGAGCTTCAAAAAGACCATTGTCCACCCCACCCCACTCCGTGACCCTGAATTGTGCCATGGTCTTTTGCCATCAATTGGTAAAGCTAGAACATACATAGTCAAGCTGTTCTGTCCTCCCCACCCCTAGGTTGCCATTACCCTAATAGGAGTTGTCTCTAATATGTCTCCTGGGGTGGGGGTGTCTGTCTTTGTGTTAATCTAGTGAAATCCATCCAGCTGCCCTCCCTCCGGAGCACACCGTCAGCTTTCTCCTCCGTGTGCTCCCAGAGACACCTAGAGAGCCCTTTGCACTGTGGCAGATCGCTGATGAGACGTTCGAGCCCCTTCTTGGAGTTACCCTCGATGGTATCATTTGGGGGTTCCTGGAGGGGCAGGGGCCCAAGGCTGTTAGATAACGCCCCTAAATATTGTTCCCTCAATCACTCTAAGCAATTAATTTGTGAACTGAAACTCATGAGAACAGAGCTACTTGAGTGGCTGTGGAAAGTTGGGGCAAGTTTAAGAGTCCACCAAATAGTACTTGCAGTCAGCTCTTAATTGCGTGCACGTGCATTATTCACTGAAGGTTTTTAACTCCAAGCGAGTCTCTCCCTATCCCTCCCCCACTCCCTCACCATAGGCAGACATCTACCTCTTCCTTAACTCCAACCACCCTCCCTCAAGCCCCCTCTTTCTGCCACTATCCATCTACCATTAATTAGGAGTCAAATGGATCAGTTGAAACTTTGCCCCCCACCCCCACCCCATGTCAAACATAATTAGACAGGTAAAACTGTCATTTTTAATATGTCATTCATTCTGAAGACAAATATTTGTGACTTTTGAATTAGTCACTGTTTTAGCAATATTACCTACTCTAACAGATCAATGCGAGCTGCCTGCAGACCTACTGTTTGTTGCCTCTCTCCCCAAACCTCTTCCAAGCCCTCTTGTTACATCATCCACACTGTGTAACGATTGTGAACACCTTCTCCACAATTACAGTTCATTCTGAGGAACTAGTTTGGGAGTGGCTTATGGCCCCTGAATTCCATAGCTGGTCCTAGATTGAGGGTGAAAGGTGTGTCCGGTTTGAGTGGTCTGCTCTGTCTTCATCTGATTTTTTTCCCCCTACAGCTGGCAGAAAGTCCCTGACCTATTTCAATCGTGACCACAAGGCTGAGTTGCAAGAAGTCACATTTGATTTGCAGGAAGTGAAGAAGATATTTTATGGGAGCTTCCACAAGGTCCTAACTTTGAAGAGGGTCACAGCTTGGTTTTTAGCACAGGCCACTTGGTTCTTGGTCCTCTGCCATCCTGTCCCCTTCTTATGGGCCCAATCGTCTCTGACTCTGCCTTGCCTGAAACACTTCCCATGCTGCATTTCTAGAGACCTTTTTGCTTTTTGCTCACATCTCTCCACATTTCATGTAAATCTTCTGTCTTTATTAGCTAAATGCTCTGCTGAGTAGGGCATGTTGGAGGGAGGGGAGGATGACTTATCTAAGATAATACAGCTTGTGAGTGGCAAAGCCAGGGTTAGCATTCTGGACTCCTGAGAAGAAAAGACGCTGGGCTGGAAGTTAGGCCTGAGCTCTTGTCCTGGCTCTGTCATCCATTAGCTCTGGGGCCTATGACAAGCTGCTTCCCAGGCTAGGTCTGTTTCTTCTCTGTACAATGAGCAGTTTGTATTAGATCAAGGGTTCTTAATCTTTTTTGTGTTGTGGACTCTTTGGGTAGTCCGATAAAGCCTTTGGACCCCTTCTCAAAGTAAATTTTTTTTGCATTAAAGGAAATGCTAAGTTTCAATTAGAGATTAGTGTAATTTTTTAAGACACCATGAGATCTATTCACTGCTCTGGATATGAGGATTAAGAACCTCTGGATTAAATAATCTCAGAGTTCTTTGATTCAATTGAACTCAGTTTAGCTATGTGTAAGGCATTGTTCTAGGTATTTGAGATACAAAATAACACAAAATTGAACAAAATGAAACAAATTAAAATAGTCTCTTCCTTAAAGAGCTTATAGTCTATTGGATGATATGACACATAAACAAAAAAAATACAGCGTGAGGAAAACTGAGGACAGAGAAAGCACTAACAACTGGAAGGATCAGAGAGAAGACTTCAAGAGAAGGTGGCACCTGAGCTGAACCTTGACAAAGCTAGGCATTCTGGGAGGTGTGAGGTCAAGATGAAGAGATAGGTATGGGGAACAGCTTAGTGAATGATCAGTGGCTGGAAATGGAGTGTTAAGTCTGGGTAGCAGCTAGTAGTTCAGCTGGGCAGGAGCAGAGAGAGTTCATGAAATGAATGTAGTGAAATGTAGTGGAAGCCAGATTGTGAAGGGAGTAGAAGGCTAGGATAAGGAGCAGACATTTTGTCCTAGAGAAAAGGAGAAGCAACTGGAGGTTTGTGAGCTGAGGAGTGACATAGTCAGCCCTGTGCTTTGGGAAGATTGTTTTGGCAATTGTGCACAGGATGAATTCTGGAGGGGAGAGTGGCAGCAAAGTGACCTGTTCCAAGGTTAAGACAGTAGTACAGAAGAGAGGTCAAAAAACGAGAATCTGAAAGAAGGCTGTGGCTCCATGAGTGGAGAGTAGAGTGGATGAGTGCAAGAGACTGGATAGCCAAGACTTGGCAACTGATTGGATACAGGCTGGGAGGGTGCAGAGACAGAGATGGATGAGTCAAGAGTGACTCCAAGGTTATGAACCAGGATGACTAGGAAGAGGGTGGTGCCATTAGCAGAAAAATGGAAGTTTGGCAGAGATGTAGTTTTAAATACGCCGCATTTGAGATGCCTGCAGATTGTCCAAAAAGAAATCTAGGAGGCAGAAGTGATGTAGCCCACCCCATTTCATATTGAACCCTGTGTTTCAAGAAAAACAATTAAGCAAATACAACAAATGTGTCTGATAGTATATTGACCATTTGGCCCTAGTGGTCTCCACCTTTCTGAAGAGAGGTATTTTGCTCTACATCAGTTCATACAAATCCCTTGCTTCTCTGAATTCCTTGTATTTGCCATTTCCTTCTCCATAATAATCTCCACTTTATATTCATGGTAATACTATGGTAAAAGGTTTTTGTTCCAGCCATTCCCCAATCAATGGGTACCTGATTTCACAGTTAAAAGACAACTGGTAACCTTGGAGAGAGCAATCTCACCAGACTGATGACTTGAAAAGACAGATTGTAAAGGATTGAGAAGTGAGTGGGGTGTGAAGAAGTGGAGACAGTGGGGTGGATGCTTCTTTCTATGAGTTTGACGGTAACAAGAAGGTGTGATGTAAGATGATATTGAGAGGATGGCTTTATGAGTATTATTGCCAGTCTGGGTTGTTTTTAGCTTTGGTTGCTTCTCAGATGGTAACACTTTCTCTTATGCCTCAAGATAAAGGGCTTCATCCTTTGGACCTGGTGGGTGACCTTTGCCAATAAGAGTTTCCTTTTCTATATTCACTTCATGTGTCCACTACAAAGCACTAGGGCCAATGTTGCTTAGCTCTCTCCTTGGCAGGTACACGTGGCAGTCAGTCGCAGCAAGGTCAAGCTCTACGTTGATTGCCGGAAGGTCACAGAGAGGCTGATCAATGAGGCGGGGAGCCCATCAACTGCAGGATTTGTCATGTTGGGGAAACTAACCAAGACCAGGGGCCCCCGGAGTGGCTCAGCAACTGTAAGCTCAGGCACATTTCCTTTCTTGTTGGGGCTGTGGTCAATGGGAAGATAAAATTGGCTGACTTCATGGCTTTGCCTAAAACTCATCCTGGTTGAGTCTAGGTTGGCCATCTGTCCAATGTCCTATACTGATCACACTGCCATCTCTGTTG
Source organism: Phalanger gymnotis (assembly GCA_028646595.1). NCBI lineage: Eukaryota > Metazoa > Chordata > Mammalia > Diprotodontia > Phalangeridae > Phalanger > Phalanger gymnotis. The sequence goes on along the minus strand of CM053625.1, from coordinate 135,930,675 downwards.
CATTCCCAGTTTCAGCTCCAGGCCCTGCAGATTGTTTGCAGTGATACCTGGGCTGAGGAAGACAGATGCTGTGAGGTCCCTGCACTGGTATGATGATAATTTGCCTTCATTCTCTGCCCTATTCATTGACTCATTCATTCATTCATCTCCCCATTTGTTTATTTAAGAAGAACCTACTAAGTACAAAGCTCAATATAATACATAAACAATAAGTAAGCCATGGTCCCAGTCCTCAAGGACTCTAGTCTCTTAGGAAAAGAAAGTCAAATGCATAAATAACAGAATGTGGTTAAGATCATAAGAAGGACACAAATGAAGTGCTATACGGGCTCAGAGACAAGAGAGATGGTATCCAATTGAGAGCAGTGGTAGAAATTAGGAAGGTTTCACAAAGAAGGTTGCATTTGAGGTAAAGAATGAATACCATTGTGTTTGGGATAGTAGAACTTGGGAACACTTATCACTTAGCATCTCCCCATTGGTCAGGACAATCACTCTAAGACTGGCAGGCACCCATTACCACTGCTGGAGCGGGGTGTCCCAGGCTAGAAAAGGTTTTTTTGAGTCCCTCAATTAATCTATCTGCATATATGGTGGCCTTAATTTGTTAGGTTCTAGGCAAATGTGTGTAAGTGGGCCAAATATATTTCCTTCCTTTTCAGAGAGATGCAGAAACCTGCCCTGCTCTGACTTCTGCCTGCACTTGCTCTTCAGATCAGCCTGGCCCTCCAGGGCCTCCAGGGCCCCCTGTAAGTTCACCTTTACCTTCCTTATTATATGACCACAGACACTTGTCTGACCCAGAAGGACAATTGTAGGGGAAACCAAGCAATGGGAACATCCAGAAATTGTCCCTCTTAATCCTGTAAACACTTGGCCGGTTCCCAGAACCTCGTCCCAATCTCAGAGATGGACTTCACCATTAGGCCCTCTATGCTCTCACTTTTTCTACCCTCTCAGGGCCAGATGGGCCTGAGATCACTGAGGATTTCACAGCACAGGGCAGAAGAGTGAGCCAGGCCTCTCTGTCCTTTCTATGAAGCAGCCTTAAAAATGTGGGTCAGGTTCTGTCACAGTAAAAGCTGTTACAAAGTTAGTTCAATGAGATTTGAGCTCTCCAAGCCCTTATCACAGAATCTACTTGAATAGAGAGGGAAGGAAAGCTAAGGAAGGGCCTTACTTTCCACCTAAAATAAGCCTTTACATGAAGGACACTTGGGGAAAACAGTGCCTTGGAAAGGTTGCCTGGTTTCCTTGCCTGGTAGGATATAGCCTACTAGAGGAAAAAGAATGGAACTGGGAGTCAGAGACCTGGGTTCTGGCATGGAATCTGCCACTGACAAGATATGTGACAGGAAACAAGTCAATTTAGCCTCCCGGGCCTTGATATACCCAATGGTTAAATGAAGAAGTTGAACACCATCACCTCTGAGGCCCCTTGCCAGCCCTAACAGCCTTCAGTTCTATGATATGGGATGTAGTAGAATGAAAGGTGATACAATAAAGAATCCTGGACACTTCATAATGTTCGGATTTGACCAGGAAGAATTTTTACTGTGGAGTTACTTTCACCCCCTATCAGGTGTAAAAATCACATTTATTCCAAAGTTTCAATCTTTCAGCATTTAAAATGGACCCGGGTCAGGTATTAGTACAAGACCAATCTATTTCCCAGATTGAAATACGTTTACTGTGGCCAAGCAGCCCGATCTCTGAATGCATGTTTTGCTATATGATGGCTGTGTGGTGACCCCATTAGCAATATATACCGTAAGTCCAGATGGTTGGCTGCCCTAACTTCACTGAGAATTTTATTCCCTGTATTCATCTCTGTCTGCAGATTTTTTTAACTTTTATTTATTTTTAAAATTTACATTTGTTTTCTTTCCCTCTCATCTCCCTCCTCAAATTGGAAAAAGAAAAGAAAAACAAAACCCTTGTAACACATATGTATATTCAAGCAAAACAAATTCCCATATGGGTAATGTCCAAAAAATACATTATCTGATTGTCTTTGCATAGATCAAAGCCTTAGGACTGGGTGCTTAGTGGGCATGGGGATAGGGAAGTGGTTAGCAATATATTACTTATTTCCTAGAGTCCTAGGGAAACCAGGCAACCTTTCCAAGGCACTGTTTTCCCCAAGTGTCCTTCATGTAAAGGCTTATTTTAGGTGGAAAGTAAGGCCCTTCCTTAGCTTTCCTTCCCTCTCTATTCAAGTACATTCTGTGATTTATTAGCTGGGATTCCCTCTCTAGCCCTTGCTCTGTGGATAATTGGAATGCTGATAAGGAAGGGATAGAGAAAGAGATGAGGCCTGGGATTTCTTTGTTATAGGATAGGAAATTCCCTATAAGGATTACCTGACTTATAAGGTAAAGAAAGTTCCACCAACAAGACGAGTTAGCACTAATACTGCAATTAAGTCTTAAAGAATTGCCTAAAGCACAGAAAAGTTAAGTGACCTGCCCTAGGTCTCATAGTCAGTATATGTCTGAGATAGGATTTGAATTTGGTTGTCTTGGCTTTGAGGCCATCTCTATCCACTTGGTGACATAGAAAATGGAATAAAAGGAAAATTCTAGATCTGTTTGGTGGGGAATTGCTGAATTAATAATGTAAGCCAACTATACTTTTCCAGATTCAGCCCCAAGTGGCCTTTGTGAAAGGTGTCCAGAGATTAGTTGTTCAACGCAGGAGAGAGAGGGGGGGGGGGACCTGCAATGAGAGAAAATGATGGAGAAAGTCAGGAGTGACCTTAATGATTAGGGCAGCTCTTTGGCTGGAGTTGGCCTTATACCTAATGAGCTGAGCGTCTCGTTAAACCCCCTCAATCCAAATCCCAGGGCCAGCCATGTTTCTCAGTGATCCACAGATTAAGGCCCTAAGCATTTCTGCAACACCTGGGCTGGATGAGGGTGAACTTCTACTCTAAGACTGGACTCTCCCGGCCAGAGCTTCGATCAATGGACTACCTATCTCAACCTGCCTTACCTGGGGGATTCTTGGGAAATGGTTCTGAAGAGACTGTTCCCATCCTCAATACAACTCCACTGTGACCTGGAACACCTCTAGAACTTAGGTTCCTTTGGACTTTGTTCTTTGCTTGAAATGCCTGTTTCCAGGGTTCATGATAAAAATAGTTCATGAAGCCTGATACATCTGTAAAAGCACAGAATGATACGTCTTCCCTTGGAGGTCAGCAAGTCTAGCCACCTCCTTTTACAGAGAAGGAAACAAGACCAGAGATGGGGGTTGTCCAAGGTCACATAGCTAGTCAGCGACAGAATCACAACTAGAACTCAGCTCTCTTGAGTTCAGTCCAGGGCTCTTTCTCCTTCCCTATCCTTCGTCTTGTCTGGAATATTTCACTCCAATTAATGGACTACTGGGACAAGATAAAATATGGTAAATATATATTACCTCCCCCTCCCCCTCAGCCCTGAAATGAAAAGCCCCTTTGTATGCCCAGTCTGGTGGCTCCCACAAGACTTCTAGCTGGTATCTGTTGGGACTTGGGTGGTTTTTATCAGAAGGGATGATTTGTGCCTAGAGGGGTTGATTATGCAGGAAAGAATGAGGATGAGCTATGATTTATCTCACTCCCCAAGGAAGGGTGGGCAATACACATGGGTTCTAGATTTGCTGGCAAGGCTGATTTTTGTACTTCTCCAGGGCACCCCAGGGAGGAGAGGCATCCAGGGGGAGCAAGGAACTCCAGGACCTAGAGTAAGTAAGTCATTAAACTCTGGCCACTGGGATCCCCAAATCTTCATGTAAAACTTCCACCCAGTGCCAGACTGTCAAGGAAGCGCCAGTCAGCAGAACATGCTGCTGCAGGGCCTGGGATGGGGGTGGGGAAGCCTCTCTTGAGAGAAGGAGGAGGAAAGGGGAAGGAGACACAGTTCCACTGCACTAATTAACTTTGATGATAACATTACTCCCAACACCCAGGGATGCAAGGCAGCCGAGCTTAAGGGATAAGGAATTAAAGAAGGATCAATCTCTCTTTTGGGGAAATTCTGTGCTCCCCATCTCTCGCTCACGCCCACCCCCCTAGTGAATTCTCAAGTCTGTAGAAAATCAATTCAAATTTCAGAGCTTCCATGAATACTAATCTTCATGGCTGGGGCAGATTATAGTTTGGAAGCAGAGCCCTCTTTCCCCAAACCCCTTCATAATGATAATAAGCTGGGGTGATCCACCCACCCTGATGTACTAGAGGCAGAATGGGGGAATGGCTCATGTGTGAAGACAAGGATGCTGGAAATAGCAGCTTCAGGGGAGGAAGGAGATGAAGAAGGGTGAAAAAGGGTTAAAAAGAAGCAGAAACTCACATAGATACACTTGTAGCATACGCTCTGCTCTACATCTCCCAGAATCAGAGATACTGGGGTTAGCTGCTGGCAATAATGCCCCCCACTCCGTTTTATTTTTCTGAGAAAAGGTCAGTTGGTTTTATCAGACCGCCAAAGGGGCACATGACCAAAAAACATGAAGAACGCCTTGCTCTAAGGATTCTCTTTATGTTCATTGTCACAGACGTCATCTCTGTGTGTAAGGGCAGGGATGGGGGGAGGGCAGGACAAAGTGTGATTGATTCCCCCATGTAGGGCTCTGTAACTGCCCCCCTCTCCAAGAAATGCCCCCCATACCACTTAGAGAGACTTTCTGACTCATCGTGCAATGGAAAAAAGAAGTAGATTTGGAGTCAGAAAGCCTAAATTTAAATCCTGGCTCTTCTACCTGTGGATTTCAGGCAACTTACTCTTCTGTTTCTTCATTTGTAAAATGAAGATGTTAGACCTGACAGCTTTTATTTAAAAAAAATTAATTATCTATTTATTTTTAGTTTTCAACATTCACTTTCATAAGATTTAGAGTTCTAAACTTTCCTTCTCCCTCTCCTCCCCCTCCCCAAGATGGCATGTAATCTGATAGATGCTATATATGTACAATCATATTAAACATATTTCCACATCAGTCATGTTGTGAAAGAAAAATCAGAACAAAAGGGAAAAACCATAAGAAAGAAAAAAAGAGAGAACACAAATAGTCTGCTTCTATCTGCATTCAGACTCCACAGTTCTTTCTCTGGAGGTGGATAGCATTTAACATCACGAGTCTTTTGGAGTTGTCTCAGATCATTGCATTGCTGAGAAGAGCTAAGTCTAATAAAGTCTGTCATTGCACAATGTGGCTGTTACTGTGTACATACGGTGTTCTGGTTCTACTCCCTTCACTCAGCAGACTTGATATCCTTTAAATAACTTTCCAATGTGAAATCTTTGTTCTGTCTATTGCAACCACGATCCCTAAGATGGCTTTCGACTCTAATCCTATGACCTCTTCAGGAATAGTCCCTGCCTACACACAAATAGCCCTGGGATGGGCCAGTATTTTCTATCCATTCAGTTTTCCCAGGCCAACTAAGGCTTGGAAACTTCTGTGAATTCAAGCAGCACACATTTAGCAAATGCCTACTGAGCATCCAGTGAGTTTCACTGTGAATAAAGGATAAATTCCCCATGCTCTGGTCTCTCACCAGGCTCTTCCCTCTAGAAAATAAGCTCTTGCCACAAGATGTCAGCTCTTCTCCTCCCTCTTGGTTGTCCTGGTCAGAACCAATTCCATTTCCTGTCAATTCCCTGTTGAGAGTGAAGTAGGAAAATGACAGGGAGGGCTAAGGATCCTTAGCACCTTCAGCCAGCTCCCTGGAACTCAGTAGACCCTACGTGACTAGGATTACAGGCTTATGTGATCACAGATGCAGTGTTGGAAAGGAGTTTAAAGACTATTTAGTCCAACTTCCTCATGTTATAGATGAGAAAACTGAGGCACAGAGAAGTTAAGTGACTTGCCCAAGGTCACGTAGGTGTCAAGTGGAAAAGTTAATGCTTTTTCCACCTCTTGACCTTGCTTATGAATTTAAACCCTCCTGGCATCAAGTCACCCCAGAGCCTGATCTCTTTGGCTAAAATTATGAGAAAGGAAACAAGCATTTATTCAGCAACTACTATGTGCTAGACGCTGTGCTAAGTGAGTACACTCTATAAGTAAACTTTATCATTATATTATAATAAAAAACAAAATAAACTTTATAATTATTATCACATTTGATCCTCACAATAATCATAAGAGGTAGGCACTATTATTATTCCCTTTTTACAGTTGGGGAAACTGAGGCAGAAAGATTAAGTGGCTGGTATGGGGTCACATAGCTGGTAAGTATATGTGGGCAAAATTTGAATTCAGGTTTCCCAAGTTCGGGCCCAGCAATCTATCCGTTGCATCACCTAGCTGCCTCTAGTGAGGGGCATAAATAATGACAATGATGATGATGACGATGATGATTGACATAGCACTATGTGCCAGGCACTATGCTACGAGCTTTACAATTATCATCTCATTCGATCCTCACAACACGGTAGGTGCTGGATTGTCTTGGAAGATAGGTGCTAGGATTGCTGTCCTCATGTAACCCATGTCCCAAAGCCCATTTATCCAAATTACAAAAATCAGAGAAGTTATGCATAAGAGAATACATGCCAGACAAGAAAGCATGAAGGAGCTCTCCCATTGGAAGTGAGATAACACCACTCAGCCAAGAGAGAGCATCCTTGATTTCACCCAAGGGGAAATTTCCCAAAGTCTCTAGAGTAGCAAGATGAGAGTAAGGACATGATGGAGACTGCTGGTTCCTGTCGTGTCTTCCCAGAGTCTTTTTCTTCAGCAACCTGAAGTGGGAATGGCTTCTTCCCATCTTCTGTATTGAAGCTGGAAGCCAGGAGCACCCAAATGATGAGTCCCTGAAAGGGGACTGACTGAAGAACCGAAGCTCTCTTTTGAAAACTCTTTCCTTCCACTCACGTAGGGGAGGGCCTTTATCTCAACCGATAGGGAGAAAGTCACATACCAATGGGCTTTGGGCTAGGGTTTACACCCATTTTACAGATCAGAAAACTGAAGCAAACAGGTTAAGTGACTTGCTACTACAAGTATCTGAGGCTAGGTCTGAACTCAGATCTTCTTGACTCCAGGCCTGGCACTCTATCTGCATCACCCAACTGCCTCTGGTGAAGGGTTATAAAATTGTAATTAGTTCCCTCCTGTGGGGATCAGCGCTTTGGCTAAAGAAGGTTCCCTTTGGATTGTGGTAGGATATAAGGTCAGATCATCATGTGTACATTAGATTGTGATTTTCAATTGCTTAACTATAGAGTTTGGCTTTGATTGGCTCACAGAGGGGAAGATTTTGAGAGTTTTTTGCAGAGTCAGTGAGAAAAGATGTGGCTTCATCTTCCATCTCTTCACCATCTTTAGGGAGAACCAGGCCCACCCGGACAGACTGGACCAGAAGGCCCTGGAGGCCAGCAAGGGTCACCAGGGTCTCAAGGGCTCACTGTTCAGGGACCTGTGGTAGGTACCTCTTCCTTCTTTCTTCTTCTTTTAACCCCCATACAAAACTACCTAGGTCTTTTTCCCAACCTGTTGATTATTTCTTTAGGCATGCAAAATTTGTGTCAAGGGCAATTGTAGGAAGGATTCTTTTGTTCCTGTACAGGGTCCACCAGGGGTCAAAGGTGAGAAGGGGGACATTGGACATCCAGGCTTGCAGGTACTATGTACAAAATGGGTACTTTGTTTGGGGACTGGGCTAGGGAAGATGGGAACCTTTCTTACCACTATGAAAGTCTAAGACTTTCAAAGAAAGCATTTGACCCTTAGAGAGTTCAGGGGCCCTGACCCTTCTTCTACACTCATATTCTGAGGGTTTCCTCCTACAGGGCTACCCTGGCCACCAAGGACCACCTGGGAGACATGGCCTCCAAGGTCCAAAGGTAAACATGCTTTTGACACATAGAGTGGTGCCCCCAAACCAGGAACTGAAGTGTCAAAGTAAGTGTTATGTAAGTGCATGTGTGCCTGAGTAGTGTGTGAGTGTGTGTGTGTGTGTGTGTGTGTGTGTGTGTGTGTGTGTGTGTGTATGTGTGTGCAAGAACCTTCACCTGGCTCCTCTCCACCCCTTAAGGGACAATTACCCCTGCTCAATTTCAGGCCTAATCCTAAGACCCTGATTTTTATTTCTAGGGAATGAGGGGATTTGAAGGTACAGCTGGCTTTCCAGGACCTCCTGGCCCGAGGGTAAGAGGAGAGCTCTGACAGTCTCCCCCTTCTCCTTTTCTCTCTTTCCCTTCCCTTTCTTCCTCTATTTCTCTAGCCTTTGCTGCCCCCCTTCCCTTCTTCTCCCTTTCCCCTTCTCCATCTCCTCCTTCCCCTCGTCCTTCTCTTGACCTTCCTCTTTTCCCCTTCTTCCTCTTCTCTCTCCTTCCTCATCTCTCACTTCCCTATTCCTCTCCTCTTCCTTTTCCTATTCTCCTTCTCTCCTTCTTCATCCCTCACCTCCCCTTTTTCCTTTCCTTCCTCTCCCCTTTCCCCTTCTCTCCCTTTTCCCCCTTTCCTTCTCTCTTGCTCTTCTTCTGCATCTTTCCATCTCCCTCCTCTCCTTGTATGTATAATGTAATTGGAGTGAGAGGGAGAGTATAGTGGGGAAGAGGAAGAGGAAAAAGAATAAAGATGAGAGCCTAACTCTCCAGGGTCCTTGAGCCAAATACCTTCCATGCTCCTGTCCTAAGGATCATAGCACTGGGGGAAGGTGGAGATGAAACCCCGCTCGGTGAGTAGCAGCCTGTCACTCCTCGATCAGGGGAACTTCAGTGGACAGGCTGTCAGTCTGTGCCCCTCAAGCTCCCAAGCTTCCAGTGATTTCCTTTCTCTATTGGATTTCTCTGGCTCCTTGCCTCCAGGATGCTGGGGGCACTATGCAGGGAACTTTGAAACAAGAACAGAAGAATAGAACATCAGAACATCAGCAATGCCCCCAGGGTTATCCCTATAGCTCCTCCAGGCCAGGATCTAGCCTTTTTAGGTGGTGGTGGGGGGGAATGTGGCAGAGAGTTTCAGGGAAGGAGAGGTAACTGTCTTCCATGACATCATCTTCACTTTTAATTTCCTGTAGCAACCTAAGCAATTTGGGGCCTTTAAAAATCTAATCAGAATTTTCGTTGCTGTTCATTATTAGGCAATTTACTAGCATTGAAATAATTATTAGACATTTCACCAGTGCATGGGGCGATGGTGTGAAGGGAAGAGCTGAAGGGGAGGGATGGGAAGAAGAGCAGAGGATGACAAGAAAAGGAGGGAGCAACCTCCATATAAGACCCCAAGAATCAATTCAACCAGGATTTTCTGATGCACACCACATGCCGGTTTTGAGCTTGTCTATGCTGTGAGAGAGTTGGAGCTAATATGGGCCTTGCTCTTAGGAAGCTCATAAACTCTCTAACTTAGGGAACACTAAGGAAGAGAAGCCCGGGCAAACCCTGCCTACAGGTCTCTGGGTGTACCTTGAGAATACAAGATTCTGCAACATGGAATAAAATTACAGTTCCAAAGATCAAAGGGACCAAAGTAACCCTCTAGCCCAGCCACTCTCATTTCACAGATGAAGAAACTGAGGCCCAGTGAGGTCAAGTGATTTATCCAAGGCCACGTAGATAGTAAGCATTAGATTTGAACTCAGAGCTTCTGCCTCAATTGCCTAGAGCCCATACTTTTTTCATTACACTATGCATTTCTCTAAGTAGTAAACAAATCACATCATTGCTTTGGTAGACTCACAGCAATGTGAGTACTTCCTCTGCTGGTATAAAAGGAAGACCCCTCCATGCTTTCTTGGCCAGTTAGGTGGCACAGTGGATAGAGTGCCAGGCCTGGAGTCCTGAATTCAAATCTTATATCAGACCCTTAGCTGTGTGACCCTGGGCAACTCACTTCACCTCGTTTACCTCAGTTTCTTCATCTGTAAAATGAGCTGGAGAAGGAAATGGCAAACCACTCCAGTATCTCTTTCAAGAAAACCCCAAATGGGGTCACGAAGAGTCAGACATGACTGAAAAACAACTAAACAACCACAGACCCATGTTTTGTCATCCTGTGCAATTCTTGTCCATGATTTCCCATGAATCCTGTATAGAGAATCAACCTATTGAACTGAAGTTTTTCCTCTCATTCTTTACTAGGTTACCATGGTAGTTAAGAGCTAGCCATTCTATAGTGCTTTAAAGTTTGTGGAGCACTTTACATGTGTTAACTAATTTGATTCTCACAACAACCCTGAAAGGTAGGTGCTATTACTATCCCCATTTTACAGAGCAGGAACTGAGTAATTTGCCAGGGGTCACAAAGCTAATGAGCGTCTGAGGTAAGATATGAACTCCGGTGTTTCTGATTCTGGGTCCTGTGCTTTGTCCACCGCAGTACCCAGCTTCTCCTAACATTTGGATTGCCCATCTGCCATCTTCTATTCTCACTACACAATTTCTCCATATCTATTTTCAGACACATATGTCATTGATTTCATGCCACTGTGGCACAAAGAGTGAGTCTCCCAGATCAGTAAAGCTTTGTGGAAGAGATCACAACTGAGACAGTCCTTGAATATTGGGTAAAATTGGAGCAGAGAGGAAAGGTATTACAGGTAGGGAAAACAGTGTGAGAAAAGATGTATAGATGGGAACAAACATGGCGCTGGCTTCACATGATAGAGTTAGCAGGGATCAGCCAGAGAGCATCCAGCCCACACTTATTATAGAGGAGGAAACTGAGGTTTATGTCCCAGGGAAATACAAACAGCTTCAAACACAATTTACGAATACTCACATCTGTCTTATCTTTATATCTCCTGAAGCCCTGGATGGATTGACCTGGATGGAACAAAAACTTCATGTAAGACAGCAGTCCATAGATAGGGCAGGGTAGACTGTGGAGGGCCTGGAATATCATGCCACAAAATCTAAGCTTCATAGAGGAGGCAGGGGGCAGTTCTTTTAGGTTCTTGAGCTAGGAAGGGGAGTCTCATACGAGACTGAAGCCCTGGAAAGTTACCTTGGACCGCAATCCTTCCCTAAGGACACAGTAGCATAGAACGCTAGACTTGAAGTCACAAGACTAATTTTCCTGTGTTTGCTGGAAGTGGGGGCTGAGAGGTCGTGATGTCTGCTGCTATTTGCAGGGCTTTCAGGGAATAGCTGGAGCCAGAGGCATCAATGGGGAGAAGGGTTCCCCTGGAGACGTGGGACCCACGGTGAGTAGAAAGCTGATAAGCTGCCAGGCTTCTGTGGCAGGGGCGGGGCCTTGAGACAGTAGAATGGTGTGGATGTTGCTGAAATTCTGTGGATGTGCCTCCTTTTGTGGGTTGAAGAAAAGAGATATGTGAAGAATTTTTGGAAAAAGAATCCTATTTTTATGACCTAAGCTATTTCTCTTTAAAATATTTCTTTTGGTAAAGAAAAACATCAGCACCCTACTTCCCACGTAGCTGCTAACAAAAGCTTGGAATTGTATATGTCAGATTTATTTAAAGAGGAACAGACCTGGATAGGCCAGGCTCGGTCCTTGGGTTTAGAGCAATGATGATACGTCAGCAAGACCTACTGCTGTTCTGTATCTCATAGCTGGACAGCAGGGGCTGGGAAGGAGGGACCTCTGCCTTTGTCTTTTGGATTGCAATGCTGGATGACTCTTCCTAAGTCCTGGTCCCCTGAAGCAGTCCTCAGTTACCCATGCTGTGCAGACACCAGAGGCCCCTAGCTAGTGCAGTAAATGCCCAGCAGGGAGGGAAGATTTTGCCTGGAGTCAGTAGCTTGTCCAATCCTGGCAAAGTGCTATGTGAATGACATTGCTCCTTCCCAAGGAGAGGACCTTTGAAGGCTGGCTTCTCTCTGGATGCCCCCAGGTGAGGCAGAGGGTAATTTACACAGAAATGAACTCTCGGGCCTGGGGTTTACAAGAAGCAGTGTGTCCTGCACCCATGGCAAAGCTCTGTTGAATTCCCAGTGGGAAAAGCAAACGACCAGAATGTCAGCAGTGCCCCCTAAAACTTTGAATTATAACTGGGGGAAGGGGCAGTGAAGGAAGAGGAGGCCAGATAATCTGAGTAGTTTGTGCTATCCTTCTCATTGTCCTCTCTGAAGGTTAGGAATGTCGATAAATACCCCTGACCACCCTTCATAACCATCCTATTCACTCAATAAACATATTTTAAGTGCCTATCAGGACTCAGGGCTTCAGGAGATATAAAGATAAGACAGATGTGAGTATTTGTAAATTGTGTTTGAAGCTGTTTGTATTTCTAGCCTGTACAACACAGAGGCACTGAGCCCTAAGTTGATTCCCATCTACATGATGTAGGACAGCCTTTTATTTGTCCTAAATTAACTTCTTTCAAATACACAGAAAGGCCCCTCATTCTGTTATATGGAATTGAAGGCACAGGACTATGATGACCCCTGCATGTCCTCTCCCAGCCTCTGTCCTTCCACCTTGAAGAGGGTCTCATCTTTCAAGATTTCCCCATGCTCTTTGCCTGTCTTGCCCCCAAAAAGAAATTTTAGCTACTTGCTGCCAATCAAGCATTTCCTGAAACCTTAAATTAGGCCAGAAAGCTGGCTTCTTCAGGTCAAGACAAGGACAGCAGCCAGAATGAGTGTACAGTGTTACATATTCCAAACCTCTCTCTGTGTATCTGTGCTCAAATATCTATCCATACAGCTGCCCCTTTACTTGAATGCTGTAAACCTGTCTTCACATTCTCATGTATATCTACTTAGCCCACATCCAAACATAAGGCACGGTAGGTTGCATATTCCCAGCTTCTCTCTCTGTTTATACACTCACAAGAGCAAACACAGGAATGCTTATGAGCAGTGCTTACATTCTCCAAGCCTTTCACTGTGTGTTTGCCTGCATTCTCATTCTCATTCTCTCTCTGTCTGTCTCTCCCCATCCTCACCCAGGAAGCATTAGATTGAACTTAAAGAGGTGGGAACAGCAAGCACCAAATAGAGGGTGCCAGAATAAGTGGCCCTCAGTAGGGGGCTTTCATATCTTCCAAAGAGCAAGAACTCAGGGTATATCTAAGACACCTCAATGTTAGCCAGGGCCACAGCTGCAGTCACCCTGAGTGAGATACAGACCCCAGACATTCTCAGTTTTCCTCTTATTTCCTTTCAAATTCCTAAGAATTCTGATAATGATGTATATCTTTTTTCTCTTCCTGTTCAGGGACTTCCTGGGCCCAAAGGAGAGCGAGGAGAGAAGGTAAGGCCTTTCACTGCCCTGTTCTATTTCTGGTCAGCAATCCTGCAGAAGGCTATGCCTTCCTGGCACTCCAGATTTCGTGCTGCATGCCAGTTCTCAGGGCATGCAGGCTCATGCAATGTCACTTATTAGTGGTAATCATAATGATAATAATAAAGCACTCTACAGTTTACAGAGAAGTTTATAAAACATTTTACAATTTACAAAGCACTTTACCTGCATCATCTTGTTTATGCCTACCATATACCAGAGACCTATGAGACAGGCAGCACTAGTATCCTTATGGCCATTTTATGGATGAGGAAACCAAAGCCCAGAAAGAGACAGTGATTTGCCAAGAGTCATATGATTAGTAAGAATGGAAACTTAGACTTTGGGGCTTTACGTCCATGCTCTCAGACCACACTGCTGCTCACCCCAGACTTCCATGTGTAATGTACACCATGTGATAGGTAGTTATTATCTGGTTATTTCTGTCATTCCGAACACAGCCTGTAGGGCTGCCCATTTTAAACTTTCATGGCTCACTAACTTAGCCTAACTTTCAAATTCTCTGCAGATTAAATTCCTATCAAGCTGTTGTGCCGTACAAAAATAATGATGTTTGCTTCTTAGGGAGAACCTCAGTCCCTCGCTACCATTTACCAGTTGGTCAGCCAGGCTTGTGAGCAGTTGATTCAGAGTGAGTAATCATAACAAAACAACTACAAATTACATTCAGATACTGCTTCTAGTTTTACAAAGCCCTTACATGATCTTACTTGATTCTCCCAACAACCCTACAAAGTAGATACTATTATTAGCCACATTTTACAGTCTGGGAAACTGAGATAGACTAGTTAGATGATTTGCCCAGGATCACACACCTAGTAAATTTGTACCCATTTTGGGACCTTCTTTTCAAAGTACCAAATGATTAGGGGATGACTGAGTCATGGTGACAATTCCCTTAGGGAAGTCACACTCTTTGGACAAGAGGAACCTGAAACCTCCTACCCAGGATAGGATGATGGCCAAAGTATGAGATGAAACATTATGAGGCTCTTCTTCCCGACCTTATCTCCTTTGCATCATACCCCATAGCCACCTAAGCTAAAGAGCTTTCCTTTTGCCCAATTCCCAACACATTTGCCTTCATATAGCACCTGCCCCAAACGAATAAAAAAGCTCTCCCCTCAGTTGTGCCTTTACCATAAGGCAACAGGGCTCAAAGAGAATTGTTCTCCTCTTATAGATGGAGAAACTGGGGCCCAGAGGGATTTGAGTGATTTGTTTTATAGAGTTAGAACATGAACCCAGAAATCCCGATTCCCTCATTCCTAGATACCCCTACTGTGTAGTCTTGCTCCTCATTCTTCCCCAACAGCTTTCCCCGGTCCTGTCTGAAGAATGAAGGTGACCAAGTGCCTTTCTCTTCTCCTCCTCTAGCTCATATGTTGAAATTTGATCCATTCCTTCATGAGAACACCAGACCCCCAGTGCCCGTCTGGGAAGAGGAGGTGAAGTTGAGAGAGCCAGGCTTATCTGGTCTTCCTAGTCTTCCTGGCCAAAAAGGAGACAGAGGAGAAGATGGATTCCCTGGAGAGCCTGGGAGAGAGGGGTACCCAGGTATTTTGGCTTGCATATTCTTGATGGAAGAGGTCAGAGAGTTTATGGGTTATTTATCTGCTCAGAGGATTAAGGACTTGATTTGGGTGGAAATTGTAGAAGTTAAATCTGCTTATGAGAAGAAAAACTTCCTTAATAATTAAAGTTGTCTGTGCATGTAATGGGCTGTCTCAGTAGAGAGTGAATGACCCTCTACCAAAGGCCTTCGAGCAAAGATCAGATGATCACTAATTGTGCCAGTTGAATTATATTATCCCTGAGGCCCCTTCAACTCTGACGTTCTGTGAGTGACAGACGCTGTACCAGGCACTAGGATCTTCAGGATATAATCCCTGCCTTTAGTGTGCTTCCATCGGGATTGGAATGGGACATGGTGGGACTTCTTTCCCTGTGAACATGCAAGAGGAAATAAAAGCCATGGAATATTAGCTCAGGAAAGGACTTCAGAGACCATCAAACCCAGACCTCTCATTTTGCAGCTGAAGAAACTGTAGCCCAGAGAAGGAGTTTGCCTACCCAAGGCCACACAGCTTATTGGTAGCAGAGATTAAACATCTTCTAACACCCAGTTCAGTGCACTTTCTCTATCTTACTATGCCTTCTTGCCTTTTTGACTGAGGAATTGGAGGGGGTGAGGTTGGGGGGGGTGGCGTTGATGGGGAAAGACAGGTTATAGTTGAATCTGAATCTGCCTGTCACTGAGCCCTTCACTAAGTCCTCACCAACCCTCCAACTAGTACCATTGGCAGATAGGGCTGCCTCTGCCTCGGACCAATGCAAAAATCATCACATCTGGCTGCTGCCTCCCCAGTCAGCTTGTTGCATGGTAGCCCTTTAGAGAGCCAAGTCCCTTTTTTACTCTGGGCCAGACCTTGGAGGCAGCTGCATTTCTGGGAGGAGGGAAGAGAGGGGGGGGCCATCAAGGAGGTTTAGTGGAGATGACCTTGGCAGGTGTCCGTCCTCCTGATTGGCTGGTAGCCACAGCAGCCAGCTTTCAATGCAGACGGAGGGTCGGAGATCAGATGCTGAGATGGATAGAGATGCCGATTCCAAGAGACACAAGCAATGAGATTAGGGCTGGAAACCTTGCAGGGGGTGGGGAGAAGGAAAACAAAGAAGATGAGAAAAAAGGTATAAAGCTGGCCAAGGACAGACTTTGAACCTGAATATCTTTCTAAAAGACTATTTGCAGGGAAGGCTGTTATTTTTTCTCTCCCTCTGTCTTGTGCAGGAGTCCAGGTCTGTAGTTTAATTGGCAGGATTCAGCTTAGACATCACAGGGCAACTAGGATCTGTCACCATCCCTGGGGAAAGGCACTGTTACACCGTTCCTGTAGTTTTCTAGTTACACTATCACCCTCAACCTCTTTATCTTGCACCACCCCCTTCTTCCAGCTGTTCTTCCCTGTTCCTGAAGAAAACAGCTGGAGGGGGCAGGCATTAGGCAGCTGCCTATAGCAAAAGTGGGAGAAGGCAGCAACCCCCTCAATCCTGGTGCTTATTACTGGCAGAGTCTGGGGGTGGGGAGAGGAGGGCCTGCGTCAGATAGAAATCAATGCAGTGAAGAGTGTTTGATCAAGAGCTGAGATGACTATAGACCCCAGGAGATCTTCATCCCTGTCATTAGCTTGTACCATTAAGAAGCAAAAGGAGGCTGAAGCTAGCTAGATCAGGGCAAGGTTCCCCTCGCTTTAAGCAAACTCAGTGGCCCAAAATCTGAAATAAAATAGCTCAGCAAGAAGATCATTATTAGATTTATAAAATTATTCACTCCAGGATTCCCCTGGTGTATATGAAATAGGATTTAATTACACAAATTAGATTTCCACAGCTTTAAAGTAGTTAACTGGCAAACCTATGTGTTCAGGGAAGGCAAGTATTTTTCTACCTGAATCTCTCCCCAAGAGCCCCACGAACCCCGCATCTATGCCTTTCAGGCTTTTCTGTATAACTGGAGCTCAGAGCTTTGTATGACTGGGCTAAGGGCCATATATGGCATTTCTGGTCTTTCTGGTCCAAAGTCGAACTTTCTCAAACTATCTCTAATGGATGGTTCTTAGCACTGGGGATTGGGCTCCAGCCTGTTCCTTTCTCTCTGTTGAGATGCAGGCAGAGCATAAGTTAAAGAGAGACTTGTGAGCACCCAGCCTCTGCCATCCATCCAGGAGCTTTGATGAAAGTCAGTTTCAATGCAGTTAGGGATCCCAGGGCACCTTGCTGCTCTCTGGTCTCAGTCATACCCAGTATCCCACTTAGACCATAAGCTCCTTAACATCAGAGTCTGTGACTCCCTTTATTAGACATGAAGGTCTCTGAGGAAAGTGACTATGTCTCCTCATCCCACATAAGTCCAAGAGATCCCCAAAGATAAGGCTGTGACTCTCACTTCAGACTAAAAGTTCATTGAGGATATGAGCCATGGATGGCTTCCCCATCAGAATACATTACATTAGAGTAGAGGCCTTGTGTGGGGGGGTGTGAAAATCCCCAACCCAGATTTCTCCCTGCACTAAGAACCAAATTCTCATTTGATTCCAACTGATTCTTCCCTAATAGGTGGACTGGGAGCCAAAGGGCAGAAGAACAGTCCTGGCCTATCAGTACAAGGGCCTCCTGGACTCCATGGAAAGACAGGTGAAAAAGCTTCTCCCCTGGGACCATTAACATGGCAGACTCCTTCAAAAGCCTAGGGGAATGTACAGCCGTGGCTAGCTCATGTTGACACTACACTTTCTAGTTCCTCTGCTCTCTTTCTGAACCCGACAATTATCTCACACTGATTCCTAGCCTCACCAACCCTCACCTCATCCTTTAAGCTATGGCTCTGATCTCATCCTCCTACAGAAATCCTTCCTGTGTTGGCCTGGAAAAGGTTTTATATTAATCTTACTTACTTTGACTATACGTATAAATACACTAGGATTCAGCCTGGTAGGTCTATTTCTTCAGTTAATTCATCAATATAGGACTATAAACTCCATCTCCTTGTTTGTTTTTTTTTCTGGCTCTCATCTACTACCAGTTGAGTGCCAGCCACCTCATGGACTTAGCAAACTAAAGCGCTTGGTCTATTGATGAATGAATGAACCAATGAATTTCTGAACTTTCTGACTGCTTTATTCTAGGCCCATCAGGGGAAGATCTGCTGGAAAAACTGGGATCTCAGGGTTCTCCAGAACCAGGTGATCTCGCTAGGTTTTCAGGGGTCGCAGGCCAAGCTGGGAAGTCTGGCCCCTCAGGGGACTGTGAACCCTCAGGATGTCTCTTTAGTCCAAGAGGTGAGTTTAATCATCTGCTTGGAGGTGTGGGGACTGGCTGTTTCAGCCTCTGACTTTTCTCCCAGGGCATCCCAAGCTTAGCCTATTGTTCAGCAATGCTCATCCATTCTGAAGCAACTTGTCTTTCTGGAACTTTGAACTTGGTTGCTCTAGGAGAGTAGCTGGCCGGTGAACCTAGCTGAAATGAGAGAGTTGGCCAGCATCTGCAATCCACCTAGTTTCCCTTCAACTAACAAAGACTATTGAAAAAGCTGATGTCTGACTTTCCAAGAAGAAAACATCCTGAGGGAGATTAAAGGGAGCCCCTATAATTCCAAAGATCAATCAACCTTGAACAAAAGGAATAGTAGGAAGAAGTCTGATGGGGGCACTAACTACTATTTCTATAAACTTTCTTTAGTCATAAGACCTACATTACAGATAAGCTTATAACACTTTCTAGCTGGGTGACCCCAAACAAGTTATTATACCTCTCAGAGCTTTGGTTTCTTCCTCTGCAAAAGAGAGATAAAATGTGTACTGCTTTACCTCTCAGGGTTGCTGTAAAGAAAAGATTTTACATACTGTGGTATACTGGAAGGAATGAAGTGAGAGGGCCTGGATTCAAGTCCTGGCTCTGTTACTACTTGAGTGACTCTAGACAGGCTATTAAACATTTCTTGACCTTATCTGAAAATGAAGAATTTGGACTGGATGGCTTCTGAGGTCCTTTCCAACTCTGAATGCAGGATCCCTATGGAAATGCAAGTTATTATTCTTGTTATTATCATAATTGCTATCTGCTTCCTGCAGAAAGTTCCCTAGCTCTACTCCCTTCCCTTACTTTCATAAGAATTTAGTTGTCTGGGCAGCTAGGTGGTGCTGTGGATAGAGTGCCAGGCCTGGAGTCAGGAAGATTCATCTTCTTGAGTTCAAATCTGATTTCAGACAGTATTAGCTATGTGACCCTGGGCAGGTTACTTAACCCTGTGTAGTAGGAAGGCCGAATTTATGATCTCAAATATAATCATGTATATGTTTGAATGGTCCGAAATCGCAAGGTATGAGAGATTCTCTAAGGAGAAAACAACAAGAAATTTATTTAGGCCCCACCGCAGCAAAAACTTGAACCAGCCTCCCCATTCCAACATTTTGACAAAAAGACTCCAGGCCCAGAAAGCCCATTTC
>CM053625.1:135881937-135910961 GCA_028646595.1 Phalanger gymnotis | reverse complement strand
AAAGTTGAGAGGGCAACTGTTCAGCATGTGCTGAGGTGGGACCCTCTTAAATGAAGCCTGGCAGACTAGGCCTGGCTTAATGCAGCTTACAGTTTGACATAACTTCTGCCTGGAGTTGATAGGAAGCTGGGGAATATATGGTCCCCTTACTCTAAGTCCCTACTCTCTTGGTGGCAAATTTCTATAATCAGAAGGTTTTGTAAGTACAGTAAAAAAAAAATCTATTGATTATGGAACATCTTAGATTACCATAGGACTGGGAACAGTGTTTTTGTGTAAGTATAAGTTAGATTTTTTTCTTGGTAATGGCATGGAGACGATTAGGTCAAGGGCTTGTGAGAATATTATTTTGCTATTTGGTCAATATCAAGCTTGTCTAGGGTTTTGCTACAATTAATAATGTTAAAAGAAAAATGGCTTGTGGCTTATTCTGTAAATGCTATCAAAGAAACATGGCATGACAAAAGTTTATGATATTGTATGTACTGTGATAAAATTGGTTATTTAATGTGTTTATATATGTACTGGAGCCTGTTAATTCCTTAAGTGAGATATCATCCTCCTGGTGAGGAAATTAATAATGAGTGAATGTAAAATATAAGAAACTGGGTCCTGATGTGAATTTCTTAAACAGAACAATTGGTCAAGGTTCCAATTTTGATTTGTAAAATGATCAGGATTATAAGGATTAGAAATAGTAACTTAAAATTGTGCTAAGGTGACTTTTGTAGGAGAGTGGACAGAAAGCTGGTTCCTATAGGAAGACAAGAGTAAGGTGCTGGGATGCTGTGCTGAGAGCAAATGCCAAGGACCAGAAGACTTTTGGTGCTCCCTGCCAGACAGCCATACAGGAAAAGACTTTTTGAATCTTAAAGGGACAACTACATCATCGTTTTCCTTTGGGTCTCTGTATCTTTATTTACAAAGGGGACTACCCCCTTTGATTTGTCAATGCATTGGAGATTTTGAGGAATGTAAACCTTAGAAAAGGGTAATGGGGATGCAACTTATATCAGCAATGATGTGTGAAGTCTTCAGATTAGTATAAAAAGAGGGGGGACTGAATGAGATGGATAATTGTGAAGACTTCACAGGGTATGTCTAATGGAGAGGTTTTGAGATTTGGCCTTGTAATTTTGGAAGGCATGCCCTTCCCCCTCTCTCTCAGATCTTAGAAGATAATGAATTTCCTATGAGCTATTTGTTCTTTGCTTTAGGAAGGTCTCTCCTTCCCCTAGACTTTCAGACACCACCCAAGAAGTTGAGTTCTGATAGGGAAAAACCTGAATGGACCAGATCAACCTTGGTCCTCTGTGTAGTTTTCGTGCCTAGACTGTAAGCCCACCTCCCAGCCAATGGTGAGAAGGGATAGAAGTGGGTGGGAATCTTTTTCATTAAGAGTATAAATTAGGACAGGTTCCCTTTTACCTCTCCTCCTCCATTATGGAGGTGTGCCCAAATCTTGCAAGGTGTGTGAAATAAATTTACTTTGTTCCTCCTAAGGATGTCTCTTCTATTATTTAAAAATTCTGTCCCATACAATAGTATTGGACTTCTACTTCAAAAGGCTTTTGTGGGAAGAGTGCTTTGTAAGTCTCACGAGGCTGTAGAAATTTAAGCTCTTCTTATAATATTTCTCAAAGTTGCCCAATGAACAGGCAGAAGGAAGAATTTTGGGGGGACTGAAAGAGTGATCAGGGATGAGGCTTAAGATGAAGAGGGATAGGAAAGGAGAATGAGCTGGGCTGTATTCAGAGCAAGGCTCTGCATAGCTTCACACAGTGTCAACTCTAGCAATGGTTCAGGAATCTAGCTGCCTTGAATATCAAGTGAATACATTCGCTAGCCTGGGAGCTAATGCTGGGAGGCAATGGCATGACTAACCTCACCCCACCCCACCCCTCCAAACTACCCTCCAGTCACCATCACCACAAAATGGTATCCCATCCCTCTGCCATGAATATTTCATCAATTCATTTGAAATGCAAAAGAGATGGGGCAGCAATGTCGCCTGGGTTTGTTGATGAGCTGCTGGCAGCCACATAGGAATATTTCCAATTTTGTATGCTCCTGTAGTATTTGTCACAGAACTAAGATTGAACAGTCCATTTATCACCAGGAGACTCCCATATAGTCCCACTGACTTGCACTTCTGGCCATTTCTGTAAATGAAGTGAGCTTGACATAATTATGGAATGATTAATGCCTTCAGAAGTACAATGCATACCTGGGTAAGAATCCTCCCTAAGACATCCTTGAGAAGTGCTCATCCATCCTTGAAGACCCCATAGCTTAATAATCAAAACTAGAAAGGGTTTGAGACAACATCTAGTTTGATCTCCTTGTTTTACAGATCAAGAAAAGGCAGCTTACCTGTGGATATGACGGTGGGCTCCTATAGTCCCTGCTACTAAAGAGGCTGAGCTGTTGCATGGCTTGAGTTTAGGAGTTTTAAGCTGCAATCAGGCTAATGCCTCAGGTGTCTGCACTAAGTACAGCACCAATATGGTGAACACCTGGAGTGAAGGGCCACCAGGTTGTCTAACCAGTCTAAGTCAGAAAAAATTGAGCAGGTAAAACCTTAGTGTTGGGATCAGATTGGGGAAAGGGCTGCTGTACTTCTAACCCAGGTGAGATAGGGAGACCTAGTGTCCTCTTGAAAAAAAAAATGAAGCTTACAGAGCTTGAGTGACTTGACCAAGGTCACAGAGATAGTATATGACCTAAGTGGAATCGCTGAATTGTTTCCCCTATATCAGAGCTCCTATAATAGAAATGTCCTCCTTCCTAGAGTATCTTATTCTACTTTTGAAAGTCCTAATTGTTAGGGCATTTTTCAAAACCAAATAAAGTGCTCTCTGAATTCTACCCATACAGCCCTTCATATAGTTGAAGTTAATGATCATGATACCATAGATTTCAGCTGAACATCCTTAGTCCTATCTACCAATCCTCAGCTTGAAATAATTCCAAGGCCCTTCACCATTCTGGCCTTCTTCCTCTGGCTTAACCTGCTTCTCACCGGAGTCTATCAAAGAACTTTCTGTCAGTCTATCCAGCTTCATTTTCCCAGTTATCCTAACCCCTCAGTCAGCATTTATGGAGTTGGTGGCTCTGGTTATTCCCATTTCACAGTTGGATAAAGAGGGAGATCAAGTAACAAAATGATGGTGTTCTGATTCAAAATCCAGTACTCTTTCAACTCACTATGCCCCCTCCCTTCATTTTTTAATGCTGTCTAGACTGTGCCAATTGATGTTGGAGGATTTGTCTATGGTAAGTGATGAGACAATCAATGAGTATTTATCAAACACCTAATAAGGGCAGGATCTTGTACTAGGCACTGCGGGAGAGAGAAGGATGAACAAGACACAGTTCTGCCTCTTGGAAGTCTCGTATTCTATGTTTGAAGCCAAGATTCCCACTCATGACACAATAAGAAAACAAAACAGACAAAACACACAGAAATCTCAAGCTAGGTAGTTTGTTTCAGCTAATTAATTCTCCAGCAGTTCAGATGAGGTAGAGATCCATGATTAGAATAAAACATTCCAGACATTAGGAGTGTCGCATAGTAAAAACAACAGGGTACTAGTAGTCTAGAGAGTGGTTTTAGTCCTGGTTATTTCATGAACTTGCCATGTGATCTTGGCTCAGCTAATTTCCCTTTCTGGTCTTCAGCTATCCCTCCCCAATCCCAGGTGAAAGGGTCATACTAGCTGATTTCTAAGATCTATTCCAGATCTATCTTCTCTTGATTCTGTAACTTCTGTTTTTCTCATTCACTTTCCCTTCCTGTATTCACACATGATTCAGATGGGCAAATCTGGGGTTGGTTACTGTATCAGTAAGGCAAGATTCATGACCTTGAGGATGACCATGAACATGCCTGAATGGTTCAGAATCACAAAGTATGAAAAACTCTCTAGGCAGAGGAGGTTTAACATTTATTTAGACTCCAGAGGATAAAATCCCAAGACCAGCTACTACAATTTGATATAGCAGTAATTATATTCCAAAACCAGTAAGCCCACTTCAGTGTAGCAATAAGGAAATTATAACACAGTATTATAGCAAAGAACCAAGTCATCCTATAACCTTCCCCCTTGCTAGGGCCTTCCTGTAAACAACCTCAGGAGTCCTAACTCTCTGCTCAGCATTCTCTTCTGTAGCTCTGCCATGGCTGGCTCTCTCAGTGTCTGCCCTTCATTGCCCTCTTGATGTCTGCTTCTCAATTCTGCTTCCTTTCAGTTCTGCCTCTCTTCAGTTCTGTCCTTCTTCAATTCTGGTCTCTCACACTCTGGGCTCTCCTTATATACAATCCTAGCTGGTGTCTGATTGGCTAGAACTCAGGTCTCTGTCTGAATTCATTATTGACTAGAACTCAGTGCACATACCATTGGCTCTGGTCTTAGCAACCCCCCTTAGGTCCCTGAGGGCTTTGCACCCAAATTGGCTTGGTACCTGTTAAGTAGAGGCTTTAGGACTACTTACAAACAAAGATATAATCTAGCTTCCCCACCTAGCCCCACCTAAGGCCTATTAAATGGGTGGGGAAGATCTTTGATCACATTAATACTACAGGTACAGAGGGTACTAATCCTCTAAATGGAGGAAATATTTGCATTTCCTTCATTTCCTAGGTCACTTGAAAGAAATTTGGAGTTGACCAGCTAAACCTTGTTAATGTAGGAACTAAGGCAAAGACTTCTTTTCAGAGATATGAGTTAGACCAGGGACCTCCTTTTCCAGGACAACTTAAGGGAGACGCCAATTTGCATCACCATCACTCCAACACCATTTCCCATTCCTAGATTCCCCTCAACCACCTCTCTGCAAGACTCCTCTTTGGCTTTTGAAAGCATAGCCAAACTCCTTGAAGGCAGGGTCTGTCCTATCTACCTTTATATCACCAACAGTCAGCATAGCTCTTAAAAGATGTTTGTTGAATGGATAAATGAATGAAAAATTGTTACAGGTCTTCCTTCACCTGCTTTTGCACAGGCACTTATGGGACAAAGTTAATTTCACTGATTCCTAAGAAGGATATGAATCCTTTTCTAACTCTATTCTACTTTTTTCTCTTATTTTTCAAGTGAGAAGAATTATTGTAGAAATATATCCCTCCTACTACCTCTCTCCAATTGTGCAAATTTTAAAAAAGTCCTGAAAAACAAGGCCCTCAATATGCAGTTGCATAGTCCAGCAAAGCAAATGTCCACATTAGCCACATCCAAAAATCTATATCTCTTTCTAAAATTTTAGTTCTTCAACTGTCAGGAGATTAGTAGGACCTTTCATCTTCATTCTTTAGATTCATAGTTTGTCATGGTGCTGATCAAAGTTTTAAATTCTTAATTGTTTTTCTCTATAATTTAAACTCAATTCTAAGGGAGTATCTGTTCCTCAGAATCACACAAGTCTCAGAATCAGAAGGGTCCTCTAGTCTGGTCCGAGCCTGGTCACACTGAGCAGGAATTTCCCCAGCTCTGACTCTCAGTTCAAGGCTCAAATGTCTCCTGAATGTGAGTCTTCTACAAAGCTCCCAGGTGTGTGTTTGCTCTCTCTTCTAATTACCTCGTATCGTGTTTATTTGTGTACACATTTGCACACCAGTAGAATTAAGCTCCTTGAAAGCAGAGATTTTTTTTTTCCTTTTCGTTGCCAGAACCCAGCATAGTACTTTGTAGATATTTATTTGTGGAAATGATTTGAGTTGAATCTCCAACAAGTGGTTATCCAGTCTCCACTCATTTCCCACTTAGCTACAAGCTGCCATCCTTTAGATTTCTTCATCATGCCCCACCCCCACCTCATCTTCATCACCAAACTTCATCATCTTGCCAGATTGCATCAGCTTTGGTACTCAGACCTCAGCACCTTCAGTATGCTCTGCCTCTCTGATTGGAAAGCAAAGCTCCTCTCAAAGTCTCCATTTAAGATGGGGCCCAGGCCAGCCATCTCTTCATTTTCTACCTGGCTACAAACTACATTTCTTTGGATTTCTTCATCATACTCCTTGCACGGGCACCTATCCCCTACCTTTTCAGCTTCCTTTTGAGTATCGTCTTCTCCCCGTTAGATTTTAAGCTCTTTGAGAGCAGGGATTGTCTTACTCTTTTGTACTTGTATCCCCAGAGTTTTTCAGAGTGCTTGCAAGTACATATAGTAGGTATTTAATAAATGTTTATTGACTGACTGACTTCACTTGAAGACTTCCAGTAATGGGGAACTCACTACCTCCTAAGACAGGTGTCTACTTTTAGACACTTTGCCTTTCTTCAGGTTCTACCCTTTCTTCCCTCCAGGACTAAGCAAAATGTGTCTGTTCTCTCTTCCAAATGACAGCCATCCAAATACTTGGAGAAAGCTTTCATGTCCTGTAGAAGGTCTTCTCTTTTTTGGGATAAAAGTGTCTAGTCATTTCCACTCTTATGGAATGATCTATACTCTTATCACCGTCATAGCCCCCTCCCCCTCATCATTTCTCTTGTTTGTTAATGTTCTTCCTATGTGATGGCACTCTGAGCCCCTTCCATCCAAGAAGATCTTTCTCTGGGTCTGTGAGAGAGAGAAATCTGACCTTGTAGAATGGAAGGCAAAGCTAATGTCAGCAGTGGCTATCCAAGACTTAGCAGCCCAAACTCCTAGCCAGCTCCTAATGGAGAATGACAGCACCATGCCAAGGCTATCTTTCAAGATTTCCCTGGGAAATGAAGCCAGGGCAAGGGAGATGGTGAAGAAATAATTTCATTTTTCTCCCTTTCTTGGAAGCAATTAACCTGTGAAACAAAATTGTTATTACAAAGAACACATTATATATCAAACATAGGATGAGATTTCAATGGTCCTGGAACAGGAGAAAACTCAATCAAATCAACACTGGCTTGCCCCTTCTCCCAGCTTCCGATGCAATCAGGACAATGAATGGGTGTGCAGGAGCTGCTAGCCAGAACACCAAGGTAATCCAAAACTTTTTTTCTGATTTCCAAAGGAACAACCTCAGTAGAGTACAGGGGGATCTTCAGGAGATTCTCAGCTACTGCGTACATCTGGCAGGTTGGATGGCATTATGTAAATAGGATTGTGCACTTAAGTCTCTGAAACCTAGCCTCTTATCTTCTCTCATTTCCCGATTGCATAAGTGCCTCTGGGCTCTGTGTAGTGGTCCCTAGTCACTCATTCTTGTATCTCTTCTCCCTTATACACCAGTTTGTCTTATCATCCAGTTTGACTTGTAAGGTTCTTGAGGTCAGTGATTCGTCTCACTTTCCTAAAATGCTGAGAATAAGTGGTCCTCAACTAACAGTTAGATATGATCCTGAAAACATGAGTGTAGATGGAATTTGAGCAAATCAAATCCTATTTTAAATGTGCTAGAGGAATTCATTATTCACGGCAGAAGTTATTAATTTTGTTTTTGTTTCATTAACTCCTTTGGAAGTCTGGTGAAGCCTATGGACCCCTTTTTAAAATGAGATGTTGATGACTCTATTCATAACTGAAGGAAATGTTAGACTTCAGGCAGGGGTTAGTGAAGATGCAGATGTAATATTTTCTTATCTAACTTCACAGTCCCTGAAATCTTTCCATGGAACCCCCTGGCAGGACATGGACAACACGTTAAGAACATTTTTGTAAAAATCCAAGAATTTGCCCTTCCCCTAACCCTGGCATTATTTCTTCATTTATACATCTGAGTTCTCTTGTATCAGATTTACTTTAAGAGAGATTCACCTACAGGGCCATACCCACAAAAGGTATTCACTAATTCATGATGATGATAATAATGAAATGGTCATGATAGTGTTGATTTGAACTCTTTTCTGTCTGTCTTACGTGTGATTGAACATGGGAATTTCATGGAGAAGAACCCTTTGCCCAAGGTCAACAAATATTCCACATACCCTTCCTTTTGTGACACCACCACTACCTTTCAGCCTCGCTACCTTACCCATTCACTCCTATGCCACAGGTGTTCCCACTTTCTTCTCTCCTCCTACCAGTAGATAGTTCAGCTCCTTCCAAGGTGAACATTACCTAATCTGATCAGCTCAAAAGCTAATGGAAGTTACTCCTAGCTAAGCAATATCTGGGCATTTAGATAGTGACCTGGAGATAATTCTCTTGCCCTCTCATTCTAATGCCTCAGGGACTCTGATGATAGGACTATGTCAGGTCATTTGGGACAAATATACAGTAAGGATGATTTTTATGTCTCTGAAATTGCCAGGAATAGGGGCTACTGAGGATGCTTGGGGTGTGTTCCATTTATATCCTTAGCATGACCCTGTTGGTTCTTAGGGTTCATAAGGTAAAAAAAAAAGTCAGCCCAGCCGTGCCTGGAATCAGTGTGGATAAATTTTCACAGTAAGCATTTGAGGACTGGCGTCTAGAGGTAAGAAAGCCTTTAGATTTTTCCCCTCTTTCCTACATGATTCCAGCCCCATTGTCTATCCCAAGGAGGACAAGACACAGGGAAAACTGGAGATGCTTTATTCTATTCTCTTTAAGAATAGTTGCCACTTGCTTCCTGTACAAAGATTTGGATGAAAATCCTTAGAGAGTTGGAACACATTGAAGTCATGATCTCTTTCAACTCTCTCCCACCCAGTCCCTATAGTGTTTCTTCTCAGTAATATATTCCTCTCCCTCATGGCACTAGGATCTCTGGATAGGAAAAGAACCAGGAATTATAAAAAGTTACCAGAAATCTAATGATAAACATCCCATAATCCTCCAAACCCATTCAGTATGTCTTCCACACTCTTGGTGTTGTTGTTAAGTCATTTTTTCAGTCATGTCCAATTCTTTATGACCTATTTGAGGTTTTCTTAGCAAAGACAATGGAGCTGTTTGCCATTTCCTTCTCCGGCTCATTTTACAAATGAGAAACTGAGGCAAACAGGGTTAAGTGACTTGTCCAAGGTGACACAACTAGGAAGTGTCTGAGGCCAGATTTGAACTCAGTAAGATTCATCCAGGTCCAGTGTTCTGTCTGGTGTATCACCTAGCTGTCCCTTCCACACTCACCACCCTATAAAACCAGTGTCTCCAAGATCACCTGTTGTGTCCTAACGACTTTTTTCAGTCATCCTTACTTATCCTTGGCCTCTCTCTAAAAGACACTTTTGCTTTTTGCTCTATACTTTCTCTCTCTGACTCTGTTTCTCTTTCTGTTTCTCTGTCACTCTTTGTCTCTGTCTCTCCCACCACATTCTGCCTTGTATCTTATTTAGTGATGTATGTGTCTTAAACCGTTTACTAGATTATAGGCTCCTTGAAGGCAAGAACTGTATAGTGAGGTTTTTCTTATTATTATCCTCAGCACTCACTGAAAATAGTTACTTGAATAGACTATGTACTTAACAAATGTTTAGTTGGTTAACTTTAATCTATTCTCATCTCAATTTCTTTCCTGTCTCTCAGTCTGCTATTATTGCTGTGCCACTTAGCTAGCTTATTAATGAAACTTAGAGCTCACTTTTAGCTAGGTGGCACAGTGGATAGAGTGCTGGGTCTGGGGTCAGGAAGATTCATCTTCCTGAGTTCAAGTCTAGCCTCTGACACCTACTAGCTGGGTGACCCTGGACAAGTCACTAATCCTGTTTGCTTCCATTTCTCATCTATAAAATGAGCCGGAGAAGGAAAAAGTAAACCACTCCAGTGTCTTTGCCAAGAAAACCCCCAAATGAGGTCATAAAGAGTCAGACATGACTGAAGATGACCAAACAATAACAAAGAAATCACTTTAATTTTGTTGGCTTCCATGCCACATTACGGCTCAAACTGGGTTTTGATTGATTAACCCCCCCCCCAAATTACTGCATAGCTATAAAATCCCAGGTAGTAGCTATATGAGTTTTTCACCTGCTTTGAGGTATGCCAATCTAGAAAGATATTTTGATCTGAAGCTGCATTAAAAGAAATACAATGTGCTGGACCAGACAGGCAAGAATTCCTCTGCCCTGGTTAAGCAACATCGAGCATATTGTGTTCTGTTCTGGTCACCATAGAAGGATGGATATTAACAGGCTGAAGAGCACTAGAGAAAGGCAACCAGGATAGTTCAAGGCCTGAAGTTCATTCCATGTGAGAATCAGTTATAGGAAATAGCCCAGAAAAGAGAAGACTGGGGGTGGAGGGTGAAGGGGGATGTGGCAGCTGTTGTCAAGTATTTAAAGTCTATCACACCAAAGAGGGATTAGATTTACCCTTCATGGCCTTGAAGGGCAGCACTACAAGTGATGGGTATGTCTTTTGAAGTAGCAAATTTAGGCTTTAATGTAAGAAAAATGCCCTTCCTCCCAATTCAAACTATCTAGCTATTTAAAAGTGGAATGGACTACTTAAGGGCACAGAGCGTTTCTTCTCTTTGGAGGTCTTCAGACAAATGCTGAATGGCTAATTGTCAGATGTGTTGTAGAGATGATTCTCATTCTAGTTTGGGTCAGATTCAGCTCTGACATTCTGTGAGGCCAAAGGATAGACATGGGGAGGTTGTAAATTTATATAATGGGCAGGTTAGGATTAACCCTAATCCTAATCTCTCAGGCAACAGGGATTGCCAGTAAATTTCTTGCCATTTTCATGACTGTTTTGTGCCCTGGTAGTTAGAGCAACAAAATGGGCTTATATGGAACTAAGACCAAGGTCTCTATCCACTTTTCAACAGACCAATTTAGACTTTTTCCACGAAGGCTAGAGAATTCTCTTCCGAAGTGATGATAGGACTACAAAACTTTAATTCCAGAAGTGTCTCAAGTACCACACTTGATTTTTGGTTAACCTATTCAGAAAATTGACATTTTGTAGATTTAACTGAGCACCCAAGAAAAGCTATACCAATGGTGTTGACTTTACTCGAATGGTACCACTAAAAATAGCTGAGATGTCTTCTTGATGAAGTGTGAAACCTCTGCTTCAGACCTTTCCCTTTTGGGGTTAGCTTTTGTCTTCTAATGATGCCAGATCCTCAATAGTTTCTATAAATGTGAAGCAATACTTAATTTATTATTCCTTAGAGGACAGAACATCATCCATCTTGAAGGATCCACAACTTGGGAAAGCCATTCTTTCAACAAACATTTATTAAGAGCCTACTGTGGTTGGCATGGTGTAGTAGGTAGAATGTAGAATTTGGAGTAAACCTGGGCTCAAATTATTCCTTTGACATTTATTAGCTTTGTAAGCCTGGGCAAGTCATTTAACATCTGTATGCTTCAGGCAACTCCCTAGGACTTATCATACAGTTGCAATCTATATTTGGTAGAAGAATTCCTTACACTGAGGAAATCACAGATCCTATTTGCATGTATGGAGCCCTGTTCACAGCAATGCTGGAGAAGATAAAAAAAAGTAGATGACATGTCTTCTGCCCTCTTAGAGCTAAGCTCCAATAAGTCTGCATTCCAGCAGGACATAAAGAAACAGACTTCAGAAGCTCTGGGCTAGGTAGAGGTGTGATGGAGGGATAGGGGCCTCCTAGTTTGATAGTTTTGACATAGGGTCTATGTCACTTTTCAGGACCTCCTAGATCCAACAAGGACCAGGTTTAAGTTAAATGTAGATGGAATCTCTACTTTTTTTTCAGATAGAGTTGTGGTTTACACAACAGTCTCCTCTTCAGCAGACAGTTAGGACCCTGGAATCTCTTATAGGCCGAGGGATGGAATCAAGATTTTATTGGTCCTTGGATACCTGACTCACCAGCAGCTTCCTACCAGAAGCTAAACACACTGAAGTTTTGTCTATACCACTGAACAGTCCCCACTCATGCTGAAGCTTTCCTCCTCTCCTTTAGTTCACAGTTAGCCCCATACCACGTCCCAAAAGACAAGTAGAGAGTTTATTTACTGACAGAATGACTTAAAGACATCCAACCAAATCATCCTGTCACTATTCCCCAGTGGAGCCTTCAATATACACAGAGCTTCAATGTTAGGGGTTGAACGCCATAATATTTCGGTTCTATTTAAGGGTCATGTCTTTGCCCACAGGTTGCAACAACATCTATTCTTATACTGGGATATTGATGATCATCATGCCAAAGATGATCTTTTATAAGATTTTTGTCCCCTTAAAATAGTCTTGCAAATAAAGACAAAAGCATCCACCCTCCCACATGCTTTTTCGCTAGCCAAGGAGGTAAGACTGGTTGGGGTATAAATGGAACCAGTGCAAATCAAAATCTCCTCCAGATAAATAGCCTAATGACTATTTCCAAGACTGCTTCAAAATGGATACAGAAAAAGGGGATAACTTGGGAGATGATGTGATCTCTGAAGATTCCCAGAGCTCTCAACAATGAGTCATGCGCAGATATGTAATGAATTATTCATAGAGATAGTTTCCATCTCACTCTCTTCCTCCAGGTAGATGAAAAGTCCGCATATATTCTAAATGTCTTCTCATTCTATTAGATCATTCCAGCCAGCCAAGGTGGGAGGAAGAGTCCCACAGTCCCCAGCAAGCAGACAATGACAAACATCCACAGAAAGATCCTGTCTATGACCATGGCAACATACTTCCAGTCTTCTTTAACCTAGAAGTGGGACAAAACAGTGAGTTACTAACCATTCCCTCCAACATTCAGAGGCATTTCCTGTAAGATTCTGCTTGTGCAAAGAGAAGTTATTTTAGGACTTAATGAGAGATGGAAGGAATGTATAAGAAGCAATAGATAGATATTCTTGAGTCATGTTAACTCTAGATAACCACAAACCCATTATTGTAGGGAAATGTGCAGGCTGGGAGCCAGGGTAGCTTCTGCACATATCACTAAATCCTGGGAACATGCCCAGTACTTGAACAATGAGTGGAGAAATATTGTGGGGTGGACCTTGAGTCAAAATCCTTTTGTACATAAAGCTCGGTCTAGAGTACCCATTTAAGTTACAAATACCCCCATCATTACCTAAAAGGGGAAATTTTCTGTCTCTAATGGGAGCCCTGACTTTTTTGGAGGAAACTCTCCAGTATTTGGGGCATTTCAGAACCAGGAGAACCAAGAAGAATAGCCATGACTACTTAGTGTCATCTTGAGACAATTAGTTTCACACTGACTTTGTGTATTCTTAAAATAAAGTCTATGCAAGCAAACCAACCATGAATATGTTCAGTTTGTCAGGCTACAGGAATCCTTTGAAGCTGGAACTCCTACTAAGACACATGTATACATACACACACAGACACACATTCCTTGAGTTCCACAGCCATGCAATGCACACTAATCAATTGCTTCATTAAGCCTTATGTGACTTTGACTTTGAGGAAGCATCTAGGACCTATGTCATCAACTTGCACCCTTGATTTTCTGTGCAGTTGGCAAAATGGTATCCCTGAAAAAGTCTGGCATTTTTTTTTGACAGACTATTAGAGCAGAAAGGAACCTAAAAGAGCACCTCACCCAATCCCTTTATCTTACAGAAGAGGAAATCTAGATACAAAAAGGGGCTACTTGTATGATCTCTGCAAAATCACAGTATCTGTGGGCCTTGGTCACCTTATTTATAAAGTGAGAGATTGAATTAGATGACCTTTAAGGTCTCTTCCAGCTTCAAATCTTTGATCATGGTAGGTTCAGGGTTGAACAGTTAGCTCCTGGAAGAACTGAGACTGGAAACCAAGTCTCCTGACTCCCAGTTCAGACTCAGTACTTTCCACTGTGCTACAGGGACTCCTACTCCTTGATTTAAATTCACTGTGATCAGAACAGGCAGAGAGATTTCTAGTTAACAGAGAGTTGTACCAAAGCCATAAAGGACTGGGGGTGGGGGAGAGAGAGAGATGTGATGAGTTCAAATTCCTCAGCCAATTCCCTCTCTCCTGTTTGCATCTTGCCCTGACTGTGGAAACATCTGGGAGGGAAGGAGGGACTGTTAAATTTATTAATTTACTGAATTCCTTCTATGTGCCAGGCATCATGATAAGCATTTTATAAATATTATCTCATTTGATCTTTACAACAACCATAAGGTATAGCTACCATTATGATCTACATTTTACAGTTGAGGAAACTGAGGTATAGAGGTTAAGTGACTTGCTCAAGATCATACAGATAGTTTCTGAAGCCATATTTGAACTCAGGTCTTCCTGACTCTAGGCCCAGTGCTCTAACCACCATACCACCCAGCTGCCTCCTAATCTGGGTTTTAAGTGGCCATGATTAATTCTTGAGATGCCATACAGGGAGTACATGAGACAACCTGAAGGCATTTCTGGAGAGGGAGAGAGACAATAATGAACCACAGAAGTGATACTGCTCTGAATCCTACTGTGTAAAAAAGTTTTCACTCTGGCCTTCACCTCACCATTTCAGGTCCCACAATCTCTGCCCTTAGGCATAGGAGAGGATAGGCTATGGTTCTGCCTGAGACAAGACAGTGACAAATTTTCCTATCCTTCTAACTCCAAAACTGTTATTTTGGGATTTAGTTATAAAAAGTATAGGTCGATACAATAGCACATGTTTTTCACAGATGGGGAAAAGGGTTAGTGAACACTTCAGGAGATCTTATAGAAAGCTAACAGGATCTTGTTAATCTGTGTCTAAAACCCTGTGTAAAGATGAGTGACCGTATGAATGGGCTACAAGTTTGCTGACCTTCTTATGTAGATTCTGAGGGCATATGTGTCTATGTCTGCCTATCTTGTATGTGGGAACCTACAAAAATTCATAAAATTTTTGAAGGCTATTCAAAACTATCAGGTCAATTAGCTCTGACTTGACTTAAATTGAGTAAACAAGCTCCTATCAAGGGGAGAAAAGAAACTGGATGTCTCACAAGCACCTTTTCGAGGTTTACTGTTTTGCTGTCTCTTCTTGGTAACTTTCCCCTTCCATCACTAGCTTCATTCTTTCAGAGCTTTGACAGTTCAATTGGCTTTAGATGGTCACAAGAGATTCTCCAAATTGAAGCAGGGCCCATTTCAGGAGGGCAGCTAATCTACAAATGAATAAGTTGTCACCTATCCCTACCTATGTGTTTTCAAATCCAGAGACTGAATAGAAGATAATGGTCTTAGCTACTTTCAAAATAATCCACTCCAATGTTTAATCCCTGCTTCGATAAAAATATTTCACGGTGTACACAGAGCCCTTTTAAAATTGATGGGAAAAAGAGAAAGAAGTAGAACCAAACTTCTGTTTGGGGGCTTTGTAAGTGTATTGAGGTATCAAATAGTCCTCTAATAGGCTTTTCTGCTCCACTTTCTTATGTAATTGCTGGAGTCCCAACGGTGCTAAACCAAATCGAAACAAATGTGTTTATTTAATCAGGGCCAGAGAAGCAACAAGGTAATTTATTAGTAAAGATGCTGTTTATAATCCTTCTATTCCCAGGGAAAGCTAGAAAAGCCTGGTTCCCCAGGGTATTATTTTTTCCAATTTTCTCCTAATTGCCTTTTCCTTTTGTCCTCCCAACACCCCATTTCTCTCCTGAAGATGAAACACGGGAGCCGACCAAAGTGTTCCTGCGCCTCATCCCTCAATGTTGATCTGTGTGAAGTCTGCTGTACTCCCCAGGGACTTGTAACTCATCAAAGATGGAAAGCAGGTCACCTCAGCCCTGTGAAAAGGATCTGGAGATAAAGGGCTGTTTGGATGGCAGTGACACAGTGAGCCAAAGGAGAAAAAAAAATGGGGTTTTTGTGTGGTTTTGTGTGTGTGTTTATTTGTTTCCAGTCTGATTTCAGAGAACTTGTTCTGACAGTACTTTATGTACTGATAAATGCCACATTTATCTCTTGGTTTTCATTAAGATTTTGATTAAACTACTAAAGGAATGTGTTATCCCCCAGGGGGCACATTTTCTCATACATGTGTTATGCCAGGAGATAGGAAATCTTTCTTCTGTTTTAAGAACTCACAGGGAAATCTCTCTCACTGACTGCATAAGGCATCTTTGGGCTTCCACCCTTGACATTTACTGACATAAGACATATTCTAGGAGTCCTCAAGGCAAGCTTTCTTCCTCAGTCCCCATTATTCTCTACTTCATTATCCTAGGGTTGCATCGCTCTGATTTTCCTAGGGTTTAGTTGTTCATTTTCCC
Source organism: Phalanger gymnotis (assembly GCA_028646595.1). Classification (NCBI taxonomy): domain Eukaryota; kingdom Metazoa; phylum Chordata; class Mammalia; order Diprotodontia; family Phalangeridae; genus Phalanger; species Phalanger gymnotis. Next base: position 135,894,906 of record CM053625.1, on the reverse strand, counting down.
ACCTTTCATTTAAAGGGTTTGTTTTAGGATCAATTTCCAGCTAATGGTGGATAAAAGCTCCCAGTGTACCTACCGTAATTCTTCAGCTTGGCATTCAAAACCTTATTCAGAGTGCACTGCCTCAACCATCTTCTCTCAGGTCTTACTCCTTCCCAATGTGCAACCTCTACTCAGATCAAGTTGGTCTCATCTTCTGGAAATGTCCTTCTTGTTCCTCTCTCCCTGCCTTTGGGCATATTGACCTACCCTACCCAAAATCTGCTTCCTGTATCCCTCCACCTATTCCAATCCTATCCATCCTTTAAGGCCTAGCACAAATCTTACCTAATCCAGGAAGCCTTTTTTTGTCTGCTCCAGCCCTCAATCTAACACATCATTATACTCTCTGCTAGTGTTCCATGTGTGACAAACCCCTTACCAAACTCCTTTTGATCATTCCTACCATCCATAGCCTTCTATCCTATTCAGATGCTGCTGAATGAAACTGCAGGAAGTCAAGAAACTGAGCTGATAGGGTCCACTACCTATCTATGTTACACAATCTTAATTGGATCCTCACCGCAGCAAGGCAATCCTCTCATGTTTTCCTAATAGTGTCTCTCTTCTACTTACAGCTATCCCAAACCTTTTCATCCCTCCTGAAATATTCCATAGCACCTTCCTCCTATTATCTAAAGTGGGGACCTCAATTCATACTAAAAACATCTGAGGCCATTCAAGGAGAGTTCTTTCTATTTCTCTCATCTCATATCACCCATACACTTCCCAAGATTTCTTTCTTCAACCCTTTCTCCTTGCCAAGTCAAACCCCTCTTACATGCATCCTTAATCATTTCCCTTCCCATCTTCTCCAGTAGATTGTTCCCCCTCATCATCCCAATTTAATCTTCAATCTCTCCCCTTCTACTAGTTCCTTCTCTAATATCAACAAACACTTCCATGTCTCCCCGCTCTTTAAAAAACCCTCACATGATCCATTTGTCTTCAGTAGTCATCATCCTATATCTTTCCTCTCCATAGCTAAACCCTTAGGGAAAGGAGTCTCTCCTTGGTGCATCTATCTCTTTTACTCTCACTTGATTCTAACTCCTTTGCAATATGGCATCTGACCTTGTGCTTGGACTGAAACTTCTCTCTCCAAAGTCACCAATGATCACTTAATTGCCAGATAATGGCCTTTTCTCAATCTTCAGCCTTCTTGATCACTTGGCAGACTTTGACATAGTCAGTCACTTTCTTCTCCAAGATATTCTCTCTACTTTGGAATTTTATGACACTGATTTCTCCTACTTTTTCTCATACCTATCTGATCATGTCTTCTCTAACCCTAACCCTAATTCCTTCTCAGTCTTCTTTGGTGACTTATGGACCTTAGAGTCAAGGACAAACAGGTGTAACCTAAGTCACGCCACCAACTGTGGATGTCCCCCTAGATGCTGTGCTGGGCCCTCTTCTCTTTTCATTCCATACTGTCTCCTCTGGTGATCTGACCAGCTCCCCTGGATTCAATTATCATCTCTTTGCACAAAATTCCCAGATCTATATATCCAGCCCTAACCTCTCTTCTAAGCTTTGGTCTTGTATCACCAACTGTTCTCTTGGACATCTCGAACTGGATGTATCCTATTCAACTCAAACTCAACATATCAAAAACTAGAACTCATTGTATTTCCTTCCCATCACAAAGCTCACTAGTCTTCTAAACTTCCCTGTTACTCTTAAGAGTATCACCAGCCTCTTAGGCTTGCACCCTTGACTCCTATCTCAAACTCACTCTACACATTCAATCTGTCACCAGTTCTCATCATTTCTACATTCACAACATCTCTATATATGCCTGCTTCTCTTTGACACTGCCACAAACCGTCATCTCACGCCTGCTGCAGCAGCCTGCTGACTCATCTCCTTAATGTGTCTTCCCACTCCAGTTCATCTCTCACTCAGCTGCCAAAATGATTCTTCCTCAAGTTCAGGTCTGACCATGTCATCTCTATATTCAATAGTTCCCTGTTACCTCCAGGATTAAATATAAAATACTTTGACTTTTAAAACCTTATGCAACCTAGTCTCTTCTTACCTTTCCAGTTTTAAACTTTACTTCCCTCCATGTACTCTCTACTCCAGAGATCCTGGCTTACTTAACTTACTGTTCCTCAAAGAAGCCATTCCATTTTCTGACTCCATGACTTTTCACTGGCTGATCTGAAATGTTCTCTCCCTTCATCTCTGCCTCCTGACTTCCCTTGTTTCCTTCAAGTCTCGGGTCAGATAGGAGGCATCCTTTCTTGTCTTCTGCCCACCTTTCCATTTACACTCCATATATCTTGTATATACATAATCATTTGCATGTTTTCTCCCCAGTAAAAATGTAAGCTCTTTGAGGGCAAAGGCTATGTTTCTGCCTTTCTATGTATTCCCAGAATGTCACACAGTGCCTGACTACCTGGTACATGATAGGTGCTTAATAAATGTTTGTCATTGATTAATTCCTGCTGCTGCTTAGAATGCCTGCTCCCTCTCCTCCAGTTCCATTCACCACTTCCAGCTGTCAAGGGATAGGACTTAGATCTTTGATTTCACTGATATATAGAATTCCATGTCGAGGGAACTCCTGATACCAATATAGGTCAGCAGCTGCTCTGCAACTTGGACTCTTAAGCGTATTGCCTAGTATTCTAGGGAGATAAATGACTTGCCTCGGGTCAAACAATCAGCATGTGTCAGAGGCAGGATTGGAACCTGTGTCTTCCTGGCTTCAAGGCCATCTCTCTATCCACTATACCAGTTGTGTCCAACTCAAATAGAAATGTTCAACTATGCCTAAGGATCCTCATGGGCTACATACTGCCTTAGTTTTTAAATGTAATATTACCTCTGTTTTATTGTATTGTTTATTTTGTTAAATATTTCCCAGTTACACTTTAATTGGGTTTGGGGTACACTCAAGAATGTTAGGGGACAAATGCAGCCCACGGATGGAGTATTTGACACCTCTGCACTAACCACTCTGTTTCTCACAAGCTTTGTAGACTGAGTATTAGCAATGACTTCCGTGTGAGCTTAATCAAGAAGGAATCTCTTCCAGAAACTCTTTCATATTTCCACATCTCTAACCACATAGGGCTATTTTGAGGACTTTCATAAGAAGACAAATACCTTGCCTTATGAGGACGATTTCACATATTGCGCTGCAGATCATCCAGGGTCATCTGTATACCCAGTAACATACTTAGGGCTGGCTCCGTAAATATCCTAACTTGATTTGTTCCATCAGGATCCTTGGAATCCAAGGTTAAAAGCCCAGAGGAACTGATTTCCCCTGGTTTCTCCATTATCAGCTATATCCTACTCTTGAGAGCAGCACCATTGATGGCTCTTGAAACAATCCTCACAGATCAAATTCTATGTTTGTCCTTGACTCCAAAGGCCATAGGAAAGCCTGAGCGGAAAGAATGCTGGGCTTACTGTCAGAAGAGCAGAATATCAATATTGGCTCAGCCTCAGCTGTGATATAAACTTGGGAAAGTCCTTTGACCTCTAAGAACCTCAGTTTCTCCATCTGTAAAATAGGAGTGAAAATACTACTTACATTATTTACCTCACAGAGGGTTGTAACAAAAGGGCTTTGTAAACCTAAAAGTACCTTAACTGATGCTTTTCTCTCCCATGCCATCTTTATCATTATCATCCTTCATGGCTCTCAAAATTCACATGGCTCCAGTCACTTTGATTCTCTCTATTATTGCAATCAATTAATCAATCAACATTTGTTAAGTGCCTACTATGTGCCAGGCATTGTGTTGAGTGCTGGAGATACAAAAAGAGCCAAAAAACAGTCCTTGCCCTCAAGGAGTTTACAATCTAATGGGGGAGACAACATGCAAGCAAATATATACAAAGTAGGCTAAGTGGTGCAATGGATAGAGCTCTGGGTCTGGAGTCAGGAAGACCCCTCTATCTGAGTTCAAATCCAGTCTCAGATGTTTACCAGCTGTGTGACCCTGGGCAAGTCACTTTACCCTGTTTGCCTCAGTTTCCTTATCTGTAAAATGAGCTGGAGAAGGAAATGTCAGACTACTCCAATATCTTTGCCAGGAAAATCCCAAATGAGGTTCGTGAAGAGTCAGACATGACAAAATGACTGAGCAACAAGAAGCTACATACAAGATAAACAGGAGAGTCAGGTTCCACTCCCTTTCCTAAGTCCTTTATAAATTCTTTCCACTCTGCAGCCTTCATCAACACAGCACAAGACTTTGATCTTGAGACAGTTAGGTGGTGCAGTGGTTAGAATCAAGAAGACCTAAGTTCATATAGGATCTCAGATACTAACTGTATGACCTTAGGCAGGTCACCCCTTTGTCTGCTTCAGTTCCTTCAGCTGTAAAATGGAATTCAGAATAGCACCTACCTCCCAGTGTTATTGTGAGATTCAAATGAGATAATATTTACAAAGTATTGAGTATAGTGCCTGACACATAATAGGCCCTTTATAAATGCTAGTTTCTTTCTTTCTTTCTTTCCTTGGATCTGGAAAAAAGTTTTCTGTCCAGGAGATTCTTCTTAGGGATTTGAAAGCCCAGACTGAATAAATGAGAGACAATTTTCCTTTTTTTCTTGCCCAATGTTACGTAAGGTAACATGTGACAGACCTGGATTCATCCCCATTCTTTGGCCTTCAGTCATTCCTCTTTCATATTCTGAATGTTGTTCTGGGATAGATATCATCCATAAGCATGAAGAGAAAGTATATGTAATTGGTTCTCAGTTGTATGGGGGTGGGTTAGCTGCCACACACGTTTAATCCTAACCTGGCTTTCCTCTGACCCCCGACACAAGTGCAAAAGTCCTACCCTAAAGAGTCCTATTCTTCAGGACCATTCTCTCTCCCTGCAGTGTTCCCCTTCCCTCCACCAGGCTTACTTAAAATTAACTGAGCATGGAGAGGAATGGGGAAAGGAAATTAAATCTGCAGCAAACAGACATACAAGTCATTCAGTACATTTCAATACACAATTTGGGGACTAGCCACTGTTTTTTTAACCTCATCCATGCTACCCTTACCTGTCATTAGAGAGGAAAATAAAAAGCAGACTGCATATCATATTTATCTAGAAACTTGTCCCAGTTTGCCCTGTGATTTCTAACAGCTGCTATGGGTTGGAGTTAATAAACCCTTGTTGGGTTACTGACTGAATGACTTACCGAAAAATCCATGTCTTCTGCCTTCAAATGGTCTGCGATGTACTGGACTCCCTCTACTGCAAGTTTCAAGGCTGGTGACATGGGCAGGGCATGCTGTTCTTTGGTGCTGCGTGGTTTGGTCACTGGATCTGAGCTAGGTGCAGATTTGACCTTCTTGCATTGACAGTTGCACTGGGAGGGCTTCTCCTGGGGTTGGACTTCATCTTTGGGGCTCCTCAAAGAGGCTGGGGAGCTGGAAGACTGTCCATTGTTTGCCTGGGAAGAGTCCTCTTGGAGAGAGCAGTACTGAATGCTCCTTGACCTGCAGCGGATGCCTCCTTCCTCCACTTTGTTGGAGCTGTACATTTGTTGCACGCTTAGAGATCTGACTTTGGAAAAGCCAGAGGGATGGGTATTATTTGGAGGAGGTTGGGGAGTGGGTGAAGAACAGGGACTGGGCTTCCCAGGTTCAGGATGCTGCAGCACAGTATACTGACCTGAGGGAGACTTGCAGACAGGCTGGGGTTTGACTGGATCTTCCAGGTGAACACAGAATGAAGCTGAAGGTGACTGGTCTGGGCTCTGAGGGCTGGTGGAAGGTGAAGTAACAAAATTGGGCTCTGGCTGTGGCCAGAACCTTGGACCTCCAGCAAGTTTGTGCATGGACTCAACCAGCTTCCTGCAGTTGTCTTTTACCACACCAGGACGTTTCATGAAGAGCAAGCGAGGGATGATATCCAAGAACACCCTTCGGACCCACGCAGGCATGGTGTGTGTGCGAGGTGAGCGATGGTGGACATTGAGCACAAAAACAGTGATGATGATGGACAATGTCACAAAGATCATGGTGAAGAGCAGGTACTCCCCAATTAGAGGAATGACCAGCGATGTGGATGGGATGATCTCAGTGATGAGAAGTAGGAACACAGTTAAGGATAGTAGTACAGAAATACACAATGTGATCTTCTCCCCACAGTCTGATGGCAGGTAGAAAACCAAGACAGTCAAGCAGGAAATAAGAAGGCAGGGGATGATGAGGTTGATGGTGTAAAACAAGGGAAGCCTGCGGATGATGAAGGAGTAGGTGATGTCTGGGTAAATTTCGGTACAGCACTCATACTTCTTAATGTTATAGTTTCCAACAGCATTGATGATTACCCATTCGCCACTCTCCCAATAGTCCAGCTGGTCCACATGGCTGTGCATGCTCACCAAGTCAATCTTTGCTTTGTCATATGTCCAGGAACCAAACTTCATGGTACAATTTTGCTGGTCAAAGGGGAAGAAGGTGACGTCAATGCTGCAGGAGCTCTTATAGATGGCAGGGGGTCTCCATTTGATCCTCCCATCATAGAAGAGGTGAGCTTTAGTCAGGTGAGTCACGGCAAAATCACCATCTGCACTAGGGTAGGAAAGATGAGAAGCCAATAAGAGCATTATTAGGACTATTGGTGTCACAGTGAACACTAGTACTCTCTGACCAGCCACATTGTAATTTCTTCCTCAATTCTGGGTTACAGAGAAAACACATGTGTACATGAGTATAATTATAGGCATAATTATACAAGTGTAGTCCTTTGCAATAATAATAATAATACCAGCAGTTTGTGCCTCATGGGATTTTGAAGCTCAAATGGCATAATGTACACAAAGCACTTTTCAAACCTTAAATATTTCATAAATATCAGTTTATTACTATTACAGAAAAATTATTCTCACCTTGTTCAATGGAGTTCAAGTACAAATAGTCCTGGGGAAAGTCAGTAGCCTGTTATTATTCTTTCGTATTTAATGTTCTATGGACAGCTGCACAGAATGACAAAATAACTGCTTTTTTGTAGTTGAATAAAAGAATTGGGGTAGTTCATCTTTTGTAGGAAAATCCAATGTCTAATGCTCTAGCATAGCCTAATACAGACTGGGGTAATCCAGTGTATCATAAATCTAATGAAGTAGGATCAGCCTTGCTAGAGAATAGAGGCCATTTGAAGTTCTTGTGTCTTATTAATGGACCCATTTATACATAGACATTTTGTGTACATGGTAGTCTGTTTGTGCCAACTGGCCCCTCTTAAGAATACTGTTTTTAAATGCATAAAAGTGCACAAAACACACAGGGTTGCAAAGGAAACCAATTATATCGAAATAGAGTTCTCAAAATATTTTTTTGAAAAACCAAGTTTATGGGTGGACTTCTGGAAAGCTCAAATTGTACCCATCAACATTACCATGCTTGATAAAATTCTGATATGACAATAGATTGCTCCCTTTCCACTGACATCTGCTTTATACCTGTCTTTTTAACTTTGTGCTTCTCAGAAAGATGAGATACTGGTTATGATGTAATGGAAAGAGGCATAGCTACTAAATGCTGACATAGAGGTTATCTAGACAACATCCTGCAGCCAGATACTCAAGCTCTGAGTCACAGAGCCTGATAATGGATCACACAGCATCTTGTGTTATTTTTTAATTATTTCAAGTGTGCCTTGTCTCCTTAGGAAGACTGTGAGCTTCTTGTGGAAAGTGGCCGAGACCATATTATTTTTCCATGTTCTCCCAGAGGACTTACCATAGTGCTCAATCAATATTTGCTCAGGATTTAAACCAATCTGTTCTCTGAGGATCTAGTGCATTTGAATATAGCAAGCTCTTGGTCTCTGCATTACATGTAAGAAAGTGCCTTCTTTTGGCAAACAGACCATCTATGTCCCAGTTGTCTGAGCTGCCAAAGTTTAACAGCTGGGTTTTTCATGTTGAGATATAGAGTGGGCTGAAAGCCTGGAAAGCTTTACAGGCCACACAGGCATAAGAAAGGCCAGGAATGCAGTTGGTCTGGGAAAGAAAAAGACCTTGCCTCCTGGTTCTAGTTTTGTCCCTTTTCCTTCCACTACTCATTTGAATATAAAAGCAAAGGAGTTTTGGAATATAAAAACTGAGGCTCTGAGAGCCCATGGAAGTTTACAGGGGGGGAAAAGCCTCTAATGCTGACTAAAAACCATTTGCTAAATGGAAACTAAGCTGTGAGTTACATAGACTCTCTGACACTAAGTCAGAATGAGGCCTACGACAAAGAGGCAGCCCTTGGTCCCCAAGTGGTACAGGTCAAAGGACCATAGATTTCAAGCTTGAATAGGGTCTTAGAGATTATCTTAGACTAACTCCCTAGAGACCTAGAGAGGTCAAGTGACTTACCTAACACCACATAGTAAAGAGCAGAGTAGGGATTTGAACTCAGGTTCTTTGATTCCAAATCTAACATTCTTTCTATTGCCCAATGCTAATGAAAAGATAGATGTAAGTCTTGGGGTGGGGAGCAGTAGTTAGCTAGAATCACCCTGGTTCTGTCAAAGAAGTCCTCATCACCTGACACCTGGATTACTGCAACATTCTCCTAATTAGCCTCCCTTCCTCGTCTCTACCAACTTCATTGCATCCTACACACTGCTGCCAAAGTAATTTTCCTAAAGTGCAGATGTAGCCATGTGACTCCCCCACCAAACCAAATCCTTTAGCTTCCTGTTGCCTCTAGGATAAAATATAAACTCTTATAATATAAAATATAAACTCTTAGCTTTTAAATCCTATACAACCTGAGCCCAACCTATCTTGGCAGCCCAATTGGACATTATATCCTAACCTGACCTCCGCTATCCAGCCAAAATGACATTCTCTCTATTCCTCACACATGACATTCCATACCCTGCCTTTTTCTTTGCACTGGCCATCTTACAAGCCTGGAATGCACTCTCTCCTTACATACCTCATGGAGTTCTTCTCTGTCTCTAAGGTACAATTTTAATATCACCTTCTATAAGAAACCTTTCCTGATCTCCCCAACTGATAATGCCTTCCCTCTCAAATTACCTTGTGTTTAACTACTTTGTATTTAATCCCTTTATATTTAGGCCAATTCGGTGGCACAATGGATAGAATGCCAGGCCTGGAGTCAGGAAGACTCCTTTTCCTGGGTTCAAATCTGACCTCAGACACTTAGTAGCTATGTGACCCTAAGCAAATTGCCTAACCCCGTTTGCTTCAGTTTCCTTATCTGTAAAATAAGCTGGGGAAGGAAATGGCAAATCAATCTAGTATCTTTGCCAAGAAAACCCCAAATGGAGTCACAAGGAGTCAGACATGACTGGACAACAACTTTATATTTATGCTGTATATGTTTATATATGTACTTGTCTGCCCCATTAAAGTAAGTTCCTTGTACTTGTATCCCTAATGCTTAGCTAAGACAGTGCCTGGCACATTCTCTGTGCCAAATAAATACTTGATTGATTGATTAAGGATCTTGGCCTGCCATAAGGACTTTCCTTTTGGAGAGGCAATGCCCATTCTCACAGACTTTCCTATGAGAAGAGAGAAATCATTGAAAATTGTTAGAATCTGCACATCGCACTGCCCCGCCCCCCCCTCCCCCCCCGAATCCATTGACTGGGTATATAACAAGCTTCTATATGCTAAACAAAAACAAAAACCGTAACAGAAAAAGTCTCAGGAGTTTAAACTAAAAGAGCCACAGCAGATATCACTTATGTGGACCACAGGTAACAGAATTTAGATGCAGAGGGGAGCTTCACAATCTCATGGACAGCAGAAGATGTCTGGTGCCAACCAACAATGACCCTTAGACTAGCTGAGCAGAGGCTGCCAGCAACTCTGCAAGGTTAGCAGGGAGCGATGCCTGGCAGGTGACCTTCTTTGGCATCATAAATGTGGTCTTGTTGGCATGTGCGCTGCCTTTTCTTCACCAGCATCCACTGTTTAGTTCGCATTCAGCTTTTGTTATGCAACCATCAGCAGTACAGTAGATATGATTTAGTTACAGCTCTGCTTTCAGCAAAATTAAGAGAGAATCCTGGATGAGGGGTACCAGCTTTTCACTCTGGATGGCACAATGTCGTCTTTGCTTGAGTCCACAGGTGATGCTTAGTGGCTGGAGGTTGGAAGGATTCTGGATGTAAAGATCCCTGTCCAAATTCATAGACATACCATTCCTTCACTCTAGTTTATTGACCTCTTAGTCAACTCCCCAGCAGTAGTCCAAGACTTCTGAGAGCCATGGAACTGGAAGGGATACTAGAGAAAATCTAGTCCAAACTTCTCACTTTATACTGATTTCTATTTCTTTAAAAGATAAACTGAAAAACTTTACTTTACGAACTATCAGAGACCTAATGAAATTATTCATTCATATAATAATATGCTCGCAAACTGCATCCAGCATTGCAAATGATTCAGAATCAGTAGCCTTCTGCATATTACCCAGTGAGTGAGCCTGGTAGACAATATTATTTTATAATTCTCCCAATCAGTGATGAATCCCTTCCTCCTAAAATTTCATATCACGCTTTTCTTGCACCCATCTAAATTGTATTTCTAATGTAAATATATGTAAAACACAATAATATATAATACATATATATGTATACCACACAAATATATGATATACATGTATCTATAAATATATGGAAATATATACATATACATACCCATATGCATGTGTGTATGTATGTATGTATGTATGTCTATTTGTCTATATGTGGCTCTTATCTACCTACCAGATTGTAAACTTCATAAGGGTAAAGACTTCATCTTACAACAGTTAGACTTGGTGTCTCTCCCAGTATTTAATACAATGCTCAGCATCAAGTAAGTGATGTATTGGGGCAGCTAGGTGGCGCAATGAGTAGAACACCGACCCTGGAATCAGGGGGACCTGAGTTCAAATTCGACCTCAGACACTTGACACACTAGCTGTGTGACCTTGGGCAAGTTACTTAATCCCAATCGCCCTGCCTTCCCCCCTCCAAAAACCAAAAAAAAGTAAGTGATATATTAAATCAATTAACTCCTCACAAAGTACTAAATATGAACAAGAGAGGCCTTTGGGGCTCTAAGGAAGGCCATCAGAGAAACCAAAAAGGAGCTTTGGAAATTAGTATTCCTCTGGAGTGGACCCCAAATTTTTGTCTAATTTTACTAATTTTCCCTAATTAGCATGGCCTGGATGGAAACTTTGTACTACTCTGTATGCGTCTTGTACCTTATTAGAATGTAAAGCCCTTGAAGGCAGGGTTTACTTTTTAAAAAATTTTTCTTTTTATCACCAGCATTTAGTTCAGTGCCGGCACTTAGCTTAGTTCATAGGAATATCAACTGGACCTGTTATTTCATTGTACAGGGAACTCTCATGTGAGCAAACTCCTTTAACAACTGCAAGCGATCACCTTATCTGCCATTTGTAAATTGTCCCAGAGGGTTTGCCTAGTGCTCTGGAAGACTAAGACTTGCCTAGGGTCATACAGGCAGTATATGTGGGACTTTCTGAACCTAGGTCTTTCTGGATACAAGGCCAGGTCTCTATCCACAACACCACACTGCACATAGTAAGCACTTCATAAATGCTTGTTGGCTGATTAATTGATTCTTAGTTGGGCATAGGATGCAGCACCAGGTAGCTCAGTCTGTGAGGTGAATAGGGAACTAGCCTGTACCAGAGACTTGCCCAGGGTCACACAGTTTAAAAGAGTCTGAGCCGAGATTCAAATCCCAGTCTTTTAACTAAGTTCAGCACTTTTATCTTTCCAATCCTGCTGAAAGCTCTAAGGCAAATATATTCACAAAGAGCCAGAAGACTGAAAATCTGTGCAAATGTGCCTTATTCCCATCTCCTCTTTTCGTACCTCTCCAGTAACCCACTCCCCCATTTCTAGCTCTAGATTCACTGATGAATAAGGAGGCATGGAAAGATCCCTTCTTGGTGGGGTTCTGAGGGCTGAGACCATGTCAGATGCAGTGGAAAAAATCCTGGCTCTGGAAGCAGGGACCTGAGTTCTAATCCTGGCTTTGCTACTTAATCACTTGTGTGATCTTAAGCAAATCATTTTATTTCTCTAATTCATAATTTCCTCTTCTCTAAAATAAGGATTTGAAAAGATGACTTCATATCCCTTTCAGATCTAAATCTATGACCCTTTAATGGGAAGATGGTAACAGATGCTGAAAAAAGAATTACTCCACTCCTTTCCTTCTGTTTCCTCTTTCTCTTCACAAGAGTGATCTTTGTACTGGGAAAGGAAGAACAAAAATGGCTAACAAAGAACCAAATAATGAGGCAAAATAGAAGATGGTAAGAGAACAAGCACTTAATTCTCTCAAAGACTGAAAGGCAAGGAGTCCTAATGAACCATATAAAGATACTGAAAGAATTAGAAGAGGACCTGCTGTCACTGATTACTGAAAAATTCTGGAGGAGAAGAGTGGTGCCACAGAACTAGAGACAGGGCAACTATGTTCCCTGAAGGGGAAGAAGATACATTCCTCACACTGTAGGCTCCCAAATTTAATACTGATTCATGTTAAAATTCTGGAATGGATTGTTTAAGGTGTGGTTTATGAACCCTCCTTATGAGAAGGAAAAAAGGTGATCACTAAGAGCCAGCATAGGTTCATCAATATGCTTTAGAGGAAAGGATTTACAATCAGAGAATTCAAGATTAAATTTTAACTCTATTGCTATGTGAAACTTAATCTCTCTGGGCCTCAGAGTAGAACTCTGGAGTACATTGTTAAAGGAATGGTTTATAACCATTTAGCAAAGGAGTAGTCACTATAAAACAGTCACACCATACTAACTTCATTTTCCTTTTTTACAGACTTTTTTCCTCTTACTATCTGATCAAGGTAATTCCATAGACATAGTATGCCTGAGTTTCTATAAGACATTTGATGAAGTTTCTCATACTGTCTTTGTGGATGAGATGAAGAGATACA
>CM053625.1:135868030-135881837 GCA_028646595.1 Phalanger gymnotis | reverse complement strand
AAAAAAAACTTTACTATACAAACAGAGAACATTGGGTGACATGATTAGAAGCAGTTTTGTGAAAAGAACCAAAGTTTGTTTACCTCTGAACTGGGTACATTACGGTATATGAATATAATGGAATACTATTGTTCCATAAGGAATGACAAAAGGGATGGTTTCAGAGAAGTCTGGAGAGATTTGCATGAAGTGATATAAAATGAAGTGAATAGAACCAGGAGAATAACTTATACTATATGTTAAAAAAAATGTAAAAAAGAAGAACTTTGAAAGACTTAATAAATCTGATCAATGCATGGACATGGCCAAAGTAGGAATTTGTTTCATGTGGCTAAGCCTTTTTGTTACAAGGGTTTATTTGTCCATTTTTTTTCTTTCTCAGTAGGAAGGGAATTAGAAGGGAAAAAATAAATGCTTGTTAATTTTTTAAAAAATATTAGGACCTAAGAATTCTAGTGGACTGAAAGCCCAATATGCATTTATTGGGATTTTATTAATACAAAACCCATATGGAACCCAAAATATTAGTATAGAATTGGATGGCTCAAGTTTGCTGTTCCTTCCCCTACCTCCAGCATCCAATGTAATGCAAAAATTAAAATATTCTCTGGTCACAAATTCAAGAAATTTCTATCTAGTAACTATTCTACACAGAAAGCATCCAAGTTATACATTGATGAACTATGCGAAAAATGAGAAATACTGGGGCTGTCCATCCAGTCTGTCTGCTTTTATCAGAGAAGCACTTTGAGTTTTGCTTAAATTTGCAGCATGTTTATTTTCCAGGTCCTTCTGAAATGGACTAGAGTTAAAGTATGTTATAATGAATATTGGATTGGAGATTGAGGCAAGAAGTTTAGTCCCTGCTCTGGTGTGCATTTCCCATTTGCCTTTAGGGAAGTCATTTCCTCTCTCTCTTTTTCCTGATCTCCTTAATACTATTATCTTCCTTTTGAGATTATCCCCAATTTGTCTTGTTTGTACACAGTTGTTTGAATTTTGTATCCCCATAAGGCTGCGAATTCCCAGGGGCCAGGCCTGGTTTTTTTTTTTTGCCTTTCTTTATAACTCCAACACTTAGTATGTGCTTCATAAATGTTTGATGACTTCACTTTTTCCATCTGTTAAATGAAGAACTAGATGATTTCCAACATCATTTTCAGCAATGAGTACATGAAACAAAGATTTTGTCTCAGTAAATAATCTCTGTCAGACCTTGGCTTTGATATCCATTTCTGCAGTCCTCAGCTCTAAACCAAGCTCTTGTGAATTTGCCCCTTTGGGCTCCCAGGAAGTTAACAATATTTATCAATTTATAATGCTCATCTGTGATTGTGCAGGCTAAAATAATAATGCTCATATTAAAGTAATATAGAGCTATATAGTGTTTTTGACATTCGCAAAGCACTTTCATGTACCTAAGGAAGGATATTCCCCAAGGACGTACTTTTAGCTTTCTTATCTTTCTGTACTTCCTTGGTAATCTCACTTCCTCCCACTTCTACACAGATGATTCTCAAATCTATATGCCTGGTCCTGATCTCAGTTCTGAGCTCCAGACTCACACTTCCCACTATCTACAGCCTATAGGAAATCTCCACCAAGATATCCTTTTGATATCTCCAATTCAGTGTCTCTAAAACTAAACTCATCATGATTCCCTCTAAGCCTGCCCTAACGCCTTCATTATTTCTATCAATGAAGATCTTGGATTTATCAATGACTCATCCCTCTTCCTCACCTTTCACATCCAATAAATTACTAAGTTCTGCCAATTTCATCTCCACAACATCTTTTGTATTCACCACCCCTTCTGTATTACTGCTGCCACCATTACTAGCCCTCATTACTAGACAGCTGTGATCATCTTCTAATAGGTCTTCCCACCTCCACTCTCTTCCTTATGGTCAGAGGTGTGCTGGAGCCAGCTCAAATAGGCTAGAAAGGGTTTTTTGTTAATTTTCCAGAGTGATCATTTATACTTTACAAATTCACAAATTAGGGCTTGATTTATTATTTTGTTGATTGCCTAGATATCTTGACATAATAGGGAAAATGTTAATAATGTAGGTTAAACTTAATTGTGTCAGATATAGGTATGTATATATATTGGAGAGCCAGTTGTTATACATTTATCAGAACACCACTACTATGTTCATCCTTTGGACCCCTGCTATCACACTTTTTACTCTTTCTTAAATGTAGATATGGTGATATTACTCGGTCTTCTGTTTAGAAATCTTCAGTACTGTCTATTACCTCCCAAGTAAAGTCAAAACTCTTCAAAGACTCCTTACAAACTAGCAGGACTCTATTTCCAAATTTATTTCATATTAATCCCTTCTATTCACTCTACACTCTTGCCAAACTAGACAGCTCTCTGCCCCTTAATTATACATTGAGCTCTCATATCTTCTTGTCTGTTCAGGCAACTCTCAATTCCTGTAGTACTCTTCTTCCCCATCTTCATTGTTGAAACCATTTTTAAAAGCCCAAATCAAATTACATTTCTTCCAGGAAACCTTCACTGATTCCCATCCTACTTCTCCCCATGCTCCCCCATCCCAATAACAACCACTTTCTACCTCAAACCTCATATAACTGTTTGTTTCATAGCTTTACAATGTACTTAAAATGTAATATTGTGTATTATAGCAATCTGTGTGAGAATCTTATCCCCCACTAGAATGTAGGCTCCATGAGAGAGCTTATCCAAACTTTGTATCTTCCTCAGCACTTAATTCTGTGCTTTGCACACAGTAGGTACTTACAATATTTGGTGATTTACTCTGTTGGCTTGATTATCTCACTTAACCAGCATAAAACATCTCTGATGTTGGTAGGGCAGTAATTATGATCCCTATTTGACAGATAGAAAACTGAGACTGATGCCAGTTTAGGCTGACCTTGACTCTAAGCTCAAACACCATCCCCCCACAAAGTATGTAGGGGAAGCAAGGCTCTTAAGTTTTCATCAATAATATGCTGCCGAAGTCTGGTCCCTTTGCCCTTCCTAATTCTCCTCATCAACTTTCCCCCACATTCACTTCAATTACTTCTATTCCCAGCCATGATTTATTCCATCATCTGCCACTGTAATTATTCACTAGCCTAAATCCTAGATACATTTGCTCACTCCACCCCCAATATTCAACAATTTCCTATCTCCTAATCCTCAACTTACCCTCCAAGTTCTTTTCTCTTGCTTTTGGTTTGTTGGGTATGATGAGAAAAAAAATCTCAGAATGGAGTTATCTCATATACTATAAACTAAAAGTACAGCTCTTTAGCAAGCCCCCCACTGCTGCTGCTACTGAAGATCATTTTTTCTTCTCTCTTCTGACTCCTAAAAGCACCGCCAGCTTCCACACTTGGTAGAGATGACAGCCTCCTATGTCATCGAAAAGTTCGAGGCCTTCCAACAGACATTCCCTTGCTTCTCTTCCACTTCTCAAGACATTCCAGTGGCATGACTTGTTTTCTTCTCCTTCCTTCCAGTCTAAGAGCAAAGAAGGATGCCTTAACTAAGTTGTCAAGGATCTCACAGATCATCTACTCCCTACACAAAGAGGAATTCTCTCTAAATGAACTGATGAGGCATCATCATTCAGCCTCTTCCTGAAGATAGACAGGGATGATAGCATCAGAGAGAGGATTAGGAACTCACTATCTCTGCAAGCAACCCAATAAACTTTGAGACAGCTCTAAGAATCTTCTTACATAAAGTCAAACTCTGTTTTCCTGCAGCTTCACTCTTTGCTCCCAATTCTGCCTTCTAAGGCTCAGCAGTGTGGTACCTCTTTCTTGTGATGAACATTCAAGTATTTTGGATGAATGCATTCATTCACAAATAAATTTAAAAAAGAATTTTGAAGAGTTTACTATATGTCAGACCCTGGGCTAAGTACTGGGGATATACCAAATGAAAAAACAAGATAACATCTGCCCTCAAAGAGTTTCCATTTAAAAAGGAGAATACTGCACAAATAGGTGAGTAGTAGCCAGGGAGGAGGGCTTTGTTTTGGAAAGTCACAGGGATGGTCAGCAGAGTTGTAGGGAAATTGATTGGTTTGACCTTTCCAGGAATGGCAATGTACATTAGATGACTGTTCCCAGAGGAAAAGGTGGAAAGTAGGGAGGTAAAGAGATCTCAGATTAATTAAATATGATAAACTCATCAGTCAGGAGAGCAGAGTCCCATGTGAGAGCTGGAGGACCTAGTCAGAGGTGAATGGTAAAGCAAGATGGAATGGCCAGAAAAGAGCTTGTATGCAGGATGGCGGATTCCACAGAAACATTAGACAAAGAATCCATAGAAATCTTTGTGATCATCTCCTTCAACCACTTCATTTTACAGATGAGGAAACTGAGGCCCAGACTGGTGAACTCAATTGTCAAAGGTGATACAGGGAGTGAGCAGCAGAGCAAGGGTTCGTATCCAAACTCTCAGATTTCATATCTAATATTCTTTTACTATGTTATAACTTGAACACAACTATCATGAGCCCCCTGTCCCTCACTCTACCATGTAGTCTCAGAATAGCACAGTGCTTTTTTTTGGACATAATTAGCCCTTAATACATGATTGTTGTTATTCTTTTCTCTAGACTAAGCATCCCCAGTTCTTTCAACTCCTCTTTATATGACATAGTCTGTGGTTCCCTCACCACCTTCCTCTGAATTGTCTCCATTGTGTCAATGTTGGTTTTAAAATTCAGCTCCTGGAACCAAGCACATATTCCAGGCATAATATGACCAGGGTAAAGCACAATCTGATTACTACTTGCTCGTTCTGGACACCATTTAAGAAGAGCACTCAGGCGATTCGCCTCATCATTGCCTATCCATCTGCTCTCCAGATTTCATTATCACCAAAAACTTATCATCCTGCAAGAGAAAAACAGTTCTGTAACTCATACCCCCTCAGATCATTCCACACCTCGGCTGCAGAACTTTATCATATATCCTTACTTCTTTTTGTATATTCCCTCTCCCATTAGACCTTAAGCTCCTTGAGGGCATGGACCATCTTTTGCCTTTCTTTGTTTTCTCCATCACTTAGCACAGCGGTGCATAATAAATGTTTATGGGGCAGCAATCTGGCTCAGTGGATAAAGCACTGGATCTGGAGTCAGGAAGACCTGAGTACAAATCTGGACTCATATACCTAGTAGCTGTGTGATCCTAGGCAAGTCACTTAAGCCCATTTGCCTCAGTTTACTCATCTGAAAAATGAGCTAGAGAAGGAAATGGCAAACCACTCCAGGATCTTTGCCAAGAAAACTGCAAATAGGGTCATGAAGAGTAGATACAACTGAACAACAACAACAAATAAATGTTTACTGACTCTGATGCTATAGCTCCCTTAATGATGCCTTGGATAGCATTCATTTTTTTGCTGTCATTTAACATTGTTGACTGGTATTGAGCTTGTAGTTTATTAGACCTCATATTTCTCTTCAGTAAAAATTGTTGTCTAGCTACAACCTTGCATATCTTGAAGAGTTGTGTATGTGTTTTAAATCCAAGTATAGATTATAATATACACATGCTTATTACATTTCATTTTATTAATCTGGTCTATCATTTTCTCAAGGTTTTTTTGAATCCCATTTGTTACTCAACATAGTAGCTCTCCATTTTAGTTTTATGTCGCTTTCATAATTGGGAAATATGTCATATCTACCTTCATGTCACTGCTTAAAAATATTGAACGTTATAAATTTCTGAATACAGGACCATAGACAGATACTAGGAACACACTCAAACCTGTTAATGACTCATAGATAGCAATGATTCCTCTAGGGATCCTTGCCAAGGATAATCACTCTACCTATGTCCCTGAACTTATTAAAAAATTTTTGATAACTGCCATTGGTTACCACCTTCAGCCTCTTCATGGCATGCTTCTTCCTGACTAATTTGCTCTGTAGCTCTGAACTGGTTCTCCCAGAAGGTCTGACCCATAGCACTCCAGTCATCCAAGCCAAGCCAATAGACTCATAAGAGCCACTAGAGATCACAAACCTACAGAGAAAGTTAGTCAGAAGGAAGCATGCTACAAGGAGGCCGAAGATGATATGGCTACAGCTGAGCTATTAATTCTTCAGCAACCGATGACCTTTAGTAACTAACAATCCTTCGTGACTTCCCTACTTGAGATTCACACTGGAAGAGTGACTGTAAAGGAAATAGCCACAAATAGGAAAACTGATAAAGGGCTTAGTGTGGGAGAAGCAATGATTTCAGCTCTCTTTAACCTGTGGCCAAACATGATGCTCCAACAAAGACTGAAGACTTGTTACACCTCTCCAAAGGACAGGAGAGTGAAACTACTTGGATACTTCAGAACAAATGTTGCCCCCAAACTCCAAGGCCAGGGTTTCCCTGGAGGAACCACTAAGAAGAGAGTAAGGAAAAAGTTACAACTGAAGAAGAGGGAAAATCAGAATAAAAGTCTCACTTTGGAGTGACCTTGGCTTAATTTTGCTTAAGAATCTCTTCTTAGATGACTCAAGATCCACATTAGATGCTGGAGAGAATTTCTAGAAGACTTAGGGCCTACAGCTGAGAAAGGAAAGAAAAGGCGGGTGGCTAATGAAGACTAAACATACTTTGTCCTCAACTAGGGCTTGTGCTGTTTTCTCACCTCGAGGTACTTCTGAGAAGAGTAAGTGTTGTTACAGTAGAATTATAGGTCCTTAGAGCTGAAAGAAATCTCATAGACCCTCTGATCCAGGGATCCTTAACCTTTTTTGTGTCATGGACCTTTTCGTCAATCTGGGAAGCCTATGGACTCCTACTCTGAATAATGCTTTTAAATGTATAAAATAAAATACAACTATCGAAAAGAAAACAAATTACATTAAATTAAAATTATATTTTTTAAAACAAGTTCATAGACTCCAGATTAAGAACAACTGTTCTGGTTCACATGAAGAACAAGATGGAACACTAGACATTTTCTCTGATCCTCATAACCTCTTAGATCTCTCTGAAACAGAAATTATGCACCAAAGATAAAGCAATTTCAACTATCTCTATGGTCCAGGACACGCAGAATTCAAAAGAAGGTTTAAAAAAATGAAGAATTGATACTGATCCTAAGCCCACCTAGCACCCCTTCCCCACTACTCATGCTACTACTGGTGAGGCTGCACTAGCAGATCCGAAGATCCAACACATTGGCTCACAACAAAATTCAGACCCATGCCCTAATCCCCCCTCCCTCTGTCCAGTGGCTTGAGAAGTAACAAATAACCAGTGTCTCAGGCAGCAGCCCTTCAGGAGCAAAAGTTTGCTGGAGGCCACAAGTCTATAGCACCAGTGCTGTAGAGCTCTGAACTGCTGGTGCTGGGCCACAGAACTGAGGAACAGAGGGAATAGAATAGGACATCAGGACAGGACACTGTGTATGTATGTTGGGCAGGAGAGGTCTATGTAGTCCTCCACTAAATCTGAAAGAGCATAGCGTGCAGCTAGCCAGTTTGGACTATTAGAAAATCACTTGGGGCCGAGGAAAAGTCTAACATGATAAAAGAGAGGGAAGAAATATATCACTAGTTAAAAGCAGGAGAGAAAAAAGAACTAAAAAAAACTCTAAAGGGAAAGGGTAACAAACAAGAAGAGGGGATCAGGGATGGGAAGAAGAAAGCCAATAGGAACAGGGCCACCTTAGAAAAAAAGATTAAAGTGACTGAAGGAACATAAAACTTTTTTGTAGCAACTTGTTTGGAGGAAAATCATCACTTGGAGAAAAATAAAGCAAGTTATCCAAGAAATCATTCACTATGATAAAGTAGGGTTTATACAAGGAACACAAGAATGATTCAACGTTAGGAAAACAATCAACATAATTTGTGGGGTTGTTCTCGTTTAGTATTTTTTCAGTCATGTCCAACTCTTCATGACTACTTTTGGGGTTTTCTTGGGAAAGATACTGTAGTGGGTTGCCATTTGATTCTCCAGCTTATTTTATAGAGGAGGAAACTAAGGCCAAGAGAGTAAAGTGACTTGCCCAGGGTCATACAGTTAGTAAGTGTCTGAGGCTAGATTTGAATTCAGGAAGAGGAGTCTTCCTGACTCCCGACCCGGCACTTTATCCACTAAGGCTGGATTTGAACTTAAGTCCTCTGGACTCCAGGCCCAGCACTCTATCCACTGCACCAACTAGCTGCCCAAATCAACATAATTAATCATATTAAAAACCAAAACATCTAAAACAACAAGATGATCTCAATAAATGCAGAAAAATTCTGTGACAAAGTACAAAACTCCTTTATGCTAAGAACCCTACAAAATATAGGTAAAGAGGGACCTTTAAAAATCTCATAAACAGTATCTATCTAAAACCAAAAGCAAGTATCTAATGCAATGGGGATAAGCTAGAACTTTTTTCCAATAAATATGAAAGTGAAGGAAGGACGTATCCTCTCCCTACCATTATTTGATGTAGTCTGGAAATACTAGCAAAAGCAATAAGAAATGAAAAAGCACTCAAAGGCATAAAGATTGAGAAAGAGAAGATAAAACTATCCCCTTTGCTGATATGAGGGTGTACCTGGAAAATCCTAGGGAATGAGCAAAGATGCTAGTTGAGGCAATTAAAAGTTTCAGCTAAGTTGCAAGCTAAAAAAAAATCCATAAAGATCAATAGCATTTCTATATGATAATAACAAACACCAGAAGCAATAACAAAAAAAAATCCCATTCCAAAAAACTACAAAATGCTAAAATCTCTGAAGATCAACCTACCAAAGAACATAAAAGAATTGTATAGATTTAACTGTGCTCCTTAAACAAATAAAGAGCAATTTAAATAGTTAGATGAACATTCAGCATTCATGGTTAAGCTAAGCCAATATAACCAAAATGACCACATTACCAAAATTAATATAAACTTTTAATGCTATACCAAATAAGCTAATGGATATTTTGTAGAACTTGATCAAATAATAGCAAAATTCATTTGGAAAAATAAAAGATCTAGAATATCATGGGAAAAGATGAAAAGAAGTGAAGGACAAAGAGGCCTCAAACTATATTGCAAAGCAGGAGTCACCAAAACAATCTGGCGTTCGTTTAAAAATAGAAAGATAAGTCAATAGAACAGATAATGCAAGGGAGAATCAGAAATAATAGAACTCAATAACCCAATGTTTTATAAGTGGAAAATATAAATTACCTAGGAAAAAACTCCTTATTTGATAAAAAACTACTGGAACAACTAGAAAGCAGGCTGGCAGAAATTAAACATAGACCTAAGATACAACATTCCACAATACATTTTAGATGGATATAAGACCTTAATATAAAAATTAGAAGAGAAATAGATCTCAAGCTACGGTATAATGGCAAGCAAAGTGGGACTTGCTGTCTTTTGTTTTGGAGTGCTTCTTGACCCTCAGGCAATCAAATGCCTTTGACTGAGTCTTGCCTTTGTTTGCAGGAAAGCCCACTCTTTTGCTAATTAGGTCACAAAAGGTGTGAAGCCCTCTGACTCTGAAGAAGTATATATTTATATACTCTGAGGTTAGTATTTTGTTTGGGGCTCACTAATTGGAAGAGTGGTGATATGGAGACTCTGAGTAGTCATTAAGGAGCCCCCTGGCTTTGAAAACCCAGATGTTAGTGCTTCTCTCTTTGGTAACTATGTATGTGTTGCTATGGTCAGACAGAAGCCTGTCTGTTGATTTGTGTTATTTGCTCTGTTTATATAATTTCTGCTTGTAATTTCTGTTTGTATTTTCTCTGAAGTTCAGGATGCTGATTTTTTTCCCTTGAACTAAGTGAATGATATATGTATGTTTAATTAAAGTGAGATCGTAAACCCATTAAACTTGCTTTCCTTAAAAAAGCAGATCAAGGTGGGGGTGGATCCAAGTTGGCTGCATGAAAACAGCGTCTTACTGGAGCTTTCTCACAAGTTCTGTCAGATTCCCCTAAAAAAGTGAATCTGAGCAGATTTGAGAGAGTTAGAAGCTGCTAGCAGTCTGAGTGGGGCAAATTTCCAAGCCAGGAGAGTCTGAAAGGTCGATGGGATGGATGGGTAGGCTGGGAGAGTGCTGGGCATGTGGAGCTGCACCAGACAGCACCAAAGTGGAAGCACCTGCAGAAACCAACCATCGAGGCAGACTTGGCAAAAGCTGGGTGCCTGAAACTGAAGGAGATCCCCAGGCCTCCCAACATAGGATGAGAGTCTGTCAAAGTGACGAGAGGCAGCAGCGCAATGCCTCTGGCCATGAGAAATCTACTCCTGAGGCTTGCAGCCCAAAGGATTGGAACAAGCCTTCTTGAACATCGGGGAGACATAATGGCCAGGTAAACAGCCCTAATCCCTCCCAACCTGACCTAGATAATTCCTCGGAAAATCGCTGGAATAGAGGAGACAGAATTGAGACTTCAGTGGCTGAGTAGGGGAGTTCCTGACTCCCAGAGGGGCAGAACCAGCAGGAGTCAACACCAGGAGCCCAGACATACCCTTGCACCCTGAGGAGAAGTGGCAGACACCAACATAGACAACAAACAGCTGAGACCATTGCTGAAGAGCAACAGTGCTGGAGAGCAGCCCCAGGGGAAAAGGAGAATTCAGGTAGCCACACCCCTCCCCCACACCTCAGGAAACTGCAGACTATAATACACAAAGTCAGTAAATAGACCCACAATCCCCAGAACGAGAAACCTGGGGCAGAGATCCCTGAGCCCCGAAAGCAGAAATCCACTGTAAAGCCAGGAAAAAGCTAACCAACATGAAGAAGAACACAAAAATCGAGGACTATTGATTCATTTTACAGAGACAGGAAAGATCAAAATACCAATCTGGAAGAGGACAGCATTGACACTATACCCACATCCTCAAAAGGGAATATGAATCAAGCCCAAAAAGCATTACTGGAAGAGCTAAAGGAGGATTTTAAAAACCAAATTAGGGAGGTAAAAGAAAAAATGGAGAAAAAACCACTGATGAAATCAAGACTTTAAGAAATAAGATTGGCAAAATGGAGATTCAGAATCAAAACAGAGAAAAAGACACCCTGAAAGGTAAAATCAACCAATTGGAAAAGGAGACTCAAAAGCAAAATGAAGACAGCAACTCATTAAAAATTAGAATTGAGCAAGTGGAAACTAATGACTCTATGAGGCATCAAGAAGTAGTAAAACAAAATGTAAAGAATGAAAAAATAGAAGAAAATGTGAAATACTTGATTGGAAAAACAAGTGACCTGGAAAATAGATCCAGGAGAGACAATCTAAGAATTATTGGGCTACCGGAAATCCACGATGAAAAAAAAGAGCCTTGAAAGTATTTTCGATGAAATCATCAAAGATAAGTGCCCAGAGGTCCTAGAACCTGAGGGTAAAATAGTCATTGAAAGAATCCACTGATCACCTCCTAAAAGAGACCCCAAATGGAAAACTCCAAGAAATATTATAGCCAAATTTCAGAATTACAAAGTCAAGGAGAAAATACTGCAAGCAGCCAAAAGAAACAATTCAAATATCATGGAACAATATCATTGTTTAACATATACACACCAAGTGGTATGGCATACAGATTCTTAGAGGAGAGGTTAAGGGAGTTACAGGAAGAAATAGACAGCAAAACTATAATAATGGGAGACCTCGACTTCCCCCTCTCCAAACTAGATAAATCTATCCTCAAAATAAACAAGAAAGAGGTTAAGGAGGTGAACAGAATTTTAGAAAAGGCAGATATGATAGACCTCTGCAGAAAACTAAATGGGGATAAAAAGGAATATACTTTTTTCTCAGTAGTACACAGCACATACTCAAAAATTGACCATGTATTAGGGCATGAAAACCTCATAATCCGGTGCAGAACGGCAGAAGTAGTCAAATCATCCTTTTCAGATTACAACGCAATAAAAATTATTTGTCATAAAAACCATGGAAAAATAAGCTAAAAATTAATTGGAAACTAAGTAATTTAACTCTAAAGAATGAGTGGGCCAAAGAACAAATCATAGAAACAATTAATAACTTCACTCAAGAAAATGACAATAATGGGATAACATACCAAAACTTATGGGATGCAGCAAAAGCAGTTCTTAGGGGAAGTTTTATATCTCTAAATGCTTACATGAATCAAATAGAGAAAAAGGAGACCAATGAATCAGGCATGCAACTGAAAAAGCTAGAAAAAGAACAAATTGAAAATCCCCAATTAAATACCAAATTAGAAATACTGAAAATCAACTGAGAGATTAATAAAATTGAAATCAAGAAAACTATTGAATTAATAAATAAAACAAAGATCGGGTTTTGTGAAAAAAGCAATAAAATTGATAAACCTTTCACCAATTTGATTTAAAAAAAGAAAGAAGAAAATCAAATTACCAGTATCAAAAATGAAAAGGGTGAATTCACCTCCAATGAAGTGGAAATTAAAACAATAATTAGGAATTATTTTGCCCAACTGTATGCCCATAAATTTGATAACCTTAGGGATATGGATGACTATCTACAAAAACATAAATTGCCCAGGTTAACAGAAGAGGAAATAAAATTCCTAAATAACCCCATCGTAGAAAAAGAAATTGAGCAAGCCATCAATGAACTCCCTAGGAAAAAATCTCCAGGGCCAGATGGTTTTACATGTGAATTTTGTCAAACATTTAAAGAACAATTAATTCCTATACTTTATAGACTATTTGGGGAGATAGGCGAAGGAGTCCTACCAAGTTCTTTTTTATGACACAATTATGGTACTAATACCTAAACCAGGAAGAGTCAAAACAGAGAAAGAAAATTGTAGACCAATTTCCCTAATGAATATTGATGCAACAATTTTAAATAAAA
This sequence comes from Phalanger gymnotis, assembly GCA_028646595.1. Taxonomy (NCBI): domain Eukaryota; kingdom Metazoa; phylum Chordata; class Mammalia; order Diprotodontia; family Phalangeridae; genus Phalanger; species Phalanger gymnotis. Next base: position 135,869,018 of record CM053625.1, on the reverse strand, counting down.
TATTAGCAAAAAGACTGCAGGAATTTATCACAAGAATAATACACTATGACCAGGTAGCATTTATTCCAGGAATGCAAGGTTGGTTCAATATTAGAAAAACTATCAGTATAATTGATCATATCAACAACAAAAGTAGCAGAAGCCATATGATCATCTCAATAGATGAAGAAAAAGCCTTTGACAAAATACAATACCCATTCCTATTAAAAACACTAGAAAGCATAGGAATAAATGGATCCTTCCTTAAAATTGTAAATAGCATCTATATAAAACCACCAACAAGCATTATTTGTAATGGGGATAAGCTAGAGGCATTCCCAATAAGATCAGGAGTGAAACAAGGATGTCCATTATCACCCCTACTATTCAATTTGGTACTAGAAATGTTAGCTGTAGCAATAAGAGAAGAAAAAGAAATTGAAGGAATTAGAATAGGCAAAGAAGAAACTAAATTATCACTTTTTTCAGGTGATATGATGGTTTACTTAGAGAATCCTAGAGAGTCAAGTAAAAAACTACTCGAAATAATAAACAACTTTAGCAAAGTTGCAGGATATAAAATAAGCCCACATAAATCCTTGGCATTCCTATATATTACTAACAAAACCCAACAGCAAGAGATAGAAAGAGAAATTCCATTCAAAGTTATCGTAGACCCTATAAAATATTTAGGAGTCTATCTGCCAACACAAACTCAGGACCTATATGAACATAATTATGAAACACTTTTCATGCGAATAAAATCAGATTTAAATAAGTGGAAAAATATCAGTTGTTCATGGTTAGGCCAAGCTAATATAATAAAAATGACAATTTTACCTAAATTAATTAATCTATTCAGTGCCATACCAATTGAACTACCAAAAATTATTTTACAGAGCTGGATAAAATAATAACAAAATTCATCTGGAATAACAAGAAGTCTAGAATATCTAGGGAATTAATGAAAAGAAATGCTATGGAAGGTGGCCTAGCCATAGCAGATATT
>CM053625.1:135846226-135867930 GCA_028646595.1 Phalanger gymnotis | reverse complement strand
CACAACAAGAGATAGAGAGCATTACAAAATGCAAAATAGATAATTTTGATTGCGTCAAATTGAAATGTTTATGTATAAAAAAAGCCAATGCAACAAAGATTAGGAGGGAAGCAGAAAATTGGGAGAAAATCTTTACAACTAGTGTCTCTGATAAAGGCTTCATCTCTAAAATATACAGGGAACTGAGCCAAATTTGTAGGAATACAAGTCATTCCCCAACTGAAAAATGGTCAAAGGATATGAATAGGCAGTTTTCAGAGGAAGAAATTAAAGATATCTATAGGCATATGAAAAAATGCTTGAAATCTCTACTGATTAGAGAAATGCAAACCAAAACAACTCTTAGATACTACATCTCTCTTGTCAGATTGGCTAAAATCATAAAACAAGAAAATGATGAATGCTGGAGAGGATGTGGGAAAATTGGAACATTGTTACATTGCTGGTGGAGTTGTGAACTGATCCAGCCATTCTGGAGAGCAATTTGGAATTAAATTCTTATACTCTTTGAACCTGAGACTCCATTATTGAGCTTATAAACCAAGTAAACCCTAATAAGAAGAAAGCCTCTATATACACTGAAATATTGATGGTAGCACTTTTTGTGATAGTTAAAAATTGGAAGTAAAGTAGATTCTTATCCATCAGGGAATAGCTAAAGAAATTGTGGTATGTGAATATAATGCAATATTACTAGACTATAAGAATTGATGTATGATAAACACAGAGATGTGTGAAAAGATCTGTATGAACTAATGCAGTCAAATAAGCAGAGCCAAGAAAACAATATGCATAATAAGAACATCAATGCAAATGATAAGAACCACACACTGAAAAATTAAAAGTAAATATAACAAAATCATAAAGCTCAAGCAGGTCTCAATTGAAGAAATATAAGAGGGCCCTCCAACCCACCCTTCATGGCAGAGGGAGGTTTACAGGTTACATATGTTTTAATATTTTTTCAATGTATAAATCAGTTGTGTTGATTTTTTCCCTCTCTAAAAATATTATTTATTAATTGGGATAGCTCTCTAGGAGGGGTAGGGGGAGAGAAACTTGGGATAACTATGATGATACAAGACAGAGGAGATGTCAATAGAAACATTTTTAAAGCACAAATTTTAATTATTAGTGTTTTCTTTGAGAGAACAATCTCATAGTGAAATTTTACAGAAAACATTTTTTTAAAGTATTAGTTGAACTTGATGGACTCCTATAAATCAATTTTATAGTTTTCAAAGAAATTCATATTTTTTATTTTGTGTTTCAGAATTTAGCATTTAACTTCCACTATATAATACTTACTATCAAAGTAAGTCCTGAATTATCTACTGAAATTATTTCTGTACATAGTGAATGAGCAACTTGCCTTTAAGACATTTTTAAAAACTTACTTTGAATAAAAGAATTCCTACTCTACTATAATCTATTTATTTTATAGTTGAGGAAAGTAGTCCTAGAGAGGTTCATTGACCTACCCATTGGTGGCAAATATGGAACTCACATCCCATTGCCTTCTCCAGGGTTCTTTCCATTGCCATATATATCATTTTAACCACAGGAACTACACAGACGTGGAACATTTTTCTATGCCTCCTACCACCACCACCTCAAATAATTGGGCTGGTTTGTTTTCACAACTGGTACCACTCCACCTTCCCTTGACTTATATTAGCTGTTCCTTAGACTCCACACTGTCTACCATCTCCTCTGTTCCCTAGAATACTTAGCTTCCTTCAAGATTATGCTCAGATGTTGCCTCCTATGGAAGCCTTTCTTGATTTTCCCTACTTATCAGTGTTTCCTTCCTGCCTCAAATCACTCTGTATTTATTTATGTGAGTGATTAAGGCTAAGTAAGAAATGAGGCAGAGAATGGCCTAGTCAAAAAAAGTTAATCAATCTGGGAGGGAAAGACCCTCAGGGTTTCTGGCCAAAACAGAAGCAATTGCTTTTTACATTCACTCTGGGGCTTGGCCTGGGACCTACTATTGGCCAATCAATGAAAGCCAGAGTGATGTGGCTTTAAGGCGCAGGTCCTTAAGGAAAACATTCCCTGCTCCCTTACCGTGCCCCCCCCCCCACCTCCTCATTGCCTCAGCCAAACTGAGACCTGTTAAACAACTTAGCTTAAAAAGGATGAAGTCTCCCACTGCATCCAGAACCATCTCTAATTGTCCTGATCTATATCTTGCCACTGGAGCCAGATGGCTCTGGAGATGAAAATGAGGCAATTGACTTTGCACAGCCCTCCCTCACATAAATCCAGTTCATTTGCATGTCATGGCATCACCTCCCTGGTGTCATGGTCCTATTTGAAAATGAAGGACAAACAACAACTTACATGTGTACATTTTGTAATCCAAGGTAGAATTGTGTGGAATGAGTGAAGACCTCTCATAAAAGGGGACAAATTAAATAAATAGAAATAAGTAGGATAGTGAGTCCCATCTCTCTACTTAGATATTTTCCTTTCTGTAAAGCCATTTCTCTACTTAGATGTTTTCCACTCTATAAGCCAAGCTAGTGACCGTAAGGCCCTTGAGGTTAAGAATAGGACACAGGATGCTCACATTCTGTGTATTTACCTAATGGCGAGAGGCCTGAAAGAAAGAAGGATTGAGGTGAATAAGTCAGCAAACATAAAATCCTCTGAGAGTAAGGATAGGATACAGGATGCTCACCCCCGTGCTTTGACCCCAGGATAAGGGACCTTCGGCTTGGGAGAAGAATGGATGAAAAGCCAGAAAGCCAGGTGCAATGTAGACATGCAAGACCAGTTAGGTATAAGAATGATGGGAGACAAGGTGTAAGGGTGCTGGGGATATCCTTCACAGATGTAAGGGTGATGGGAAAGGCTTGTTTGCCACAGATGTGAAGATGAGGTAACCAACAACTGACTTCTGCCTGTCACAGATAACCAAACCATTTGTTCATTGTCATTGTCATTAAGATAGATTTATCACTTCAGATTGATGGGAGAATGGGATAAGAATGGTGGGAACATTGTGTCCATCACCTGCTTGTCAAAAATAACCATACTATTTGCTCCTTGCCATTGTCACTGGGTAGATTTATCGCGTCCAGATTGTAGCCTCAAAGCTTATGTCTGCAAGCTGAGAGGAAGGAGGTTGGGAGGGGGAATTGCAGTTAGGGACTTATATAAACACCCCAATTCTCTGTGTCCGGCATGCTCTGACACTGAGAGGTGCCTGGAGTTGCCCTTTCCCGTGGGATCGTAATAAATTTTCCTTTCTACTTTCACCTTGAGATGCCTCTGTTTTTAATTCTTGGATTCGTAAATCCATGCCACATAGAATAAAAACTCTTTAAAGTCAGTCTTTTTCATTCCAATCTCCAACATCCTATACATAGTAGGCACTCAATAAATATTCATTGAATTTCATCATTTTTCCTTCCAATACTCTGAGATTCAGTCAAACTAGATTACTTATACTTTTCACTTTCCCAACTCCATGCTTTCCTCATTCCCTGTGCCTGGAATTTCATTTCCTTACAGCCTCTCCCAGCCCTTTAAAGCCCAGTTTAAATGCCACTTTCTCTATGAAAGCTGCTCAAATTTCACCCCAACCCTTTAGCAACAACCTTCATCCTCACGGGCTTCACATAGCACTAAGTTAATACCTGTTCTGTACACTCGTCACATATTGTTTTGTATTATAGTATTGGGGTGCATGTCTTATCTTCTTCCTAGAGCATAAGGAGGTCACAGTGTATTATGGAAAGTTCAATTCCTGTTTATTTAAAGATAAATTGGGGAGAAAAAAACCACTCATCTTAATCCTTAAAAAGCAAATCTGCTTAGTTTTAGGGCTTCATTGTTTGATCTTTTGTGTGGGTTTCTTTTCATATTTGAAATGTTATGACCAGATAGCTTCCAAAACCAGACCCCATCTTCTCTTTCTGGCCTCATTTCCCCTCTTCAATATATATACCCTACACTTCTAACAGAATGGTTTCTTCACTTTTGCACTGAATATGTATTGCACATTCCTACTTTTAAGCCTTTGTTAATAGTTTGCTTGCCAGGAACATCTTCTCCCTTTTTTGGCCTTTTACAAGACCTTTTGTCTTGGTGAAGCTTTTTCTTCTGCCTCAGCCATAGCAATATCTCCCATTTCTAAATTGCTGTCACATTTATTATATCTCTTTACTAATACTTGACATTCCAAATAATGTTTCGTACTCCTAAAGGGATATATTACCTTTTCATTACGGTTACATGTTAGCCTATCTTGGCTCCCCTGCTAGACTGAAAGCTTATTGAGGGCAAGAACTGAGTCTTATTCATTTTTTTGCAGCTACCGTATTTCCCCATGTATAAGACACACCCTTTTCCGAAAAATGTGGGGTCTAAAAACTGGGTGTGTCTTATACAATGGTTGTAGATTTTTTACTCGCATTTCCCACTTTTTCAGGCTTGTTTTTCCACTCGTTGTAGATTTTCTTACTTGCATTTCCTGCTTTTTCATGCTTGTTGTCTTTGTGCTTATTGTTTTGCATTTGTTACCAGTATATTATTAGGTTATATTTTGCCACATTCTGCCCAGAAATGACTCAGAAAAGATTTTTGTACAGTGCTAAATTCAAGTTAAAAGTGATCCGGTTCGAAAAATGAATGGAAATCATGCTGCTGAACGTAAGTTTGGTCCTCCTCCAACTAAGAAAACAATCCAAGACTGGCTACAGGAAGAAGAAACTCAACTGAAAATGCCACAGCAGAAGGCCGTGAGAGGCAAGTCAGCAAAATGGCCTGATTTAGAGAGGGAAGTGAAGATATGGATTGAATAGCAAAGGGTAATTGGAATTCCTGTGTCCACAAGATGGTTCAGCATGAGGCAAGAAGAGTTGCTGATGAAAAAGAAGTTACTAATTTCAAAGGAGGACACAATTGGTGCTTCAGGTTCATGAAACAGAATGGACTAAGCATGTGTACATGCACCAGACTTGCTCAAAAGATGCCTGAAAGCTATGAGCAGAAGGTCTTTGAATTTCATCATATTATTGTGTGAATTTTATGATGAATAAAACTTGAACTCAATAACTTTATGTAATACATTTTTTTTTCAAATTTTGGGCCCCCAAGCTAAGGTGCATCTTATACATGGGGAAATATGGTAGGTATCACAGAGGCTAGAGAACTGAGCCTGGAGTCAGAAAGATTTAAGTTCAAATCTAGCTTCAGATACTCATTAACTGTGTGATTCTGGTCACATCAATTAACTAGCATCCCTCTCAGTTTCCTCAACTGTGAAATGGAGATCATAATAGGACCTGTCTCCCAGGGCTATTATGAAGATCAAATGAGATAATATTGTAAAGTATCTAACACAGTGCCTAGTACATAGAAGGTTCTTATAAATATTTGTTCCTTTCCCTTCTTCCCTTTGTATCTTCCTCAGCCCTTATTGTCTTGAATGAATGAATTTTATCTCATTTTCATATCATTTAATGAATATGTGCATGTATATAATGAATTTCAAAGCCAAATAGAAATGACTTTTTGATTATCCATGACATTTTTCTCCCTTTGTTTAAAAAATGACTGTGAATTGACTTCTCAGTTTTATGGCTGGCAGCACACAAGCCCTCACAGATCACCTGCCATTTTCTTTGGAAATTAGCATCCAGGACTACAAGCTGCCATTTCCCCCTCAAGCCTCAGCTTGCCTAGATTTGGCTAGATTCCAGCCTTTGTTGCCAATTCTGAACGATTCATTCTAACTGGCAAGACGCCTGCGGAGCTGCCTGTGTTTCATCCAGGCTGCAGGATGAGGATTGGGAGAATGGTCACTTTGGCATAGATACCAATCCCTACAGAGAATAGCTTTACAGAGGAGCCAGGAGGCTAGCAATCCACAGCTAAACACCTCTGGTTCCCCTAGTGACAAAGGGGGTTTGGGAAAAGCCCAGACTCTTCACATACTTCCGTGTTCTCTCAGATCTGGTAGAGACTATTTACAGATTCCCAAAGCTGCTTATCTCTCCAGCTCAGCCAAACCCAGTAGAATCCTAATTCCTCTCCGAGAATATTAATTTACTCTTGATCTCCAACTGAATATTGACGATCACACATGTTCTCTGGATCCAACCTGCCACCCCTCTGGAATGGTCCTGTCCCTGATAGGAAATGGTAGGTCTGGAAAGTCAAAAATCTAGGTAATCCAAAACCCACCGTTTGCACACAATATATAATGTAGTGAAAACATCAGCAATAATACCTTCCATGTTCTTTAATGACCAGAGCTATTCCTTAACCCATCTGAGCTAAAATAATATTAAAGCAACATAACATTCAACATTAATAGAATCTTTTTCCTCAGATGGCAGTATAAAAATCCATTGAATCTATAGATAAACCCAATCTTTCTTAACCAAAAAGAATCATTTTTAGGTAAAACATATTTCCTTAGGATACTTTTAAGAGACTAGACCGGGTATTTGACTAAACACGACAGGCCTTTTGTGGACAGATAGTTAGAAACAAGAAGGGAAGGAATAAACCCATTTATTTTATTTGTAAGCACTGCAGAAAAATTTCTGCTAGGCCCAGACATCTGGGTCTGGGTCCCAGAATCTGAGTATCAACATCTGGGTGGTAAATGCATTATATTTGATTTAGCTGGCACTAAGAAGTGACTAATCAGTGCCTTCCATATGGAGAAGAAAAAATGAAAATAACCATTGCAGATTCTCCCTCAAGAACTATTCCCCATCCTCACACTTACTGAGAAATGACCACTGAGGGTTAAGGTGAGAGGAACAGAAGATGGAGAGAAATTGGCTGATGTTTACAAGCCAAACCCCAGTTACCTGGAGGGAAGAGGAGGGAGGAGAGAAGAGACTTGGAACAGTCAATCTCTAGAGAATTTAGGCAGATTCTAACCAAAAAAACCCCTCTAAATTACCAGATTTTTTTCTCAACTTCCCAGGAGCCCTGAACAAACTGGGCATAAAAGAGACAACTTTTTTATTTCCTTTGGGAACCTGGTTAGCTAGGAGTTTGTGACAAGGTCTGCTGTATCTTTCTTCTGTCCTGGAGGAGAAGCTTCAAAACCAATGGGAAGGAGGCAGGAAGGGCTGCTGAGGAGAGCAATAGCTCAGTCCCAACCTCAGGGGCTCCTTATCACCTTTCCCCATGCATATTTCTGTGTAGCTTTGGAGCTACCTTCTCCTTTCCCAGCAACAGATCAACGTAATTGGTGTGATGAAATGAAAATGAATCTCACTGCCTGCTCAGAGTATGGTTCCCATGCTGATTATTGAAACAACATAAATTTTTTAAAAGCCAGAAAGAGCAAATGAGGCAAAAGATGAGGATGTCATGCAATTTGCCAGTTAGCCTGAAATGATCTTTCCTATTCATTCAGGCAGTCATTCAACAAGCATTTATTAAGTGCCTACTGTATGCAAGGGAAGAGTAGGGGCTGGGGATAAAAAGGCAAAACACAATAGCCGTTTTGCTGTGGGCAAGGTAGTCTTGAATACAGCTAGATCAATGTAGCATACATACACAGAAAATACAAAATAATTTGATGGCAGAGGGTACTAAAAACTATGAGGATCAGGAAAGGCCTAGTGTAAGAGATGGCAGTTGAGCAGATCCTTTGGGGGAGCTAAGGATTCTAAAATATGTTCATGTTTGAAAGCTGTCTTTCATACTTAACTTGTCAGAGAGGGCTTCAAACCAGACTGAAGCCATTTGGATTTGTCTGTGGAAAACTGAGATGTCTAAATATGTGCTCCAAGTCAGCCTCAATTTACATATATTTTCATATTTGAAGAATTGTATATAAATTAAATCCCATTTTAAAAGCACTAGGGAAACCTCTGCTAATGACACCAGTTAATTTATCTTTTATATAAATTTAAGTTTTCACATATTTGCTTTATACAAGGTAAGATCCACTTACATTAGTCAATAAACTTGACTGGGGTAGGATAAACCAGCAGATACAAAGCACTCTATATGTGATGGCACAAAATGCTGCACATAACCAAATTCTGAAGATGTCTTTATGTCTGTTAGGAAAAGTCTTGCAAAATTCTTTTGGATTCAAGATCATCCTAGATAGTTTCATAGGAGCATAGATTTAGAGCTTGAAGGAACCTTAGAGGTTGTCTAATCATTTTATAGGGTGGAGAGATGGGGCAGTGGATAGAGCATTGGGCTGGAGTCAGAAAGACCAGAGTTCTAATCTGACCTCAGACACTTGCTAGTTGTGTGACGCTGGGCGACGCTGGGCAAGTTACTTAACCCTTGCCTACATAAAACTGGGGAAGGAAATGGCAAACCACTCTCCAGTATCTGCCAAGAAAGCCTCATGGACAGTTGGTCCACAGGGTCACAAAGAATCAGACACCACTGAACAACACCAACACCACCAACATCATTTTATGGGTGAAGGAACAGATCTAGAGAGGTTAAAAATGACTTGCTCAGAGTCACACAGGTAGTAAGTGTATGTGCTGCAAAAGACTGATTGCTAGAACCATAGACATGAAGAGACAATACGGCCTAATGGATAGAGAGATGGCCTTGAAACTAGGAAGACTTGGGTTCAAGTCCTGGCCCTGACACAAATTGGCTATTTAACTTCTCAATGCTCTAAGTAACTCTCCACAACTATAAATTGCAGAGAAGGTTCCAACCTCATTTGTTGAGGGAGTTTTTTCACCTGAGATTTCTCTAGACCAATGGAATCACAAGACTATTCTCCATTCCCTAAAGACTCAAAGAATGACATAGCTGAAAAGGATGAAGAACTCATCCAGGACAATCCCCTTAATATATGAATGAGAAAATTGACTCAAGAGGGGTAAATTACTTGCCCAAGGTCACACAGAGACCTAGCAGGGAAAAGAACCCAGGGCTCTTGCAAAGTCCAGGGCTCTTCCCAGGGCACCATGCAGCACTCTAGGACAAATACAGAAGGCCCCAAAATACTGTCTCTGGCATGAGGAGGAGAGGTAGAGGGGAGGCATTATGGGATATAAACTCACTTGTTATAGAGAACAATGTCAGGTCTCCAAATGAGCTCTGAGGGGATGCGGATTGAAGTCACATTTTCATAGTCCATTGGGTCCCAGCGAAGCTTGTAGTCTTGCCATTCCTATAAGCACCCATGTACCCCAGAATCAAACACAATAAAAGAACAAGATGGTTAGAAGCAGAGAAGAGGGAAAGGGTGAAAAGAGGGCAATGCATGGAGGAAACAAGGTTCAGCCCTTTTGACACACTCACCTGCTTCACCCACACATTAGTGGTCATCATTTGATTCTTTTCATCCTATTAAAAGCAAGGGGACACAAGAAAGAAACTCATTATTTTTCTATGGAGCAGTAGGGACCCTTGTAAATCATTTGATTTCCTACTCCTTCTTCCCCTATAAACTCAGCAACAAAAATGCCAGAATCCTACTCAGGAACAGATGTAAGGAGAGACTATATTACTACCTGTGGCCACACAACAGGCACCCAGAGCACCCATAAGCAAACATCCATTAGGTGGTAGCAGGGGCCCAGAGGAGAGTGAGCGTAGGTGTATTGCCCTGGGGAAATTCGATAAACCCTCCAAATAAAGGCTTTACCAAGCCTTCAGTAAACTTGGATTTTGTTCCTTTATTTGGTCAACATATTGTAAACCTGAAGTCAAGTGAAGAAATCTCTGTGTTAAACATATAGGCCTTCCCCACTGTCAAGATCCACCCTTCTGGACCTTCTCGTTCAGACCATAGGAAAAAAGGATTCTTTCCAACCCTGCAGACCATAGTCTGCTTTGTCTTTATTATTTCTTGGTTTGATACCCCCAGGAAGTAAAAGTAAAATTGTTGTTACTCTTCCTTGGCTTATAAAATGCATGTTCAATCCTACACTTCTTGCACAGCTGCTCTGTAACTTCTCACTTCATGCTCCCAGATAAGCATCTGTCCTCCTCCATCCACCTCTCCCCCTTGCCTCTGACTATTATTCCTTCAAAAAAAATTCTATCTTCTCTTTTTATATCACCTTCGTTTCTGAATACATTCCTCCCATAATCCCACCTAGCCAGCCATCCCTTATAACAAAACCTAGAGGGATAATGAAATCAATTGAACAAAACTACCAACACATCAAATCTGACAGTGTATGCAATGCTCCATACCCATAGTACCCCACATCTACAAAGAAAGGAGAGAAGTACCATTTTCTCATTTGACCTTCCATATCAAGACCAGAACTGAGAGATGGACACACAGAATGAACTTGGATTCTGAGGAGGGGCAGGAGATGAAGCCTGGGAATCCACACAGTGCCCAGGAAAACCCTCTTCATGGCTGAAATATCAGGGACTGAGAGTTCTTGCCACTAGCCATCCATGGCTGCCTTCCATGAAGAAGCAGTGATAGGAATGCTCAGTCCCAGAAATTTCAGCCATGAAAAGGCAGTGGCAAGTGCTAAGAGAATTCCCAGAGGGGGAACCATATTGCCCCATGAGAGCAGCAAACCACAGTGACTGAGAAATAGCAGCAGCCAGGGGTAGTGGCAGGGTGTCAAGTGTTCCTGAACATATCCTCCAGGAGAGAGAAAGAGGAATTTCCTGGACAAAACTGAGTTTCTGGACAGAGCCTCCAGGAGAAAAGAGGAATAAGCAATCATATGGTAAGAGGAGCAGCAAAGGCCTGAGACACAATGAGGAGGATCAAATATGGACCTTGCCCTCCACTACTACAGTCATCTAGGTTCACCCTTGTGATTCTTATGATCACTCTGGCTCATGCTCCTGCCCCGGGCTGCTCTTGGAAACCTAATCATTTGGTTGATCTCTTCTCATACATAGCCTACAGTTATGAAGACTATGCAGGGGTGATGGCAAAGGGTGAATGATTCTAGCAACTCCAAGCACAAAATCCCAATATTCTAGGGCTGGTAGGACTCATAGTTACCTAGTGGAAGTGGCAGGAGTGGGGGGTGGCTCACCAGAAGATGAGAGGTCACCTGAGCATTTCTTTTCTGCAAACATGTCGACCAAAGGGTGGTGCTGAGTTTGGAGGACTATATAGGTCGCTAGAGGGAATGAGAGTTGTCTTGGTTGTCTGTGGGCTTCTTGAGTCCCTTGAGTATTTTACATTTTCTACAGATTGAAGAAAATTGATTGCTTGTCCTGTATGTGACAAAATTAACTTGAGTGCTTATAAAGGATTTGAGGACTCTATGTACTCACAACTATAGAATCCTAGACATATTTTGATATCTTTTGGGGGAACCCTAAGGAAAGGAGATCGACCAAATTATTAGGTTTCTAGGGCAAACCTGGGTGGGGATATGAGTCAGAGTGATTAATTAGAATCACAAAGTTGAACCTAGTTTGTATAAAGCCAAGGGTTTACTTAGCTCAAAGCTGAGAACCATAACAATTTCCATTAGCTAACCTTGCCTTCATTCAGCGCCATTACATATACTCGTGGTTGTTTGTCCTTTCTTCTCAAAGAAGACCAATGACATCACAAGGGTGACTTGTGAGTGAAATGGATTTAATTGAGGCAGAGCTGCACAAAGTCATCAGCCTGACTCTCTCCTCCAGAGACACTGAAGTCCAGTGGCAAGACAAAAGTCAAGATGATTGGCAAAGACCCAGCATGCAGTAAGTGACCTCGGCCTTTCTACATTAAGGTCTTTTCCAGGCCTCAGTTTATCTAGGTTGGAGTGTTTGGATTGATGTACTCAATAACCCTCACAATTACATTAGGTTAAAAGTGGGTAGAAGAAATCTTCATTCCCCTAGAACCGTGAAAGATGTTATTTTCCTATAACCAAAAGGCCTCTCCCTTTCAGAATGGAAAGCTCAGTACAAGAAAGGACACATATGAGTAAACATTCCTAGTACACTTATGGCATTAGGGGAATGCTTGGATGACAACACATACTTAGTTTCTACCAGTAAAAGAAATCTTCACCCACATCTTCACTGGGACATTTGGGATCTTTGCTGAAAATCTGACTTGCTTTTCCCTTTGTCTCATCTGCAGTAAACAATGCTCTTCCATTTAAAAATCATGGTTTCCTCTCCCCTCCTTTGTGCAGTTTCCCGTCATTCCTCTAAGTTTGACTTTCCATTCCAGTACCAATCCTCTTAGTTGAACACCTCAGAAATCACTCAGGGAAAGGGAGATAGGGTAGACCGATGGAGGACTAGAAAGGCACTGCTCCTCTGGAAGCCACACTCGAGGGATGAGAAACAGGGATAAAATATCCATGGTGCATTGCTTGGGGGAATGTGCAGAGCCCACTTCTTGTACACAAAATCCTTCACATTCTGGACCTCACCCTCCAGCTGTTCATTCCTGGAGATTTCCTTTGCTCTAGTAAAAATGCATTCCCTGGCACAGATGGCAAAAACTCAGATTCATTCTAGTGCCCCAAAACACATTGGTAATCCTGTAGCATAAACCTGAGTCCTTTAGCACACAGAAAGACATTCATGGACTCAAACATACCCACATCACCATGCACATTTATACAGTCACTAAAACTCATACACTAATGTATACTAACATGCACATATTCACATACACCCATATTAACATTCATATGCTAGCACACACTACGGTGGCTTTACACTCATAATAACATTCACGTGTTACCACATACACACATGGAACCATAGGCCCATCCCCCTCATTTTACAAATAGGGAAACTGAAGAACAGAAAGGTTTAGTGAATTGCCCATGATCACACAGTGAGTCTCTAAAGTGGGATTTAAACTAGAGCTTTCTGACTTCAAGTTCAGCATTTCATCTCCCACACTATTTGGCTTTTCATTCATAAGAAAATGCTCACTCACACTTGTACTAATGTTAACATGCTAATCCATACACAGAATCACATGTTAACACATGCTAACAGTCACATGTGCTCACTCATAAACACTCACATGTTCATTCCCATATTAACCCATGTTCCTATAGATGCTGACCACTTATACAATATTAGACACACTCACCAGAGCCCTCTCAGATATACTGTTTGCACCCAGGTTTTGTGCCCAGTGTTACATCAAGGGCTGCTTAAATTTGCAGTAAAATAGCTGTGCATATATAAATAAAATGAAGTCAGGCTGGGGCATTGTTAATGCAACTAAATTAAATTATTTACTGCCTGCAGGCTCTTTTCTGTCATAACAGCCAGGGGTGTGACTGACAGAAAGTGCTGGGGACATAATGTAGTTTCTGCCAACTGAAAATTCTGCGACAGACCTGAGGGCTGGTGGGTAGTGCGTAGCTCCCAGACAGCCACAATGTCAGGGATTCCAACTACAGGAGAATGCTTATCCTCATCATTTTTCTCCTTCAGAAATTATGCTGAATTACAGTGGCTATAATGTTGATAACTGACAGTGAGATCTTCCCTCACCCCTCTTTGTGCCCTTTCTGCCTCGACCACATCTTACACCTCAGTTAATCCAACCTCAAAGGCTCTCTGAAACAACAAATCATCTGGTATCATGAGGAGCCCTAGATTTGGAATGGAGAGCCTGAGTTCTAGCTTTGTGACTAAGTGGAGGTAAGATATTGGGTGAATCACAACCTCTCCCGGCCTCAATTTCCACATGGATATTATAACACTTGTGTTACCTACTTGGAGCTCCACCAAACTCCTTCTCTGGTAACTCATCATGACATGGAAGTGACCCAATGTTCTTAAAATCTATGCCACTGAAACTTAAGCTCTGGAAGGTCCTACCAAGATGCATCAGGCCTATGACATTGTCATCTGAGGACCAGTCTGGCTAATTTGGGAGCTCCTCATTAGAAGGATGGTCACTGAGTGATAAACTTTCTGGGCCATGACAGTTCTCAATGATAATCTACTAAAGGGGCTGTGATCTGCGTCAGTGGAGGGAACATATACGGTAGGGAAATCACAGATCCTAAAAGTGCTGAAATAAATGCCAACTTGGAAATGATGTGACAGTTGAATGAGAAAGTTCTTTGGAAAGTGCAAAGTGTATCTGCATTAAGTGTTAGCATGTTGGAATCCTTGGATAGCAAGAATGAGGCAGATGCCCTCTGCCAGAAGTCACTTTTTAGCTCAAGATGGAGCCTACACATATCAAAACAGCCTTTATGAATAGGAAACCAAGTCCGCAGGCACCAACATAGTGCAGTGTAAAGAGACCAAATTCTGGACTCGGAGGATTTGGGTTCAAATGTTGTCTCTAACACTGTATAACATTGAACACATAATGTTGGGCCTGTAAAATCCCTGGGCCCCAGATTTGTAATCTGTAAAATGAAGAGGTTGGACTAGTTGGCTTCTGAACCCCGCTCTAGGCCAGATCTACAATCCTACGGCCCATCTCCTAGGAGGGCAATACAGATGGGAATATTTTACAGAAACAATTCAAGGAGACTTTGAACTCTGTACTGCTCTGGTAGTACTGGATGGGCAGCTCTCCATTTTTGTCAGTGCAGAGTGACCATATAATATCTCATATTTGCATGTTGTTTTATCCTTCCCAAAGCATATTCACATACATTATCCTATTTGACCCTGGCAACAGCCCAGGGGGAAGACAGTCTAATAGTATAAGGAATAAAGAGCTGGACTGAGACAGAAAGACCCACCTCTGATGAGTACTAGCAATGTGATCTTTCTAAGCAATTTACTTAACCCCTTAATGGCCCTAGACTGCTATCTGGATTAGTCAAGTGAATCTGTGTACCCTGAGTTTCTGACACCAATGAAATCTCAAGTCTGACTTCCCTCATACTTCCCCTCCCCCAACAATAAAATGGCCCAGTGATATAGGCAGGGCAGTTAGTAATATTTCCACTTGAGAAAAATAGCTGAGACCTAGAAAAATGAAGTGATTTGCCAAAAGGTACACGGGTAGGAGGAAAGCAAAGATAAGAAAGCAGGTCCCCCACTACTGCTTTCCCTAAGGATCTTCTAAGGGCAGTAGGGTTTAGCAGGAAGGAAGGGGAGCCTAGCTGCACATTTTCCACCAAAGACCAATAGTGCACCATTTTTTTAAACAGG
This sequence comes from Phalanger gymnotis, assembly GCA_028646595.1. NCBI lineage: Eukaryota > Metazoa > Chordata > Mammalia > Diprotodontia > Phalangeridae > Phalanger > Phalanger gymnotis. Next base: position 135,852,885 of record CM053625.1, on the reverse strand, counting down.
CCAAATCTGAGTTGTCCCAGCTGCCAGTGCTGGACCACTTTGGCAGAAACTGACAAACATGGGAAGCTGTGGCAAGAGGGATTGCCACTATCTGTGCTGCCTGAATATTAAATAGACAATTTTGCCCATTTAAAACAACACTTTTGTCATCATAAATACTTGACACAGAATTTTATGAAGGAATCTTAGAGATCATCTAGTTCAACCCTTTTATTTTTACAGATGAAGAAACTAAAGAATCTGAGTTCCATGTTCTTAGGTCATCTGAGATGGAGAAATGGGAAGGGGGAGACAGTGAAAGGGGTGAGGGAGGGGGGTCGTCTTCCAATGACAAATCCTAGAGGAGAGGTCAGACAACCAAAGTGGGTAAGAAAATGGGAAGAGATGGAGAAGAAGAAGAAACAGAGATAAGGACAAGAGAAAGAGATGGATGGAGTAGGATAAGGGATAAGAAAGGGAGAGAGAAGGAAGGGGAAGGTAAACAAGAAAGAAAGGAAGTGGCTGTAGAAACCTGAGACAACATGTGATAAGGAGAATACCGCTAGCAACTAGCTCAGTCTCCCTGGAGTGTGCAATCCTCTGTTTTGCAGAGTGGTACTGGAAAAGGCAAAGACCATGCAAACCTGGCCAGGCCACTAGAGGCAGCTAGCTGGCCTAGAGATTCTGCTTGATCCTGCTTCTCTGATCATCCCCTGGGAGGATAGCACAAAGAGGGGCTAAGTGACCTTGGCCTAATGGAGGGGATTGATGCTGCCACTGAGCAGGAATTCATTTTTGTGTCACATGTCTCAGTAGCATCTCTCTGAGCAATTTTCTCTAGAAAATGAGAGAGCACATCACGTACCTTCTGCTTAAGCCTGTCTGGTTTCTCTCTCTCTCTCTCTCTCTCTCTCTCTCTCTCTCTCTCTCTCTCTCTCTCTCTCTCCTCCCCCTCTCTTGCCCCCTCACACACACATACACATTCATGTATTTGCACACACATTCACACACTCAACCCTGCCTCCATTACTTTGTTCATATACTACCTGTGTGACCTTGGGTAAGTCATTTCACCTCCTTTATGCCTCAGTTTCCTCATCTGTACACTAAGGAGTCAGTACCTCTAAAGTATTTTGTATTTCTAATTCTATAATACTATACTTCAGTCCATACAGTGCTCTCTCTCTCTCTCTCTTATCCCACTCAAGAGTCTATACCATTTATCTAAGATTTAACATCTATTCTCTAGGCAAGGTATAAATTGTGTCTTCTTAACTAGACATTAAATTCCTTGAGGGCAGAGGCCATGTCTTCTCTTCCTAAATCCCCTATAAACCCCAACATGCAGGAAGTGCTCAATAAATACTAACTAAACTTAATTGCTGTCCTCTAGATGTCAAGGAGGAAAAACAAGGCTATATCCTTTTGTCAGATGAAACAGTTGGGGAAACAGATGCCTACCTGCTGTAGCAAAATACAATCAAGAAAAGCCCTGAAAGTATTTGTTTTCTCATCTCTCAAAGACAGTACATTGTGACCTCTGCCCCTGGAGACTGCCCCAACATGATCTACCTTCTTCATCTGCAAATACTCAGTGACTGATTGGCACCTAAAAGAGAGTAGCAATACCTCCTAACAACCTATGGCTAGAGACTAATATCTGAGGCTGCTCCTCAACCCCATGATAATCTCATGATATGAATGACATCCTTTCAAAGGCTTCCTTCAAGATCCCCTTTCTAGGTTCCACCCTAGCCTAAGCTGGGCTGAAATGCAAAGCTCTAGCCTTCACAAGAAGAGGATCTTTTTGGAAAAGCAAAATCCATCAAAACACTAATATTGATCTTTCCATACTGCTAATAGACTAAACTCTAATAGCAAGGATGCCCTTAGGGACAACATTCTGAATTATTCAGATTCACCACAATGGACACTAATTTGAAAGCTAGCTACAGGTAGGCCAAGGAGCCTGGCCCCAATTTATATGATTGTGGACTCACAGAAAGTCAGGGCTGAAAGGGGTCTTAAGACATAAACTGTTGGAGCTGAAAGAGGCCCTAGAACATAGACTGTCAAAGCTAGAAAAAAGTTTAGATATAGTCTAGTCATAAAGGCCATAGGATTGAAAAGGACTCTAGAAATCATCTGGTACAACCTCCTAGCTTTATAGATTTAAAAAACTGAGGCCCAAAGGTTTCTATTCAATAAACATGTTAAGCGCTATTCTAGGAGTTATGTGCTCAGCATTACAGGCAGTGAGGAGAGCCAAAGCCCGAACCCAGGTCCCCTGACTCCCAATCCAGTGGTGGAGGCAAGTGCTGGTGGCACACTGCATTTCAGAAATCTCAGTACAGAAATTCCCCTGTTGTAGGCCATACACATGTACCTCAGATTGCCAACCCTAAAAGTGAGTGCACAGTAGGAGCTGACCTACCTACATAGAGGAATAGGAACATCTTAGTGTCTGTGATCTGGCCCATGCAATTTCACCCCTTTAGTGTTCTGTGAGGAACACAGCTACTGCCCATGACAGTAACAACTCTTAGTCATCTCTCCGTGACCTGCAAATAGTTTTTCTTTGTCTCTGGTCCATTCCATTAGCATGGATAATTGAGAACCAACAACAGTATCTATAGCTCTTAGGTCACCACTCAGTCACAGTTTGGCAGAGAATTTGCTGAAGGTTGTGTGTTCTCAGAGCAATGGCTGAGCAAAATGTATTCTCTGCAAGCCTTGAAAGTAACAGCCTACAAGCCAGTTACACATTCTTATCACAGTCTTACATTCATTGATGACAGACCTAGGCTGCTATTCATATTATCAGAAGGAAATATTCTGGAATCTTGTCCCTCCTCTTCCCCCACCCCCACGGAGAGTAGGGATAGGTTGCACCATGCTCTCCCCAATGCCCCCTATGACCAATGGCATGGATTATTGAGATGGATGGGAGTTAGTGGTCAGTCTGTGGCTGATTTAAAAAAAAAAAACTAATTGGCCCAGGCAGGCATTGAACTTATGATGATATAGGTGGCATCAGTGTGGCATTGCTTTAAACTGTCACTACAAATAGTGGTACTTTTAGATTAACCTTCTCCTACATTGTGAGAAGTATAGTACAGTGGAAACTGCACTATACTTGGGGTCATGCAAAATCTGGGTTTGAATGTCACCCATGATACTTAGTAGCTATAAAATGACGGATTTCCTCCTACTTAAAGAGTAGGGACTGAGGCCCGTGGTTTCAGCACCATGGATAGCTTCTAGATGAGGCATTTCCTAAGGCAAGTGGACCACCTTTTCTATGACTTCAAATCTTAAGAAAGTGTCCTGGAGCACAGATAGACCGAATGATTGGTCCTAGGTGATATAGCCAGAGGAGGAATTTCAAAAGCAGCTCTCTATCCACTCCTCAACTCTGTCTCTCATCTGTGAATTGGGGATACTAATGGCCTCAGCACCTACCTTCCATGGCTGTTGTGATGATCAAATGAGATAGTGTATGTCTCAAGAGCTTCCTAGATATTACCTATTATAGTTACCTGGTTTCATCTACTCCTATCCTGAGAAAAGATGGTGAGTGACCAGTTCTAGGGCTGAGTCACTACGAAACTGTACAGAACCTCACATTTAAAATCACAATTCAGTAAACATTTCCATTCTGTTTTCCTCATACAAAGTTCCAGTGAATGGGGCCACATTTTGAAGAGCTTCTAATCTTGATACTTGTCTGTGAGGGATGAAATGGACCTATAGCATGAAAAGCCATTAAAGGATTTTTCAGTTCCATAAGCCCAACACTGCTAAATGCTTGCTGTCCAGGTCCCAATCTTTCTCAGAAGCAGCAGAACCTACCACATCAATGAGTTGAGCAATGGACAGTCCAAACCGGACAATGACCACATCAGAGATGTTGGCCACAGGCCGGGACCACTTGTTGTAGCCAGAGAAGAGTTTCTTCAACAGTCTTTCCTCAGCATGGGCTCGAGTCTCCACATGGCCTGATGCTGCAGAGACAGGTAAAACAGAGCAAATGTGGGGTGAACAGGTACCAAGGAAGAGAGCTTCAGGTAAAGACAATTATTCTGCTATGGGTGGAAGGCAGAAGTACTTCCTTACAAGCTGTGTGATCAAGAGCAAGTCACTTTAATCTGTAAAATGGTGATGACCATATTAGCACAACCTATTTTATATGGTGTTTGTAAATTATGAAATACTAAACATGTGTTCTATTTTATGTTCTGTTTTCCCTCTAGAGGAGGTGTGTGTGTGTGTGTGTGTGTGTGTGTGAGAGAGAGAGAGAGAGAGAGAGAGAGAGAGAGAGAGAGAGAGTTCAACTAGACTATTAGCCCCTCGAATGCCCAGGGACTATCTTCTGAACACAGGAGTATACATGAACAGGTGGGCTCACCATTGCACAGGAATGACTAGTGGTGGTAAAGTGAAGGTGTATTCCATTGAAATTAATTGAAGCCTCAGGGCCTCATTTTAAGGTTAGTATTTCCTCTCTGCCCCTAGAAGAGAGAAACATCCAGAGAGATTTGTTCTGTTCATTCTAGGCTAGTTGGGGAAAGCAATGGGAGCTAGAGGAGGAAGCTCAGAATCCCTGATAAAACAAAAGGTGTAAATTGGAAAAGAAATCTGCTTAGCTTCCAACATCGTCATCATCCCTTGTCTATGTAAAGTACTTTCACATGGCATACTTCATTTTCTCTTCATAATACCGCCTCCCCCCCCCCATCAGCCCATATATCGTTATTCCCATTTCACGGAGACATTAAGTGCCTAGCTCAAGGTCACCAAAGCAGTAATAGAGCTATGACTAGAACCTCCAAGTCCCTCATATCCACGTCAGCACGGATCTTTCCCACTATATCATCACTAACACCATCTAGGCACTTACAGAGCCCCTCCACTTTGAAGGAAGATGGGAGAGTCTCTACATTCCGTACATATTTCACAGAACATGAGAAAAAAAAAGATACTCCTGGTAGTGCTGAATGATCCCCTCTCCTTAGAGTTCAGAGCCTATACAAGACATGGGTAGAGGGAAGAAAGGAGGCACCAGAAACTAGAGAGTACGGATAGGTGGAAGGGAATTGTCGACCTGAGGCAATGAAGAAAGTCCACACTCCAGGCATTGCCTAAGGAAACTGGAGGGGGATGGGGGAAGAGAGACAGAAAGGAGGGGAACTGAGGGGAACTCCGTGACAGCAAGGGCGAGATGGTGGCAGAGGATGTGGAAAAGGGAGAGAAGGGTCTGAGGAGTCATTGCCAGTCATTCCTTCTTTCTGAGCAGAATGGGGAGAGTATTGAGAAAAGGGACTCACAGTGGGGCAACAGATTGGGGATCAGACGTAGAAGGCTTGGGAGGAGCTTATGTCAATATCCAACAAAGCCAGAGCTGGTATGAAAAAACATTTTCCTCCTCCTTCCCTCTCCCACTGTCTCCATCCCCCCAATCTCTTCCAAATGCTTTCGATCCCCCTACTTTAGCGAGCGAATTAACCCCTTTTCCTCTCCCTCCTCTAGGTGCAAAACCAAAGGTCGAACAGCATTTCCTTCTCTCCCCCACCCCAGAAACTGATGGTGGGGAGGAGTGCCAAGGTTCCCTCTCTGTTATTTTTCGAAGACTAGTCAAGGTGGTATGGAACATGAAACTGCAGGACCGCAGTGGTCCCGCTTTGCTCCCAGAGTCTAGACCCCATCGGCTATTTCTTAGGGTCAGGAGCCTGTCTTGGGATGGGGACATATCCAAGGGCCCCGAAACTTACCAGGCTGTAGAAAAACTCCCAGGAGCATCAGTCCCCTCAGCAGCAGCAGCAGCGCCGACCCTCGGGGCCCCTGGCGCCGCATGGCGCACGGAGCTGAGAAGCCTCTAGACCTGGGCGTCTCTGGGCTCCCCCGCACTTCCAGTTGTCTGGATCTCCCCTGCGAACAACTTCATGCCCCTTTGGCGCGATCCCAGGGCGCCCTCCGCGGGGCAGTCTCCGAACACCCAGCCAAACTCCCCTCCGCCCTGCAAAGCTCCGCCTGGAGCCAGCTGTCAGTCCCGCCGGCCAGCCGCCTCTTCCAGGGGCTGGCTGGTTCCCGTCGAGTGGCAGCAGCTTAGGAAGAGGCAGGGGAGGGAAAGAGGCAGGCAGGCAGAGGCTGACAGCGGGACTGAGAAAGAGGGAATGGCCCGCCAAGGCTGGGCGGAAGAGAGGTGGCCGGGACTGTGACTCTGTGTGTTTAATCCGCCTGGACCTGCCCGCCTCCTGCAGGAGAGGAGGGGGGAGCTGCGGGGGAGGGAACGGAGAAGCGGGAGAGAGACCGCAGCAGGGGAAGCAGGAGGGTAGAATAGTGAGCCTAGCTTTGCAGGCTGGCGGCGGGAGAAAGTTTCCCTCTCTTCTTCCTGTGGGATTGGGAGAGTTTCCGAGTATAGCGTGGCTTTTCAGACTCGAGATCCTCAAGGCACTAGAACAGAATTTGGGGAATCCTGGCTAGAAATATCCTTCCCTGAAGACACTCCCTACTCGGTCCCTGACGCCACAGGCTGGAGAACTGACAGTCCTGTTGAAAGGCAGGGGAATGGTCAGGTTGACCTCTAGGAAAACCGCTGGGGCCCGCCCAGTCTGCAAAAAATAGCAGTCAGAGAGGAAACTTTTGATTCTCCCCTACTATTGAATTAGGGTGTATGTGTT
>CM053625.1:135829707-135845726 GCA_028646595.1 Phalanger gymnotis | reverse complement strand
TGTGTGTGTGTGTGTGTGTGTGTGTGTGTATAGAGATAGGGGCCAAAATCCCCACAATAAGAAGCAGCATGGGATAGTGAAAAGAACACTAGATTTGAAGTTGAGGGGACTTTCCATTTACTACTTGTATGTCATTGATAAAGTTACTTTTACCAGTCTCAGTCTCAGTTTTCTCATCTGATCCCCTGATGATTTCTCATCAAGATCCCCTATCAATGGGGCTTTTAAACTCTGGACAACAGTTGCTTTGTCCTGTGTGGTTCAAGACTGCAGACTATGCTCTAAGCTCCAAAGGAACGTCACAGGATCATAAGGTCACAGGTTTAGAGCTGAAAGAAACCTCAAAGTCTGTCTACCCCAGCTCCTACAGTTTACAAATAAAGAAAATGAGGCCTGGAGAGGTTAAGTAACTTACCCAAGGTCACATGAAAAGTGACAGATGTAGGATTTAAATCCAGGTTTTCTGATTCCAAAACTAGTGTTCTTTCCATTACCCCACATTGACTTTCCAGGACAAGAGAAATTGATTGGGTCCCTGGGAGTGAATGACTTGGAGATGAGTAAGTAGAGGGACATAGGTTCAAAAGTAGAGTGGTATATCTAAAGGAATAAATCTGGAGGGAAAAGCCTAAGGATAGTACAGAGATCCTTGGATTCAGGTTCTGGAGTAATCATTATTGTATCCTGATGCCTCTTTCATAACTTAATACACCTAGAAATGAATTTCTTCTAAAGGATAGCCTTTAAAAATGGAGAAAATGGGGAAAGGTAGTCTGTCAGGGGTGGGGGAGAAGAGAGCTTTAATAACACTGATAGATAGATTGTGTAGAAGCAAGAGCAAATCTCATGTCCACCAAAAGCCCCAATGACCAGACCATAGAAAGGACAAGAACTATGTAAGCAATGAAGGTCACAAAGGAGAGTTAGATTTGCAAGTATTCTAGGCAAATAAAGGAGAAAGTAAAGGGGTGGGATAAAAACAATAGTTTTTAAAGGGTAGGAAAGATTTGGCATTATACTCTTACTTGAGCTGGGAAAGGAAAGGGATAAACAAAAAAGACATGATGATGATGATGATGATGATGATGATTATGATGACAATGATGATAATGATGATATCCAAGCAACTTAGAATTGAGCAGGATTATGGGACTGAGGAACTGATGGGAGAAGACTAGTATTAGATTAAAGTAAGCAAAGCACATTTCAGAGGCTAAATGCAGATTTAAAAGAGGAGAAAAATTATCAAAAAATTTCATGGAAGAAAATTAGAATTTAACAATTATGACCCTAAGTGTAAATGTTCTTAGCTTTTCCTTATCTTGCTGTTGAATTTATCCAGGTATCAGAGAGTAATATTCCTCAGAGCTAGATAAAGCCAATAGAAAAATAAAGAAAGAAAATAGCTTAACAGAATTTTTGGAGGTAAGGGATAGATTTGACTCACTTGGGGTAATTTCTAAATGGAAATATTAGAGAAAACATTTTTCAGCACCTTTAAAAAAACTGACCATGTACCAGGACATAAAAGAATCATAAAAAGTTCAAAAAGACAGAAATAGTAACCCACCCTTAATAGACTAAAATGTAGTAAAAAAAAGTAATTGATAAAAGAAATATTATAGAACATCATAGAATTAAATGAAGACCAATTAGCGGTATCTTAATGAGTGGTTCAAAGAACAAATTATAGAAACAGTATGTAAGTATGTTGAAAAGCTGTTCTTAAGGATGAGATAACACACTAAAACTATGGATTGCAGCCATAGCAGTCCTCAAAGGAAGAGAGAGAGGGAGAGAACTGAGCATTTAATTCAAAAGGTTAGAAAATAAATTTTCAAGTCTAAAACAAATACAAAAAAATCTTCGAGATTAGAGGAGAAACAAAGAAACCTGAAAACAAAGACCGTAAAACCTACAAACAAAACTAATTGCTGTTATTTCTTTTTTAAAGATGAACAAAATCAATAAACCATTAGCTGACCTGATGAGGAAAAGAGAAAGAAAAATCCCGTTACCAAAATGAGGAACAATCAAGGTAAATTCACAAGAGAACTGGAAAATAAAAGTTCTATCAGAACATATAACACATAACTATGAAGTTGGAGTGAACCTCTGATTTTATTGGTATAGGAAACTCCCTCTATCAATGCAGATCAGACCCTTTCCTGCAACTTAAAGACTTGGAGAGTTGCATTGGAGATTGAGAGATCAAATAATTTGCCCAGGGGTCAAGGACAGGATTTGACCATAGGTCTTCTTTGAGGCCAGCTCTCTATGATAGCAGGGTGCCTCCCACTTATAACTAAATGTCAATAAAATGAAAAATTCAAAGAAAATGCATGTGTATCTTGAAAATCCATAAAATATCCATTTTAAACAAAACAATAAGTAAAAATCTTAACCCAATCTCAGCAAAAGGAATTGAGCACATCATAAATGAATTTTCAAAGGAAAAAATCCCTAGACAAGATGAATTTCTGAGTGAATTGTAGCAAACGTCTAAGTGTTAATGTCGTATATAGTACTATACAATTAGTACTCAAAGAGTCATAGGTTGTTACAGCTTCATCCAGTTGAACTCTCTCCTTTGACTACTGAGGAGATGGAGGCTCAATGAGGAAAAAAGTTAGGGGCAAACTCAGGATTCAAATTCATCCTGCGATTTTAAATCCAGTGCTCATTCCACTAAACCTTGTTACTTTTCATATATTTCCTTGTAGGTTTATTCAGCTGTCTCATATTTGGGCCCCCACAGAATTTATCTCTACAGATGAGGAAACTGAGGCTTCACAGGGGTTGCATAGCTAGGGTCAGAGCCTTTAGAATCTAAGCTCTTTAGAGCTCTTTACACAACACTGCTTCTCCTCAGACTCCTCACTCTTTCAACTTACAAATACTCTTTGAGTTCTTCTGCCTAGGAGTCCTTAGGTTTTGTATTACAGGTGAATAAAGATGAGTTGGAAATTTTAGTTATTGTTTTTGAAAAGATTTCATTTAGGGCAGCTAGGTGGCAAACTGGCCCTGAAGCCAGGAGGACCTGAGTTCAATTCTAGTCTCAGACACTTACCAGCTGTGTGACACTGGGCAAGTTGTTTAACACTGATTGTCTCCCCAATAGATAAATAATTTTTTAAAATAAAATATTTCAATCTAGTTGAAGGTCAGAGAAAGAGACCACACACACACACACACACACACACACACACACACACACACACAAAACACTTAATTTCTAGTTCTAGATCAATCACTAATAAGCTAATTTAATCACTAATAATATGTGACCTTAAGGTCATAGATTTAGAGTTCAAAAATACCTTAAAGCTCGTCTAGTCCAATCTGCCCATTTTATCAAGGCTAAGTGACTTGCCAAAGGTCACGCAGACAATAACTTGCAGAACTGGGAAATGAACTGAGATCTCATAATTCCAAATCTAGTCCCCTTTTTACTAGATCAAACTGCCTTTCTTTGGGGTTGTTGTTGTTCAGTCATTTTAGTCTTGTCTTACTCTTCATGACCCCTTTTGGAGTTTTCTTGGCATTTTACAGATGAGGAAACTGAGGCAAAAAGACTTAAGTGGTTTGCCTAGGGTACCTAGAAGAAGAAGGGGTCACCTTTGCAAGCATGAGGAGCTAATTGGATTGAAATATGTAAACATACTGGCTGACTCTTCAGGATTCCAAGTGGTCTACAGGCAGGAGAATGGATTGGAAGATGCCAAAGGATTCTTAAGAAAGTACAATTTTACCACAGAGGCTGGCAGTAAAAACATTTTAAGGAGTTTCTGAACAAGCTCTCTGTCTTCAGTGTTTTCCCTTTCATTTGTTTGAACAACAAAAATGACCTTGCTCCTTTATTTCTCTCATTTAGAGCAAAATTGGAATGAAGCTGCCTGTGTTATTAGTTAATTTTCAGTGTGTGAATTCTGCCCCAGACAGTCTGGGGAAGGTGTGCTCTTTGCCAACAGGCCTATTTCTCTTTTATTTAAAATCCAAGCTCAGGGTTGGCCCAATCTGCATGAGCCCCAGAACTGAAGATTGCTACGGTGCAGACACACCTGACCCAGCTATGCTTGGTTTTCTCCTGGATTCTTCCAATATACTGAGATTAATTTGGTGTGATTCATTAATTCATTAAAAACTGGGTTATTTACCAGACATATCCCCTCCCTCTCCACCTGTTCTCTGCCTGGAATGTGCCAGTCATAAGAGTATAGTATTTATAAGCCTGAATTAGACTATGTATTACTCCATTTTATCTGGTGCCCTCCCTCCAGCAGCTCTCAATAACTGATGCTTCAAAGGAATGCAAAATGCATGCCCACGATCACCAAAATAATTAAACCAAGCTGTGGGCAGGAAGGAAGACACTTTCATGCTGCTTTAGCAATGCTTGCTCTGCCTGCAAGCAAATATGTTTGATTACTCTAGGCTTATAATTTCTACGGGGTCTACCTCAGCCTGCAGAGTGTGTGGGGTGGGGAGGGGTAGAGTATATAAAGTGCTTATCTCACAGAGTCCCCAAATTGACAGCTAACCCCTAGCAAATGGCATTACTGCTGCCCTCAAGTCTAGCCAAAGGTTAAAGGGAAAAATAATTTTCTATTTCTATAGAGGAACAAGTCTATCTAAAGGTGACACACACACACACTCTCTCTCCCCCTCTCCCTCCCCACCCCCCCTCTCTCCTCCTTTTATTTCCCTCCCCAACACTGAGTAAATTTCCCTGACAATGATTATTAGTGTAAACAAATGGTTCTATTAAAGGTATGAAATGAGCAGCAACCAAAGTGGAAAACTCAGGCAAGATGAAAATGGAGTAATTTTTGCAGCTAGAGGGCTCAGGAGGGAGCCCAGGGCAGGAAGCAGGGAAGGATGGGAGTGGGGGCAGTGAAGCATTTGCCTAGAGGACAGCTATGAACCAAATAGTCCAGCAATGAAAGAATATGTTTATAGGTAGTGTTCTCCTTGGGAGAAGGCAACAGAATATGAGTTAAGGGTGATTCAAGCAAGTATAAAATAGAATATGAAAAACATGGGGTGACCTCCCCTGATTCAATCAAAGACCAGAATCAATGAACTAAAACAGACAGATCATCAAACTGCAGGGCCTGACCCTGAGATTGATTCCTTGTGGAATTAGTGTAGCCATGTAAAATACAAATCCCTGTAGATCATCCTGCCCCAGCTTTGTCTCTGGACCCCAGTTTATCTTCTTTTCTGACACAGATATCCCATGGCCTCGCCTGGAGGCCCTGCCTATGTTAGATCTATCTCCATTATGGCTCTACATTTTAGGTCACAGGTCCAGACTTATGGCATCACCACAAAGTGGAGATTAATATATCCTGTTCCCCCCTTCAATCTTTCATCCTTCACTTACCTTTAGGGATGGCTGCACACACACAGGTGTGGTTATATAGCAGGTGGGATCTATGTGTGAAGCTTTCTTTAAGGAATGGGTCAGACTGTCAGGAGTGATGAGAGTGGGCCTAAGATTGAAGGATAGGCTAGAGGAGAGTTTCAAATAGTCCCTTTTCACCGCATTGATTTTTCTCTGCTCGTTTGTTAGGTGACACAAAAGTGAATTTAGTGATTTTTTACCTCATCGGTTTGGGGCAAGTCAATACCATATAGCTCTGCCACTCGATGGTCTTGCCGAATGTGAAATGCTTGTCATGGATATATTCCATTATATAACAATGGGGTTATGAAGATGTAGCATATCCCAATCACAGCTGCACAGAATCCTTGCATCCAGGGTTAAAAACAAAAACCCACCCAGTACGCTTCCAATGGACGTCATTCCATGAATACCCCCATTGGGCCGAGTGAGGTATCTGAGTTTCTTTTCTTCCAGTTTGGCGACAGTTGGTAGGTCACTACAACTATGTACAATAATAGCCATAACAATAAAGGAAAGTGCTATGTTGATATAATGACCCAGAAGCTTGGTCTTAGAGAGGACTTGAGAAAATTCACCTGCCTCTCTTCTTTGCAGATGTGGAGGATTAAGCATACACTGTCAGACTCAGTTGATATATTTGTTGGCTTGACTAAGCCATCTTTTTTTCTTTTTTTTCTAGTTTTTGTTATGAGGGATGACTGGATAGAAAAGAGGAGGAAGACACATTCAGAAATGAAGGTGATGTAAAAATAAAAAGATATCAATAATATTTTAGAAATAAGGAAAAGCTAATATGTGAGAATATCAATCACTCATCACAAATGGACCAAATGCAGATTGTGGGATATAACAGTCATGGTGTAAGCACCAGCCAATCGAGGCTCCTCTGCTATTAGCCAATCAGTGACATATACGGGAAGTGCAGCTTCTTGGATGAATGGGGAATTTGGAGAGCTAAGCCTGGCTCCTGACCAAGATGCTGAGCTTTAATGACTTCTGTTATGGAGATACCAGGGTCACTTATGAGGCAATTAATCCTGGCCCCCACCTGCTTGTCAAATAGGGCATGTGCATAGAGGTCCTGGCTCTAAATTCTTCAGAAAAGGATTCAGAAAACCTAAGGTAGCTTTATGCCAATGATGTTGCTGCAGCTGATGGGCTTGTATTCTATTTAGTATTGATGTTCAATTGAGATCTATTTATACTCATCATCTTCGAATACTTACATTTCATGTCACTCCTCTGGAACCTGAAAGATAGCTTTTCTTGGCTCCCCATCCCCCTTTCCCAAAAAAGATTATCTAGGATCCAATGCAGAGAAGCACCCCCTTCCCATTCCCACCTCCAGTAGAAAGCAACAACCTCTAAACAGGCAGCAGAGTTAAGTTTCCTTGTATATCTAAGACTCACCAAGAAAATCATGACATAACAGATTTAGAGCTAGTCATCTAATCCAACCCCTTAATTTTACAGATCTTCAAAACTGAGAGTCAGAGAGGTTAAGACACCTGCCAAAGGTCTCACAGGTAGTAAGTGGTAGATACCAGAATCATTTTGCCTTCATTACAAACCAAAAACCCCCAAATATTAATGTCGAACCTGTCTTATAAAAGTTTAGATTTGATGTAGCTGAAGTGGAGCACCCATAGCCACTCTCAATAGGCAGGTGCTTTTAATTTTTTTTTAAACTGAGTCTCCCTATCTCTTACCCAAACTATAAGGACAGCAGCCACTCATGGCCTGTTCCCAATACGAATTGGAAGAGAAGCTTTAACCTATTCCACATTTCTGCCCCAGGCCCTTGGGCAGCCCGGTAGTCATCTGCTCCCCAGGGCTCACCATATTGGAACCAGATTTAGTGCAGAGATCCGATCCGCATTAGGCCTATGGCAGCTCAGAAATTCAGACTCAAGCAATTCACCAACTTCTGCCTTCTCAGCAGGTGGGACTGCAAGCCAGCACCACCAGTGATACTTTACTGAAATATATATTAAGCCCCCTCCTCTTCTCTCTCTCCCTACCTTCCTTACTTCTCAACAGCCCTGAGTAAAAGCATTGCCATGGTCACTCTGAGGGGTCTCCCTAGCACTATCAATCAGTCAAAATATATTTTATAATATATTGCTTTGTGCTAAGTGCTGGGTACACAAAGAAAAAAGCAGCTTTCATACATTCTTTAGAGGGGCTCTCCCTAAGAAATACCCAAGGGGGGCTTCCTCCTGAGGAAAATTCTTATGTCAGATGCTCCATGTCTCACCAATATGCCATCCTTCTGCCAAAATCTCTACCCCCACCTCCACTCCCCAATTTTCAGTAACTTGGACAGCCAGGATCACCAGTCATAGAGACTCCCATTTGTTTTGCTCTCCAGCTTTGCCAACGAAGGTGTTAGCCTGGGCTTCTTCCTTCACATTCCTCCTTAGGACTTTCATTTGTGCTACTATCTCAGCTGTTGCTGATGATGTCTATGGCCCTGCATGTATCATTGCTTGCAAGTGAGGACCCCTTGACATTTCTCTGCTTTTGCATGCCCAATACCCTCATCAGCAGTCTGAACATGGGGCTGGGGGATATTGTTCTTCTGCCTGCTGCCCTTTCTGGGTTGAGAGTCATTGTACCACATCCTGCTTGACTCCAACAATTAGTCTAGGAGGAATTCTTTCTGATCTGCATGAATGGAGCACAGTATTTGAATCAGGTAATTGCTTTTTCTGTCTATACACATTAAACATGGCCTCCCACACACTTCCAAATCCTGCTCAACAACCCAAAGTGAATGCAACCCAAAGAGTTGCTTTTCATTCCTTTGTACTTAGCTATTCTTCGGAGGATCTCTCCCCGTGAAATATCAGAAGGTGCCCAAGGCTTAGATCATCCATCTGTGGAAGGTTCTTCTAGCTTCACAGAGCGTTATAACACTCAGGCCAGACCTGATTCAAGCCAGCCTGGTGCTTCAGGTTTGGAATTACAATGAAACAAGAGACCCACAGGCCATCTAACAGTTAACAGAATGAGGATTCCTTAGCCATACCATGAAAAGATATCTATCAAGGATACAGCATTGATACAGCCGAGCCCAGCATCCCTGCCTCTGAGTTGGCCATGCTAGCGCGCTAGTCATACCTGAGGAGGAAACTCTTGCCTTCTAATGCACTGGCTTTTTTAAGTCACCCCTCCTCCACTCCCAGCCTTAGTTCCCTAAGCCAATTAAATCATGAGGATACTTTCAATGCCTTCTAAGGGAAAACTCGCCTAGCCTTGCTGGGAGATATTGCTTTTACTTTGCTAATAATGTCAAGTCGATCACATCATCCTGGCATGTCAAAAAGACTTCAGGGAGCATATAGTCCAATAGGACCAGAAAGAAGTGATTTAACAAAAATAACAGCTGACATTTACGTAGGGCTTCAAGATTTGCAAAACACTTTACATGATTGTATTTGATCCTCACAACAACCTTGTGAAACAAGTGCTATTACTACTCCTAATTTACAGAAAAGGCAGCTGAGCTTGAGAGATATTAGGTGATTTGCCCAGGGTTGCACAGCTCAAAAATATTGAGGTAGGCTTTAAACCTGGATATTCTTGGCTTCAAGACTATCTTGGCTTCAAGTGCTCTCAGAACGAGCACTTTCCACTATGCTGTAGAACATACGCCTCAATACAGTTTAATAAACTCTTTAAAATTCCTACTGTGTGCCAAACACTGCTCTTGGGGCAAAGGAAGATAGATAGCTTGGATTAGATATGGCCCCTGCCCACCTGAAGTATATAATGGAATAAGCTTATAGATTTAGAGATAGAAGGGCCCTCATATTGTCTCAGGTCCAATCTCATCCTTGAAGACATGTGATATCACTGCTTCAATATTTCCCATACACAAATTACCATAATACAAAACAACTGCATAGGTGAGGTGCAAATAAAGTGTTAGATGAGGTCTAGGGTCAGGGAGACAAAGGTCATTACTGACAGTGGCATCTGGAGAAGGGTTTTTTTTAGAGAATATGGCATTTGAATTGGACTTTAAAGGGCTTTGCAGACCTTAAAGCCTATATAAATGTCAGCTGCTCACTTATTGAAAGGATGAGGTGTTTAAAAGATAGAGGAGGTATTGCATTTCAGATGTGGGCAACAGCTTAAGCAAAGGCACTTAGGTGAGAAAACGTGGGACCTCTTCAGGGGATGGTGAGTCTTCCAAATTGGGTGGAAATCTCTTGCCTCCCAGGCCAGTGATATTTCCATTGTAGTGTGCTGCCTCCCAGACTTTCACTTACCGTTTTAATTTTGATGCCACTGAAGTTGAGTTGCTCCCAAGTTGACTCTGTGGGCTATTTTGTGCTCAAATTCTTGGCACACCTTCCTCAGCTAATTTTCTTTCTCAAATAGTTTTGTAGAAGTCTTTGTCCTTCCTACTGCAGTCATTTTCTAGTCTAATATGCCTCACCTCCCTCATGCCACCATCACTGAACTCTCCTTTGTAATAAAGAAAAACAAAAATAAAACCAATGAACAAAAATGCCTTAAGAGCATAAGCAACACTCTACGGCTGCACCGATAGTCTTTGATCTCTTTACCAAGAGAAAGGAAGCGTGTCTCACCTTCTGTCGTCTACAACCAAGACTGGTCATTCCATGTCATTGAGGCTCCGCTGCCTTTTAGTATCACATTTATGAGATTGTAGTCATTATGTACATTCTTCCTGTAGTTGTTTACCTCATTCCACCTCTGTTCATGCAAGTTTCCCCACATTTCTCTGAATATTTTCTGTTATTTTTATGGCATAATAGTATTCCATTATACTCATGTATCACAATTTGTTCATCCATTCTCGGTTGATATATGCCCATTTTGTTTCCAGTTTTCTGCCAACACGCACACACACACACACACACACAATATGCTGCTGTACCAAAATATTTTCATGCACATGGGATCTTTCTTTCTGTCTTTATCTCCTCAGAAACTTACTAGCCATGCGACCCTAGGCGAGTCACTTAACTTCAGTCTGCCTCAGTTTCCTCATGCTGTGAAATAGAGCTAATACTAGCTCCTACATCCTGGGGTTATTGTAAGGATCAGATGAGATATTATTTGTAAAGCACTTTGCAAACCTTAAAAAACTATGCAAAGTGTTAGTTATTTGGTATGTAGCCAGTAGTGGGATTTCTGGGTCAAATGGTCTAAAAGATTTGATGATTTCTCTCTCCAGTCATCTTTCCCAACACACCTCAGATTCCATCTTTTCCCATTCTGGAATACTTGAATCCTTGTCATTGTCTTTCTTCTTCATCCCTGCATCCTTTCCCAGCTTCTTTATTCCTTTTTTAATTGAATTGTACTGAGAAAGAGACAACAGCATTCAAACAACAAAGTACAGGAAATAATCCCATTCTGCATATTCAAGTTCATGAAAATGTTACTTGATAAAGTGAAACAATCTCTGGAAATGTAGAAATATGACAGATTAAATTAAGATTGTAAATTGATACTATCTGAGGCAGGAAGCTCACCTCTGTCCAGGATACGATAAAACCCTATTAAATTTCCAGGGAAAAGCTGGACCAGAGACAGCAACGTTGAGTAGCAAAAACATTTGTGTTGGAGTCAGGAGATCTGAATTTGAATCCCAACCCTGAAACTTAATAACTATGTGACCCTAAAAAGTCATCTTTTGTGACTTTTGTGAATATCAGTGTGTCTCTGTTTTCCTACCAAAATGATGGTAACAATATCTATTATCTCACAAGCTGGTTATGAGTTAAAGTACTTGGTAAGTGATATATTATATTAAATGTAGATAATTATCATTACTACTAATTTTCTTGACTAAGTAAGTCAGACAGGCAGGTTTGATATTGCCTTTCAACCAGAGAGTGCCTAAAGGTTTAAATACATTTTTGGTAGCTTTCTCTATCCCCAAGATCTCCTGATTAAGGTAACCCCTGTCCAGCCTCCCGAGTTAGGACAAAGGGAAACAATTCTATCCAAAGATGCCAAAAAGCAGCTTCCTAATCCCTAGAGCCTGAGATAGCCCTGTCAACCCTAGTCCTGGAGTTTTGGACAGGTTTCCTGGAGATTTCCTGCTATGAGCAGAGATTCGTTCTCTGGGACAAACACTTTTATTTCCAAACTTTTTATAGCAAGCATTGTGAAAAAGGAGAACAGGAGCTAAAAAATAATCTAAGAGAAAAGTTGCTTTGCTACTTTCACTAACATTACCTCTTGGCCTCAGGTCATGGACTCCAGGCAGGTTCTATCCTGCCTTATCACAAGGCAGAATGGTCTTGCTGAGCTGGAGCAGCAGTCAGATGTAAACACTGCCCGGTCCCACCATTTCCTTTGCTGACCTGGTCAGCAGAAACTGATATAACTGGCTCTCTCCTCCTAGGAGCAGGAGCTGAGCGAGTGTCAGGGAAGAAAAGCAAGTCCCCAGGGAACTTTGTGAAGAATCACATGCCAACAAGGCAGAGGTACAGAAGAGACCATTGTCCCCAGCATGCTTTATCTGACCTCTAATGATTCCTTATGTAAGGCTGCTGGGGACGACAGCATATCCCTCCTACTAGGGACTCAGGAATGGTGGTCCCCAGAACAATGGGTATTTCTTGATTACCTCAAAGGTTTCTTTGGCTCAATATAGCTCATAGCCAGCTTGCCCTAGTGTGGGAATCACCATCCCCCAGTGATAAATGGGGCCTGAAGGGGCAAATTCTCTGGGGTGGGAATTGGCCCTGAATGATGCCTTTCAGGACTGTTTTTAATCCTTTTCTCTATATTCACTCAAGGAGGGAAGACACACTGAGCCAGGCTCAGACTGTGGCTCTCACTTGTTCCTCAGAGAAGAATACCATGGATTTAGTGCTTTTCTTTTGGACAGTGTTAAGCCCCACTCCAGTGCAAAGATTTATTTTATAGAATTTTCTGTCCATGCTCCAATCACAATGTCTCTTCTTCTCTTTCTGTGACTTTTCTAGTCACAGAAAAAAGATCCCTTGGAGTTCTAGCTTTAGCCTGGAATGAGGAAACACAACGGGAAGGGTCTGAGCCAATGGGTCATCAATAATGTTCAGTGGGGCCTATTGTCCTGATTCAGTAAACTGGATGTTTTTCAGTTCAATAATTCAATTCAAAAAGCTGAATATTCATTTAGTGGAAATTGTGTTGGTCTTTATTTTTCTATCCCTGGGGCTCAGAACAGAATCTTGCGCATTGTAGGTGTTTAGAATCCCTTCAGTGCTCAGATCAAACATCACCTCCTACATGAGGCCTTCCCTGATTTATCTTTGTGCTATGATCTTCCCTTCCCAATTACCTTAGATTTCCATTTTACATAGTGACACTGGTAAATGTTATCCTTCCCTTCAGAATAAAAGCTACTCGAGGACAGGAACTATTTCATTTTTGTATCCCCAGTACCTAGTACAGTGTCTGGCATATAAAAGGAGCTTAATAAAATCT
Organism: Phalanger gymnotis; assembly: GCA_028646595.1. NCBI lineage: Eukaryota > Metazoa > Chordata > Mammalia > Diprotodontia > Phalangeridae > Phalanger > Phalanger gymnotis. The sequence goes on along the minus strand of CM053625.1, from coordinate 135,832,855 downwards.
TATCGCTTGATCATTGAATGGATGTTTATGAAAATAAAACTGTGCTGACTCTGTAGTCAAAGGACTTGGGTTCAAATCTCACCTTTAATACTATCTACATGACCTTGGCAAGTTCTTCCACCTCTTTGAGCCTCAGTTTCATCATCTTTAAGATGAGAAATGTTTGACTACATGACCTCTGAGGTCCCTTTTTTAATGGAAGATGCTGACCAAATTGGTTTGACCTGCACAGACCAATGATCTGAGCTATATGGAAAATTTTGTTATTTAAAAAATCCCTCTCCACTCTCCCCCTCACACACTCACACACACACACACACACACACACACACACACACACACAGGGGGAGAAAGAGGGAGGGAGGGAGAGAGAGAGAGAGAGAGAGAGAGAGAGAGAGAGAGAGAGAGAGAGAGAGCGCTGGAGAAGTTCTATCTTGGAGCATGGATCCTTTGCTATATTTTGCTTGAGGGTCTGGAATCCAAACCTAGAAAAGGTGGGGAAAGAGCATCCTCCAGGAGGGGGTGTGGTTTGCAAAGCCAGAGCAATTCTCTGGCTGTTTCCATGGGGCTGTTACAGAGAAAAATTACTCATGATTCTGGGTCCTTGGTCTTGGTGGGCATACAGAGAAGGCATGGACCAAATGCTTTGTTGTTAGCTTCCTATGACCTCATCCTCATATTAATTCAAATTCTCTTGCTAACAGACTCAGGAAAGAAAGTGAAAGTGAAATACATTCAGGAAAGATAATGGGGAAAGGCAAGAAGCAAGTTAGTGAAGGTCTTATAAACCAGCTGATACATGCGGGAAGTAAGGGGAAGAAAAACAGAAGCGCTCCCAAAAATTAAAAAAGAACATGCAAAGGAGCAATGCCAAACGGTAGGCTTCCCTGGCTCCAGAGGATCCTCAGAGTTCAGTCATCATTCTAATCCTAAGCCTATGGGATAAAGCTGATACTTGGATCAGCGAACCTTAGAGTAGAACCAACTTCACAAGTTAAGTTGCATCCCTGGTATTATTTGAGGGGATCTGAGAAGGTACTTTATGCTCCAAAGTATCTCTTGAATTCCCTCCCTGGGGCCCTGATTGGTGAATGCCTCAGATGTGGGCCACTCTGGGAGCCAGCTGTTCCAGTCATGCTTCACTCTACTCCCCACCCATCCTCTCATCAAGCTGCTTTGTTGCCTCCCTTGTGCTCTCCCCTAACACTGCCCTCCTCCCAATTTCCAGTTCTGGAACTATCATCAAAGCATCACTGCCTCTGTTACTGGAAATGTTTGTCTCCTCCCTTATGGTGTTAACTGGACATTCCTATACTTTATAAACCAACATTTGTTGTTGCTGTTGTTGCTGTTTTCAGTCGTGTCTGACTCTTCATAACCCCATTTGGATATTTTTTTTTTGCAGATATATTGGAATGGTTTGCCATTTCCTTCTCCAGTTCATTTTACAGATGAGGAAATTGAGGCAGGCGTCACTTGTCCAGGTCACACAGCTAGTCAGCATCTGAGGCCAGATTTGAACTCAAGAAGATGAGCCTTCATGACTCCAGGTCCTGAACTCTATCTACTGTGTCACCTAGCTGCACTACAAACCAACAAACCCCTTTCTAGCCAACACTCTGCTACTCATACTTTCATCCCCTTTAGAATATAAGCTCTTTGAGGGTAGGGGCTGTCGCAATTGTTGTATTTGTATTCTTAGTTCCTAGTGTAGTGCTTGGCCCATAGTAAAACTTGATGAATGCTTTTCATTCATTTCTTCTCCCCACGTCCTGGCATATTGCATGAAATCTTCTCTTTGAGCTTTATTCCTTGAAACAGGTATTATCTTTTTCAAAATGAAGTTACCCTGGGAGGGATAATACATTAAACCACCATAGTATCTAGTTTACAAGGTATTTTTCTCACAACAGCTCTATGAGGTAGGAATTACAAATATGATTATTTCCATTTTATAGACAGGAAAATTTGGCTCAAAGAAAGGAAGTTACTTGCTCAAGGTCATATGACTATTAAGAAGTAGAACTAGAATTTAAACACTCATCTTCTGGCTCCACATCATAGAATTTCAGAGTTGAGATCACCTCACATGTCATCTAATCCGAACTATGCCTGTAGGGCAGAAGTTTTTATTTGGCTTACCACCCCCCTTTAAAAAAATTACTCAACACTCACCTGGAAATCTGCTTTCTTTAACCCTTTAACAGTTTTTAAAATTGTATCACTTCAAAACTATAAAAATTTTTTAAATGACACATCTTAAATTTAAGAATTTATTGTAAATTTGTGGTTTTTTCCTGCATTGAAATTTTGATGACAAGGTATTGTGTCTTGTAACTGTATAGTATTGTATTATAAACAAGACATTGCATACACATATTCCTGGTGATACATGCTGGACTTCCTGACAATGTGAGACACGCTCACCTTCTAACACTTGTTTGTTAAGACCTGTTGGCAGGCTTGACCACTGTTATAACTTGCATTTTGTGTGTTTATTTGGAAAATAGTGTGATCACTGTGACTTTAACTCTGTTACACAACACATGAAACATGTATGAACAGGTTTTCAAATTTTTCTTATCTTCTTTCTTTCCTTATGCTTCTATTGCCCCCTTATTTTTATTCAATTCCCCCCTCCATCCCTCTGAATTGTTCTAGCACCCTCCAGGGGGTAGTACTGTACACTTTGGGAACCTATACAAGTGTAGAGGAACAGCCTGAAACAGTAAGGCAATAATAACAATGTAGATGATAATTGTCAAAATGCCTATGTAGTTCTGTATTGCAAAGTACGTGAGACGCTCCACATAGAAGGTAGAAGAAGTAAACCATTTATTCGGACATCAGAGAACCATATCCCATAACCAAATGCTCAGCTCTCACAGCCAGTCAGTCCACTTGATCACAACAGCGAGGAACCCAAAACATTCAATACAGAATATCACAACATGGAGCCTCAACATCCTGAAACCTCTCTGATCCCCTGCTGGGGTCTTCCCCAAAACAAACTCACAGCTAAGTCAGCCTGTTCAGTTCTAACAATCACGAGGGTGGCCATTAGCAGCCATTAGTAGCCATAACATCTCTCTCTTTCTCTCTCTCTCTCTCTCTCTCTCTCTCTCTCTCTCTCTCTCTCTCTCTCTCT
>CM053625.1:135818364-135829207 GCA_028646595.1 Phalanger gymnotis | reverse complement strand
TCATTTTTGTACCCCCAGTGCTTAGTGATTAGTCATTCAAGAAATAGAATAAACATGTGTTGAATTGAACATGGAAATAATTAACAAACAACAAAACAAGATAGGATGAAATCAAGGGACCAATGCATGGTAAGAGCAACAAGCAATATAAAAACTCAGGGAAGAAGGCAATCTATGAGAACAGGAACAATGAGGGAAGACTTCTTGGAGAAAATAGAGCTGAGTCTGGCACATTTAGGGTCAAGGAGAGTGGTTTGACTGGATTAGAACAAATGTGGTATAATAGATAGATACAGATAGATAACAGATGGCCTAGGGGTCAAGAAGGCCTGAGTTCAAGTCCTGCCCAACAGACACTTACCATCTATCTGACCCTGGGAAAATTATTTAATCTCTCTTTGCCCTGGTTTCTAATTTGTAAAATGAGAGAGAATGGGCTTGATGGCCCCTAAGGCTCCTTTCAGTTCAACCTCTAAGATTCTATGTTGGGGAGGACTGAGGGATAAGGCTGCATGGGATGAGATGACCAGACTGTAGAGAAGCTTGGAAACTAGGTATAGGGATTAGAGTTTAATATGGTAAGTAACGGGAGGCTGCTGTAGACATCCAAGCCAGGCGTGCTTACTGCACTCCCAGAGGCTCTCGCTGTGGGTGAGGGCCAACGTGCTGCCAAAGGCCCTAGGCTGCTCACACACTCTCACAGAAGGCCAGGGCTGAGGCACTTGATTAAAAAACAAATCAGACCAGAGGCCAGGAAGACGTTATTTTAATTTCTCAATCATTTTACCAACACAAGTTACTCATTTCCATGAAGTAATGATCCCTGAGGCATGCTGTCATCTGACAAGAACAGGAAGAGGGTGGGGTTAGGATGGGGGGGTGGTATGTGTGTGTTGTGTGGGGGGGGGTTGCAAAGTGAAGCCAGAGAAGGGAAATGGCTAAGAGTCTTTTTTGGATGCTGTGCGCATATCCCAGAGCTACCATCTGAGTTAGCATCCAAAAGTGATTAAAAAACAACACCATCACAATGGGCAGAGCCCCAAATCCTAAGCCCTGGCTCTCTGTGGCTGGAAATCACCCCAGAGCTGGTGTCTTTGTAAACCTTCTCCCTAAAGCTAGAAAGCCCATGTGACTGGGCTTGCTTCTGAAGCTGCAAGCTCCAGCTGGATGGGGTGGGGGGAAGGGAGAATGGTGGAGAAGGAAGGAGAATGAATCTTCTTGCAGAATTTCAGAGCATTTCCAGTGAAAGGGGTAGTGAGAAGGAGAGGGGAAAAGGCCTGGAAGAGGAAGATGGACAACTCAGGATAAACATCAAATTCCCTAGTGCCACAAGCAATTTCTATAATATGTTTGCACAGTGTGTGATTGTGGAAAGCTTGAGTTTGTATGCCATAGTGTTTGCAGACAGGTCAACCTGCAGTGCTTAGAGAGATGTGTCTCTATAGTTTGGAGGCTGAGTTAAGGGTGACTGCTGCTCTGCTGAGATCATCCACAAGCACGTTGTGTGGGCCTGAAAATGTCTGCAGAGCCCTCCATAATCTCCAGACCCTGAAGACTCCTCTCAGCCCCTTCTCAGGAGGGGCTTAAGTAGAGAAATATGATCCCTACTTCTTCTCATACTTAAGCCTGCTGGTAAATCTTCCTGGTATCAGTGGGGAGGGGATAAGTTGTACTTTTGTCTGTTTTATGGAGACTCAATTTCCCCATCAGATAAAGGATCATAGTGTAGTGGTATGTGTTCCTTCCCTTACCCCCACCCTGGGATCTCTCTTTCTCAGGGCACTCTCGTAGTGCCAGCATGCACCAAGGTTGACAGGTTGGATCATAGATTGACTGTGATACCTTCTTTCAGGATCTAGGAGTAACCTTTGCAAGTGATTAGACTTCTGTAGCTCTTGAGCCCCCAGTGGTGTGCTTCCCAAGAACATTTCAATGCAATCAAGATAATTCTGGAACAATGGACTTAAATGTTCTCTCTCATTCTTGGGGATCATAGGTTCATAGATATAAAGCTAAAAGAGACCTCAGAGCCCATATAATCCAATCCTCCATTTTACAAAAGAGGAAACTATTGTCCTTACTAAATTCACTGATGGTCATAGAGTATTTTGAATGGGTTTTTCCTGTTGCTAAGTTGAATTCTTTGCAGCAAAGTATGCAGTTTGCCACAAAGCTACTTCAAAGCTGGACCAGGTCACCATGCTACTGCAAGGCTTTTCTATTTCATAAAGGACAGAGACGTTCAGCCTGGGATTTACAGAAATTTGTTCCAGTTCTACTCTTTTGAATGGGCTCTGACATAGCATGTAGCAGATGGCAACGCAAAGAGTTACTTGCCTCTCTTCTGACAACCACCCCTTCCAGGTAGCACGTAGTAATGAAGAGCAGTATTGTGCTCAGGATTATCTGACTTTTTCAGTCAAACTCCCTTAGTTTTAACCTTCACCCAGTTTCTTGAACAAAGGTAATTTGGTCACATGGTTACAGAAATACTTGTTTATTCCCCAAAGCTTGTTCACCTTCACTTCTCATGCATTTCAGGTTCCCCAAAGGTCCCCAGGCTCTAGAATCTCCAAGCAATTTTATTTACTTGATTTTCTTGCAAACATCAACCCTTAGCTAATAAAGAAAAAAGCAGTTTATATACTTGCCCCTGACTAAGGGAGGATCCTGGGGAAGAGAAATAAAAGGGAGTTCCACTTCAACCAAAGCCCCTGCCCCTTTTGTCTTGGGCTCCAAAAATCCATTTCTAGAACTTTTTCCTATTATGCTAGCTTCATCAGCAGCCAAATTTCCAGAAAATAGGAATGAGGTAGACTCAATAGGAGAGGGAGGGAGAGCCCAGGGAGGAGGCAGACACTTCCTAGGGAAAGAGTCTAAATTCTCAGGATCTGGGGTGGCCAGTGCTCTCAATTTTAAACCAACCCCAGCATATACTCTCTAAAAATATCACCCAAGAAGCCCACACAGAACATTAGTGGAGAAGATAGGCTTTCATTAGGGTCATAACAGAAGAACCTGGTTGACTACAGGGAAGTAGGATCTTCCTTATGAGCCAGACCAAAATGAAGCTTCACTATTTAGCATTAGGAATCACAGAATTTTATGAGGAGTCATAGAATTTTAGAGTTTGCAGGAACCTTAGAGATCAAGATATTGGTCTTCATGTCATAGAACAAGTACATTTGAATCCTTCTTAGCAAACTTAAAAGATATTAAACCAGTGACTTATCTCTGAATGAGAATTTCTTCACTTTGAGGGTCCCTCCTAAAGTTTTCTTTCCTTGTCCTCTCCACCCCCCACATAGAGCAGCTGTCCCTCCACTGCCTAGACAGCAGAATTCCTCTGCATTCAACACAAATTGAACCTCTTTCCCCTAATGTCCCATGGAGTAGTCAGTGTGGTACAGGGAAAGACAGCAGTGGATCCGCAGTCAAAAGAACCAAGTTCATGTCACACCCTTACTACAGACTACCTGAACGACCTTTAGAAAATCACTTAATCTCTCAGTTTCCTCATATGAAGATGAGGCAATTGGACTAGATGACTGGGTCCCCTTCCAGATCTAAATCAGTTAGCCAATGAGACTGTGAATGCAAAGAGGCACAAACCTTGTCTTCAGCATTGGCTCTATCTCATTTTATCCCCATCCCATTTCTCTACCCTGAAGCAGTCAGGAAGAGAGGGATGGCAAGCTGCCCAATATACCAGGCACCTTTTATTTGTCAACTAATACAAAGCATATTGTCTCTGGAATGAGAGGAGCTGGGTTTAAAACCCACCTCTAAAATTTACTACCCATGTGACCCTTAGGCAAGACACTTGGCTTCAGTTCCTTTATATGCAAAATGGATTATATGGCTTTTGAGGTCTCTTCCAACTGAGACTATGCCTTTCCTCCTCTATCTCCATGGGACTGCGTATATTACACCTGCTCCATAAATACCAACTTAGCTGCATTGAAACCTTAGCCCATAAAATGTCCATATTCCTTGACTCAAAGATCCAACTGCTAGGAATATTCTTCAAGGGTATCCCATACACACAAATATATTTGTAATGGCATTTATAAATGAAACAGATGCTTATGGGTTAGGGGATGGCTAAGTAAACTGTGCTATATGAATTTAATGTGATATTACTGTACCATAAGAAATTATGACCATGAAGAATAAAGGGAAGCATGGGACAATTTAAATGAAGTGAAGCAAAGTGAGGTGAGCAGAATCAGAATGATATATACAATGACTACAACAACATAAATGTGAAAATAAAAATAAATATAACTGATCATTGTGTAATTAAAATGACTAAGCCTAGTCTCTTCTTTTGTAGAGGTGGTGGACTATGGATGTGGAACATTGTATATGCTGTCAGACTTGCTCAATATATCAGATGGTCTTGCTGAACTTCTTTTCCCCTCTTTCTCTTTGATTCTTTGTTGTAAGGGGTGGCTCTCTGAATGAGGAGCAGGGGACAATATTTGGAAGTGAACTGATATAAATCAACATATATTGATAAATATTCAAAAACTAAAAGTCAGTCAATAAACATTGATTAAGCACCTACTATGTTCCAGGTATTGTGCTATGTACTGGGGATCCAAAGAAAGATTAAAGACATATTCTCCTCATAGTCTAACAGGAGAGAAGAATACAAACAACTATGTGTAAACAAGCTTTATACTGGATAAATTGGGGAAAAAAATTGACAGAGGCAAGGTAATAGAGTGAAAGGGATTGGGAAAGCCTTCCTGTAGAAGACAAGATTTTGTCATTGTTGTCTATCCTTCATTCTCAGAGAGGATCATGGTATCAGGAAGGTGATGCCAGGACTTTCAAGTGAATTGGATTTAAGTGAGGGAGGGCTGTGCAAAGTCACTAGCCTCACTTTCTTCTCTGGAGCCATCTGGGTCCAGTGACAAGAGATAGATCAGGACAACTGGAGAGGGCCCCTGGAAAGCAAGGTTTTAGCTGGCACTTAAAGGAAGCTGAGAGGCCTAGGTGAAGACAATGTTCTAGGCATGAGGGACAGTCAGAGAAAATGTCCGGGGTAGGTGGAGTTGTGTTTGAGAAGTAGCAAGGAGGCCAGTATTACTGGATCAAAGAGGATGGAGGCGGGGAGTAAGTTAAAAAGACCAGAAAGGTAGGAGGGTTATGAAGAGTTTAGAATGCCATTCAGAGGATCTTCTTTTTCATACTCTAGATTACAGGGAGCCATTTGAGTGTACGAAGGTGGGGCAGGGAGGATATATGGTCAGAACCATGCTTCATGAACATCACTTTGACAGCTTTGTGGAGAATGGACTAAAATGGGAAGAGTTGTGATTGGTAGACTAACCAGTAGGCTATTACGATAGTTCAGACATGAAATAATGAGGGCCTACGTCAAAGTGGTGGTAGTGTCAAAGAAGAGAAGGGGGCATGTATGAGAGATACTATGAAGTAAAATTGACAGGCCTTGATAAGATTGGAGGTGGGGGATGAGAGAGATTGGGCAGTCAAGGATAACAAGTAAGTTACCAGCCTGGAGGACTGGAAAGATGGTGCCCTTGAGAAAAGAAAAATTTAATGTGTGCCACATCATTTGGCACATAATCATATTCTCTTATATGTTGCTTTTAAATTCTTTCCTCAGTTAGACTATCAGATCCTTATTGCCTGTCTTCCCCTCCTGTCTTCCTACTGCCCTGAGTATAACACGGGGCTGGCCAGGCATATAATAGTCCCTCAATAAATAGGATCAAAGGATTTATAAAGCAAGAGGATTTTAGAGGTCATCTAGTCTGCCCTTTCTCTTCATTTATTTATTCATATTTTATTAATACTTTCTGTTTACACCAGAGTTACTTCCCAGTACTCTCTACCTTATAACACTCCTCCTTGAAACAAAATAATTTCAGGGTAAGACACTAAAACCATCACAGGAGACCTGGCACAGAAGGTGGCAGTTGAGCTGGGGTGTAAAGGAAGCTGGGCATTCTAAGAAGAAGTAAGAATGGAGGGCTTTCCAGGGATGGAGCACAGCCTATGCAAAGGTGTGGGTATAAAAGACAGACTGTTGCGTAGTGAACACCAAGTAGACCAGTTGGCCTAAAACTTGGAGTGTGTGAGAACACCTGGAAAGACAGGCTGAAGTCATACTATGAGGGACTTTAAATGACAAACAGGCACTTGTATTTTATTCTAGTCAATAAAGAGTGACTGATGATTCTTGAGCAGGGGAGTAACATGATCAGGTCTACATTTTAATATCATTTTTGCAGGTGTGTGAGGAAAAATTGAAAATAGGAAGACCAATTAGAAAACTTTTATAATAGCCCCGTGAAATGGGATGAGGGCCTGAACTAGGGGGTTGGTTATGCAACTGTAGGGAAGGGAACCTACGTGAGAGGTATTAGAATTAATAAGACTTAGTAACTGATTTGGTATATGGTATATGGTAAAGAGAAGAGCAGAGGAGGAGCCCTAACCTTTAGAATCTGAGTGGTCAGAAAGATGATGGCACCCTCCACAGAAGTAGAGAAGTTGGAAAGACAAGTGGGTTTGAGGATGAGAGATAATAAGATAGTGCAAAATGATTCAAATACAGACTTTAGTTCTCTTGGAGCATATAGAGAGATAACTATGACTGAGCAAACCACTGGAGCCATGCTGCCTCTGCTGTTAGTGAGGCCATGGGTTAAAATCAGCGGCTTTAGTCCTAAGGCTTCTTTTTCTCAAATGAGCATGTCCTGACTCCTTCACCATGCAGTGTGAATAATAAGTCACAGTCCATCAGGCATCTCTGGCCACTTGTTTTTTACTGTGAATTAAATAACTGAAGCCAACTGACTGGCTTTGTTTCTCTTGCCTTCACAGAAATTCTGGCAAGTACATTAACAACTTCTGCCTTTAGCATAAAGAATGACCCTCATTCTCCAAAGGTTTGAGGGGGAAGTGTCTGGCTCTTCAGGCATTAAGTCTTACAACAAAATTTTCATTTAACGTCAATCATGGATATGGCCATGTGCAGATTCAATGAACTTTTGTGGCTGCCTGGATCTCAAATGGGGTACAAATATAGTGCAGGAACCAAGAGCAGTTACCTAGCTGAGGAGCCATTGGAGGGTCAATCGCTGGATGTGGCAATTCATCATTCAATGTTTTGAAGTCATCTTTCCCCTCCTCTCATGCTTTTTTGCCTTCTTTTTTCCCTCTTGTATCTTCCTTTCCTCTTCTTTCTCCTTTTCTCCTCTCCCTTTCTCCATTCCTCTGCTCTCTTCTCCTTTCTGAGTCTTCTGCCTTCTCTACCTTCCCTATCTATTCTTCTTTCCTCTCCCATTCCTCTTTTCTTTCTCTTATTAGCTCTCTCCATATCTCCCTTAACTCTTTATTTTCTCTCTACTTTTCTCTTCTCCTCTCCTCTCACTTCTTCCTGTTCTCTTTTTCTCTTCTTCCTCCTCTTCTCTTATCCATTCATCTCTCTCCCTTTCTCCTCTCTCTCCCTCCCTTTCTCTCTCTTCTCCCCCCTTTGTTTCCCTTCTTTTTTCTCTTCAATTTCTCACCTTCCTCTTTCTTCTTTGTCTCCTTTTTCCATATTTCTTCATGTCTCCTTTTCCTCCTTCCTTTCCTTTCCCTCCCCATCCTCCATTTTCTTTATCTTTCTAAGTCACCAAAATATTGAAATGTACAAGAAAACGATTTTACCTTTAAGTTAAAAAAGTTTGAGTAAGTAGGGCCACAGTTTTTCCAACTACGTGTTTCTGTTTGCATTGCAAATACAAATAGGAATAAAAATAATTTTTATTCATCTATCCCTTTGGTATTACCCAAACCTCTTCTCCCCACCCCACCCCACCCCAACCACCTCCATCAGCATGGAACATAGAGTACTGACTTTGACTAGAATCCTGAGACTGAATATTCAAATCTCAATGTCTTTCATAGAATCATAGGGCATTAGAGCTTGAAGAAACCTTAGAGTTCATCTCATTCATCCATAATAACGAGCTCAGAGAACTGGCTTTTTCTGTTATTAACACAAAGAGGTTTTTTCACAGTGAAACAATCAATAAGGCAGTGACCCCTTTTCCTCTAAGACGGATGAATTCTCAATAGCAGATAGACTGTCCAGGGGGATGAGATGTGGCTGAAACAAAGAAACATGCAAGAAGCAACCTGCAAGTAGATAATTATAGAATGGAATTTATCAATGGGATTCCCACAGACATGTAGCTTACTCATTTCATAAATGTCATCTCATTTGGCCCTGTTACAGCCCTGTGAGGTAGATCAGACAGGTGCAGGCCTCAAGGCCCAGTGGAAAAAGTGTGGTTTTTAGAAAGTCTTGGGTTTGAGTCCTAGTTACACAACCTCCAGCAAATCATATAACTACATTGAGTCTTGCTCTCCTCCTCTAAAAAGAAAGAGTTGGGCTATAATTTCCAAGGTTCCATAAAGTCTTATCGTTACTCCCATTTCATCAGTGAAGAAATCGAGAATCAGAAAAGTTAAATGACTTGTCCAAGATCACATCGATTGTAATAATAACAATAACTAATATTTCTGGAGTGCTTTAAGATACTTTACATAATAGGTTGCGAGTGTAGGATTAGCCTGGAATTTGGATTCCTATTTCTATGCTATCTCCACTCTACCATGCTAAACATTATAGATTATAGGGCTAGGAGGGATCTTGGAGATCATACTGTTGTGCAGAAAAAATGCGAGTGAGACCTGGATATAAATTTAGATGTGGATTTATTGAAGCGCGCCACTGTTCGGAGTAATTACTCAAATCGAACAGCCCTGAGCAAAGGGAGAGAAAGAGTATTTAAAGGGAAAGAACACAATTAAATTTTCGTGGAGAAGGGAACACAAACAGTGGGGTCCGTGGAGACGGGAGTAAAAACAGTAGGGTAAGCTGGGGCAAGATGGATAAACTGGAGGGGGGGGGCATAACATTCCCCACTTTCTTTTCAAAGTGCGTCAATTCTTTGACACATTCTTGGGGGATCTGTCACAAGAATCAGGGGGACTGGATTTATGAATTGGTAATGGAGATCTCTAATCAATAGTAGTTTAACAGAGTTTATGTGGGACTTGACGAATTGCAGAAAACGATTAATGAGGAAGGGACCTACAACCAGAGCTATAATGAAGAGGAGGAGGGGGCCAGCCAGGGTCTTCACCAGGGTAGTGAGCCAAGGAGATCTATGGAATAGGGATTGATATCAGTTCTCAGAGTTTTTCAGCTCTCTTTTTCTATTGGCAATATTTTGGGTAACCAACCTCAGACTTTCCCGCACCACCCCAGAGTTATTAGCATAGAAACAACAAGCTTCTCCCAGGGCCACACGTAGGCCACCCTCCTTGAGAAAAAGAAGGTCAAGGCCTCTGCAGTTGTGGAGGGCCACCTCTCCAATGAATCCACTTGTTTTTCTAGGATTGAGATGGACTGCTCTATGTGGGAGAGGTCAGTGCACTTAAGGCCTTATAGTTGAGATCTCCTTTGACTTGGGCTGCCGTCCCTGTGGTGGCGGAGCCCACAAGCCCCAGGCCCACTAAGATGGGGATGAGGAGTGGTATTGCTCACCTTTGACAGTAACTTGGTTGCCCTTCAAGGGAAAAATAGCTCCAGCCTTCCTCACCCGGGAGGAGGGAAACCTGCGGAATTATGGCCACCAAGATGCACAGGGGGCCCTCCGGGCATTGTTGGTGTCTGAGGAACACAGTAGCAAAGACACACTGGGTAAAGCTGTCATGACATGCCCACCAGGCTCGTGGAGGGGCCAGGAAGTAGTCTGAGCTGGAGGCCTGAATCTCCTGAGTTTGTTTGCAAATGGAGCCATACTGAGAACTGGATAAAGTGGTGTTGGATAAGGTGGTGTAAGGCAAAGGCCCGTTTTCTGTATATCCCTGTATCTCCCCTGTATATCCATGGTTCGTTACACTCACAGTCCTCCGTGTTGGAGGTAGGGGTGATGGAGGCATTTAGTGCCACCACTACATAGTAAGGAGGTTGGGGCTTGACACAGATCCATCAATTTTTGCCCAGTATATGGTTAGAACTGTTAAGTGTCTTATGAACAGCCGATAAAAGGCCAAGCAAGGAAACCTGATAGGTGTGGGGTTCCTGAGTAATAGGTGTTGGAGCAGGGATGGCTAGGTTCCCTGATGGGGCAGGGATGACCAGGTCCCCTATTGGGCCAATGGCATGGGGACCTGGTAAAGGCTTCTTGGTCATAGTCAGGGTCATGGTCTCTCCCATCTGTGGCAACCCCATGGTCACCCAAGGGATAATAATGAGCCCCAGTACCCAAGAGACCGGGCCTCTCCAGGCAGGGTTGAAAGGATTTAAGACAATAAGATCGAGTTTGGGGTGCCAGGGGTAGGACTTGATTGTATGGATACGTAGTAATGGGTCTGAGGGTTGGTTGGAGCCCCTAATGCTGCCCAGTGGGACACACAGGGAGTCACTAAGGTCAGTTGAGGGGAGGTTGTAGGCCGTGATACAAGGGCAGGCACATGTGGTTGAGCATCCTGAAGTAGAACAGTGTAGGTAGCCTGTGTCTGCTGGTGGGCCCTCAAAAAGGGTATTGAGGGGAAGATGTATGACTTTGTGACTTTGGAAAGTCCAGGACTGTTTGTTCCCTGTAGTGATTACCCAAGTATGGCTTAGCTTGGGGGCATGGGGATTGCCAGGGACCATGGAAGGGGTTAATAGGAAGATCAAGAAGGGGGGGGGTCAGAACAGCCTTAGCTTTAGGAGGTCGTTGAGGGGCTCTGCCTTCCACTGTGCAGATGTAGCTGCTTTCACATGGCTGTGGTGGAGCCAGACAGGAATGGAGTTAACCTTGAA
>CM053625.1:135785443-135818264 GCA_028646595.1 Phalanger gymnotis | reverse complement strand
AAGGGGAAGGCCGAAATGGGGGATCAATTCATTCAAGAGTTTCTTTACAACCATCGGGGCTGTCTCTTCAGTAAAGACCAAAAGACATTTAAAACCTGCTGCTGGTGGTTTGACTTCAGTAAAGTCAATTTCCCAATGTTCCCCTGGTTACTCCCAGCAGCCCCACCCCCAGTGGAGCTATCTCTGTCTGTTTGGCATTCACTTGGGCGCAGGATGCGCATCTGGTGACTGTGCTGGTAAGGATGTTGTCTAAGTGGGGGGTGTAATATCTGTCCCTGAGTAGCTCCCCACCAGGGCTGTAATCTGATGCAGTCTTCCCACCCAATCCCTCCCCAGGACCTCAGGAATAAAAATTTGGCCATTCCCTAAAACGCACCACCCGGACTCCTTCTTCCCCCCTTTTTCCTTTTGGCTGTGAAGTAACCATCCGAGGAGGAATAGGAGGGAGGAGGGGTGGCTGAGGGGAGGGGGTCTGAAACAACTCCACTTTATTTTTGAAATTATTTTTAATTTTGCTTTTTTTCTGAACTTAAATGTTAAAAAAGAACATTTCCCTAGTACAGGAAAGGAAAGAGAATAAGGATTTATATAGCACCTACTATGTGCCAGGTACTGTGGTAAGCACTGGACAGATGCCATCGCATTTGATCCTCATAACAACCCTGGAAGAGAGGTGCCATTATTATCCCCATTTTATAGTTGAGGAAACTAAAGCAAATAGAGGTTCAATGACATGCCCAGGGTCACACAGCTAGAGAACATTTGAGAGCAGATTTGAAGTCAGATCTTCCTGACTCCAGGCCCAGTGCTCTATCCATTGCACACCTAGGTGCCATAGAAAAGAGCATAAAAAAGCAGAACATAAAAAAAGAGAATTCAATATGAAATCATGAATCCCCATCCCACACTACTTGCTTTTTAAAAATTATATAGTAAATTCTATACTTTACTTTCAAAACTGTACTGCTTGCCAGCTTCCTTCTGAACTTCTTTTTTTTTGGAAGGAGGAAGGCAGGGCAATTGGGATTAAATGACTTGCCCAAGGTCACACAGCTAGGAAGTGTGTCAAGTGTCTGAGGCCGTATTTGAACTCAAGTCCTCCTGACTCCAGGGCTGGTGCTCTACTCACTGCACCATCTAGCTGCACCCCCTTCTGAACTTCTTATTGTTTTCTTCTGTGCATTAAGACAATGTCACAATGGTCCTCTTTTGGGGGCATTACTATTGCTAAATCCCCTCCTCTCATGACTCTCTTCCTCCAAATAACAAGAAAAAGAGGAGGAAAACCCTTAGGACAAATAAGCATATTCTTTGCAATTTTGTTGTCCTTGTATAAATTGTTTTCCTAGTTCTCCTCACTTCATACTACCCAAGACTTGCTGAAATCATGTCTTTCAACATTTCTTACAAAGCAATAATATTCTATTACATTCACTGCCCTTCCACCCCACCCCCACACACACTCAGGGTCATGAAGTTTGCTTTATTTATTACTGTCTTACCCTGGCACTATCCTCCCTCTTAACCCTCCAATCTCTGCCTTTTTCCCTGTTGAGAATGATGTATTACTTCACTAAACTGATAATATGTGTGTTCAACCTTCCTTTGTTCATTTCAGATAAGAGTAATAAACTGTGACCTAGAGAAATGAACTGACTATCCCAAGGCGACATAGAGTGACAGAGCCAAGATTCAAACACAAGTCCTCTGACCCCAAATCTCTTCAGCCCTCTTTCCATTGCACCATACTGCCTCCTGTATTATGGTTATCCTTGAATTAGGAAGAAGGCAAATGTCTCTAATCATCTCCTTTGTTGTTGTTGTTAACAGCTTCAGATATATAACAAGTTCCAGGGAGATTATTCCACTATCAATTTCTCTCTTTCTTGCTACAGGAAGACTGTGAAACTAACCCCTCCTTTTCATGAAAAGGGACCAGGAGACATTAGAAGAGAGAGAGTCTTCTCACTTAGCACAAGAGATCGTTTGAAAAATCCACTTCTGTTTCCTTGTTGACAAAGACATGTCCACAAATAGCCCGTCATGTCTCTAGTTCAAAAGCAGTAATGTCAGTTTTAAAAAGAAGTAGGAGCCAATAAAAGATCATGCCAAGCCCATTCCTCTCAGAGGCTACCTGGGAATGGGCCCAGGAAGCTTCATGAATATTCAGTGTGGCTTTGATGGATTGCCTTTGAGTATTTCTAATTATCTCTAATTAGACTAACAAAGCTTCCCTTGCAGACTTCAATAATTCACACTTTCTGAGTCTCTCTCTCTCTCTCTCTCTCTCTCTCTCTCTCTCTCTCTCTCTCTCTCTCTCTCTCTCTCTCTCTCTCTCTCTCTCTCTCTCTCTCTCTCTCTCTCTCCCTCCCTCCCATTTGCTGTATCTCCTTTCTAGAGTATATCTCTCCCAATTAAAAAAAAACTTGGTAAAGAATACCCAAATAGTTTCCATCCTTCAAGGTAAAGATTAATTCCTGTTTAAAGGCAAGAGTATATCTTAGACTCCATTGCGGTGTATGACTGATAATTAGCCTCTTCAGAAGCACACATCTCTATGTCTTTTGCCCAGTTCCCAGGGCAGCCCTGGATGCTCTCCCAGCCCTGGTGTACTGATAATTATTCTGACACCAGTTTTCAAAGTTTAAGTACATTTCCTAGGCATCAAAAGCCCAAATTGTTATCTCATGAGTTATGAAATCCTCCTCATGTTGCAAAAAATAATTTTTCTTCAACCTCTGCTACTGTCCAGATTAATTTTTAAAATTATTTTCATTACTTCTTATTTCAAACTATTCTTTCTTATGTTAAAAAAGCTGAGATTCTGTTTAGAAACACTCCCACCCTCAGATCATCAGGCACAGCTCATTAGTTCCAACCAGTCTGCCAGCAATTACGTAACTGCAGATCTCTGTGATTTGGGGAACACTCAGCAAATTTTCCCAATTTAAGGGATGAGATGGGCCTTACAGTTGTGAAAGCCTTTTCTTTAAAACACACAGGAATTCAGTGATAGCTGCAAGCCTGGACAGAGAGAGAGGTAGAAATGAAGTTTCCACAAAATAGAGGAAGCTGCATTCTTCTTTGTGTAAGTGCCAGAGAGCCTCCATTGTCTTGGGGGTGGTGTGGGGGCTTGAATTCTCTTCCTCACTTTTCTTCACCTACCTTTACCAGTGATGGGTAAAGTCCTGAGTTCACCTCATCCCAGCCCTCAATCTGAAGAATTTCAGAAGCTTCAGTGAGGGTATCTTGGATGAGAGCTGCCTGGCCAGTTTTCTCATGTGTTAAATGCACATGATCTCTAAATCCCATTGCAATTTGGACATTCTACAATCACATGGTTCTCAGCCACAGAAGATTTGTCTCCATTTTCAAGCCACTGATCTTTGGGCCCAAGGAGTTTCAGTGTGTTTGCAAAACCTTAGAAGAACATTTGGACTTTGGGCTGATGCTGTCTGGCATGGACTCCCATGCTTTCCTAGGCATGTCTGGCCTAGTTAATGAGCTGGATAACCCTTGATCTCACATCAGAGCCATTTCTAGGCTGAGAAGTGATCCACTGTGACAGATGAGAATGCAGCCTGTTCGAAGACTCACTCTCTGTGTGTCATCCTGCCCACTGAAGTCAGGAGTGAAGGTGAGAGGGGAAGACTGTGAGGAGAAAAAGCCAGGACAAAAGCTGAGGAGAAATGAAAGTAGCAATCCGCAAAACTGCCACTTTTGTATTTCTCAGCTTATCTTCATTTGAAAGATCACACACAGAATGACTGAACTGGAAGGGATCTCAGATTTCATCACCCCCATTTTAAAGATGAAGAAACTGAGGCCCAGAGAGGGAAAATGATTTTCTCTAGGTTACCCATGAAGTTAGTTGAAAAACTGGAACTGTGAGGAGCCCAGATCTCCTAACTTCCAATACAGTGCTCTGTCCAAGGTGCTGCCCTAAATGCTTTGGGTGGCAGAACCCAAAGTAGTTCTTTGCTCTGTGACTTCAGTGACATATTTTAGAGGACACAAAGGCCAAAGACATTTTCTAGGTTTCTGCTGTAATATCTGGGGGTGGGGGGTGGGAAGGGGTGCAGTCAAGAACTTGATTTAAATGCACAGCCTTGGTTTAGAGATATTGGCAAATGGAAAACAATTGACTTTATTCTGAAGAGAAGCAATACTCAGACAATAAAATCAATCTTGGAATCATAGGAAAACAAAAACCTCATGATCTATAAGGGAGCAATCTACTTCATTCTTTTTTATCTTTTTTGTAAATAGTATTTTTTTCCAATTACATGTAAAGATAGTTTTCAACTTTCCTTTTTTGTAAGATTTTGAGTTTCAAATTTCTTCTCCCTCCCTTCCATCTCCCTTCCCCAAAACAGGAAGCAATCTGATATAGGTTAAATGCATGCAATCATGGAAACATTTCCACATCAGTCACGTTATGAAAAAAGAAATAGAACAAAAGGAAAAGTCATTAAAAAAGTGAAAATAGTATCCTCCAATCTGCATTCAGACTCCATAATTCTTTCTCTGAACATGGATAGCATTTTCCATCATAAGTCTTTTGGACCTTGGATCTTGGATCTTTGTATTACTGAAAAGAGTTATGTTAATCATAGTTGATTACATACAGTGTTGTTGTTGCTATGTACAATGTTCTCTTAGTTATGTTCACTTTGGTCAACATCACTTAATGTAAGTCTTTTCAGGTTTTTCTGAAATCTGGCTGCTCATCATTTCTTATAGCACAATAGCATTCCATTACATTCATATACCACAATTTTTTCAGCCATTCCCCAGTTGATAGGCATCCCCTCAATTTCCAAATTTTTGCCACCACAAAAAGAGCTGTTATAAACATTTTTTGTACATGTAGGTCCTTTCCCCTTTTCATAATCTGTTTAGAATACAGACCTAGTAGTGGTATTGCTGGATCAAAGAGTATGTACAGTTTGATTGCCCTTTGGGCATGGTTCCAAATTCCTCTCTAGAATGGTTGGATCAGTCCACAATTCTACCAACACTGCATTAGTATCCCAATTTCCCCACATCTTCTGCAACATTTATTATTTTCCTTTTCTGTCATATTAGCCAATCTGATAGGTGTGAGGTGATACCTCAGAGTTGCTTTAATTTGCATTTCTCTAATCAATAGTGATTTGTAGAATTTTTTATGACTATAGATAGCTTTAATTTGTTCAAATCTACTTCATTCAAAGCCATGAAGAGCAGATATAAACTTCCAACTAAGTGACTGTGTGTGTGTATGTGTGTATGTGTGTGTGTGTGTGTGTGTGTGTGTGTGTGAGAGAGAGAGAGAGAGAGAGAGAGAGAGAGAGAGAGAGAGAGAGAGAGAGAGAGAGAGAGAGGCAGAGAGAGGAGTAGAGAGATAAAGAGACTGACAGAGAGAGAGAGGGACATAGATAGAAACATAGATAGTGTTTCCAAAGAACTTTCCCTACCAATGCAGCTCAGTGCTTTCTCTGAAACTTAGACATTTGTCCAAAGCAATGAGACAGAAAGTGACAGACAATACATGCCAGAGGCAGGACTTTTGTCCAGGCCTTCCCTACACCCTGGCCAGGTCTCTATAAAATAACCCATGACATCTCTGGGTTCAAAAAAGTGTCAGTCTGTATTGGTATAAAACTTTCTATACCAGTGCAGGGGGAGGGGAACAAGAGACAAAAAGGAAGCATGAAATCACTTGGAATCATTTATTTGGAGAAATACAAATATTAGATAGATGGTAGAGATAGAATTGCTTAAGTATATATTTAACCACTAAAAACTTCCCTATCTACCATTATCTGGTTTGCTCCGAAGAATATACCA
Organism: Phalanger gymnotis; assembly: GCA_028646595.1. Taxonomy (NCBI): domain Eukaryota; kingdom Metazoa; phylum Chordata; class Mammalia; order Diprotodontia; family Phalangeridae; genus Phalanger; species Phalanger gymnotis. Next base: position 135,812,432 of record CM053625.1, on the reverse strand, counting down.
AGGATATACAACTTCAGAGATGGAAGAGAATGTATGTGGAACAGTGAATAGAGTGCCAGGTCTGAAGTCAGGAAAATCAGAGTTCAAATCCAGCCTCAGACACTTACCTAGCTGCATGACTCTGGACAAGTCACTTAAACCTCTGTCTTCCTCAGGTGTAAAATGGGGATAATAACAATCCTTCCTGGGATTGTTGTGAGAATAAAATGAGATAATATTGGTAAAGCACTTTCCAAACCTTAAAACACTACGTAAACGCTACTTATTATTATTATTATTAAAAGAACCTGAGACTCAAGAAAAGAAAAGTGATTTGTTCAAAGTCACACAGCTGAAAATAAAAACAAAGCAATCCACGTTTATGTAGGTTTCCCAGTAAACTCTGGATTTGTAAGTTCAAGAGCGTACTTTTTTCTTTTCCTTTTATCAATCTTGATTTTAACTTCCTTATTACTTCTTTCATTTAGTTAGAAAAAGCTGAAATTTTAAAAAAACAGTCCTTCTAATATCGAATCATGAGATGCACAAATATATGTGTATGCGTACATGTATATGTGTATGTATGTATATATATATATATATATGTGTGTATGCATGCATCAATGGAGACACATATCCCTGAGCCATTTACCAGTATGTAGCTGAAGACTATATTTGAATTGTTTACCTCACTCCTCTAATGAAAACCTTCAGAAGTTCTCCATTACCTAGCCTACAAAGTTCAAATTCCTTTTTCCTGGCATTCAGTGTCTTCCACAATTTGCCACCCTACATTTCCAGGATTAGCGTAGGCTGCTTCCCTTCCATACAATCCATAATTCAGCCCAATTCTACTCTTCCCCTCTCAATACATGTTCATCTTCCTGCCTCTGCTTTTGCCTGTGCTGTGATCTATCTCTAGAATATCCTCTTCCTCTTTTCTTGTCAAATTCTTACCCTATCTAACTGAGTTACAAGGGCCAAGGACATTTCCTAGGTTTCTGCTATAATATTGCGGGGGGGGGGGGTACAGTCAAGGACTTGATTCAGATGCTTACAAAATTTAACAATTGGCTCTTTTGAGCTGATTCAAACTTGTTCCAGCCCTGCTCTGGATAGCCGTTTGTGTTCTCTTTCTTACCTTTCAAGTAAAGTGTAAATTCCATAAGGCTGAGACTATAACTCACCTAAACTTTGTATCATCTTCAATACCTAGGACAGTGTACTACATATTCAGGTGAATGAGTGAGTAGAACAAAATTCAATGTTATTAGCTTTAAAAGATCAGATGAGGAAAAGAGATACTATATAATCACAGGATCATAGATTTAGAAGCAGAAAAGTGATTTGCCCAAGTAATAGGATTCAAACCTAAGTCTTTGGACTCAAAAGAGTACTCTCAACACTCCACTATTCTCTAAATTTCCTATTTTCTCACTGCAAAATTCAATCCCTTTCAGAGAACCATGAGATGTATGAAATGAAGCAGATTAAGGAAAACAGAACCAATAGGGCAATATACACAATGAATACAACAATATGAATAATAATAATACTAAAAGACAGCCACACTCTGATGAATTGTAACAAGAAATCCCAGTTCCAGGGACCTGATCACCAAACACCTCGTCCTTGTCTCAGTGGAGAGGAGGGGGACCACAGGTGTGGATTGCCGGCAGACTCGGTTGCTATGTCTATTAGCTTTGCTTAGTATTGTTACAAAATAGGGCTCAATGAGGGAGAGATAATGAGAAATGACTATGGTGTAAAAATAAAAAGCAGCAATAAAACTTAGAGGAGATGGAATTTTCATCAAAAACAAGAACCACAGCCCAATTGCCTGCAGACCTTGCCTCCCAAAGCTCCTCCCCACAAGGCTTTCTTCTCTGAATCTGATCCACCATACCCAGATCTCTGGTCGTTTCCTTGGAGATAATGGGCTATTGCTTTCTTTAATCCTTCTTTTGTAGAACCCCTAGACAAATAGAAGCTTCCATAGAATCAAACTGGCACTTTGCACCTGATATTTTCTTGTATCTTTCATGTCTCCTGCTTTCCTGATGCTGTTTCTTCAATTGACACAAATCTTTTCATTGCAAAGTGTGAATGATTATTTCACTCAATTTTGAGATTAAAGAAATGAGTAGGTTTAAGATTAGTGGTGAACATGAGCCTTAGGGGAAGGCTTTTCAGTAAGAATGAACAAGTTCTTGTACCATAAGTCAGGCATTGGCCACATTTCTCCATCTTGACACAGCTTAGCATACAGTCCTAGAGCCATGAAGGTGAACAGTGGACAGAATTCCTCATATAGGTAAACCCTGTGTTCTGAGTCCTGGATAGAAGCTATGAAGAGGACAATTTGTGGTAGTAGAAAGAAAATCGAACTGGCAGTCTGGAGATCTGGTTTCTAGTCAATTCAGTTCAACAAACATCTATCAAATGCCTAATGGATACAACACCCTGTGCTAAATGCAAAGACAAAAATAAAACATTTTCTGCCCTCAAGAATGTTATGGCCCACTAGTAATATAATATGTACATAGAGAAGTAAATATAAGAAAATTTGAGCATAGAGAGAACACCAAGTACCAGGAAAATCAGGGAAGGCTTCATGAGGAAGCTGAATTGAGCATAAAATGCACTCCAAACATGGGGAATGGTTTGTGGAAATCTACCAAGTTAGTACATAGCATGGGTTGAAACACCATCTCTAATACTGACTACATGTGTGACCTTGAGAAGCCACCTACACTCCATGGACCTCAAGTTCCTGGTCTTTAAAATGGGCTGGAAGAAGTAGACTAGATAGCCTCTAAGTTCCCTTCCCCCTTTAGAGCTATGATTCTATAATTCTATGATCCTCTGTTGAATTTCGAGAACAGATAGTAGCTCAGATTTGCTGGAGCATAGAAGGCATGAAAAAGAGGAATAAAAGGAAGAAGCCTGGAAAGATAAGGTGGAGCTATATTGTGGAGATGCTTCAATGCCAGGCTAAGGAGTTTGTATTTTATCTTAAAGGCAAGAGCAAACCTTTAAGATATTTTTTAGCCAAAGTCAGGGAGATCAAATTAATTCACCAGGTATTTATTAAGTACCTTCTATATGCCAGACATTAGCACTGGAAATAAAGGAAGAAGCAAAAAATAATTCCTGCTGTCAAGGAGCTTATGGTCTGATGGGGAAGACAACATGCAAACAACTAATAAGAACAAGCCATATACAGTCTATATTGCAAATAATCAGTAGAGAGAAGGCACTAACATCAAGGGGGGGGGGATTAGAAAAAGCTTCTTGCAGAATGTGGGACTTTAGCTGAGACTTGGAGAAAACCAGGAAAGCCAGGAGGTAGAGACAAGGAGGGAGAGAATTTCAGGGATGGGGGAGAGTCAGTGAAAATTCACAGAGAAGGGAAAGAGAGTGTTGTGTTCGAGGAACAGTAAGGAGGCTAGTGGCACTGGATAAGAGAGTACATGGAAGAGAAGAGAGTGAGGTATAAGCTGTAATTCTCACCTGATGAGACACCTGAAGACCCATGCCAAGGAGATTTTGTATCAGGTATCCCTGAAACCCTTACTTGGCCAAGATACAAACCAAAGCCCAAACTTTGCCCAACACTTTGAGCCACCCAGAGAGATCTTTGCTGGGCTTGCCCACTGCCAACCTTTTTCCAGAGATCTGAAACCAAACACGATAGGGAAAGAGGTCTTATCAGGCATCCATTAAGTTCCCCATTTGTATGTCATTCTCATACTCCTCCCTGATTTTTCCTTAGCCTGTATTCTCCAAAATAAATAAAGGATAATAACTGACTTTTAAAAAGTCACATATAGACATTATAAAATATTTGGGAATCTACCTGTCAAAACAAACCCAGGAACTATACGAACACAATTACAAAATACTTTTCACATAAATAAAGTCAGATCTAAACAATTGGAAAAACATCCGTTGCTCATGGGTAGGCCAAGCTAATATAATAAAAATGACAATTCTGCCTAAATTAATTTACTTATTCAGTGTCATACCAATCAAGCTACTAAAAATTATTTTATAGAACTAGAAAAAATAACAAAATTCATCAGGAAGAACAAAAGTTCCAAAATATCAAGGGAATTAATGAAAAGAAATGCTAGGGAAGGTGGCCTAGCCATACCAGACCTTAAATTGTATTGTAAAACAGCAATCACCAAAGCTACTTGGTACTAGCTAAGAAATACAGTGGTGGATCAGTGGAATAGGTTAGGTACACAAGATACAGTAGTCTTTGACTATAGTGCTCCACTATTTGATAAACCCAAAGACCCCAGCTTCTGGGACAAGAACTCACTATTTGACAAAAACCTGCTGGGAAAACTGGAAAATAGTATGGCAGAAACTGTGCATGGACCAATATCTTACAGTGCATACCAAAATAAAGTCAAAGTGGGTATGTGGCTTAGATATAAAGGCTGGTAACAAGAGAAAGAAAACAGCATGAAATGCAAAATGGATAATTTTAATTGCATTAAATTGAAAATTTTTGCCCAAACAAAGCCAATACAACCAAGATTAGGATGAAAGCATAAAATTGGGAAAGAATTTTTACAACCAGTATCTCTGATAAAGGCCTCATTTCTAAAACATAGAGAACTGAGTCACATTTATAAGTCATTCTGTAATTGAAAAATGGTCAAAGGATATGAACAGGCAGTTTTCAGAGGAAGAACTTAAAGCTATTTATAATTGGGGCAGCTAGGTGGTGGCAGTGAGTAGAGCACCAGCCCCAGAGTCAGAGAACCTGAGTTCAAATCTGACCTCAGACACTTGACACACTTATGAGCTGTGTGACCTAGGGCAAGTCACTTAACCCCAATTGCCTTGCCTTCCCCCCTCCAAAAAAAGCTATCTATAATCACATGAAAAATGCTCTAACTCTCCCTTGATTAGAGAAATGCAAATCAAAACACCTCTTAGATACCACATCATACCTATCAAATTGGTTCACATGACAAAATTACAAGTTCTGGAGAAGATGTTGGAAAAATGGAAGATTAATGCATTGTTGGTGGAGTTGTGAACTGATCCAGCCATTCTGGAGAGCACTTTGGAACTATGCCCAAAGAGCTATAAAAATGTGCATTCCCTTTGACTCAGCAATACCACTTCTAGGCCTGTATCTGAAAGAGATCATGAAAATGGAAAAAAGGCCCACCTGTATAAAAATATTTATAGCAGTTCTTTTTCTGGTGGCCAGGAACTGGAAAATGAGTGGGTTCCAATCAGTTGGGGAACGGCTGAATAAGTTGTGGTATATGAATGTAACAGAATACTATTGTGCTATAGGAAATGATGAGCAAGCAGAATTCAGAAAAACCTGGAAAGACATATATGAACTAATGCTGAGTGAAGTGAGCAGAACCCAGAGAACATTGTACACAGTAACAGCCACATTGTGTGGTGACTGACTTTGATTGACTTAGCTCTTTTCAGCAATGTAAGGACCTAAGACAACTCCAAAAGACTCATGATGGAAAATGCCACCCACATTCGGAGAAAGAACTATGGAGTCTGAATGAAGATCAAAGCATACTATTTGCTTTCTCTTTTTTTGGGGGGGGGATTTCTTTTGTTTTTTCTTTCTCATGGTTCCTGCCATTCATTCTAATTCTTCTATACAATATGACTATTGCAAAAATATGTTTAATAAGAATGTATGTGTAGAGCCTATATCAGATTGCACATCATCTTAGGGAGAAGGGAGGGGAGGGAGGTGGAGAAAATTTAAAACTTATGGAAGTGAATGTTGAAAACTAAAAATAAATAAATAATTTGTTTTAAAAAAGTCACAGATTTTAGTTTAGAAAACCCTGCTAAAATTAAATCACTTTCTTTTTCATAATATTTTATTGCTCATGTGAATTGTTACTGATATTGGAAACTGTCCTGGCCAATGGCTTAGTGTGGGATGATTCAGACAACACAGACCCAGCTGCCCCTGCACACCATTAGGATTCCAGTTGCCTAGTCTCCTTTGCACAATCTGGTCTCATTGCTTAGTAATTCCCAAGACTTCAGCACCATGCTGGGAGCCATCCTAAACACACTTAGTCAGGTGCCTGATGCTCTGACAAGCTACCACCTGCCACTTGCATCCCACTCATTGGATTTGCATTGGAGAACAAACTTGCACAAATCTGTCATTTTCTGTAATGTAAATTAAAAGCTTTACCTTTCCAGTCTATGCTTTTCCTTCCTCTGCTGTATAGTGCAGCCATTCCTACCTACTTACTGTTCCTCACAGACAGCACTCCATCTCTGTCTCTGTGCCTTTACCCAGCTTGCCCCCCATACCTAGAATGTTCACACATCTCACCTCATCTTCTTAGAATCCCTTGTTTCCTCCATGACTCAGCTCAAGTACAGCCCTCTACACAAAACAGTCCTTAATCTCCTCAACTGCTAGCACCCTCCCTCCCAGAGCTATCTTGTATTTATTTTGTGTGTATGCTATATAATTCTCTGTGTGTGTGTGTGCTGTGTATGAGAGGGGGCACATATATATACATATACACATATGTGTGTGTATATATGTATACATGTATATAAGAAGGCATGTGTACATATTTGTATAGATATAAAGATACATATAGAGAACGTATATAGATATAAATACAGATATAGATATAGATACAGATACAGACATATAGATACAATATAGATACAGACATAGACACAGAAATACAGGCATAGACATACACATAGGCAGAGATAATGATATAGATGTAATATGCTTTCCACCATAAGAATTTAAGCCCCTTGAGAGCAGGGACTATTTTGGTTTTATGCTTGTGTCTCCAGTACCTAGCATAGTGCCTCACACATAGTATGCTTTTGATAATGTTTGTTGATAGATCCATTTCATATTGTTTTCTTTCTTCATTTGTCAAATAGGGCAATTTTAAAAATTTAAAATTTTTAAAAATTGAATTTAAAATTTTTTACAGTAAGGACTTTTTTATACTATAAGCCCAATAATCTTTGGATACATTAGGTAACTACTGAAGTATCCTTGAATTGTTCAATGAGATGGTGGAAAAATTCACTTATTCCAAGTTAATTTAACACTCTAAATTATTCCTCTTTGAATAAATACAGTCTTTTCAAAAGTGGAAGACTTAAGAGATCATCTGCAATAAGACATCTCTGACATCAAAGACGTCTATTTAGCACAACACATGAAATTGTACCAGTAAATTCCAAATTAAATGTTCAGATTTAAAAACCAAAGGAAAAGTAAATGCTCCAGATTCACACTTTTCGGTAGAAGTAAACTGAGGTGTGTGTGTCTCCCAGAAGCAATAAAGTCCATAGAAGAAAGGAAAGAAGAGGACCACTTGACGTGGGGCTAGAAGGGAACTTACAAGCAATCTAGTCCACCTTCCCCCACCTCATTTTATTGATAAGAGTTGGGGCCCTGGGATTTACCTAAAGTCATATAGATAAGTAGTAGGCAGAGGATTTGAACTAAGATCCACTGCTCTGTCCACTGCAACACTGGCTATAAGAAAGGAGGGAGAGTAGAAAAGGACAGAGGAGGTAAGATGGGAGTAATAATAACATTATCATGAGGTGTCCCAAAAGTCTTTAGTCACTTAAAACTTCACTAAGATTTTTAGGCTATGCTGTATAGTATAGTTCTCTAGGGTCTCATCTGACCCTCAAAACAGCCTTATAAAGTAAGTACTACCATTGCTTTTATTTCTACTTTACAAATGAGGGAACTGAGTCTCAGAGACATTGTCATGTCTATAATCACAAAACTAGAAACTGAGCTTCAGTAACTTGCCCAAAGTCACACAACCAGTGTTGGGCAATATCAAAAGGGGGATTCCAATCCCGATCTGAGTGTCTCCTGATTCCTTCCTCTAAAAGGCAGGGTGAGGGATGGGGAGAGGAGGCTGAAGTCTAGTAGGCCTGGATGGTTTGACCTCTGCACGAGCAGACTTGTCCTTTCTCCATAGTAATGACAGGTCGTCAGTTCATCAAAGCCCTTCATACTCAAATTCACATCTAAATCACACTTGTTTCTAAATGAAACACCTCAGTAAAGAGCCACGAGGAAAGGCAGAGACAGAGGAGACACCAGTTAATTAAAGCTTCATCACTTCCCCTTCCCAGAGCTTCATTAGCTAAAACGTACCCTCTTCCCATGTTTATTTCTTGTCTGTCTCCTATAGAGATGTTTGCAGAAACTGAGCTGCATTCAGATATAATTATGAGTGTGTAAAATCCTTTCTCTCCTGTAAGGCCTTGAAAATATAGCTATGAAGGAAAGATTGCATCTGGCATGCAAAATGGTATTTTTTTGTGTTCAGATTTCTAACTCGGTGGAGTCCGCTGACTTAAATGGAATTCTTATGCCTATGGTGCTGGCTCCTCCACACTCCAGGAAGACTATTAGGTGCCAAGTCCCCAGTGGATGGGAGCACTCTAATTTCTAAGTCCTGTGCTATATGCAAAGGAATTGGTCTAGTGCCATGGACTGGGGTATCTCATTAAACATTAGTCCTTGGCAATATTCAGGACTTGGCAATAGGCATAATCACCTGTTTCTGTGTTTCCTTCCTGCCTGGAGGGTTTCCAAATGGTAGAAACATCTTGCTTTTCTTCTAGGGTTTTAAGAGATGAGTGGAAAGTCCAAGTGCCGAGCATGTCCTTCTCATCCTCAATGTTTTTCTCTTTCCTCTGTGATAATATCCCAGGAGCCAAACTATCACCTGAAATCAGACTCAAAGAATCTCCAAATTGGAGGTGACCTTAGAAGCTAACTAGTCCAACCCATATTTGAACAATAATCCCCTCTAAAATATCCCCAACAATTGCTACTCACTTCTCCTGGAAGACAAGGATGATGATTTGTGTTGGATGTATTTTATGTTACATAATCTGATGCTTTACTAATATTTTGATCCTTTCTATTTTAAAAAGATTGCAATTGTTCTCACCTCAATTTGAGGTCATGTGAAAAAATTCCCAGAGTGGCAATCTGGTTCCATCTTGCGTTATTATGAGTCAGATGATACACCGGATGCAGTGCTGGACCTAGAACCAGAAATATTTGAGTTCAAATCTGAATTCAGGCATTTATAAGTTGTGTGACTCTGAGTAAGTCCCTTGACTTCTGTCTGCTGCTGTTTCTTCATCCATAAAATTGTAATAATAATAGTACCTACTCCCACGATTATTGTCAGGATAAAACAAGATCATATTTGTAAAGTTCTTTGCAAACCATAAAGTTTGAATACTTATTTAACTAACATACTGTTTATCTTATTGTTCTATGAATTTGTCCAGGTAATATTTAAATACTTATTTTTCCTATTATATCTACTCTATTAACTACATTTTCTGAAGTTGTTCAGGGTTACTGAGCTGGCCAAACTGATTCCCAGAAGGCCTAAGGCCTAGAGCTTCAGGTCACTATGTGGAGAAAGTGCTGATTGGGCAAACTACTCACAGATTCCTTACCCCTTCTTGCCTCAAGTTACCCTCTTCCAAAGTATGTGGGTTGACCACCACTCAGTACCGATGGAGCCATATTGACATGATAAAGACATGATCCTGGAAAGATGAGCTAAACACTTTCATAATGTTTTCAACAGACTATCACCAACCAAAGCTGAAGCCATTGACCATATACCTAAGGTTGAAAGCAATCTCTCTCTAGCTGAACTTCCAACTGAATAAGAGGTTTTGAATGCCATTAGGGTTCTCTCGTGTGACAAAGTGGTGCTGATTCTATTCCAGTTGAGATTTACAAGGCAGGGGGTTCACTCCTCATACAAAGGCTGACTGAAATCTTCTGGGTTATATAGCAAGAAGAGGTTATCCCCCATGAGTTCATGAATGCTTCCCTTGTCTGTCTCTATAAAGGAAAGAGAAATAAGTTGTCTTGTGACAATCTTAGTCATTGTTGGCAAGATTCTTGCCAAAGTCCTCCTTAGTAGGCTGATCCTTCCCCTGAAAGATGGTCTACCGAGAACCAGTGTGGCTTCAGAAAGAGCCAAGGAACAGTCAACATGCTGTTTGCCACCCAACCATTCCAGGAGAAAATCCAGGAGCCGAACAGAGATCTACACAAAGCTCATTGATCTGACCTTTGATACTGTCAGATGAGGGCTTGTGGAAGATCATGGCAAAATTTGGCTGCCCAGAGAAGTTCATCAGTACTGTGTAACAGTCCCATGATGGCACGCTTACATGGGTTCTAGATAAAGGATGATGCTCTTGCATTTTTCCAGTCACCAATGGAGTGAAGCAGATCTGTGTTTGCTCCCAAGCTTGTTATCATGATGTTTTCAGTGATGTTAACAGGTATCTTCAAAGAGGACAAAAACAGTACAAAGGTCGGCTACTGAACTGATGGTAAATTATTTAACTTAAAAACGCTACAAGCCAAGACTAGAGTTGAGGGAGAATTGGTGCTTAGCTTTTTGTTCACAGATGATTGTGCACTCAATGTAGCCTCTGAGGTTGAGATGCAACAAAGTATGGATCCATTCCCAACCTGTGGTAGAGCTTTCTGAGCTTGTATTGGTCTGATCAGCCACAGTTGGACACACTATACTTTGACCCTAACATAATGATGTCATTTTGGTCCTCTTCAAGCATGAAGGATAACAACTAACCACAATCCCTCCTATATCATACCAAAACAGTAGAAGTGGAACCTGTTGCTGTGACTCCCAGGTTGGTAGGGCCAGCTGCTTTTCTCTTCAGGTAAAACTTAGGGAGGGCCAATCTTCTCAAAAGGATTCCGTGCAATCTCACTCTCAAGCATTCCTTTAAGCTTTCTTCAATCTACCTCTCAAGGAGCTTCCTACCCCAAGTTTTCCCCTCAGATTTCCCCTACCCAAAGTCTTTCTCAGGATTCCACCAATATTCCTCCCAAGGACTCCTCTAGGGGCTCTCCCAGGCCCTCTGAAATGAAACACATGCACACACACACACACACACACACACACACACACACACACAAATAAGTACCCACTCACCCACTCACACACTCACATACCCATACTCAGGCACATGGGTACATTGTTTCCACAATCCAGCTAGCAGCTTCTGTGGGGGTGAAATATCCACCCACAGCCAGCACCCAGAAAGCTGCCGGACAACACAGGCTCTTTGGATCTGCCTTAATAAGGAAAGCAAGGTTAAGGGGTTGGCAAGCTTACTTTAATTCAGCATACAAATATCATTCCCTTAGTTCAGGGGGAAAAGCCAGCACTCTGAACTTCAGAGCAAATTACAAACAAATTACAAACATCAACAGACAGACCTAATACAGATTCATAGTTACCAACATCTAGGTTCAGCCCGGGAGCTCAGAACAAGGGCTGGCCCAGAGTCACGCCACCACTGCTGCAGCAAAGAGCTCCAAGGAAGCAGAGGCCAACCCCTGGTTTTTATATCCTTTTCAGCATCAGAGGTGAGTCACACATGCGGCTCACCCACATGACCTAAAATTGTCACAAAAGAGGCAACTTAAACCCACGTGGACTAAGAGCCTCTGCTCTCCCAGACATGTACACTAGGCCCTCCCTGGAGTTAGCCCCACCTTGGGCCCCACCTTAGTTGCCAATCCACACCCACATAGGTTTTACCCCTAATAGGGGTTTGGGCCTGGGGCTTAGCACTTAGTAAGACTCAATGAAATACACTGAATTACTCAACAAAAACAAAAGCCAAACTCTTCAAGGGCACTTGTTGAACTAAGTGCTAAGGAGCCCATTTTGCTTCCCAACACATGCATCCACTTCATTGCCCTGAATTTTCTTGCTCTGTGATGCCAGAGCTTTGCTAACCTATACTAGAATATCACCTGGCAGTTGCATCACAGTAACATAAGGAAACAGTGAAGGCAAGGGCTGTATTCCTGGTATAGATACATAATAAATACAGAAGTATACTCCAAGAGAGTTGATTTGCCCACTTCATCTAGCTTTCGTTCTTGTTCGACTTAATTAGCAAACCAGTAAAATGAGACATGGGCTCTATGCATCTCCTGTATTGTTGTCGTTGTTTTTAATTGGAGGCACAGGACATTAATCAAGGTTTAGGTTGTATGTGCAAGGAATTTTCTAACCCTAGGCCAAATTGTTGCTGGGACAATGGATTTAAATCAGTACCAAATACAGGAAGTCAAAACAACTGATAATCAGCCCCAAGGTACTCCAGCTGGCTTTTGTCCGGCTGGCCTTAGCTAAATGTGGTGGCTCAAAGCCCCAGAAGCTCTGCACTGAAAGAGCTCAGTGGACCCTTGACAGAGAAGGGCTTTCTAGTCATCACGCTTAGCAGATGGAAGCTAAAACGATCAGGAAAAATGTCCTTGAAGAGATGAAGTCCAGAAGGTTATGGTAGAGAGGAATAGGGACCACTAGAACAGAGAAATGATACCCAGCAAAAATGACATGCCCAGTGGAGAATAGAAATGCAATTCCCAGTAGAGGAATACTGTGTTAACATCATTAGAGGACATTGGTAATTAAGCAAAGTCAGAGATAAGGTGTCCTAAATATACATGCACCCTGACTACACATGTCCCCTATGTGTATGCCCTCCACACATGTTACCCTGTCACATGGGTGCCTGGTGTGTGGCCTCTACATCTATTCCCTGATCGTGTACATTCTCTATGTAGGTGCCCTTCCCCATTAATGGTATGACAGACAACAAGGTATGGTCCATGTGTACATGGTGAGGGGGTGGGGGAGTCTTTTCCTATCACTATATTTTCTATGCTACTTTATTCATTGTCTCAATTCAAAATAATATATTCTTGGGGCGGCTGGTAGTTTTTTATGGGTCCCACATAGGAGAAGGTTTGTACTAGGGGCCACAGAAATCTCTTTCCTCATGGCCAACACCAAAATGGTGTTCTTGTTCTCCAATCCCTATAAGCACTACAGGCCCTGAGTGTCTCTCTCATCATTGATTTGAGGATTTAAGTTACAAATTATCATTAAGCCCCAAAAGCCATGATATAGGATAGGTTTCTTGGAAGTGGTTTGTTTATTTCTGGGCAAGGACAATTTGTCTAAGTGTGACTTTGAACCACATGAAGGCTTCTCCTCATTGTATTTATTTGAAGCTGTAAGTGAGATGCAGCCTTATCTCTTATTTCTTGAAGCAGCTTGGTAGACTGGATAGAATGATGGACTTGGTGTCAGAAAGACCAACTTTGAATCCTGTTTTAAATACTTAACTAGCTATGTGACCCTGGGTTTCTTTGTATGTTAAATGAGGATAATAAATAGCACCCATTTCATAGAGTTGTTGTGAGGACTCAATGAGATAAAATATGTAAATATACATGTAAATATTATATAGCTGTATATATACATATATGTATAAAGCTGTTACAGGACTTAAAGTGCTATTTAAATTTTAGCTGTTTTTGCTATTGCCTGGAAATAGCCAGTGTATATTTGGTAGCCAAAAGTTATATATTTTAATTACTTAAAAGAGAAGCAAGAAAACATACTTAATTAGACATCAGAAGACTTGGGTTCCAGTTCTGGCATTGTCATTGGAAGACTTTGTGGACACTTTGCATCTCCCAGTCTCTGGTTCCTCTTCTAAAAATGGTAATGATAAAGTCTTCCCAGCCTACCTCACAGGATGGTTGCAAGGACACATAATAGCATGCATAGGGTAGCTCATCAGATCATAGATTTAGAGCTAGAAAGTACCTTAGAGTACAATCCTATCATTTTATAGACAAGGAAACTGAAGCCCAGAGAGGTTAGGTAACTTGCCCAGGGTCACATAAGTAGTAAATGCTGAGATATATCCAACACCGCTAAGTCAAAGGGATGATCGTAATCATTATAATCATAAAAATAATTCACATTTGTGAGAGCTTTAGAATTTTAGAATGTTTGGCTTCCCTGGCTTCTCTCAGGACAGCTCAGATCCCACATTCTATAGGAGATCTTTCTACACCCCCCACTCCCCTACCCCATGGTGCCCTTGTGAGATTCCATATATTTATAATGTATGTATCTTGTACGTATGTATGTATTTTACAAATTTTCTCCCCCATTAGAATGAAAGCTCCTTGAAGGCAGAGACAGCATTTTTGCATTTCTTTGTATCCCCTAAGGCTGACATATAGTAAGCGATTGATTATTTAATTTGATCCTTAGAACCAGTATGTGCAAAAGGCACAGTAGGTACTATTATTTCCCTTTTAGAGACAAAGAAACTGAGGCTCAGATAGCTAAATCACTTAATCAAGGTCAGAAGGTAAGTACAACCTACAATTGGGACTTTCACTCAGGCATGTAGACATCTATCCCATTGCTCTTGCCATTCATCCAGGCTGCTTCTTATTGTTGTCAGCTAGATCTTCTCTGCCTTTCCTTGCCTCTGTCTCTTTGTCTCTGTCTCTCTCTGTATGTCTCTCTGTACTTCTCTCTCTGTCTCTGTTTCTCTCTCTCAATCTCTCCCTCCAGCTGTGTGGACTTAGTCTGTCTGGCAATCTCTGCCACACTACCATATCTATCTTAATGAAAAGGAGAAAATACGAGGGATTTGAGATTCTTGATATGGACATTGGATGAAAGACTTTCCACTTAACTTTTCCTGAGACGGAGGGTCAATAAGTTAGAAGCTTATGGAGAAAATAATGAGCAAAGGGAGAATTTTATACCCTGGAATAAAGTAAAGCACCAGGCAACAGCTAATTTCTCAGAACTTCTTTTCATTGTAACTCAAAATGTGACAAATAAAAGGGAGTACATTCTGGGTGCAGTGCCCTTTCAAGAGACCTGTGAAAACAAAGCAGGTGGTGATTTCAGAGGATTATGTGCGTGTTTGTAAGAGCATCACTGTCACTACCAGGGCTGGAAGGGCAGTGGATAGAATTGGCCTTAATTTCATATAAAAAAAAGAAAGACAAAAACCCCTAAACTAGCTAATTATTATCATCATTTAAGATTTTTCTAATCACTGACAGGAGCTAAAGCTAAATGCTCTCCAGGGCTGGTCATAGAAACCAAGAAGGAAAATCCTGCTTTTTCTTCCTCTCAAAGCTTGGCTGGTCAGTATGTCTGAGAAAAATGTGATCTGCAAACCCAACAGAATTCATTCTAAAACTCTGCTCTGAGGGGTTGAGGAAGATAGCCCAGGAAAGAAAAAGCTCAAAGAAGCCATAGGGGTTCTTCCTCAAGGCTCTGAAATTCCACAGAAATGATGTACTAGAGAGAATTAAGATGGGAAGGATAATTTATGGGGCAGAGAAAATGTCTGCCTGAAAGGCATTGCTTCTACAAAAGCATTCTGCTCTGCTTAAGGTTCTAAACACACAGAAGATTCAGTTTTATAGTAAATGCTTCAATCCTTTTACCATTCTTCTTTCTCACTTGGACCCTTCTTTACCCGAGTAACAAGGGAGAATAGAAAAGTATTGGGTGAGGCTTATCTGTGATGGAAACTGGTGGGGAGAAAGGGAAAGGGGAGTAAGAGCCAGAGGAAAGTTAGTGGTGGCAAATCAGGAGAAGAGGAAGACCCTGGATATTTGGGTCTCATTCATCATGAATGGGCAATAGGACACTAAAAAATTCAAGACAACAATGGAGAATTACTCTCACCTTGCCAAAGAACCTAATTGACCAGGTTATCATACTACAGAGCTGGGATGCCAAGAGAATTGAAAGAATATTGCAGAAAAAGAGATTTTTTTAAAAAAAAAATCTCCCTGCTATTCTACCTCCATGGAGGGCCTAGAGAGAAATTATAGTGATGTGGAGTGAGGGAGAAGGAAAGAGGTTGTATTGTACCAAGAGCCTCCATAGTTGAAAATACAAGTCATGGGGGGAGGAGGAGTTTACCAATTTTTTGCCAATTCAGTATTTCCGTTTTACCTTTGTAATGAGGCCTTATGTGTGGCCCAGGGCCATCCATCCAGCATGTAACAGGTATATTCTGTCTGGGGTATAATAGACATCTCTAGTCTCTTCTCCTCAAATCTTTCTCAGAGATAGACTTTAATTCCTTCCAGGAGTGGAAGCAAGAAGCTGGGCCACTCAGCCCTCTTCAGAGAAAAGGAGTACCAGACTAGAATTATATCTGTCTGCCCCTTAAATGATACTAGTCTAGTATTGGGGATATGATCAGATTCAGTCTAACTTCTGGTCACTGTTTGAATTTTTAGGGGGGAGTGGGACCTAAAGCTTTATATCTGAAGTTTGATTCCCTTCCCCTCTAAATATCAGTTCCAAGGTACACACACATAGTGAATAGCAAAGAAACCCATTTATCTAAATCTGTAGCAAAACAAGAATCAGAGAAGGTATACATAAGAAAATATATACCAGACAATACAGAGTGAAGGAGCTCTCCCACTGGGCTTGAGGTAACTCTGCTCAACCAAAAGAGAGTGTTCTAGATGTCACCCAAGTGTAGAAAGCTGTGGATAGAGATATGATGGAAACTGCCAGCTCCTCTTGTCTTCCTAGAGTCTTTTTCTTCAACAGCCTCAAGTGGCATTGACCACTTCCATTTTCCATCTCAAAGCTAGAAGCTGGAAATACCCAGAGAATTCAACCTTCAAAGAAGACTTAAGGAGGCTAGAGTTCTCCTGCTCTAACAAACTCCCCTCTGCTCCTCACCCAGGGCAGGGAATTCATCTCCACCAATAAGGAGAGAATTCCATTCTAATGGCCTCTGAGACAGGACTAAGATCTTTTTTCTTAAAACTTTTTTTCTGTGTTGTGATAAGCAGCAGGCTTACAAGTAAATGAAGGAATGAATGAAAAAGTACTTATTAATCACTTTCTATATGCCAAACACTTTTCTAAACATGAATACAAAATACTAACACAAGGGCGAAAATGAGACAATCCTTGCCCTCAAGAAGCTCAGGTTCTGATGGGGGAGAGGGGAAGAAACACTTATAAGGAACTGATGTTCAGTGTGGCGTGTTTTGGTTTGGTAAGTAAGAGGGCAATGAGCGGAGTCATCATAAACAGATTGACATACTTTTTCTCATATAAATGGCAATATTGATTTGATTATGATTCCAGAGATGAAAAGGGGAGTAGGGAAAGTACTTACATATGACAAGGCCTGTGAGAAGATGGCCTGTGTATCGAACGAAGCATGGCTAGAGCCTAATCAGTTTTGTTGAGTCATGAGAATCACTTACCGATATGGACAGTGCAGACTCCAGAGTGGGAATTCCAGAGTTTAAAGGATTAAGTCTCTGAGGCTTGTGGTCTCTGGTCTTTCATAGTCTCTGTTCTAGAGGATGTAGTGTCAAGGCAGATGGCATAAAAGAAAGCTATCTTTGGTCAGGATTGGAGGGAGGAAGAGGAGAATTCTAGAGAGTCAGATTCTATATGCTGGGCATATAAAAAGATAGTTCCCTGAGCTTCTTGGATAGAGACTACAAACCAAGAGGGCGAGAAAATGCCAAAAACAACACAACTATCACCATCCTCAGTATACATGGGCCCTTCATATGATGAAGGCCTCTAACGCAATGGTACTTCTATGCTTTTCCTTATAAAATACGGGAACATGATTGAACTTTGTGGAAGAGAGACAAACATTCTATCTGGAAGATCAATGTGCATTCTGTTATGAATGGCTTTAGTGTCTGTGAAGGGTAAGAGTGAGGAGGGGATTGCTTGTGAGCTACAGGTCTATCTCACAGTTCTTCATTCCTTGAAGCTCAAAATACTCTGATAGATTTCATTTGCTATCAAGAAAGATTAACAATGGTTCATATAAGGCATGAGCATCCAGTGAGACTCCCCCTTCCAGAACTGTCAGATGAAACCATTGTCATCAAATAAGTGATCCTGAGCTAAACTTCCTTAAGCCATGATCTCCCTCACCATAAGTCTGAGTGGCTTGGAAGGGATTTTTTTTTGCCCAGGATATACATTAGCCACTTGTGAAGACAGATCATCCCAAAGTTCTTTCTACAGATCACTAATCTCACACCTCTAAGAGATTGTCTCAGCTCCCTATTTAGGCCATTTTGCCTAACTTCTTTTTCTTCATCAACAAGTGTTGTACTCTCTCCCTACTGCAGAACTAACCACCAGTAGAACATAATTTCTAATGACAGAAACTCTTTTTTATTTGGTCTTTGTGTCTCTCACGCCCAGCGCATAGCCTTGCACATAGTAGGCAAAGTTGTAATGGATTGGATTGGTGGAGATTATAATACCTGGCTATCCTTCCTTGTAGAATTGCTCTGAGGCTTAACCACATGACATAAAATTCCTCGCTGAAGTTCAGAGTCAGGGTGCTCTAAAACCCTACGTAGAGTTAGAAAATGCATTTCTGGAGGGCAGGGACTATATCATGAGTTTGTGTCCCCTGTGCTTAGCATGCGGCACACACTTGGGCTCCTGATAAGTATTTGTTGATTGATTTATTACATAGCTTCTAAATGATATTATCTATAAGACTATGCTCCTCTTTGTGTATTTTCACCTTTCCCTGAGAGCTCCTGCCTCCTAGATCCATATTTCTAGGTGATATGTATTCTTTTCTATCACTCCAGAGCCTAGGGCAACTTCTCACTATAGAACAGACAGAGGTCCCTGGTCTCACCTCATAGGATCATAGATTTAAGGTTGGAAGGACTTCAGAAATCATCCCACAGATGAGGATACTGAGGCCCAGAGGGATTAAGTGACTTGCCCCAAATTATTTAGTTTTGAGTCAGGATCTGAACCCAGCTCTTTCTGACTCCAAGGCTCATGTTCTATTACACTACACTGTTTCGCCTTGGAAGCTGAGTGTGCAAAGTGTTTCTGTTGACTGGAGATGGTATTAACAGAGGGTAGAGATTTTGAAAAAATGGAAAGAATGTCCTGGCATACAGATTCAAGCTATTTTGCTGACTTCTGAGCTAGATTTTTTTAAAGTTCCCTCCCTCAAAGAAAGCACAGCAGGACCCAAGCTATTGGTGTTAGGGAATTTCATCTTTCTGACCTCTGGCAACAGCATAAAAATCCCATTGAGAAAACTCAATTCCCACCTTTTAGAGGACTCATTTCCCTCCTTTACTTACATTCTAGGGGAGGCCATGGTTATACCAGGACGAGAAGATGATAAGATGGCAACAGGAACAGCAGCTCAAGCCAGCTCACCCACCAACCTCCAGAGCAGTCAGTCAGATAAAAAATATTTATTAAGTGCCTACTATGTTGCAGGCACTATGCTAAGCACTTGGGATACAAAAAAGCAAAAGATAGTCCTTGACCTCAAGGACCTTGAAATGGAGAGATGGCTTATTTGGACTCCTTCTTTAAATGGAGGTTCCGGGAGGAGAGGTCTCCACTCTCCAATAAGAAGGAAGGACCCCAGGGACAGAGGGTACTGACAAGATGTGAGTCCCAGGGCTGGCATGATCTTGCAGGATACAGAGGTTCCTGAGACATGGTCCAAATTTATTCTCCAGGTGGAGAATAAAGAAGTAACCCTTGAAGGACACACCCTGTGTTTTGCTTTTCAGATTCATGGTGATATTGACAAACACATTCATCCATCCATTGGTAAAATAATGAACAGACCCAGATTCTGGAGGAGCAAAGAGCCAGTGAGCACATAGCTGTCAAGGGAGGTAGGCTATCTGCTCCATTAGACACTTATAAATAGCAAAGGCGACATATATCAGGAGGACTTAGTGGCTTTCCCTTAGAGGCTGGAGGTATCTCCTTGAGTGCCCTTGGGGCAGAAGGGAGCAGAAGTCCTGTACACTCTTCATCCACTGGTCATCTTCCCTTCTGGAAAGAAAGTGTGAAAAACCTTGAACAATGAAATTCTTACCACTTGAATGTTTGCCCCTTTTTGTCATGTGACATCTGACTTACATCAGATCCTCATCGTCCTTGCTATTGATGCACCGTGATGTCAAGGGAGTAATGCAGAAGATGGGGCAACCTTGCAGCTGACCGAACTGGAGAAGAAGAAGAAGAAGAAGAAGAAGAAGAAGAAGAAGAAGAAGAAGAAGAAGAAGAAGAAGAAGAAGAAGAAGAAGAAGAAGAAGAAGAAGACAGTAACTTCTCTGCAGACAAGACAGCTCCTTCCGTAAGGACAAGAACTGTGGCATTTTTTTCATCTTTCCATCCCCAGCCAATAATACCTAGGGTGGAGAACTGACAGCAGAGTCAGGAAGAGCTGAGTTCCAAACATGCCTCTAACACATGCTGGCTGCATGACCTTAGACAAGGATGTATCTCTGTGCATCCATGTAGTGCTCCTTAAAGCTATACATTACAGAATAGTTCTTGATCTATATTAGTAGAGAAAGTTTCCTTGCTTTCTTAGAGTTCACAACACTAATGAAATCACAAGTATGGACAAAAAGAGAGAGAGAGAGATCCCCTAGCACAATGCCTAACACATACTAGGAGTTTAATAAATGCTAATTGAGTTTACTGGGCTGAGTTGAACAATTCTTGGGCATCATTTAATCAAGGCCATTAGAAATAAAAATACAACCTGACAGCATAAGCTCTCTCTTCTGGGACATGGTGCTTTCAGTAGAGACTGAATAATCAGGTTGGCAAAGGAGGAAATCATTTGTAACAATAAATTGGGAATTCTATCTTTGAATCTCTCCTTCTCAGGTAAGCTGCTCTCACTGACCTGCCCTCCTGGGTTCAATATCCCAGGCTCCCTTTCTGCCTTTCCAGTGTTTAGTTCATGCCCTACCCATCAGCCCAGCAGGCAGGTGCTGACAGGTTAGCAAGGACGGAAAAACGGAAAAGCATCATTAATATAAGCAGCCTTTATTTTACTTAAGATACATAGCCTGCCACCTTATGGAGTCTTTGAGGCAGTTGACACAAAAACTGCAAGGTGGTCCATTTAATTATATGCCAACATTTATATGAAGGAAGCAGAAGGAGGAGATACTGTCAGGCACCAGAATTAAGCAGATCTGCAGGATGGGTGATATATCTGGCTCTAAGTCATGGCCAAAGGGAAACATGAAAGGTTGCATATTTTCAGTTTATTATCAAGGAAACCATATTGTGTTGTCTCTTCCCAGAAATGAAACTCTGTTCTGATCTACCAACACTATCACAGAAACCATCTGTCCCCCTGCTCAGTATCCATCCCCCAAACTCCATCTACAAAGGTTTCTAAAGTCCACAGCAGCTCAGAGCCTAGGCTTCTAGGTTTCCTAATATTCATTCAGTGGGATCTGGCAATGACTTCCCAGTAGCATCCACTCTGCCACAGGTGAACTGCGGGACTATAGGTCTTTTAATATATGCCAGATTCTCCTCTCCTCCCCTCTTCGTAAGATTTCATTAAAATACCTTCCTGCAATATGTATTCAGTCTGTTACACCAAGTGCTCTAACATTCTTCCCTTGCAAGCTGTCTTTATACACCATCAGAGGGTGATTGGTAAGCATCTATTTAGAAAGTACATTGCTGAACTGAGAAAACCCTGTCAAAACACCTCAGTTTCTGGGACAGAAATACTAATGCTTAGAAACAGGCCAAAATAGGCCTCACACAGGCAGGACCCTGATTGCTGCATTCCTGGGGATCTGGGAATATCTCCCACGGCCTGGGAAAGCTTAAAATGAAGCCGAGAGAAATTAAAAAATTAACTAAGTTCCAGCACACATCTTTTACATTTGTCAATGTCTCTCTTCTTAGTGTGAAGCATTCTGGGTTTCACTGCAGTCTCACTAGAAAGTCAATGCCTGGTTTCAAATCACCCTCTTTAGATGATTCTGGAAACAAACTCTCAAGTATTCAGAAAACACAGGACAGGAAGGTAAGTTAATCCTACTATATCCTAGACAATGGAAGCTATCTTTCACCACTCAGGTTTCTGTCATTACTGCTGGGTGTGTTTGGAATTCCAAATTATCTATAAATCAGGACCTTTCCAAAAATCTCAATTTCATTGATAATTATAATGATGATGATGATAATTTTATGGTGGTTTAAGGTATACCAAGTTCTTTTTAGTTATCATTAAAGCCTTACAATAACCTTGTAGAATAGGTACTGCAGACCATTCTTATTCTTATTTTACAAGATGAGGAAAGTTAAGGTCAAAGAGGCTTTAAGGGACTTATCCATGGTTATATTGCTAACAACTGTCAGAAATGGGAGTTGAACCCAAGACCTAGTGATACTAAGAAGAGTATTCTTATCATACGTCTTTCTCCTCCCAAAGGTAAAGGCAACCTCAAGGTCAAAAAAAGAAATAATTTTACTGAAGATCAAGTTTGGGAAACTGATTAGTCTAATTGGGAATTAGGCTAATTAGTCTAATTTGAGAACTAATTAGTCCTTTTTCTGCCTCTGTTCTCCAGCCTCTGATAACCCAATGGCCTGGTTTCCCCAGCTCCCTTCAGTAGCCATGGTTTGCATAAGCATAGTTGCTTAGATGGCCTGTTATTAAGTGGTAGCCTGGTCCCCAGCTCCCTTACATCTCTGTGATTAGCTGCAATTGGTTTTCTTTTTTAATTAATTTTTAGTTTTCAACATTCACTTTTATGATTTTGAGTTCTAAAATTTTCCCCCTCCCTCTCCTCCCTCCTCCCCAAGATGGCATGCAATCTGATGTAGGCTATACGTGTACAATCATGTTAAACATGTTTCTACATTAGTCATGTTGTGAAAGAAGAGTCAGTACAAAAGAGAAAAACCATGTGAAAGAAAAATAAAGTGAAAATAGTATGCTTCAATCTGTATTCAGATTCCACACTTCTTTCTCTGGATATGGATAGCATTTTCCATCATGAGTCTTTTGGAATTGTCTTGGAACATTGCATTGCTGAGAAGAGCTAAGGCTATTGAAGTTGGTCATCATACAATATTTCTGTTACTGTGTACAATGTTCTCCTAGTTCTGCTCACTTCACTCAGCATCAGTTCACATAAGTCTTTCCAGGTTTTTCTGAAGTCTACCTGCTCATTATTTCTTATAGCACATTCCATTACATTCATATATCACAACTTGGTCAGCCATTCCCCAGTTGATGGACATACCCTCAATTTCCAATTCTTTGTCACCACAAAAAGAGCTGCTACAAATATTTTTGTACATGTGGGTCCTTTCCCCTCTTTGATGTTCTCTTTGTGATACAGACCTAGTAGTGGTATTGCTGGATCAAAGGGTATACACAGTTTTATAGCCCTTTGGGCATAGTTCCAAATTGCTCTCCAGAATGGTTGGATCAGTTCACAACTCCACCAACAATACATTAGTGTTCCAATTTTCCCAATTTTCTCCAAAATTTTCCATATAGTTTTTGATGAATATTTACGTGATAACGAGAATAACTATCATCAGGAATACTTGGGGTTTTTACTTCCTGAGAGGAAGATTGGGATTAAAGAGAAAGAGTCTCAGGCCCCTTGGGAACATACAAATAGTACTATGCTTTGTGTTTCTAGTGAAAGCTGTAGTCATTCTTAGATTTATTGGAAAGCACAACTTGTAGAGGATTCTGGGATTCAGAAGCAGCTCTAACCCGCCAGATTGCCAAAGATTGTTAAACTTTCAACATGTGCATTTACACCTCAGAAATAAGCAATTGCCATAAATCAGGGCTTGAATGATCATTTTGTCAATTGTCTAGACTTAATAAAGTATTAGTAATGTGGTTTAAACTTGAAAGTGTGTGCTCCCAAGAACCTGGTGGTTAAACATGTAGCAGTATATCCCTGTATTTCTCTGTAAATAGTATTTGAGCTCAGCAGGAGGGCAGTAGGAGGCTCAGAGACTGAAGTCATGACCAGACTGGAGGCCTTTTGATTGGAGACTAATAATAGTAATAATAACTGGCATTTGTATAACACTTTAAAGTTTTTTTAAAATAAGTATTATTAAGCACCTGCTATGTGCTATGCCATGTGCTAAACACTTTACATGTATCTCACAATGACCCTGGTGCTATTATCATCCCAATTTTACAGTTGAGGAAACTGAGACCAACCATACCTAAGTTGGATATGACTTGGCCAGGGTCACATAGCTACTAAAATGTCTGAGGACAGATTTGACAACTCAAGTCTTCCTGATTCCAAGTCCAGAGTTCTATTTACTGAGCCACTTGGCTGCAAAATGTTTTACGCCCAATAGCTCATTTGAGTCTCATTATGCTCCTGGGGGCCTTTCTAACCACAAGTGCTACACTCACCAGAATTCTGTGCTTTGAGGTATCCTGGACCGCTGTGAGTTAGTGTAAGTGCACCAAATGGTGAAGATGGGAGTGGGGAGCAGAAAAGGGGAGTGATGGTGCTAAAACCAGACTATCTTATGTTAATTTTTGGTCCAGTTCTGTGATTTCATCAATGTTGGGAGTTCCTGGTGTGCAAACTACCTCTGATGAAGCAGATTGGCAACTCACTTATAATTTACAGTCTTAGAGAGTTGCTAGGACACTGGGAAGTAAAGTGACTAGTCCATGGCCACACTGGCAGTATATGTCAGAAACAACACTTGAATTCAGGATTTCCTGATTCTAAAGACAACCTGTGCTCCATTGACACCTGTGCTGCCTGTTGAGGGCTCTCTCTCTCTCTCTCACGCACACACACACACACACACACACACACACACACACACACACACATACACTTACTAAATTATCTCCGTCTCTCCCCACACCCTCACCCTCACTCTCACTGAGGCAAAATTTTGGACTGTCCCCTCTTCCTTCCATACCCAACCTTATCTGGCTGTTTTGTTTTGGCTTCTCTCACCACTTCTAGGTGGCCCTTGAGGTGAGTTTTAACCAGATTTCATCTGCAATGAGATAGGGGAATGATAGCACGCATATCTTCAAGGAGAAAGAGGTCAGCTTATCAAATAAATGCAATGGCTGTCCTGAGTCAAGGCCCTAGAAAAACATCTCCATTCTTAATCTGTAACCTCAGCCAAAGGTAGGACACAGGGAATGCACTAGATGAGTATTCTTCCATGCCTCACAGGACTGACCAGGGCTAATGGTTTCAATGACTTCAACAATACATTTACTGGTTTCAGATGTCTCAGAGGAACTTCACTTTCTGTCTGGCCCTTTAAAAATAATAATAATTCAGGGCAAAGGGAAAAAAATCTGTTGAAGGTCAAAGTGATTGCTAGCACACTTTCAGTGGGAAAGTGGAATAATAAACACTCAATTAAGATTAATGGACTTTCACTTGGTCTCTATTTTCTCTCCTTCAAAAAAAATCAATCCCCAGTGAGGCAGAAGAATTGAGTTTCCCAAGATAGGACCAGGCCAGTACCACCTTGTTCATAATATTCATAACTAAAAGGATTCAGGAATGACTCCCCACCCCACCCCACCCCAACACTTCATGAATTCTGCAGGTGATACTGGCCACCAGGACCAAAGAAGGTTCAAAAGGAATAGAGAGCAGGAGGGAAGGGGCAGAAAAGCTCCCACAAAGCTAGATGGTTGCTGAGGGCAGTCACAGGCAAGAGAAAGTAGGTCACCTTTCAAGAGAGAATTTATTTTTAATGTCTTATTGATGGTCTTTTCTTTTTCTATATCACTATCACTTCCCAATGTTTCACTGCCTCCCTTGCGATCCTACTTGGTGATAAATAAATACCCTCAAGCAAAAGAAAATCAATATATTAGACAGGAAAATGTATGTGTCATTCCACACCCCTAGTACACCTCTACTGAGAGGTGGCAGTAATGCTTCACCATCAGCTCTCTAAAATCCCGTCTAGACATTGAACCGACCAAAGTTCAGAATTCTTTCAATGTTATTTCCTTTACACTTTGTAATTCTTAATGCAAATTGTTCTCCTCATTCTGTTTCCTTTATTCTTCATCAGTTCATACAAGTATTCCCAAGTTTCTCTCAGTTCTTTATACCATTACTTAACAAGAAGGGGCAATTTTCAGAGCAAAAGAATAGGGCTGCAATAGCCTTTTGATACTAGGTCTTAAAATTAGTGTTTTCTCCAAACTTGGGTGAAGCCAATAGGGAATAAAACCAATTTATCACCTAATAGAGGTAATAAACAATGGCTTCCTTGTCAAGATTAATTCTAATTAAGGTTGAGATTTTAAGGACAAATTTCTGAAAGAAGTACTTAACGGACAGAAATGAATAAATCTAGACATGTACTTTGCAATTCCCATGGGAATCCACAGCCCGAGTGCTTCCACTTGGTAAGCTGAGTATTCTTCCCTTAAAGACATATGTTGTCATTCCCTTACCTCATATCACCATATCATGCCATATCAAACCATGTTGGGAACATTCAGATTTAAGCAGAAATCTCAGGGGAACCAATATGTCTAGTTCTACAAAAGCTTCAAGAAATGCACATGCCACCAGAAATGATGCCATAGGATTTGACATATGTAGGGTGACATTTGGGTAAGAACTTCAGTGGATTATCATTCAATTGACCAACTTTTTTTAAGCATAATTTTTTTTATTTTATAAATTTAATTTAATATATTTAGTTTTCAGCATTGATTTTCACAGAAGTTTGAATTACAAATTTTCTCCCCATTTCTACCCTCCTCCCACTCCAAGATGGCATATAATCTGGTTGCCCTGTTCCCTAGTCTGCCCTCCCATCTGCCACCCCACTGCCCTCCCATTTGTCACCCCACTACCCTCAGATCCCCTTTTCCTTTCATTTCTTGTAGGGCAAGATAAATTTCTATGCCCTATTGCCTGTGTATCTTATTTTCTTCTTGCCTGCAAAAATTTTTTTTGTTTTTGAACATCTACTTTTTAAAACTTTGAGTTCCAAATTCTCTCCCCTCTTCCCTTCCCACCCACTCTCCCTAAGAAGTCCAGCAATTCAACATGGGCCACATGAGGATCATTATGTATAACCCTTCCACAATACTCATGTTGTGAAAGACTAACTATATTTTGCTTCTTCCTAACCTATCCCCCTTTATTAAATTTTCTCCCTTGACCCTGTCCCTTTTTGAAAGTGTTTGTTTTTGATTATCTCCACCCCCATCTGCCCTCCCTTCT
>CM053625.1:135757236-135784943 GCA_028646595.1 Phalanger gymnotis | reverse complement strand
CCCAAGAGGTGGGCCTGGGGCCAGAAGCAACTGCAGCTGTAGTTCTGTAGCTGCCCCACCTCCGCTGCCCCCAGGGTGGTGGCTGAACCGCAAACTTCCTGTCCCCAGCAGCTTTTCCCACTAACTTACTCTGTTGTCTTTGGTGTTTGTGGGTTGAGAAGTCTGGTAACTGCTGCAGCTCACTGATTCAGGGTGCTAGGGCATGCTGCACCCGGCTCCTGGTCTCATTGGTGCGCACTGCCCATGCTGAGCTTTGCTCCGCTCAGCTCTGCTCCCCTCTGCTCCCAGCTCCGTGCAGGATAGACCTTACCCAGAGACTATCCAGGCTGTCCTGGGCTAGAGCCCTGCTTCCCTCTGCTACCCTGTGGGTTCTGTAGTTCTAGAATTGGTTCAGAACCATTTTTTATCGGTTTTTGGAGGGACTTGGCAGGGGGCTCATGCTAGTCTCTGCTTTCCAGCTGCCATCTTGGCTCTGCCCCCTCAATTGATCAACTTTCATTAAGTGCCTGCTATATATTAGGTAGTCCTCAAGGGGTTAAAACATCACCAAAGAGTGACTGGGATTCTATAAAGATAATATTCAATAAGCTACTGAACAAAGCTGAAGGAAATCCCATAACCTTGACAAATGGGTACATTACAAATCCATGTTATCCAACCTCAACTGTAGCAAGACAGTCCTTTTGTTCCTCCCTAATTGATTTCCTTATCTCACTCCCCACAGAAACTATTCCAAACCTTCTCTTCCCTCCTAAAATCTTCCCATACTCCCTTCTCCCTTTCTCAGCTTAGAACTTTGCCTCTTTACTGAAAAAAAAAACAGAGATAGATATGCGCCTATCTCCTTTTCCCACTCTATTATTCTCAAAACTGCTTAACTTCCATTCTTTTCCTCCTTTCTTCCTTTCTCTGAAAAGGAGGCGGACCTTCTCCTTGTCAAGGCCAACCCCTCTACCCATGTATTTGATCTTATTCCCTCCTGTCTCTCTACCAGATTGCATCTTCAATCATCCCTCCTCTCTTAAGAATTTTCTACTTCTAGCTATCAATTGGTTCTTTTCCTGCTGCCTTAAAACATTCCCAAGTCTCCCCATCCTTAAAAAATACTAACCCCTAAGCTATCATCTATATCTCTTCTCTCTATATTTCTCTACCAAATTTCTTGAAAAAGCTGTCTACGCTTGCTGCTTCCACTTTCTCTCCTTTCTCTCACTCCTCAATCCTTTTCAGTCAAGCTTTTGACCTCAACATTCAACTGAAACTGCTCTCCTCAAGATTACCAGTGATATCTCTCTCCCTCACTCTTTCTGCAATCAGAGTTAAGTGACTTGCCCAGGATCACACAGCTAGTAAGTGTCTGAGGTCAAATTTGGACTCAGGTCCTCCTGACTCCAAGACTAGTGCTCTATCTACTGAGCCACTTGGCTGCCCCTACAGTGATCTCTTAATTGCCAAATGTCATAATGTTATCTTTTCTTAAGGCTAATCCTTCTCAGTCTATCTCCTGCATTTGACACTTGTAACCATCTTCTCCTCCTGAATACCTTTTCCTCTGGATTTCTATGAAACTACTTCCTCCTGGTTTGCTCCCTACTTATATGACCACTCCCCCTAATCGGGAGTGTTTCCCTGGGCTTTCTCTCTATCTCTGTCTCTGTCAGTCTGTCTGTCTGTCTCTGCGTGTGTCTGTCTCTCTCTGTGTGTCTGTGTCTGTCTCTGTTGGTCTGTCTGTCTCTGTCTGTCTCAAACTGAGGCTAAGAAAGACATGCCCAGTGTCACACATCTAGTAAATGACCGAGTCAGGATTTGAACTCAAGTCTGATTTGAACTCCAAGTCTGATACTCAATCTACTACACCATCTAGCTGGCCATATTTTCTAATGGATAGAATGTTGGACCACCATTCAGGAATATCTGGGTTCACATACAGACTTTTGACATTTTACTCCAGGCAAGTCAATTAGTCACTCTGAGCCTCAGTCTTTTTACCTCTAAATAGAGATAATGATACCTGTTATATCTATCTCATAGGGTTGCTGTGAGGATGAAATAAGATAATATGTAGAATAATTTGCAAACTTAAAATCGCTATGTAAATATCAGTGTTTTATTATTAGAATGTAAGCTACTAACTAATGGAGTCTGAATGCATATTGAAGCATACTTTTTAAACTTTATTATTCTTAGATTGTTGTATTTTTTTGGTCTGCATGTTCTTTTGTATATGGCTAATATGGAAATGTCTTGCTCGACTGCACATGTATAATCTATATCAAATGGCTTGCATTCTCAAGGAGAGGGAAGGGGAAGGATGGAGATAATTTAAAATAGTAAAAAATTTTAAAAACTGATTGCTAAAATGTTTGTTTACATGTAATTGAGAAAAATAAAATTAAAAAAGGAAAGGACAAGGAGGATGCTTTCAGAATAACCTGGGAAAACTTACATGAACTAATTCAAAGTAAAATGAGCAGAACAAGGAGAACATTGTACATAGTAACACTAACTGTGAATGACTTAGCTATTCTCAGCAATACAATGATCCAGAACAATTCAGAAGGACTTACAATGAAAAATACTACCTATCTCCAGAGAAAGAACTAGTTGAGTATGAATGCAGATTGAAATATACTTTTCAAACGTTCTTTATTATCTTTGGGGGGATTGGTCTGTACTTTCTTTTGCAACATGGGTGATATGGAAATATTTTGTACGACCACACATGTGTAGACAATATTGAATGGCTTGCCTTCTCTGAGAAGGGTAGGGGAGAGAAGGAGAGAGAGAGTTTGGAATTCTAAATTTTGAAAAATGAATTTTTTTCTTTTTTGTTATTTGTTACTTTATTTTTCTACAGCTACATGCAAGCTAATTTTAATTCTCATTTAAAAAATTATGAGTTCTCTCCCTCCCTCACCTCCCTCCTCCCTGAGACAGTAAGCAATTTGATATAGGTTATATGTGCTCAATCATGCAAAACCTAAGACTATATCAATCATGTTGTGAAAGATGACACAGACCCAAAGGGAAAAAACCAACAAAAATACAGTGAAAAATAATATACTTTGCTCTGCATTCAGACTTCATCAATTCTTTCTCTGGAGATAGATGCCATTTTTCATCTTGCTTACTTTAGAATTGTCTTGGAACATTGTACTGCTGAGAATAGCTAAGTCATTCACAGTTGATCGTCATACAATATTTCAGGTACTGTGTATAATGTTCTCTTGGTTTTGCTCATTTCATTTTGAATCAGTTTATATAAGTCTTTCCAGGTATTTCTGAAATCTGTCTGATCATCACTTCTTATTGCATAGTAATATTCCATGAGAATATTTGGGTTGCCACTTGGTAAAAGGATTAGAGTTTTTCTACTTGGATTCAGATGGAAGAATGGAGGGCCAAACTAAGAGCATTGGATAGAAGGTACGAAGAAAAAGATTTAGGTTTTTATGTAAGAAAAAATTTCTTGACAATTAGAACCATCCAAAAGTGAAATGGGATATCTCAGGAAGTACAAGTTCCCCTTATGGATTTCTTTGAATAAAAGCTGGATAATCCTTTAGTATATACATTAGAGGAGATACTCTTTTTTCATACATGAATTGAATGAGATAGCCTCTGAAGTTCCTTCCAGTTGTGTGATTCTCTACCTGCTGGCACGGGGCAAAAAAATGAATCATAAGGAGGATAATACAAAAAAGTACTTTTCCCTTATGCTGCATGTAAGGGTTATATTATGTCAGTTACCTGCATATGATGCCGTATTTTTATATCTGCGTAAATCTATGCAATCTGTGTGAACACTTACATAAGTTTCTCATATAATTTGTAGGAACTGAAAAATTTGGAGCTTTGGGGAGGATACAGCAGATTTTCTACTCCTAGTATAATGCTAGACTAGTAAATAAACTGGTGACTAACATCCACTCTATAAGCTAATAAAATGGAGTTTCTGAACTTGAGAAGCTCAGACTCTGACCCTGGACCATCAATATACAGATAGCTCATGAAACTCAATTAGGTTCAAAGTTTCTGGTTAACTATCTTCTATACAAGAGGTTACTTTATGAAGTGTGTTTGGTTCTCATCCTCCATTGCCAAGAAGGAATGAACTCTCTTTGTCTAATTTCTAAATGGAAAATAGTTAGATTTATAAAAATTCCTTGTGGAAGTCTTAGGCTATTTGGATGATGACAGTAGTTCTAAGAATGCTTGACTCTTCTGAGTCCCATCCAGTCCCATTCCCTTGGAGGTAAGAGGAAGCAACTCTGTGTACTTGTAATAACCCTAGAAAAGTAGACCTCAAAAGACTCAGGATCCTAAAAGGGTTCATTGGGACAGGGAGGTAAGGGGTCTTCTGAGCCTCTGAACATACGGGAAATGACAATACTGGTGGGAAAGACATTATGCTGGATGTGGGGGTGAAGACATCAGACCAGAATAACCATGACTTAATGTGATATTAGGAATGTAGAGGCATTGAAAGTAGCATGGAGAAAGATATTCTTGAACCCTAGGATAATTCTCATATGAAGCTTAAGATTATGGCTATTGTGGTATAAAGAAAGGCTTCCAATGGAGGCACCACGGTTAGGATCTAGATTTTAAGATGTAATACACTTTGCCATGGCAGGAATGGTGTCTGCAGAGGACTTCAAAAGAAACATTTGGGTGACATGACCCTGCTCATAATCAGCACTGTCTTCTAGTAGCTGTAGAGGACTGGAGGAGGTTGACAAGCTATGCTGCAAAGGGAACTAGAAGAGCAATGGGATGAGTGAGTCCCAATTTCATTAGGGGGCACATTACAGTGAGAATCTGGTGGAACCCTACCTAGGGTTGTGTTCTACCTAGGACATAACTGTAAGTGACTGAAACTATTCAGGTCTCTAGGGGGAAATTTGATTATGGAGACAAGAGATGGTATTTCCCATGAAGCTTGATATGACTTCCATTTGTTGTTGTTTTGCAGTTGTTGTTTAGTCATATACAATTTTCCATGACCCCTGGTGGATTTTCTTGGCAGAGATACTGGAATAGTTTGCCATTTCCTTCTCCAGCTCATTTTACAGATGAGGAAACTGAGGCAAACAGGATTAAGTTTCTTGCCCAGAGTCACACAGTTAGTAAGTGTCTGAGGCCAGATTTGAATTTAGGAAGATGTCTCCTGATTCTAGGCCCAGCACTCTATCCACTTCGCCACACAAATAAATCTATTCGTTCTTTGAGCCTTGTGAACCTTGTACTTATGAGGAAAATTCACAGAATCCCCTAGCTGGGAAAACCTTAGAGGCTCTCTAATCTAGTCTGTACCTGAAGAAGAATCCCCCTACCACGTACCAAACATTTTGGTCACAAAATACGCAGAATAGTGTCAGGTAGTGAAATTCCCAGGCTATTTGGATGAGGCGTATAAAAGAGACAGAAAGACAATGACAGAAACAGAGACAGGGAGGTGAGAAATCTACCTAAAGCATGATTTCAGTACCCTTTGCATTAAGGAAGAATCTCTGATACAAGAGTTACATTTGTTTATGGTACCTTCAAAGAAAGAAACAACATCCACTATCTCTGATCACCTCTCATTCTCCCTTTATGTAGGATGTTTACTTTAAGGGATAATAACCACTTGTCAGAACTAATTCATTAACTAAGTGGCAGCCATTTATCAGAAGGTTGGTTACCATGGCCCCTAATTCTGCCTCCCCACAGGGAATAGCTATAAATCTAACTTTTTCATTTTGAAAGTAGACTAAGGGAGTTCACCATTTATTGGCAATGGGGGATACGAACCAAGCACATTTCATAAAACAACTTCTTGTAGCTAAGATCATTAACCAGAGACCTGCTGACTGCTAAAGGTCAATACTCATGGAAAATCTGTACTTCGGTGGTCCAAGATCAGAGCCTTGTCTTCCCAAGATCAGAAACTCCATTTTATCAGTCCACCCAGAGGGGACCAGACTCTCAGCCCCTAATCACTCTAACTAAACTCATTTGGGACTGACTTATGAACCAAGATGTTGGTTAATTCATTTACTATGAAAATCATGTTTGGTAGGAGAAGCAGGGTGGACATTTGCACAGGACATGGCCATATGATGAGCAAATCCACTCAAAAGACCAAATTACAGATCAGGGCCTTTAGTGAGCATAGAACCAAAAAAGTACACTGGTTGTTGTTAAGTGAATATTCAAATCAAGTAAATAAAACTTCCAGTTCTTCTATTCACTGCTCCAGGGAAACTCCCCCCTGGACAATGCTAGACACAGTGAAAAGATAGGAAAAAACTGTGATATAGTGTCAAGAGGGTCAGGACCAGGTTCAAGTCCTGGCTCTGATATATTTTAGCTCTGTGACCATGATCAAGTCATTTGAACTTTCTGAGCCTCAGTTGCCTCATCTATAAGTGGGAATAATAATCCTTGTATTACCTACCTCACAGAGTTGTGAGGAAAGTACATTTTAGACCTTGAAGTACTTTTTTCCCCTTTGATGTTTGCATTTTGTCACTGTATAAAAACTTATTCATCTGTAGCTTGTAGTCTTAAAGAGTTTTCTTAGGCCATTGAAAGGTTAAGTAACTTTCCCATTTCACATAGATATGTCAGTGGTGGGACTTTAACTCGTATCTCCGGACTCCCAGGTCAGCACTCTGTACACTATTCTATGCTTCCTCTCTAGTTATTATTATCATTCTTTCATATCCAACTTTTCTTTTTTAATATTCTTTCTCAGCCATCAGAAATGTTTGCCATTATAATGAGACCTCATATAATTAATTAAATCACAGCTTATCTACCCTGAGTTATAATTTTTAATGATATTTGGGAGGCCTCCTAGTTATATCAAGCAAATTTACAAATCGTCACATGGGGGATTAGTAGCCTAATTTGTAGCTCATTGTTTAGGGCAAACTATTGACTGGAAAGACCTCTACAGACATCTATTCATATCCATTTTGCCTTGATTCTTTGTAGTTTCAACTTCAGAGGGTGATATTTCCTACCCTTTCTCTAACTTCTGGGGGTGTCCCTTATTTAAATTTGGTGTCCTTTTGTACTTTGGGGGCACTTCTTCCCTCATTTTTCAGACCTCTGAAATGGGCCCAATTCCTTAACTCTATTCTCACTCTGAGGAGTAAGGCCCAGCCTCCAGCTCCTAGTCCAATAACCCACAATCCCTGGTCTTATCCATACCACTGCCCAGCCATGTGGAAAGCCAGCAAGACTGGGAATTCTAATTTGTCTTCCACCCTCTGCAACCGTGTAGCTAACCAACTCCCACTAACATTCTCTCTCCTTTCTTAGGCAACTCAGCATCTGGATCACTGTCTTTCTCTCCTCTCCAATGCCCGCTCTTATACTAGAGAACTTCAACAATCATGCAAATATTCTCTCAAACATTTTGACCTTCCAATTCCTCAGTCTCTTTGTATTCTATTACCTACTCCTCCATTCTACCCCAACCATCCACAGGAATAGCTATACCCTGGATTTTATCATCACCCACAAGTGTTACATTTCCATGATTTAAAAAAATAACTTGGATATTTTGTCATCTGACCATTTCCTCCTATCATTCCATCTCTCCTTATGCTTTATCCATCCTAAACCTATTTTTCATTCTCATTGTTACTTACAATTCCTCCACTTCTAAATATTTTCTTACCTCTCATCCTTCTTGCCTGTATTTGATACTGTTGACCACACATTCCTCCTATATTGTCTTTCCTCTTGATTTTTGTGACACTGCTCTCTCTTGGCTTTCCTATTGGTTTGATCACTCTTTCTCAGCTTTCATTACTGACTCACCATCCATAAAATATCCCCTAACTGTGGCTGAATTCCGATGCTCTGTCCTGGGCTCTTTTCTCCCTCTTCTTTCTCTGTCCTTCTCTCTCGGTCTCTTTCTCTTTCTCATACTCTCTTTCTCTGTCTCTCTCTTTCTCATACTCTCTCTGTCTCTTCTCTCTGTTTCTGTCTCTTTCTGTCTCTCTGTCTCTGTCTCTGTCTCTCTGACTCTCTGTCTCTCTGTGTCTGTCTCTGTCTCTCTTTCTCTCTCTCTCTCCTCATCAGCTCCCAAGGACTGGATTATCATCTCAAAAATCTATGTAACCCATCTCAGGCTTTCTTGTACTCCAATTTCTCATTACCAACTGCTTTTTGGACATTGCAAATTGAGTGTCTCAGATAAAGCTGAAACTCAACCTGTCCAATATGGATCCCATATCTTTTCCCCCAAGTCAATCCTTCTACCAGGTTTTCCTAGTTTTGTCAAGAGCACCACCATTCTTCCTGTCTTCCAGGTTTATAAACTTGACGTTACTCTCTGTGAATCACTCTGCCTCATACCACCTATCCAATAATTTTCTAAATCTGGCAGTTTATACTTCAATGACATCTCCCTCTTCTTTTTCCTTGTCTCTACTTACACAGAAACCATCTTAGTATAAGACTTCATCACCTGTGTCTTGGATTATTGCAGTGGCCTCCTAATTGATCCCCCCACCTCCAATCTTTCCTTCCTCTAATCCTGCAAGTGAATTTCCTCCAGTATAGATTTAACCATGTTAACTTCCCTACTCAGTAAATTCTAGCAGTTCTCTTTTGCCTCTGAGATTAAATAAAAATTCTTCTGCTTGACTTTTAGTGACCTTCAATATCCAACCTATCTTTCCAGTCTTGTTATGCTTTATCTTGTTTTTCTACATTCTGTGGTCCAGTGACTTTTTCTCTGTTTCTGACATAGGAAACTGCATTTTTCATCTTTGTGTCTTTGAATAAGCTGTCTCCCACACCTAGAATGTACTTCCTCTACAACTCAGCCACAACAATCCCTTACTATCTTAAAGATGCACCTCAAACATCACTTTCTACAGGAAATTTTTCCTGATTCCTTTAACTACTAATGTCCTACCTCCATAACTATCCTGTATTTAACTAACTTGTATTTATTCTGTGTATACTTACATATGTGTAAGTTGTCTCAATACACTGCAAGCACCTTAAGAGCAGTGATTGTTTCATTTTGGGGTAGTTGTGTCTTCAGTGCCTAGAACAGTGTCTGACACATAGTAAACATTTAATGAATGCTTGTTGATTGGTTAGTAATTGCACATCATTCCCGAAAGAGAAGTGTATGAGCATTCACATGCTCTTGCATTATCTAGAGGTCATTCTAATTTACAGAAACCTCAATTTGCATCAAGGCTCTTTTCTGGAGCAACCCTCCTTAATTCACCCATAAGAAATGGCAGTATTTCTTTGTATGACAGACCAGAAAGAGAAAATACGTGTTTATTCTCATTGAAATGTTTCTAGGATAAGGTCTGAAAAACTGGAATGTATCCACAAAGGGAAGGAAGAAAAGTCACCATAATAGAGAGATATGGGGGGATGGAAACACAGAAATAGAGGGAGGAAAAGAAAGGGTAAAGAAGAAGGAAATAAGGAGACAGGGAGAGAGAGAGAGAGAGAGAGAGAGAGAGAGAGAGAGAGAGAGAGAGAGAGAGAGAGAGATGATGGGGGAAGGGGAGAAAAGAGGGAAAGAGGGGAGGGAGGGAGGGAAAGAAATGGGCAGAGAGGAGGAAAAGAAGGACAGAAGATAGGGAGCGAGGGACAAATGGAGAGAACAGGAGTGAGGGCAAGGAAGAGAGGGAAGAAATAAGAGCAAGATAAGCAGGCAAAGAGAACACATGCTTTATAAGATATAATTCCAGATCCACAGGCCACGATGACTTGTATTTTAAAGCATAAGAGGACGTAGTAAAACTGATAAAAAAAGACAGTAACAACCTCTGAGGCAGCCTCTTGTTTAGATCCTGAGATCCTCTATACATCAAAAAGTCTTTGCTAGTCTGCATTTTCCTTATTTCATCCACTAGAACATGAATTCCATTTTCTTTAGCATTTCAGCCTGTAGCCTGCTGCTGAATAGTCAGAGGGGTAAATGCAGTGGTGTAGGGAGGAGTATGCCTATAGACTCTGCAACAATGACTGATTGTACACACAGAAACTAGCTTGGGGGGAAAGGAAAACAGTTTTATTCCAGTAATCATTACACCAAAATATTTTGAAATAGTTTGATCATATTCAACTTGTCTTCTTCCAGATTGGTTTGCATATAGACATAACATCTTTGATTTTATTTGTGATATTTTCCTTTTTATTTTTTTAAGCAGGCTTGTGATTCCATTGGTGTGGGGAGCTCTTCATGAGGAACTTCCTGTACCTATGGATATTGGCATCTTCTCTGCAACTTACAGTCTTAGATTATTTGAAGAGAGTCTGGTAGGTTAAGAGATTTGCCCAGGATCACACAGCCAGTGTGTCAGAGGCAGGACTTGAACCCAGGTCTTCTTGGCTCTGAGGAAAGCTCACTATTCACTAGGCCACACTGATTCTCCTTTCTCTCTTCTCAAGCATGGAAGAATCATATGTGAAACCTAAGCACCCACAGGAAAAGGAATGATATGCCCTTTTAGCTCGCTGTCTCTCATGGACCTCATCTATTAACAGGTAGCATAACTTTGTGAGAGAGAAAGCAGAGTGTCCCCAGGCTGCCTAGTTTATGCTCTGAGGGCCAATGCTCTTGCACCACCCTCTTGTACTTGAGAATGGTTACAGTTTCCCCAATCTTCTTAGACCCTCTCAGGTGAAATTAGTGACTAACTGTCTTCAAAACTTTCTTCACTTACAAAGACCCACTGTACCAAAAGTAGGGGTGGAAAATACTTCCCGTTAGGACTTTACTAAATGTGTGGCCATGGACAAATTAATTAACCTCTCTGAGTAGAGTTTCTTCATTTGTTAAATCGGGATAATAAACATCAAAGAAGCACAATAAGGCTGGCCTGGGTTTTCTTTTTTGGCCTGACCCCTGCACCACTATCAGAATAAGGTTCTTCCCACAGAAGATCAGTGCTCATCACTTTGCAAGAGAGATGTGTCACTGATTCAACATTCAATTCAACAAGCATTTATTAAGTCCCTACTATGGACAAGGCACTATCTGAGGCCCTGGGGTTTGCAAAGACAAAAATAAAAACAGCCTCAACCCTTGGAAGCAATGTCTACACAAATAAAGAAGGAAACAAGCATTTATTCAATACCTACTATATGTCAAGTCCTGTGCTAAGTGCTTTATTAATATCTCATTTGATCTTCATGATAACCTTGGGAGGTAGGTGCCTAATTATCCCAATTTTACATTTAAGGAAACTGGGGCATACAACAATTAAGTGACTTGCCCAGGGCCAAAGAGCTTATAAGTCTCTAAGGCTGGATTTGAATTCAGCTCTTCTCAACTCCAAACCCAGAACTCTATCCACTGTACTAGCTATCTGCTTTGAAATAACCAAATATAAAATAAAAACAACGTGGTGGGAGGGAGGAGGGTGGGAAGGGAGGGCAGAGTATTAACTAACAGCAAGGGATTTGAAAAATCTTCATCTAGGAAATGGAACTTCAACTGAGCCTGCAATGGTGCTAGAGATTCCAAGAGGTGGAGGTGAGAATGGAGAACATTCTATGCATGGGGGGAGGAGGGTGAGCCAATCTGTACAAAAAGCACAGGAATAGGGGATGGAATGCTGTGAAACAAGTTGGCTAGCTTGTCTGAGACACGGCATTTGTGGGGGGGAGTATGAGAAATCCGTCTAAAAAGATAAACTCTAACCAGATTGTGAAGGGCTTTAAATGCCTAAAGTGATTGGTTGCATGAAGCCAGTAGCCTCCTCCCTGTCTTTCAAATATTGATTTCGAGACTGACGTAGGCACCCTGGTGTTTCTTGATGCAATGAAAGTAGTATAAACTTAGTCTGGGGCGTGTTAATCAGTGAAGTGCTAATGGACACTAAAAACTGAATGGCACCTAGAAACCATCCCTAATGCTTATACATTTGTCATGGGCTTCTATCTATCACTAGGAGTACATACTGGCCTTGCCAACACTTAGCAACCAAACCACCAAATGTCTCTCATGTTCCTCTGGTTTTGTTGGTTTGTGGTTCTGTTCTGCAAAGTGAGTGGAAACAAGGTGTTGCAATAGAGGTAATGCTGGGCAAGAAATCAGGAGACCTGGTTCTAGTCCTGGCTCAGTTAATAATTCACTGAAGGGACATTGGGCAACTCATTAGATCTCTCTAAGCCTCAGTTTCCTCATCTGTAAAATAAGGAAAAAGATTTCTATTTGGCTTCTATGGTCCCTCCCGGCTCTAATCATCAATGAACCCTTACTCGCACTGTCTGCCTCACAGGGTTATTGTGAAGAAAACAATTTATAAGTCTCAAAGTGTTACAGAAATATGAGTTATTATTTTGATATAATTATTACATTGTCCAGAAGTAGAGGAGGTAAGAGATAGAGTAGACAAGAACCACAGGAAAATCTCAAACTATAAGGTAGCAATGAAGGGGGGGTGGACACAATAGGATCCTGGGGACTATGTTTCTTCACCATCCTGTGGCTGATCAGAGTTGGGACTATGATAGGAGCTGTTGCTGGCCAAATTAGCATTTATAAAGCCTCATCTCCAATCATATCCCAGTGTGAGTAAAGTAACCATGAGAAACAAAAATAGAGAATCCAAGTTAAGCACATTTGTATTGGGTGTAGGCTTTTTTTTTTTTAGCATGAGGAAGGCATAGGAGTTTCTTCAGCTGCTGCGTGGTAGCTAATGCAAAGTGTGCCTGTAGAAGTCACACACACACACACACACACACACACACACACACACACACACACACACACACACACACACATATTCGAGTCTACCTTCAGTATCCATTAAGTTCAGCTGGAAGAGACAGCTCCCTAATTACACAGCATGGTAACAGGGGGCTATTATCTCACTCCCATGTACCAGAATTGTAACTGGGGGTGGCTGAGAATAGATGGGGGAATTGGGTTGGATTCCTGACCTCAGGCATGGAATAGCATTATGATTTCTTTCAGTGCCTGTGTCATTTCTGAGGCAGCTAATTTACTCTGGCAACTTCTGGGTTTTTTTCACTGTTTTTTTCTTTTGTTATTGAAGTTACTTCACTTTTTAAAGCTGTTACACCCTGCAAATGCTCAACCTCTAAGAGTAGCTGCATTAAATCTGGAGAAGCTAGGAGGTGCATATTCCTTTAGAGACGGTGATAATCATAAGGCTTCACTCTAGAGGCAGGAAGAGGAAGAAGGAAAAGGTCAATATAGTTGTGCAATGTGAACAAATAAAAATGTCTCTTTTACGTTAAAGCTAATTTAATGTTCATACTGTAATATAACAAATACAAAATAAATATAATACAAAGAGGATTCTGTGTTTGACTCTGGAAGTCCTTTCCCCCTTTCCCCATATATATATATATATGTATATGTATATTTGGACAATAGTGGCACTATTTTTATAGGTGGCTAGTGTAGGGGACAGAGTCAGGAAGACCTGAGTTCAAATTCCACCCCAGACACTTACTAACTGTATGATTCTGGGCCAGTCATTTAACCCTGTTTCTCTCAGTTTCCTCCTCTGTAAATTGAGCTGGAGAAGGAAATGGCACACCACTCCAGTATCT
The DNA here is from genome assembly GCA_028646595.1 of Phalanger gymnotis. Lineage (NCBI taxonomy): Eukaryota > Metazoa > Chordata > Mammalia > Diprotodontia > Phalangeridae > Phalanger > Phalanger gymnotis. The sequence goes on along the minus strand of CM053625.1, from coordinate 135,771,377 downwards.
TTGCCAAGAAAACTCCTAATGGGGTCAGGAAGAGTCAGACATGACTGAACAACAACAAAAGCACCGTTGTAAATATGATTTTTAAAAACTGAACTTAATTTTGAAGTCATTCGTTTTCAATAGTACTAAAAAGGGAGGGGGCAGAGATCAGTAATTTTAAAAAAGGAACAGACATAGCAGGAACACAATCTAAAAAGTATTTCCAGGCTGGCCCATTTAAATAAAGCAATAAAAGTTATTGCAGACAACTGTTTACTTCAAGTCAGTATTATGCTCAATAGTATCTGTGATGCCTAAAGCAATAGTGTCAACCTAACCTGTGGCACATTCTCAAAGACAGGGATAGGATTTTTCTTTTTCTTTTTTAGGAATTGGGTCTCTACTCTACCATTCAGCTGCTCATCTATATATACAACTCCAGACTACAAGCATGCACATATTGCAGGGAGCGTGCATATCTAAAATACAGACAGAGAGACAGACAGACAGACAGACAGACACACACACACACACACACACACACACACACACACACTGTTCTATCCCTATACCCCTACCCCTTTTAGTCAAAAGTTAGCAAATGCTAGTGAAGAAAATCCAGGTACCATAATGTCCTAAGGTTGTCTTCACAGAGCTCTCAAGAACCCAGGCTCACAGGTCTTAGATTGAACATACTGGTATATGATTTATTGGGGAAAAGTAATACATCTAGAGTCAGAGAATATGATTACAAACCTTGGATTTGCCATTTATTAGGTGTGGATATTTGAATAAATCACTTAATCTTTCAGGACCTCAATTCCCTCATTTATAAAATTAGGAAACTGTACTCAATGGTCTCTTTAGTCCTTACCAGCTTGAGATCTATGATTCTGTGACTAGATGATTGCTAAGGGCCCTTCCTGTTCTAACACTAGATGACTGTGATCTGTAGAACACAGAACGGTGTGTAGGAAGGTTAAAAGAAGATACTACGGGCTGTTCAGGCTGAGCTCTGCCAAACACAGAGTGGGGAGCTATCCGAGGTCTTGATCCTGGAGGTATTTGCATTTCAATTCAACTATTTATTGAGTGCCTACTATCAGCAGTAATCATGCCTCATTTATACCTCCTGGGCTGCAATATCACCACTGTGCTTGCTGTTTCACAATGAGGCTGCCTAGGAAGATTGGGTTTCAACATCACAAAATAAAGGGAAATTATAGTCTGATGCGGGTGCATCATCCTGTTTTAATTTGCTCTGGTTTTCGACTTATAATCCATCAATTTACGAGATTAAATAAGTTATATTTTAGTTAAACAACCCCAGCTATTTTATACTCAAATATAGATCTAGACCATTCCCAATGGGCTGGAAGCTCCACCAACTCCCACCTCTCCGAAATGGCTCTTGAATAGCTTTATCACTACTAAGACTCTTTGTAAGTTGTCACATTATGCAGGAGAATATTTTTGAGAGGTCTATTGTACTAATTCTGAAGGCCTATGAATACTCTCATGGTAATGTTGGACTATATTTAATGAATAACATAATCCTGTTTTCTTATTTTTGTCATTACAACATTCAGATTTTTTGTGCTATTGGATCTCTTCAGTAGCATATTTCCACAGCCCTACCTTTGTACAGTTTTGCTTCTTTTGTTACTTGCCCTCCCTCACCAAATCCTGATCTCTACCTGTCCAAATCTTTCAATGTCTAACTCAGGTCTTGCTCTTCCATGAAAGCTCCTTGTGCCACTCCAGTTCACTGTCAGCCCACCCTCCTCAGATTTCATGACCTTTGTACTCTCTACCATTCATATGAATCTTAGGCATATTCTCCCTTTTTCTTTGCTCTCTTACTGATAGTTAGACTTTTATGAACATAAGTCTTATCTCATCAAATACCTTGTAAATTCAATGAGGATAGAGGCTGCTGTGAGGTACAATTAAAAGAAAACTGAATCTGAAATCAAAGCACCTAGATTTGGGTCTGCTTCTTCCAATGACCACCTGTGTGATTTTGGACAAATCACTTAACCTGTCTGGGCCTCAGTTTCCTCACCCACAAAATCAAGGGGTTGAACCAGATGACATCTCCTTTCAGCACTAAATATATGATTCTATGCTGATTTACTCCTAAGAGCATAGAGTAAAACAGTATTCTACACTTAATAGGGCATACACACATACACACACATATGTTATATATATAATGCATCAAAGATTTAAGGAATGATGGAACACTGTGTAATTTTTTTGAGAACAGTTTTTTAAGAACAGTAGCATTTTAATCATTTTCTACTGAATCAAAACATCTAAAATACACAGACAGAATGTAAACAGACTGTTATTTATTCATTTATTCTTAATATTTGTTTCCCTCTTCCACTAAGAGGAGGGGTAGGGAAGGATTGGGAGGCTGGAGCTTGCTGGTGATTAAGGGCAATTGACATGGCCTGGAGGGAAGAACCCTGCTGGGGAAAAAAGGGTAGCAAAGCAGAGACCTTGCTGGGACAGGATACCAAATCCAACAGGTGATAGGGAAGGAGCAGAGTTCGCAGAAGGTGTTCCAAGGCAGGGAAGTCAGTGTGGAGTTTGTCAAGGTCAATGAACTACAAAGTGGAGCAGGTGATTGCCCACCTTCAGACAGTATTCTTTCAGTAATAATATCAAGATGGCTATCTCCTCCCCTTCTCATGGTCCTTAGTCAACAATAAAGCAAAAGTGACCCTGACTTCTCAGAAGTCATACCAGTGAAGTATAAGCTCTGGTGATTCCTGGAATCCTGGAAAGGTTTTGCGTATGAGCCAGGCAGTGGGCTGTGGGTTGTCATCAAAGGACCAGTTTAGCTAAGTATCTAATTTAACTTCTAGGCAAAAAGTTTACCACAGATAATGACCTATTTTGGCCACAGAAGCATACAGTCAGTGCTAAAGTAAGGAAGACTTAAGATATGCATCTGTGAGAAAAGTACCCGTCCCAATTAAATCACATAGTTGGTAATATCCTTGATCTTGCCACCACCCAGAAATGCCCCACTTTCATGGTTGTAAATTCTGATCATAATCTATCATTGCATTGTTGCTTATGCCTAATGACCCCTAAACCTACTCTTTGTCCTCACCCTGATGACCTCCAATCCCTCCACTCTCATTTCTTTCTCAGAATATCACCCTTGTACTAAATATATTCTCTTCTCTTCCTGGGCCTTGACATTTTAATAAATCAGTTCAATTCTACAGTATTCCTTATTCCCAAACCCTTGCCCCCTGCCCCTGTTCTATCACTGATTAAATTTTGCTAAATTCCAACCTTGAATTATTCCCACTTCCTATTACTCTGCCTTCTTTGCTACTGTTCACATGTTGGTGAACAGAACTGGAGAAAATCACAAAAATAAAATTTGATAACAGGTCGGATATGTGCAGCAAGTATGAGTGAACAGTCAAAGATGTCACTGAGGTTGCAAGCCCAGATGACTAGGGAAATGGTCATGTTCCCAATAGTAATAAGAAAGTTCAGCAAGGGGAGGATTTCAAGAGAAACTGCTGAGTCTATGCTGGGCCCTCTACAAATTAATTTTACATAATCTCAACTGAGTCCTCACTGCAGCAAGGCAATGCTTTTATACCTCCTCAATTGATTTGCTATCTTACTCACCACAGTAACTAATCCAAACCTTTTTTACCCTGCTCTGTCTTCATTAAACACATCACCACCCTCTCACCTGAAGATTGTCTTACACTTCACCAAATAATTAAACCTATTTTCCAAGACCTCTTTTTTTCTTCCTTTATCTTATATCACTCATACATCTTCTCCCACTATCTCCTCCTTCACCCCTGCCTCATATGAAGAGATAGTCCTTCTCTTTACCAAGCAAATCTCTTGACATGTACCGTTAATCTCATCCCTTCCTGTTTTCTCCAGCAAGTTACCCCACTGTGATTCCCACACACTCACTCTAATCTTCAGTCTCTCCCTATCTAATGGTTCCTTCTCTGCTGCCTACAAACATGCTCTCATATCTCACCATCTTAATTTGATCCTACCATTCCCAATAGCTATCATTCTATGTCTCTCCTCTTTATGACTAAATTCTTTGAGAAATCAGTCTACACTTGATGCTTCTACTTTCTCTCCTCTTATGTCCATCTAAATTCTATGCAATTTTGCTTCTGACCTTACCATTCAACTGAAACAATTCTCTCCAAAGTTACCAATGAATTGTCATATCTTAATGTCCTTTTATCAGTCTTTAACCTTCTTGACCTCTCTTCAGCCCTTTATAGTGGTGATCACCTTCTTCTCCTGGATACTCTCTCCTTTCAGTCAGTCCTCTCTAGGATTTTGTGACCTGCATCTCCCATGCTTCTTCTCCTACCTATCTGGACACTCTTTCTCATTTTCCTTTGCTGGATCTTCATCTAGGTCACATGTACTAAGCTTGAGTGTCCCCCAATATTCTGTTCTGCACCCTCTTCTGTTCTCACTCTATACTATATCACTTTGTCATTATATCAGCTCCCAAGGTTCAGTGATCATCATCTCTATGCAGATGATTCCCAGACTGATATATCCAGCCCTGTCTCTCTCTTGAGCTCTAGTCCCAAATGATCAACTGCACTTAAAACATCTCATTCTGGATATCCCATAGGCAACTTAAACAGAATATGTCCAAAATAGAAATCATTATCTTTCCCCCAAAACTTTCCCCTTGATAAACTTTTGTATTACTGTTAAGAGCACCACCATCCTCCCAATCATCCAGCCTTGCAACTTTTGCATCATCCTTGACTCCTCATGTACACACCCCAATACCCAATCTTATCAAATCATCTTGTTTCTACATTCACATCTTACGTATTTGTCCATTTATCTCCAGTCATACAGCCTCTCATCACCTCTCAAATGTATTCTTGCAATGGCTATAATAGTTTATCTCACTGTCTCAGGTCTCCCCACCACCACTCCAATCCATCATCCATTCAGCTTCCAAAATGATTTTTTTCTAAAACCTAGGTCTAGTCTTGTTTTTCCCTACTCAATAAACTCCAGTAGCTACTTATTGCTTCCAAGATCAAGTTTTTAACCAGCCTATCCAGTAAGTAAGGTCATTTACAACCTGTCCCCTTCTGACCTTTCTAGTTTTCTTATACTTTACAGCCCTCTAGGTGACACCATTGCACACAGAGCACTGGGATTGGAATCGGGAAGATTCGTCTTCATGAGTTCAAATATGGCCTCAAACATTTACTAGCTGTGTGACCTTGAGCAAGTCACTTAACACTATTTGCCACAGTTTCCTCATCTGTAAAATGAGCTAGAGAAGGAATGCAAACCATTTCAATACCTTGGCCAAGAAAACCCCAAATGGGGTCACAAAGAGTAGGACGTGACTGAAAAACAACAGAACAACATGATCTGTAATCCAGTGGCACTGGCCTGCTTGCCATTCCAAGCACACACCACTTCATCTCTGGGCTCCATGCATTTGCTTTGGCTTGTCTCCCATTCCTGGAATACTCTCCCTCCTCACCTTTGACTCCTACCTTCTTTGTCTTCTCTCAAGAACTCGGATTAACACAATGACCAACTATGATTCTAAAATACAAATGATGAAGAATATTGCCAACCTCCTGTCAGAAAGATGATAGATTCAACATGCAAAAAACACATATTTTTGGACGAGGCCATTGTGAGAATTTCCTTTTCCTGACTATGTATATATTTATAAGAGTTTGCATTCTCTCTTTTTTTAACCTAGCATTTATATAGTGCTTTAAGGTTTGCAAAGTGTTTTACAAATATTATCTCATTTTACCTTTACAGCAACTCTGGGAGACAGATGCTCTTACTTTCTTCATTTACAGATGAAAAAAATTGAGGCACAGAGAGGTTAAATGACTTTCCTCTAGCAAGTGCCTGAAACAGGATTTGAACTTGGTTCTTCCTGACTTCAGGTCCAGCATTGTAATCCAATGTGCCACCTGTCTGTCTCAGTGGGAAAAGGAATTGGGGGGGGGGTGGAGAAAATAAATGCTTGTTAATTGAAAAAAATTAATTTAAAACGACAGCTCAAATTCTAATTCCTGCAAAGGGGGAAGGTTTTTCTAGTCATCCCAGGCTCTTCCCTGTGAGGTTTCCTTCCATTTATATGATATGTATCTTTTATGTAAAGCTATTTGCATATTGTTTCAATAGAGTGTGAGCTCCTTGAAAGTAGGAACTGTGTTTTTATTTCTCTTTGTGTCCTGAGTGCTTAATTCAGGGCTTGGCACATAAAAGGTACTTAATAAACATTTATTGATTGAATTTGCAGTAATAAAGTATTCACAGTCTCCTCTTCTTATTGGTGAATTTGTCCCTGAGCCTTCATTTGAGAAAATACCCATACCATACATGTTCATTTTAAACTGGTTCACCAGGGACTCCTTCTGGACCTTGCGTCTTCCTTTCATCTTTTTGTCATGGGTTGTCTTCTACCATTAAAATTTTAATATTACTGGGGGCAAGGTTCTTCTTTCATTTTACCCATATTTGTATTCTTAGTGCTTAGCATCGTACCTGGCAGATAGCAAGTGCCTGACACATGCTTTATCTATCTAGTTCACCAAAGTACAACAATCCCATTTTATAGCAGGGGAGGATGAGATTTCAAAATGTTAACTAAGATGAACTTTTCATATCCTAACCTAACAACGTTAGCTTCCTATGAGTGATAGGGAAGAGGAGGGGAGCCTTTGTTGGGGAGGAAGGGATGACTTCTTCTAATTCAGAATAGCATTTCCTTTGATTTAGCTGATGACCAGGCACCTTCCACCTATATAACTTTGAAGGTCTGTCTGTTGCCTATTTGTTTGCTGGAACTCCCCCATCTTCTTAGTGCATAAAAATATTGATATTTGCTTTGCCTCCATGTCATTATTGTTTGTTCTCCAGCTGGTTTTCACTCATCTCTGACTCTTTGTGACTCCCCTTTGGAGTTTTCTTGGCAAAAATATTGGAATGGTTTTGCCATTTCCTTCTCCAGCTCCTTTTACAGATGAGGAAACTGAGGCAAACAGTTAAGTTACTTGCCCAGGGTCACACCAACTACTAATTTACCTGAGGCCAGATGTAAACATGGAAAGATGAGTCTTCCTTACCCCAGGCCCAGCACCCTATTCTATGCTACATAGCTGCTTTTTCATTATTGTGACCACCTCCCAACTGCCCTCTTTGGGGGCCAAATGCTTTCCCTCTATTTGTCATGAACATTCTCCAAAGGCAAAGAAAAAAGCTAATTCAGGAGGGTAAACACAGAAATAAAGGGAATTTTCACCTCATGCCTTCATATCCCAAAGGATTTCAATGTACGAACACCCTAAATGGCCATTTTTCACCCAGCCTACCCACCATACCAAAGCTAAGTAAGACTCTACCTTGGAGCTGGGAGTGGGGATGGACACAGCTGGGGTCTCTTTTGTGCAATGCACAGAAATCACTGGACCATGATCTCAATGCCAGACAGTGCTTTTTCAATTCCCTTCATATACTCTTCAGCCCTGAATTTTCTGCTTATTTTAAATTACTCCTGCAGTTTAAGCCTCCCTCCCCCATCTTCTCCTTGCTCCCTCTCATTCTCCTTGTCAATCCCAACTGATATTCTGTTGTGTTTATATTATATTATATATCCACCCAAATGTTTCGTCTTAGGAAATGCAGAAAAATTCCCCTACCTAAGCATATTTTAGTTTGGGGCGGAGAAATTAGTGGGAACGGGGTGAGAGACATGGGGAGCTATTCTGGCCAAACAATGAGTCAGTACTGTGCAATGGACAGCTTCCAAGATTTCCCTTTTCTGGAGTAAGAGACAGAGTAAGGGGACTTAAGAGGCTTAGTGGAGAATGCATTGGAGCCAGAAAGACTCACCAGGAGGCACACAGCCCATTGAAAGAGGCAGTCACAGATGAGATATTCTAAGAGCTGTAGGTCCTTGCTTTATGCTTTGAACCAGAAGAAATTGCAGATAGAGGTGAGTAGGGACAGAAGAGGAGCAGAATAGGCCCCGAAAGAAAGGTTTTCCCGTAAGAATTCAGAGCACTAAGATAACTAGAATTGGGTGTCATTACTTGCCTCTGCTATTCAGGAGGCCCAAAGCCCAAGGCTATTTAAGCTAAAAATCATCTTGAGATAAGAACCACAATTAAGGATTTGGTCTGAAAAGCAACTTCTGTTCAGCTTTGTATTATGAGATGAATTTTCACTAATAGATTTTTTTGCTTGGTTGCTCATCTGTGAAGAAATGCATTTGCTCTGTGTCATTTCAGAAAGAGGCTGTTAACTTTTAACCAGCCTCACAAAACCTCTGCCTGCAGAGAGAGCTTTATAGGCCTAGGCTGTTGGCCAAGGACTGAGAGATTACAAGAGGAAGAGGAAGGGAAGGGAGCTCAGCTGTAGGGGAAAGAGGGAGGAGGACCTCACATTTCTTATCCCCATGTCAGTGCTTACTCGGCAGTTATTGAACCATAGCCCATTGGGTTGGCTCAATCTAACATGCAGAAAATCTCCAGTAGGAATGTCAGTGCATACTCTGGCTGATCCCCTTTCTATTCTGCTTCTCCCACCCATGTCAGAGAAGGGGAATCTCCTTGAATGGTAGAGGAAGCAAGGTCGGAGCCTTGTGCTGTAGCAGAGCCACCTGCTGGCAGATCTTTTGGAGCAATCATTCAGCTCCACTCTAGAAAAGGCTCACCATTCTATACCAGTTACAATAAATCAAGTCCCTGGATGGATGAAAGCTCTATACTTGTTGCTTTGGAGCCCTTTGCAAATCAATGATGTAGAAGACATAGGAAGCCTTTTCAGGTTCCCCAATGCTACTGAAATTAATTTCCTTCCAAAATTACCTCCAATTTATTTTGTATATGCCTTGAAAGTGCATAGCTGTTTGTATTTTCTCTTCCATTACAATATAAGTATCTTGAAGATAGTGACTACTTTGCCTTTTTATCCCTAGCCCTTAGGACAGTTACCAGCACTAGTAAGTGCTTAATAAATGCTTAGTGACGTGACTCATTTTGAAGGAGCATACTGCTGGGAGTAGAGGGCCCCCATACTCTGACTTCAACCTTCCTTCTATCAGTGACTTGGGAAAAGGCCTAGCTTAAACAATTTTTAAAATTCAACAAGTATTTATTAAGTTCTAACTCTATTTAGAGATATGACTCAGTGGATAAAGTGCCAGGCCTGAAGTTAGGAAGACTCATCTTCTTGAGTTCAAATCTGTGTGGCTTTAGATGCTTACTAGCTTGTGTGACCCTGAGCAAGTCACTTAACCCAGTTTGTCTCAGTTTTCTCATCTGTAAAATGAAAAGGAGAAAAAGTGGCAAACCACTCCAGTGTCTTTTCCAGGAAAACCTCAAATGGAGTCACAAAGAGTAGGATATAACTAAAACAACTGAACAACAACTCCATTTATATAACTATATCAGTCATTTGTAAAGTTTAGCCACAGTCTTTACCCTTGCGGAGCTTACAATATACACAGTATGTTTATTAGATTTGCAAATTTACAGATTAGATTTGCAAATGACCAAAGCTAGGCAGGATAGTTGTCCCATGGAGGATAAGTTCAGGACCCAAAAGTCCTTGACAAGATAGAAAATAGGCCAAATAAAAGAAGATAGAATTTAATGGGAATAAATGTAAAGTTCTGTACTTGGGTTGAAAATACAGTCTCATAAAAAGGATAAAGGAGGCAGTAGTTCACAGGAAAAATACCTGGGATTTTGAATGGAACGACGGCTCAATATACATGGTGACATGATAAAGGGAAAATTGTTAACATGAATTTTTGGTTGTTGTTTTGGACCTATTATTCCATGAATGTGGGGAACTCCTAATGAGGAAATTCCTTCCACCAATGCAGATCATCAATTTATTTATAACTTAGAGGCTTCAAGAGTTGTCCTGGACACTGAGAAATTAAAAGGCTTTGCCCATGATCACACAGTTATTAAATGTCAGAGGCAAAAGGCAGCTAGGTGGTGCAGTGAGTAGAGCACCAGCCCTGGAATCAGGGTCAGACCTGATTTCAAATCCAGCCTCAGACACTTGACACACTGACAAGCTGTGTAACCTTGGGCAAGTCACTTAACCCCAATTGCCCTGCCTTCCTCCCTCCAAAAACAAAAACAAAATGTCAGAGGCAACTCTTAAGTCTATATCTTCTTGACTCCAAGGCCAATCCTTTATCAGGTACACCAGGATGCCTCTCTACCATGAGCTATGTGAAGAGAAGTATAGTGCACAGAACAGTGGAGACAATAATGTTGCTTTATTCTAGCAATAACACATCCAGAATGTTGTGTTCACTTCTGGATGCTACTTTTTAGAGAAGATATTAAAAAGTAGGAGAATATCCACATAAAACAACAGCCTGCTTCTGGGGCATAAAATATGCCATAGTAGGCATTATTGAAGGAATTGGGAATGTTTAGCCTTCATTAGAGAAGACATAATAGTTATAGCTATAATATCTAGCATTGATGTGGCACTTATAGGATTTCAAAGCACTTGATGTATATTGTCTCACTTGGTCCTCACAACATCCCCCAAGTATGAGCCTGAGTAACAGACAGGTCTGATTTCTGAATACCAATTTATCTAAGTATGAAGATATACCCCACTATTCAATCAACTCCAGTGGCTCCCTATTACCTCCAGAATAAAATATAAATTCCTCTGTTTGAAGAGTTTAAATCCTTTCATAACCTGGCCCCTTCCCACCCTGCTACTCCTTCTACTTTCCTTTTCTTCTTGTACTCTGCAATACAGTGACATTGGCTTCCAAAACCAAACTTTAACCAAAAATGAAGGCACATTTTTCAGTATCAAAAATTCTGCCTTTGTTGTTGTGAAAAAATATAAAGTCCGAAGAATTAAAAATGAAGGTTACTCACAAGACAATAAAAAGACACATGGCCATTGTCAGTAGGCTGTAAAACAATAAATAAAGAGCCATGAAGAAGAACCAAAGTAAAAGATCTCATTAAAAATGTATAATCAGAAAAGTTCATAATGTTAGAGTAAAGCACAACCAGTAGACAGGACCACTGTTATCCCCACAGTTCCAAGAAAGCCCCCCAAACATTAGGAGGACCCGCCGTTGCAAATTTGTGGGAGGAAATGGATGACAGTAATATGAGATAGGCTGGCACAAATAGGTGGCAATCTGCCTCATTGAAGGGAATGGCTTCATCAATGAGATTCTGGATTCATCTGAGTTTATTATTTATCCATATCATATGAATCCAATTCACCCTGCTGTGGCCTACTTACTCCTAAATTCCCAAGGAGTCTTGCATAAACCCTGAATCCAGGCCTCAGGCCTTCAGTCTCTATCTTTGTCCAGCACCTTTTTGAGGGCTCTAGAGGTTGATCCTGAATTGGTCCACCTTGACCTGTCAGCTTTTCCCCTTGTCTAGACTTCCTTATGCTATGTTCTTACCTATTCTTGCTTTCTGGAAGTCAGGCCAGAACAGCATCATCTGACACAAGGTTGGACATTGAGGGCCTTGAATAGTCTAATCACCTGCCTTCTTCAATGAACTTCTCTACAGTCATGTCATACTGTCCCCATCCCAGTGAATCTCCACCCCTAGCTATTATTGTACAAATCCTATCCCCTGTCCTCCAGTGTCCTCTCTCTTATTCTCATTCCCCTCAATCAATATCCCCTCACATTGTCTCGCTCTAGATCTATCCTCTCCTTCTACTCTGCTCTCTGTTCCATAATTAACAAACTTACTTTCAGCTTAAACTTTTCCCCTTCTCACTCCTTCCATCTTTTGGTATCCTCTGAGATTGGCTCCCTCCTAATGACATAAAATCCATGGTCACTCTTTCCAGTGCTGGTCATGCTTTCATTCATACCTCCTTATAAGGGTGTTCGGAAAGAGAAATCAAAATACTTCCTTCCCATTGCCACTTCTACATCCTCTCTTTGCCACTCACATTCCATAATTTCTTCTCCTTCGAGGTTCATTCAATCATTATTTATTACCTCATCAAGATTCTGGTAGCTGTAAACTACCAGCCCCCAGTACAAACCTCTTGCTTCCTCAATGAATTCAGTGCCTGGATCATTGTCTTTCTTTCCACTCCAACTCAGTCAGTCCATAAGTCAATAAAAATTTACTAAGTACCACTCCTTATCTCATATTAGAGAACTTCAGCGCATTTACTGATACCTCCTCAAATACTCAGTCCCCCAATTTACTCATTTCCCATGAGCCACTCCTCCCCTCCATCTTGGCTACATATAAAGATAATCATACCTTGATCTTGCCATCATTCACAAGGGTTCCACTTCCATGTTCATGAACTCTGAAATTCTTTTATCTCATCACAATAATTTGTCATTCTCCTTTCCCTTCCACCAATCCTGTTCTTCATTCTTTTTGTATTATCTAATCCCATTAGAATGTAAACTCCATTAGGGCAGTAACTATCTTGCTTGCTTGTATTTGTATCCCCAATGCTCAGTGCCCAGAACATGGCAATAACTATTTAAAATGCTTTTTCATTTATTTCATTGCTTCATTCATTATATTATCTCTTAAGAAACAGAGAACAAAGTGAAAATAGGAGGAACTCATTGTCTACTTCCTAAAAAGAAACTTCTACATGAAAACTCATAATAATTTCATAGCAAAAATCTAGAGCTTACAGATCAAAGGAAAAATACTGCAAGTGGGCAGGAAGAAAGTTTAAGTACCAAGGGATCACATTCAGGATCACACAAGATTGGCAGCTATCATTATGTATCATTAGAAAGCATGAAATATGATATTACAAAAGGTAAAAGATATAGGTTTACAAAAAAATAACTTACCCAGAAAAATTAAATATAATGCTATGGGACTGGGGAGAAAATTGACTTTTAATGAAATACAGGACTTCTAAGCATTCCTGATGAAAAGACTCTGGTAAAAACTTTGAAATATAAATGCAATAGTAAAAAGAAACATAAGAAGATAAATACAAATGAGCAGTAGGAAAAGACTGTAAAAGTATGAAGTGCTTGCATTCTAAAGGGAGGTAAAGATAGCACAAGCATCTCCCAAGAACTATGGTGTTAGTTGGAGTCATAGAAGGTCTCAAGATGGAAGGCCTGAAAGTGATCTTTGTTACAGTTTGATTATGCTAAAGAATAAAAGAGGGCCAGCTAGGTGGCACAGTGAGTAGAGCACTGGCCCTGGAGTCAGGAGGACCTGAGTTCAAATCTGACCTCAGACACTTGACACACTTACTAGCTCTGTGACCTTGGGAAAGTCACTTAACCCCAACTGCCCTGCTTTCCCCCCTCCAAAAAAAGAATAAAAGAAAATACAAGGGGGAGTACTAAGGAAGAAAAGAGGCAGAATAGAAGGAAAACTTACCTCACATAATTGGTATGGGATGAACATAAAAACCTATACAAGCAAGGAAAAAAGAAAAGGAAGAGGGGGAGTAGGTGCCACTGGAATCTTATTTTGAAACCACTGCAGAATGAAGTGAACAGAATCTAAAGAACAATTTCTACTATAACAACATTATTAAAATGGACTATTTTGAAAGACTTAAGAATTCTGGTCAGTGCAGGTATCAACATTAATACCAGAGGACTAATGATTTATAATGCTGCCCACCTGCTGACAGAGAGGTGATGGACCACCGATACAGAGTAGGACACACATTTTAGGCATTGTCCATGTAGGAATATGGCTTGTTTAACTATTCTTATTATATCAGGAATTTTGTTTTTCTTTTCTTTTTTCCAGTTGGGAGGGAGTGGGAGAGAAAGGGCAGATGCTACTTATTTCAATTAATGAAGAAAAATAACTTTAAAAAATATTTTTAAAAACCCGCTGATCTTGATTAGCCCATTCATTTTTGTAAATGAGGAAACCACAGCCTTAAGAAGATGTGTTTTACACCCAGATTCAGTCTCAGACTCTGGATTCCTTCTTTGGTGACAAAGAAGACCAAAACATACAGTCAGATGAAGTAAACAAAGTCATAGAGCCTACAACAAAAACCTCCAGGAAAAACATGAACTGGTCTCAGGCCATGGAAGAACTCAAAAAGGATTTAGAAAAGCAAGTTAGAGAAGTAGAGGAAAAATTGGGAAG
>CM053625.1:135720812-135756736 GCA_028646595.1 Phalanger gymnotis | reverse complement strand
AAAAAAAAAAGATGTGTTTTATAGTGAGATGTGGCCCATCCAAGATTTGAATATTGGTCTTCTGTCTCCAAAACTAGTACTCTCTCAGACTTTCTACGATTTAGCAGGGCATTTCCCAGTTCGATCGTACAGCCATCTAGCCTCTTGGACTCTCAGACAAGGTGAAGATGGGTAACTAGTGATTGCTAGGTTGAGGGTTTCATCTCCCCTGGAGAAATATAAGGATGAATTCAAGATTGCAAAGAGTGGTTAAACCTAAGCCAATATATACAGAAAATTTGGATTTTAGAGTTGAAACAATTTTAAAAGGTACTCAAAAATTGATTTTCAAGCTTTCTCAAAAAACAGATTGCAAAGGAATAAAGAAAGACAATGGACTCTATTGTTACTCTGTAAAAGTGACTAAAGACCTACTAACCTATATATCTACTTTCTGATCTCTATAAAATCTTAATGAGAATAGTCTATACACTCACCAAAGATATCCTTGATGCACTCATAAGAAGGAAACAAAGGCTTTCACAGATTATTTTATGCTGTATGCCACCATGTTCACGTTTTTCTCAGTTGACTGAGCTGTGTAGAATATATAAGAACCTACTATTTTTAATAATTAATTGATGAGGAGAAAGTATTTGACTTAGTGGAGTCACATTCAGCCTTGGGAGGACTTCCTGAAACAAGATATTTCACATGCATATCTTAAAGTCATGCAAAATCCTATAGCAGATGCCTGCTAAGAGTGATTTTGTTATGTCATTCTCTAAGAATTCATATGAAGAAATCATAAAATAGGGAAAATGTGTTTGTCATAGATGTTTGTCAATGGCACAGAAGTTGTCTTAATCAAAGTCCGAATGTAAGAGTTATCTAAAAATTATAACATTTTCCCGATGCTCCTATCTTCCATAATATTATGATGATTATAGCAAGTCCCAGAATACTGTAAGGTCTACTCAATGAGATCTATAATCACTCAAAATGAATTGATTTAATAATCTATAAAGGAAAAACCAAGTGAATTAAAATACTTATTGTCTACATAATGACATGAATTTCAATAGGCAGACCATTGAATCAGGTCATTGGTATATATATATATATATATATATATATATATACATATATATATGTATATATATATATGTATATATATATATATATACATATATATATATATATGTATATATATATCTTGGGTAGGTCCTCTACATGGGTGATGAGGTAGGTCCAACATAGAACAAAAGGTAGGGACTGGTCAGGATCACATTTGAGAAATTGAATAGGACTTTCTATGATCCTAGGCCAGTCCCTACTATAAATTCCGTCTTTATAACAACATTTTCCCAGAAATATTACACAACTCTGAATCAGGTGCCATCAAGATCTCAAAAAAAATTAATCATGAGTGACCTAAAGGGAAATGGAAAAAGCTACAGTAAGTGTAACAAGGCTGCAACATATTGCCAACAAAGAATTGAATATGAAGTGATATAAAAGACATCCTTGAGGAAATGTTTGACCAGAAAAGGAGGTGGGTCAGTCACAGAGTAAAAATAAAGAACAATCTTATTTCAGAGGACTGAAGGTGAAACCCGCCTCTCTTCCCTCAGAAGAAGGATCATTGATTATAAGCATGCAATTAAGTGTGTATTGTCAGACATAGACAATATGTTGGTTTCTTTTACTTAACTAATTCCTTTGCGGGTAAGCATGTGAGAAAATTCATTGGAAAGTTACAGAAATGTAAAAAAAAAGTCTTCAACAAAAATAATAGTAGCTAGCATTTTATAATGCTTTTAGGTTTGCAAAGTGCTTTACAAATATCTTATTTTATCTTCTCAACAACCCTGGGAGGTAGGTGCTATTATGATCCTCATTTTAAATATGAGGAAAATGAGGCAAACTAAGGTTAAGTAACTTGACAAGGTCACAGCTAGTAAATGTCTGAGGTAAGACTTGAACTCAGGTCTTTCTGACTCCAAATCTAATCAATGTTCTATCCACTGTACCACTTTTTTAAAGAGAAAATATCCACCAGAAAGATTAACAGAAGTCTAATTCAAATGTATCCATAAAATATGAAAAGAATCAGAAGACTTTCAATAAATAGGATACATCTTCTATATATAGTTTTTGGGAGAACATAGACAAATACCACAAGGGAGAGAAAGTATGCATGGGTTGAAATCTACACTGGTGGAAGTATTACTCATGTCAGAGGAAGAGAGGTAGGAAATAAACATTTACTAAGCACCTACTATGTGCAAGGCACTATACTAAGCATTTTATAAATATCTCATTTGATCTTCACAACAGCCCTAGGCAGTATGTGCTACTATCATCTTCATTTTAGAGTTGAGGAAACTGAGTCAGATGGAAGTGACTTCTCCAGGGTAACACAGCTAATAGCATCTGAGGCTGGATTTTAACTTGTTTTCTCAATTTCAGGCCCAGTGTTCTATCCACTGAATATCCCCTAGCTGCCAAAAGGTTCAAAAACCCATGAAAATATTGAAATATAAAATGAAGGAATTGTACTAAACTATCTTTGTGAATTTATGAATGGCACTGAAAAAAGGTAGGTGTACTTACATTTCTGAATGAATTCTGAAGGTCAAAAGATAAATTCCACCCCCTTAACAAAGAAAAAAAAACTTGTCTGTCTCGGAAATGAATGGATCTTATTGCTGTTCTGTGTTTAGAATTTGGCTAGACATTATTAAAGAGTACAAACAGGTGCCTTGTTCTATTTTCAGAGAGAAGGTCAGCATGGCCCCAGATAAAAGGAAATCTGGTAACTTGTTCAAATATGTAGATATTTGCATAAGGCTCATACCTCATATCTCAGAGGATTTAGACCTAGAAGGAACCCTAGAGATTATTGAGTCATTTTATAGATAAAGAAAGTGGGAACCAAAGAGGTTAAAAATCTGACCCAAGGTCATACAGGTCACAAGTATGAGAATTTCATTTTGAACTTCTGTTTGCTACAATTTAGTTTGCTGGATGCAGTAGAAAGATGCCAGTTAGGAATAAGTGGTAGGACAAACAAAGGAAGCCATTGTTGACTTGATTTGAAATCAGCTATACAAATGGACAGTCCTTCTCTGCTTATAGAGGAGGTACAGCATAGTAGATTGAGGAGTGGACCTGGAGTCAGGAAAACCTAGATTCAAATCCTGCATTAAACGGTTATTAGCTGTGTGACTCCAGGCAAGTTATTTGATGTTTCTGAGCTTTGGTTGTAAAAAGAATTTGTAAATCATTTGTAAAAAGAAGTCATAATAGTGCCAACCTCTCAGGTTTGTCAGGAGGACCAAATGAGATAAAGGACTTTGTAAATCTAGGTAAAGCATTATATGAAGGCCAGCTATTATTAATACTTGCCCTGTTGCCCAAGCCTCAGTCAATTGTAACCCAGGAAGGTGAGGACATGATGGGAAAAGCCTGTTTAGCATTCTTCAGCAGGCTTTGTGGTCCAGGCTGGGGCCAGCAATTGGTATTCAGCCCATGCCTCTCCTTTAAAAGTGTGCAGTGAATTTCCATCCCCCATGTTGTCAGTTGTGGGCAGGGCTTTCTGATTTACAGAGTCTTTTCTAAACCAAATAAAAATGCATAAAATATTTACCAGGTCATTTCTGGCTGCCTGAAGAAAATAAAATCCATTTTCACTTCTTCAAAGAACCCAATTGTCCCTCCAGTCTCCAAATGACAGAAAGGCTAAAGATATCCCTCCTCCCTGTACTAATTCAAGAGACAGAGCTTTCCCAATGCCTAATTTAGGGAAAGTTTGTCATCACAGGTTCCCTGATTAGGTGTTGACTTTGCTGTTTTTTAAATTCTGTCTTCCTTGGGTACATCTGGCCTGGCTCTGACTCCAGCCCTGTGATTCTTAATTCATTCCCCACAGCCTCTGGCCCAATCCCCACTGAATTAAGAAGGGATGTTTATCCAAATTCCTTCCATTTTGTGAATCAGAAGGAAAGATGAGTCTTCACCAAAGACAGCAGGGAAGTCAGATGGAAAAAATGCTGCATTTTATCCTGCATCCAATAGGCAAACCATGTGGTAAAATGAGAACCAATGTGCTAAGAGAAAATCCTTCTGAATTAGCCATCTTGCACCTTCCATGAGCTGTGGGGAAATCTGAGTAGTACAGTCTGATGCAGCAAGAAGAGCCAGGCTATCATCTGAACTAGGAAAAAACCAAACTACTCTGATCTTAGACTACATTCAGTGGCAATAGTGCCAAGAAAGACAGAAGTGACCCTCCTGATGTTTCCAACTTTGGTTAGATGTGAAGTATTGGGCTCAGTTCTGGGCACCACATTTTAGGAAGGGCATTAAGAAGCTGGAGCATATCCATAAGAGTAGGAGAAAAAAGATGATGGAAAGATTAGAGATCATCTCACATATAGATGGGTTAGAGAGAAGCAGTGAGCTGCAATGAAAAGAGCACTGAACTCAGAATCAGTTAGAATTCCACATCTGCCACCTGTGTGACCTTGAGGAAGTGATTTAATTTCTCCGGGCTTCAGTTTTCTCCTCATAAAATGAGAGGGTTGGACTGGATGACCTTGAAGGTAGGAGTGCTGTCCTTTAAGGGTAGAGAAGAGTGGTAGGGGTATGATGGGTGTCTTCAAGCATTTGGGGGCTTCTCGTGTGGAAAAAGGTTTCAACTGGTTTTGTTTGGCCCTAAAAAGAAGAACTAGAAGTAAAGGGTTGAAATTGTAGAGAAGCCAATTTTTGGCTCTATGTAAAGAAAGTTTTCCTGACCATTGGAGCTGTCCAGATGGGTTTGGGCTGCTTTAGGAAGTGATGGATTCCTCTTTGTTGAGGTTTTCAAGGAGGGGTACGGTAACTGCTTTAGAGAATTATCTTGTACAAAAGTTTACAATTCAGGTGGAAATTGGACTAGATTGCCTCTGATGTTCCTTCCAACTCAGAGGTTTTGTGATTCTTTGCTATTGACTCATGTGTCCTTAGGCAAGTCTCCTGACCTCTTTTGGGCAAGTTCCTTGACTGTTCTGGTTTGCTCTTTTGTAAAATGAGGAAATTAAGTAAGATCAACATTTCTCACATCATTTTCTATACAAGTCCATGATTCCATGGTACAGTTTGAGTGGGTCTACAGAGAAAGGAAAAAAAAAATTGCAGTCACACATGCGCACACACGCACACACACACACACACACACACACACACACACACATTACCTATTGGCGTCCACCTGTCTTAGCCTGCTGCAGCTGTAGGTGCAACTGCAGCTGCTTCTGGAGAATGGTCCATGGCAGCTGGTGCCTGGGAACTTAGTACTCTTAATGTTTGTTTCAGTCAAAGCTGCTGCTTGGAGCAATGTCTTGGCCAGAGCTGAGCTGAACTGATACAAGACATGAAGGGTGAGTTGAGACTTTCAGCACTTGGGACAGCAACAGAAGCAGTGATTTATAACCTTGCATCTCTTCTCTGGCATGAAACTTTTTCTGACAAAGCCCTAGAGCTTAAGGCAAGAAACAGGACTCACAGAAATGGCCACTGCCTTCTCCTCTCCACATACCCCGGGGTAATTTTCAGCTTTGTACCAAAGAGACTAAAA
Source organism: Phalanger gymnotis (assembly GCA_028646595.1). Classification (NCBI taxonomy): domain Eukaryota; kingdom Metazoa; phylum Chordata; class Mammalia; order Diprotodontia; family Phalangeridae; genus Phalanger; species Phalanger gymnotis. The sequence goes on along the minus strand of CM053625.1, from coordinate 135,751,137 downwards.
CTAGAAGCAAAAGTTTAAATAGTCTTCAGGCTCTGATGATTTCCTATTTCCTTAGTTGCCCAAACCAAGTGCCTAATTTATCCCACTTCTAATATTCTCTAGCTTATTGACATCCTTCCTGCAGTGTTGGCCAGAACTCAGTTCAATACTCCAGATGTGGTCTGATCAGTGTTGGAGACAGCAGGACTGATCCTTTTCTCTTTCTGGACACTATACCTATCTTAGTGCAGTAAAAGAATTCTTTCCTTTGGTTCAGTTCAATAAGCATTATTAAGTACCTTCTATATGCAAATCACCACCTTCTTCTGAGAGTCACTTTTCATACATTTCTCCAGCCTCCACCTCCCATTTACTCATTCTACATTCCCTCCTACTATCTACCCTCTCCTCATTAGGGTAGCCCTAGTTAGAGTTACCACATGGCCCAGATTTCCTAGGATCATTCCAATTTCAAATATTCAAGTTCACTTTAAAAATCAAGAAAATATCCTTTATCTGACCATGTGTGCATATCATGTGTCAGTCAATTTGTGGGACAGAAAGACAGCAGCTAGTGACAATATTTCTACCTAAGGCACCAGCCTCTCTCCCACTTTGATCATAACTATAGGCAGAAGATAAAAGCAGGAAGACACAGAGATCTGGGCTATTGTTTTGAAACTACACCTCTTATTATGCTTGTGGAATGAATTTCCTTGCCCAGAGAAAGATCTAGATAGCCCAGTAAGATCTCTTTGCTGCAGAATAGTATAACCATATGGAGTCTGGTTATTTGGATGACTTATTCAGTGTGCCGATGTTTTTGTTCACCTGTGTTGTGGATGTCCTATGGAAAGCCTTGTGATAGGTGAGTGATGAAACAGCCAAGTTCCGATTGTATAGTGTTGTAGCAGATAGATGACTGGACTTGGAGTCAGGGAAATCTGAGTTCAAATCCTGCCTCAGCAACTTACCAGAAGTGCTACCCTGACCAAGTCATTTTATCTCTCTAGGTTTCAATGTCCACATTTATAAAATTAGGAGCACTGAAGTTATGATCCTTTGATCTTCTGACTTTCTCACTTCCGTGTGCATGTCCTTAGATAAGTAACTTGGATAATGCTCTGTCCCAGTATCACCAGAATTAGAACCTATAGGACTGTTATCTTCCCAGGGAGCTTGGAGACTCAATTGAAGTTTCAAAAGCACCATGAGGAAAGTACTCTTATGTGCAAAGTGATACCTTATTCTGGACTGAAATGTAATCACTAAAAATGGTCCATTGCTTTAGACTTTGTCAGCATGACCTGAATGAAGAGTTAGAGAGGCTAGGAATCTGATCCAGGAACACAATGGACAAAAAATGAAAGGATTGTGTCTTTGAAGTTTTTAGGTCAAGTTTCATTTAAGGTGCAGGGGAAATGTTTGTTTATCTGAACTCTGGTAATTGTGGTTTCCCCAAACTTCAGATTGGTGCAGCCACAGATCAGTGGTCAGGGAAAAGAGCCAATTAGGCCACAGTCCAGGGTTTGAACTACATGAGGTTTGGGTGTCTTTGTTTGTTCCTGAGCCCTAAACTATTCACAGATACATACTGTGTCCCCAGCCTTGGCCACAGACTAACCACTAACACCAGCCATAGACTGATTCCTAACCTTAGATACAGACAAACCCGTAACTCCAGCTATTTCACAAATCTGTGTCCTTGGTCAGAGGGTCAACAGAGGAAGGTAGTATGGATGGCTCAGTGCAGCTCATACCCACATCTAGAAACACATCAGACCTCATATCTTCCCTACGTATATCCTTGCATGTCAGAAGCATCATCTTTCCATATGAAGCCCATTAGAGTACCATCTCTGACACCAACAGAATGTTTGAAATGAAATTTCATGGTTTTATCTGATGTGAGAAAATGAAATAGGAACAATTGAATGGATTGGTGAATAAAGGAGTTTTCCAGAAGCCAGAATACAAAGATGATGCAACCTTAAGGTCTCAACATAAGGCAGGCCTTCTGGAACACGTTCTCCTCTCCCTCCTTCCTGTCTTATTGTCTTGGTCATGAGCTGTGAATCATAGGCAACTCCACTGACTCTTGTTCTGTCCTCTCCATCCTATTTCTATGCCTTCAGCAGTGACACATCATTAACATTCCATTCTCTGAGTATTGGCAGTCAATAACTGGTGAACTGCCATGAACAGGGCAGATTAGAGTCTTCCCTAGACTTGGTTAATAAGCTAAGTCATACAGGGCACACACATACAAAGCTTCTTCCCTACCCAGGCTTTGGTTGGAGCAAAGTTTAGAGCTCAGACTTTGAGCAAATTGACAATATTTGCCATGGGCCCAAACATAGTAGAGAATGGGAACCAGCATTTCCAGATGAAATGTCAAACTTGTCTGTAGGGGGTATGGAACAACCCCTTGAATTTCCAAGTAGAAACTTAGATAGAAAATGTCTTTTTAGGGTTTGAGCAGTGATGTTCGTCAGGAAATATATGCCCAGAAAGCCTGTTTTCCTGTTGAGAAGCAGCATGCCATTATGGAGAGAATGCCGGACTTGGAGTTGGGAAGATACGTGTTTGAATCCAATGTCTAACACTTGCTAACCATATGATCATGGCTAAGTTATATAATCAGTCAATAAGCATTTATTTAGTAAGTGCAAGGTGCTAGAGATTCAAAGACAAAGTGGAGCAAACCTTGCTTTCAACAGTTCTTGGAGGAAACAATACATACAGCTATAAAAATGGAATAACTATATGAAAGAAGAAATACCAGGTAATTAGGGAGAGAGGAAGGAAATGAATATTTATAAAGTTCCTACTATGTGCCAGACACTGTGTTAAATGTTTTAGAAATGTTATTTAACTTGATCCTCACAACAACTAAGGAAAGTACTATAATTGTCCCTATTTTACAGTGAAGAAACCTGAGGTATAGGTTAAATACTTGCCCAGGGTTACACAGCTAGTAAGTTTCTGAGGTCTGATTTAAACCCAGTTCTTCCTGGCTCCAGATGCCAATGCCCTATCCACTGCACCACCTAGCTGCCTCAGCAGGAAAGGTTTTGTATAGAAGATTGTACTTGATCTGAGTGTTGAAAGTAGTGAGGTATTCTATAAGGCAGGGGTGAGAATGGAATGTATTCCAGTCATAGAAGCTGGCCCATGCAGACATGATGGAGTGGCATGTGTGAGGAACAGAGAGAATGCAACTTTGTCTAGATCATGGAGTATATGAGATGGAGTAAAACATAATGAGGTTATAAAGATAGATTGGGGGCATTTAGATGGCACAGTAGATAGAGTGCTGGGCCTGAAGTCAGGAAAACTTATCTTCCTGAGTTCAAGTCCAGCCTCAGATTAGCTGTGTGACCCTGGGCAAGTCACTTACCCCTGTTTGCCTCAGTTCCTCATCTATAAAATGAGCTGGAGAAGGAAACGACAGCCTGCTCCGGTATCTTTGCCAAGAAAACCCCAAATGAGGTCATGGAGAATTGGACACAACCGAAATGACTGAACAGCTTTAAAAAAAATAGATTGCAGCCAGAATGTCAAAGGTTTTAAAAGCCAAGCAGGGGAAGTTATATTTCATCCTGGAGACAAGAAGCCATTGGACTTTGCTGAGTAGAGAAACAACAATATATGCACCGAAGGAAAATCTCTTTGGCAGCTGTGCAGAAGATGTATCAGAATGGGCAGAGATGAGTCAGAGAGACCAATTAGGAAGTGGTAATAGTCTACACAACTGATTGTGAGCTACTGAATCAGGATGGTGGCTATGTGAATGGAGAAAAAGGGTTGGAGGGGATAAATGTTCTGGAGATAGAAACAACAAGATTAGGGATGTGGGATGAGGGATGTGGGATGCGGGATGTGGGATGGTGAAGAGTCAAGAAAAATGCTGGGGTTTCAAACCTGGGAAATTTAAGAGGGTGATAGTGGATTAAACAGAAATAAAAAAAAGTTTGAAAGAGGGAAGGGTTGGAGGAAAGATAACTAGTTCAGTTTTGGACATGCTGAGTTTAAGATATCTCTGGGATGCTTCACCTCTCTAAACCTCAGTTTCTTCAAATAAAAAATGGAAATAATTATAGCTGCAACTTAAGATGGTTTGGAGAGGATCAAATGAGACACTGAACTGTGTAAATATCAGTTATTATAATATTCCTTGAGATACCAAGCATACCAGATCACCTTTATGTCTATAACAGCAATGTGCTGGTATCAAAGTAGATCAGGGAACTGGTACATTAGTCCTCTTTGAAAATGAAAGATGAAAAACAACAAGGACAAGGAACTACTTTAGCCTTGTAAATTTCTGTCCAACTGATTCATAAGTTGTGATAATTCAGACACAAAAGGTTCTGGAAATTGGCTTCACAGTTTTGCAAAAGGCTGCTTTGAAAGAAATGGATAGCATAAACAAATTTGGGAGAAATTTTTTCACTACTGGTTCAAAGCTAGGGAGGTGGTGTTCCCACTGTACTCTGCTCTGGTTAAACTTCTGCTGGTGTGTTATGTTCAGTCCTGGGCATCATGTTTGGGGAATTACATCACTAAGTTGGAGAACATTTAGAGGAGTAAGACCAGAATGGTGAAAAGTCTCAAAGTCATGTAGCATAGAGATGGTCTGAAGAAGTTGGAGATGCTTAGTCTGGAGAAGTGAAAACTTAACATGGTAGCTGTCTTCAAGGATTTTAAGGGCCATTGTGTGGAAGAGGCATTTAAATTGCTCTACATGGCTGCAGGAGGCAGAACTAGGAGTGATAGGTGAAAGTCACAAGGAGGCAACCTTGGGTTTGCTGTAAGGGAAAGCTTCCTCCTGGTTTGAATTGTCCAAAAGTAGAATGAACTGCCTTAGAAAGGATTGGAAGCCTCACTAGAGGTTTTCAAGGAAAGACTGAAAAACTTTATGTCTAACATGCTGCAGAGGGACATCTCAATCAGGTTTGGGTTGGACTGGGTCATCTTGGAGCTTCTTTCCCATTCTGCAAAACTAGAAGAAAAGAAATTGTCTTCTAGCATTTTTTTTACCACTTCAGCAGCAGCCATTTGGAGTCTAATTAATATGCACTGGGCATAACACTACTGACCTTATTCATTAAAGCAGAGCCAAGACAACGTTTGCTTGATAGCACTTAGTTGATTTTTCATTTTTGGGAATGGAGGTAGGGTAAGTTATACAAGGAAAGCTGTGATTTCATTGATTCAGGCAAATCCTCCCTTTGCCTGGCCAAAGCAGATTGGCAGCTTGTGTTATGATTTGGGAATGGGACTGGACTTGTGATTTATTGCTATAGGGAATTCCAGAGCCAAAGGTGAAGAAGCTTTATCAACATGGGCACCATCTTCAACTCAGTTTTTGAGAGTTGCCCTAGAACACTGACAGATTAAGCAACTTATACAGGGTCAAAAGCCAGTGTGTGTCAGAGATGGGACTCACACCCAGGTCTTCCTGGTTTCAAGGCAAGCTCTCTATTTATTATGCCACACCGCACTTACAAGAAAACTGCATTTTTCTCAAAATACCCTGCAAAGCATCATCCTCTTCCAACACAGCATAGAAGTGATCCTGGATTCTCAGAGACTGTTCCGGTAGAGAATAAACTGGAAAGATTTTGCATATACCCAAATACCAATTGTATGTCCATCATCTGACAACCAGATTAGCTCACAGACCAGATCATAAAGTTTTTTGGCCAAATAACTCATGGAGACCTGGTGTTGAGGGGCTGCAGTCTGCACTTGGGGGGGTGAATGAATGAATAAGTGCTTCTCATGTGCCAAGCACATTGCTCTAACTGTGTGGGGTGCAAATACAAAAAAGAGAAGGCATTTGCCCTCAATGAACTTATAGTCTAATGAGAGGAGATGGCACACACAAGGGAATAGTAGTCAGGGAAGGGTGATTTGGTTTAGGAAGTCACAGAGATAGGGAGCAGAGATACCAGGTTGCTGATAATGGCAGTGTTGTTTTAATTATGCTTCCAGATAGATAGAGCACCCACACAGGCAAAAGCACAAATGCCCATATTACTCAACTAGAGTGGAGTCTTATCAAATGCAAGAGCTAGATTCTAAAGTCAGAGTGTAAAATGATAACTGCATATACTCAGAATTACCTGGTCCTCCCCTGGCACTCCATCTACCTACTGCTGAGGAAGTGGGAGTGGCAGAGACAGATTCCCACTCTGAGAGGCATTGACTGAGGGAACAAAAGATTCATGTGTCCATCTCATCCTCACTATGCAAAGGCAAGTAGAAACACTGGTGGAATCTCTCTCTCTCTCTCTCTCTCTCTCTCTCTCTCTCTCTCTCTCTCTCTCTCTCTCCCTCCCTCCCACACACACATACCATCTCTCTCAGTGTCTTGCTCATTCCTCTCCCTCCCCTCTTCTCTATGTGTCTGTCTGTCTTTCTGTCTCTCTCTCTGTCTTTCTTTCCCCTCTGTCTGTGTGTGTCTTTCTCTCTCTCTCCCCTTCCCTGTCTGTGTCTCACTCTTTACTCTCCCTCTCTCTCCCTTTCCCCCCTTCTCTCTCTCTCTCTCTCTCTCTCTCTCTCTCTCTCTCTCTCTCTCTCTCTCTCTCTCTCTCTCATTGTTAAATTCATGTGTGCATGTCTGATATGACTTTACTATAGTCTGTCATAGAGAGACAAAGTATTATGGTGGAGAGCATAAGTGTAACTAGAAGTTTCTGCTATTGTGGCAGTCCTACAAACCACACTTAAGGAAGCGGCACAAGAGCCCCCTCAGTTGAGTGGAAAGGGAAGACACACCATACTGGGGAGATGAAGATCCAGGACACTAGGATAAGGCCCTAAACCTGGCAAACGAAGGAGTAGGAGCAGCCCAGCCCACCATCAGGAATAGTAGCTTCCTATTTAAACTAATTTTTCTTGTGACCAAGAGTTCAATTCTCTTGTTCTAACATTGCTGAAGGACTACAAGTGCTGTCAGCACCCTCTAAATGTGTTTCCCTGGAACGAAGATCCAGTCACTTTGCCCCAGTTATGACTAGGGGATAGTACAGGATTCAGATTTAGAAGACTTGGCTTAATTTCTCAGATGTTACACTTGCTGTGTGATTCTGTAAACCTCTCAGAAACTCAATTTCCTCATTTGTAAAATGGTGCTAATACTTTGGCACCTACTTCATAGAACTGATGTGGAGAAAGTGTTTTGCCAACCTTAAAATCTTATGCAAATACGTCCTATTATTGTTGGTCCACTTGAAAAAAAGGTCTTTTCCTTAGGAGTGACACAAGCCTTGAAGAGCATATTAAAGATGTCACTCAAAACTGCCAGAATTTCTATAGCTAGTAACATTAAATAACTTTATGACTAATCTAAATAAATTTGTAACTATAGCTAATGACATCAAAGTAATTTTAAAACTGGAATTCATGTCTAGAATGTCACTGCTTTGTTACAAACACTAACCTAGAAATTAACAGCACTCTCAGCTGCAATGCTTATACTAGAGGCCCCGGATGCTTTTTGATCCCTTTCCTGTAAATTAGTCATTTTCTCTTCTAAAGGATCTGAAAGTCATTTTAAAAATCCTATGCATCTTCTCTAGCTGCCTTCCAAAGATCTAAGGTGTGAACAACCAGAGGTGCAGGAGGGCGGGAGAAGGAAGAGCTAAGAGAAGAAAGTCATAGAAGCAGCAGTCTGGTAGGTAGAAGCTGGAGGCCAGAGATAATGGGAGCTCTTTTGATGAGCATTCATTGGAGGTCATTGTTAATGGCCTGTGGTTTGATGGGAAGGATCAAGCTCTCTCCAGGCAGGGAGGACTATTCACAAAGGCTAAGGCCTCCATTGCTACAGTCTGCTGGAACCAGATAAGTACACATAACTAGATTGCTGATCACGATCTCCCAACTCAGTGTCACATTTAGTCCTCTCATTTGCCACATTTGCTCCTGGTTCATCTTAGGTCTTTGAAAGGTGGCTGGAGGAGGCCTATAGGAATTTTCAATTGGATTGCAATCCTTCAAAGAGAAATTATCTGAGTTCCAGAAAGGAAATAAAAGATGTTCTTTTGAAAAGAGTCAAGATTGATATGAGTGCCAGACTGATTTTCCTTAAATATTGCTTTCACTATGTCTCTTCTCTTCTTAAAATCCTTCAGTTGCTCCAATCTAAACCTGTTTGGATTTCAAGGCCTTCCAGTAGCCAATGAGGTTGGCTCCTCATTCTCACCTAGCCAATCAAGTAGCCAATAAACCAACGATTGAGGATCAACAATTATTGAGGACCTATTCTGTGCAAGGTGTGATGGGAAATCCAGAGACCATACACCAGATATGGAGGAGTGGAGGCCCCCCAGAAGCATGTGTTCTTGATTCAAAGTCCAGGACTTGACCTACTGCAGACTACATAGCCTCTAGAAGCTAAGATAGATGTGAACCACAAGCCTCAACATATCCATCCAACCATTGACGTAGGTTGACTTAAATATGAACCCCAAACTTTGAAGCTAAAGATTCACAAAAGAGACCATTTGAAGGGGAGATATGATGGGATTTAATGCAAAGAAGCAGAGAGACTGTCAGAATTTTGGAAGCCTGGTGGAGTGGTGCAAGTAAGCAGGGGTAGTAGCGGTGAGGTTGGGTTCTTGGTTCTAGTTAGTATCCCCTCTGTTCTGCACTTCCAGTTTTAAGGTCATCATGAGGAGATTGAGCACATTTTGTCTTGTATAGCCTGCCTACATCCCTATGGTCTCTGAAAGGAAAGAAGGGTGGTGGAACCACTGTGTGCAGAGCACAAGAGGACCTAGAGCACAGAGGATGAATGACAGACTTGGTTGCTAACATGATCCTTTCTCTGAACTCTTTGAAATCATCTCTTCCAAAATCTAGGGTGCACATCAAATAATACTTATTTTCCTCTTTTTATTTTTGATCCTGAGATCATAGACTTAAAACTGGAAATGCTTTGGAGGTCATCTAGTTCAACTCTTACTCTACAGATAAAGAGACTGAGACCCAGAGAAATGAATTCATCCAGGGTCACGCAGGTTGAATAATGGGGATTTGAACCTAAGGCTCCGGACACCAAATCCAAGGCTCCTCTCCTTCATGGATTCTTCCTCTTACTGTTCCTATCACTGCTACCTCAGCAGCCAGTTTGTCCTCGTCATTAACAATAGTTTGCATTTATCTAACAAGTTAAGGTTTGCAAATCACTTTATATCTATTATTTCATGTGTTCTTCATAACAACCCTGTGAGACAGGGTTATTATTTTCCATACATCAGAATTAAAGATATTGAGGCCAAGAGAGATTAAGTGATTGGCCAGGGTCACACAACCAGTAAGATAATATCTGAGTCAGAATCTCCATGAGATCTTTATGATTCCAGGTCCAGCACTCCAGCCACTGTGCTACTGATCTGCCCTACAGTTGACATTTTGACATCTCTTTAGTGTTTGCAAGTACTTTGTATGTATTAGCTTGTTTAGCCTTCACAACAAGCCTATGAGGTATGGGCTCTTATTATCCCTATTTTATAAGTAAGGGAACTGAGGTTCATGGAGGTTAAATGACTTGGTAGTGCTTACACATCTAGTAAATGTCTGAGGCAAGATTGAAATCTAAGTCTTCCTGACTCCAGGTTCATAGCAAGCCAGCACTCCATGCTGCCTCGCTCATCTCCACTTTTTGAAGAATGAAATTATTTTTAAGTAAGTCCAGAATTTATCAGCTGTTCTGTTTTTAGCTAAGTAAAAGCTCTAGCACATAACCATATTGTTGTTCAGTCCTGTCTAATTCTTCATGACCCCATTCAGAATTTTCTTGGCAAAGACACTAGAGTAATTTGCCATTTCTTTCCCCAGCTCATTTTACAGATGAGAAATTGAGACAGAGTTGAGTAAGTGCCCAAGGTCATGCAGCTAGTACGTGTATGAAGCCAGCTTTGAACTCAGGAAGACTTTTCCTGATTCCAGGTCCAGCATTCTATCCACTGTGCCACCTAGCTACCCATGTTTCTGTAGGGTTGAAGACATACGTTTCTACTACCCCAGGCATTTGTAACCAGATGGCAAACTCTGTATTTCCCATCACACCTAACACATAATAAATACTCAACAAATACTTGTCAGTTGATTGAATAGTCACTTAGATGGGGATAAGGCTAGATTATGGATTGCCTTGAAATCCAAGCAGGTTTAGATTAAATATGTTAAGTAACTATGGAGCAGTTGGAGGATTTTAAGAAAAGAAGAGACATAATGAAGCCAGATTATGATCACATAAGAAAACTTCAGAATTTATGAACATAGAAGTGGAATACTTATGGTAACATCAAGATCAAGGGTTTAACCATCTCTGGGTGTAGCTGAGGTAGAATGGAAGAGTTAGTTATGGGAAATTAACAAGTGGAAGAAGTGGGAGCTTAAAATGTTCGAAGAGGATCAATACGTACTTTGAAATTCCCTAGTTTCAGGACAGAGGTTGAGGAGAAGAGAAAGACTGTGAGATAAACTCATTAAGGAAGGGAGATGTCCTGGAAGTCAGTAGTTAGTGGCTATTAGAATCTCAGTTGGGTGGTAAATACATATTGCATGAACCTCAAAGGAAGCAAGGTTACTGAATGATCAGGGTTGAGAGCCTGGAAGTGACAATGAGGGGCAAAGACTTTTTCAAGTTTCCCATGGATGTGTGGGGAAGGAGATAGGAGAGGGGTAGGAGTGAAAGTGCAACAAATACTGGAAATTGTGGCCAGGTAAGTTGTGTCATCAGGGGGCAGCCAGGTCTCAGTGAGTGCAAGAAGAACAAAAAAGTGAGAAAGAAAAAGGTTTAAGATGGAAGCAAATTTGTTACATATGCAACTGGCATTCCAAAGAGCACAGTGGAAGGGGAAGGTAGCTTTTCAGTGGGATTTTGGGGGGTGGGGCTTGGTCAAGGGACAGTATAAATAATTCGTCAGGCAGTGGGAGATGGGGAAGATAGTCTGAACAATGATAGCCAGGAATTCAGGATCCCTAGGATGGAGGAGGGTATGATGGAGTGGAAAGATAGCATCTTCTTTTAGTTTCCCTTAGTTAGGGAAAATCACCAATATGAGACAAACTATTCCTTCAGGGACTTAAAATAGGTGACTGTGAGTGCTAAGCCACTATCACAGAATCATCATAAAGTAGGAAGTGACGTCAGAGGTCTTTAGCAGAATATAAGCATTTTGATGGCAGGGACTATTTAATTTGTTTTCTTGAATCCCTAGTACCTATCATAGTGTCTTGAACATAATAAATATTTGTTGGATTGAACTGAGTCCACTCCAACTTAAATCTGAACAGAAATCTCCTTAACAAGTGGACATACAGACTCTCTTTAAAGATTTTCAGCAAAGAGAAATTTGCCATTTCTTCTGGCAGCTCATTTGACATTTGGAGATTGCTCATTGTTGGGAAGTTTTTCAGCTGAAACCCACCTCTATTATTTCTCCCAATTGAATTCTATTTCTGCCCCTTGGAAACCAATAGAAAAATCAGTCTCCTTCATATGAAAACCCTTTAAATATGTAAAAATAACTGTTATGTCTTTCCATGTGTGACTTTTCTCTAGGCTAAACATTGCCAATTCTTTCAACAATTTCTCATATTCTATGGTATGGTTTCAAGTTCCCTCACCTTCCAGATTGCACTTTTTATTTATTTATAAATGTTCTTCCTACATTGTGGCATCCAGAACTGAACATAGCACTCCAGAGGTATACTGAAAAGGGAAGAATACAAAAGAACCAGCATTTCCATCATTCTAGAAACGCTGCAGCTCTTAACGTAGTCCAACTCTTAAGATTTCCTAACCTTGTATTTGAATCTTATGTTTCCTTATCAAAATGTAGACTCATAGCAAGTTCACAGTCCACTAAGACTCTGACATTTTTTTCACACCTACTAACTTGTTACTCCTCCCCTACCCTATATTAGTACAAGTGATTTTTTGAACTCAAGTCTAGGATTTAAAATTTATCGTTCTTAAGTTTCACCTCATTAGATACATCCCATCTTTCTGAATTATCAAGTTCTTTGGGGATTCTGACCTTGACATATATGTTAGCTATTCTTCCCATCTTTGCCTTGCCTACAAATTTGACAAGTATACTTTTTACCTATATTTTAACCCTGGTTGTTGTTAATTATCTTTCAAAGGCATTGAAAATTAGAGAGGTGTTGCAGAACTGGAAATGGGTAAATGTGTGGTTTCCTTGAACTACAGGACAAAGGGTTTGACTTTATTTCCTGGCAAAAAATATTATTTAAATTGTTTTTGAGCATTTGTAAAGGAAACAAGTAAGCATAAAGAGCTAACACGGATTCATCAAAAATGGGTCATGCAAAATTACTTCAGCTTTTTTGTTTTTCAGAGAAAATTATTAGAAAAGTAGACTGAAGAAACTGACCATGTGGCTTTCATTTCCTGCTGCACTTGTCTCCTACTCAATCTAAATATAGCCTTCTCTGGGAAGAGGAGTGATATGTTCTATTGAATGACGAACATACTCACACCTGATCATATCTTTCACGTACTAGTGATTCTAAACTCTGGTAGGTCGTTATCCAAACTCCATCCCCTTCCCCCTCCAAATGATTCCTTATTCTATCCCCCTCAACCTTCTCATTCAAAAATCTCAATCAAATGCTACCTACCTCTTCCGCTTTGCCTTCTGGCATGCCTGTTCTATAAGCAACAAACTTGCCTTCATCCTAAATCTTTTCCTCTCACACTCCTTCTATCTTACAGCGATCACTGAGACCTGGCTTCCCCCTGCTGACACAGCCTCTCTGACAACAATTTCCAACACTGGATGTGTTTTCACTCATTCCCTTTAGCTCACTGATCAAGACAGAAAGTTGGAGTAATCCTTACTCCTGACTGCCAGTTTCTGACTCTCCTACTTCCATCTCCCCCTTTGAAATTCATGCAATCTATATCTACCTCCTAATCAAAATCCTGGCAGCTGTTGTTTATAGAGCCCTAGGCCACTCCTCTTCCTTCCTCAATGAGTCCCTGGCTCATAATTTTTCTCTCCTCCCTATTTTCTGCCTTCATCCTAGGGGGATTCAACATGTGTATCGACTCTCTCTCTCTCTCTCTCTCTCTCTCTCTCTCTCTCTCTCTCTCTCTCTCTCTCTTCCATCACTGAGTTCTTTAACCTACTCCCCCATCCCTCTTCAATCAACCTTGCCATTTTCCGCAAATATACTACCCATTCTTTAAGAATGCTGAAATCCTCTTATCTGACCATAATCTATTGGCTTTCCACCCTTCCCCTTTTCCCCTTATCAAACCAACACTTTATTCCAAGATCTCCAAATCCCTTGATATCTCAGCTCTCTCTCAGGCTATCCCCTTTGCACCAGCCTCCATTTCCTATTTCCACCATCTTGACCCCTTGGTAAATCAGTCAAATTCTACACTGTCCCCTTCTCTTGAGTCCCAGTCCCCCTTATCATATCACTGATTGTACCCTGATAAGTCTTAGCCTTGGATCACTCCCACCACTTCCTAACTTTATTCCTACACATGCGCTACTTAATGAAAGTGAAGAAAATCATGCAACAGTTCTGACTAGGTCCACTACAAATTTATGTGTTTCTACACATTCTTTATCAACTTATTAGCCCACACTACCTCTATGAAGCTGCTCTTCTAACCTTTTCATCCTTCCTCAAAGCTCCTGTGGCTTCCCCTCCCCCACCCTCTTAGCTGAGTACCTTGCCTAATATTTTACAGAAAAAGTTGAGTCCTGTCACTTTAAATCCTGTCTTATCCCTTATTCTTCATTTCACCTCACTCAGATACATTCTGGCACTATCTTTTCTTTCCTCTCATCTCACACAAAGGTGGGAGATGGCCTTACTCCTTACCAAGGCTAACTAGAATGTGCCCCTTCCTTATTTTAACCTTGTAGAGTCCCTAAATTCCTTCAATTTTTCTGCCTGCACAAGTGATCCCATTCTATCCTTTCTCCTCTAACAGGTTGTCCACTCTGTCATCCCTACTCTGTCACTTATCTTCAGTCTCTCCCTGTCTACTGGCTCCTTCCTTGCTACTTACAAGCTTACTCATGTCTCCTCCATTCTTGAAAAATCTTTCCATCTACCCCTACTATCATCCTATATCTTCTGTCCTTGGTGATTACACTCTGAGAGGCCTATGATAGGTAACTTCACTTTCTTTCCTCTCACTCTCTTAACTCATTGCAATCCATCTTTTAACCTTATCATTCCACCTAAACTGCTCTCTTCAAAGTTACCAAAAATCCCATGTCAAATCCAGTGCCTTTTTCTCAATCCTAATTCTCCTTGACCTCTCTGCAGCCTCTGATACTGTTGATCACCCTCTCTTTGATACTCTCTTCTAAGTTTTTGAGACACTTCTCTCCTGGTTCTCCTCCCACCTACCAGACTGCTCTGATTCTCCTTTGCTAGATCCACAGTACATTCGAAGTGAATATATGATGTTAAAACTAAAAACCATACTATTTTAAAAAGAAGAGTATCAGATCATGCTTCTCACAGTTATAAGTAGGAGATGTATTCTTAACCAAACAAGGGATACAGGAACTCACAGAAGATAAAATAGATAATTCTAATTACTTGAAACTGAAAAGCTCCTGTACAAAGAAAATAAATGCACCTAGAATACAAAAGAAGCAGCCAAATGGGAAGAAATCTTTGTTTCAAATTTCTCTGATAAGTATTTGGAATCTAAGATATATAGACAACTAATAGTGTGTGTGTGTGTGTGTGTGTGTGTGTGTGTGTAAAAACACTAAATTAATTCCCCACAGATAAGTGGTCAAAAGTTATGAACAACAAATAGTTCTCAAAAGAATTGAAAACTATAAACTGTCATATGAAAAAAATATTCTAAATCACTAACAATAAGTGAAATACAAATCAAAATAATCCTAGGGCTTCACCTCATCCCCTGCAAATTGGCAAATGGGACAAAAGATGAGAATACACAGTGTTGGAGAGGTTGTGGGAAGATAGGCACACTCATGTATGGTTGATAGAGCTGTGATCAGTAGAATCATTTTGGAAAGCAACTTGGAATTACGCAAATAAAGTGCCTAAAATGTCCATGCTCTTTCACTGAGATACTAGGTTTAGACCTCAAGCAAGCCATTGAAAAGAAGAAAATGCCTATATACACCAAATTATTTATAGTAACTCTTTTTGTGGTAGAGGATTGGAAACAAAGTAGATTGTCCATCATTTGGGGAAAAAGTTAAATAAATTGTGGTACATGGATGTAGTAAAAATATTGTAGTGGTATAAATGCATGATGAATGTGATGAATTCAGAAAAGCATGTTAAGATCTACATGAACTAATGCAGACTGAATTAAACACAGTAAAGAATATTATATATACAATGACTACAACAATATAAATGGAAAGAACAGCCACATACACACACACAAATCAAAAATGAATGTTACAAAATTGTAAAGAGCAGGGATGGTTCAAAAAGAAAAGATACAAAGAGATACTCCTGCCCCCTAGACATGACATCTACAAGTATTGAACATAGAACTTATTTTCTGATTTTTTTTCAGTGTATTATTCAGTAATGATTTTCTTCTTTTTTTGTCTTTAAAAATACTATTTGTTATAGGAGAAGGCTCTCTGTGAGAGTAACAGATATTGAGGGAAATTATGGTGATGTTAAAAGAAACAAAAGATGTCAATTAAAATGTATTTTAGAAAAACAGTGTCTATGAGTCTGTTATTACCTCCTAAATTTGGAAGATGTTACAATGTCACTTGGTACTTTGAAAAATCACTATGGTGTTTTCCTTCCAATTTTGCATCTCTAATGTTTACTGGCTGGTTCTGGAACACTTTTAGAAGGTGACGCTGATCTGACAGTGTGTGAGAGAGGTGGAAGTTAGGATCATGGAGGGTACGACTCACAGAGGACCTGGGCTCCACCAGACATTTTACTTGTGAGTTATTTTTGGATGGTTCAGTGTTCCGGACCAAGAACTCCTGCTTGTCTATGTGATTTGCCATCAGGTATGAGGACAGGACTGACAGGCCTCCCTTGAGCAAGACTCACCAGTCTCTCACTCAGAAATTCTCACTGATCCCAAAAGGCTCCAAGAGGTCAACTAGGTTAAAACCATCACGAGCCTGAAGCAAAACAATGAAATCAACCCAGCTTTTCTCGGATGCTCTCCCTCTTCTATTTTCTCTGTCTCGGTTTCATTATCTGTAAAATATAGGGGATAGAAGGAATTAAACTAGATTAGGGATCAGCTAGGGGTGCTGGAGCTGGAGTCAGGGAGACCTGAATTCTAATCTTGCTTTGGTTACTTAGTTAATTTCTAGTTGTATCACCCTAGGCAAGTCACTTAATTTCTCTTAGCCTTAATTTCCTCATCTGTTGAATTGGAAGAATGGTAATACCTACTTTATAGAGTTACCATGAGGATTCAATGAGGTAATATGTTAAGCACTTTGCAAATTGCAAAGCTCTATATAAATACTAAATATCATTATTATCATAATTCAATTCAACAAAAACTTTATTATGGCTACCATGGGCAAAGGCATTGTTAGGTGATGGGATGTACATGGACAAAAACAAAATAGTCCTTCCCTCAAGGAACCTACACTCTACCAGG
Organism: Phalanger gymnotis; assembly: GCA_028646595.1. Classification (NCBI taxonomy): domain Eukaryota; kingdom Metazoa; phylum Chordata; class Mammalia; order Diprotodontia; family Phalangeridae; genus Phalanger; species Phalanger gymnotis. Next base: position 135,734,501 of record CM053625.1, on the reverse strand, counting down.
GGATAAAACGTGTGTGTGTGTGTGTGTGTGTGTGTGTGTGTGTGTAGGTAGATATAAATTAAAATAATTTCAGACAGAGAGAATGCTAATAACTAAGAAGATCAGGAAAAGTATGTTGTAGGAGGTAGCATGTGAGTAGTACTTTGAAGGAATTTAGGGACTCTACAAGGTTAAAATAAGGAAGGGGCACATTCTAGACATGGGTGACCACTTGGACAAAGGCACAGAGGAAGAAGATGGAATGAAATGCTCGGAGACAACCTAGTAAACCAATTTAGCTGGAAAGATGAGGACATAAAGGGAAATGATATAAAATGAGATTAGAAAAGTAGGTGGCAATTATATTGCAAAGGTCTTTATATGTCAAACTGAAAATTTTGACTGGTGGAGGAATAACATGGCCAGATAGGTCTTTGGGGAATATCAATTTGACAGTGGAGTAGAAGATGAATTAGAAAAGGAGGAGATGGAGACAAGAAGAGCAATTAGGTAGGTATTTCAATAGTCCAAGTGAAAGGCAGTAAAGGCCGGAATGAGGAGAGAAAGAAAGGGAGTGATGCCAGAAATATTGTGTAGGTGGGATTGACAAGATGTGAAAACTCATAGGGTAGGGGTGGGGACAAGAGAATGAAAGATATAGCCAAGGATGATTTTTAGCATCCCTTCTAGTTCTCTCTGACATTCCATGGTCCTTTGATTTCAGCCCAAACTACCCTGGTCTGGACATGGAGTCACCTACTGGATTAGACCTTGGGGAGTGAACCAAGAAGGGAGAGAAGAGGGAACCAGAATGAAAATGATAATTTCAAAACATAAAAGCTCTTTGTAAGTCACAATGTCAGAAGAGGCACCTAACTGTGAAATCTCATCTTCCCTCTTACAGATTGAAATTGATTCATCTTCAAGCAAAATCATAGAATCATCTGCTCCTCCTTCTCCCACCTCCCTTTGCAATTTACTGGAGAGCTTGGCAAAGAGTTCAGTTCAATTCAATTAAACCTAATAAGCATGTATGATGCTCCCACCTTGCAAAGACTAGGTTCCATGGGAGATGAAAAGAAATGAGAGAGCACAGCTCTGCCCTCAAAGAGCTCATAGTTTAGGTGGGGAAACAAAGTGAGGTCCCTTCTTACTCTCAAGTTATGATCCTATAATCCTGTCAACAGGAAAGTACTTAGAACAGTATTGTTTAGTGCAAAGAACTCTGAACTTGGAGATCAGAAAAGCTCAGCTCTGCCACCTGCGATGGCTGTGTGACCTTGAATAAATCACTTAACGTCTCAGGACCTCAAGGTCTCCTACTCCTAAAATGGTGATTTTAACTAGGTGATTCAACTAGATAACCTTGAAAGGTCCTTCGATCTCTGACATTTGTGCTTTTGTGAGTCTCTTACAAAGCAACATGTATGGGTTGTGACCTCCATAGTATGCTGATAAATGTTAACAACAGGCTCCCTGGGGTGGGGGTGGGGGAATGTATGCTCAATGTACTTTAAAGTTTTATTTGCATTATTAACATTTTCTCTATCCATTTTTTATGTTTTAAAAAAATTTAAACAATAAATCAAACCTAATTTGTAGTGGTTGCCCAGTTCCAAAGTATATATGTACACAATAAAAATTTAACATTTAGTTTTCAAAAGCCAGTCCACACCCCTGATCATGAGAAAATATGCTACAAACCAGAAGCATAAGTGCTGAGGGATTCAAAGTCTTGAACATTTGGGCAAAAGCGCAGAGGCCAGAGTTGAAATGAAATATACAGTGACAACCTAGTTAGCCAGACAAAGTCTAGACAAGCCAACAAGTCTTTATCTGGCAGCCACTGTACAACAAACCAGCCCTGTACCAGATGTTGTGAGGGAGACGGGAAGGAAATGCAGTCTCTGCTTTTGGAGACTCTTGTCTTAGAAACATGACTTACACAGCTGACAGTCGGAGAGCAATGTAAGACAGTAGGTGCAACCTTGTATATATATCATATGTGGCCTGTATTTAGAATCTATGTTGTTTTTACTGCTTAGCACATAGACGTATTCTAGGTAGTATTTCTATGTATAGTACTATATTTTTATATAGTGTGTATGCTATATGCAGGCACTGTGCATATATGTAATGTGTTCAATGTACAATTGTAGCATATGTTTAAGGATTCATTAAAAAGTTTCTGGGAGAGGGAAAGAGTTACTCTCAAGCTGTTCTGGTTATCAGCAGTTAACATGTGGCCTCATATGTGGCATAAATGCTGTTACTATATTATACTATGCATAGCACATGTACTAAATTGGAGCATTTGTAGCACATGTTCAATACATACTATGTGTGTGGAGCAATGTACAAAACATGGAGAGTATACCAACCAAATGTACTATGTACAGCATATTGCGATACATGTGCTAAGCAGCTAGGTGGCACGGTAGAGTGTTGGAGTGGGAGGCAAGAAGACATGAATTCAAATTTAGCCTCAGATATTTTCTGGCTGTGTGACCTTAAGCAAGTCACCTAATCTCTGCCTGACTTTTCAAACCTTGAAGTGCTATATAAATGCTAGTTATTTGTTATTTGTAACATGTATATAAAAATATCTATGTATATATACATACATATATATTTAGTGTGGCCCACGTGTGGTTATGTGTAGTATTACTATGTAGACTATATGTAGTATTTACTTTGTGTAATATATAGATATGTGTATCATATTGTGATATGCGTGTATATATGTATATATAGTATATTAAAGTATTTTTAATATTAATTAGATTAATCGTGTAATATATAGATATGTGTATCATATTGTGATATGTATGCATATATGGTATATTAAAGTAATTTTAATATTAATTAAATTAATTGTGTAATATATAGATATATGTATCATATATTAATTAGATTAATTATGTAATATATAGATATGTATATCATATTATGATATGTATGTATATATAGTATATTAAAGTAATTTTAATATTAATTAGATTAATATTAATAAAGTAATATAAGTATATTAGAGGAAGTCTATTATGGGGGTAAGCTAGTCAGTGAAAGCTTCATGGAAGAAATAAGACTTAAATTGAACCTTGAATGATAGGAAAGAGAAGAGATAGGTAGGACATCCTGGGGAAGAGAAGAACAATAAAAATACAAGGCTGAAAATAGTATAATAGGCTGTACCTTACAGGTAAGGCAGCTAGGTGGCACAGTAGAGTACAGGGAATGGAGTCAGAAAGACTCATCTTTCTGAATTCAAATCCAGCCTCAGACACTTAGTGGCTGTGTGACCCTGGGCATGTTACTTTAGCTTGTTTGCCTCAGTTTCCTCATCTATAAAATGAGCCAGAGAAGAAAATGGCAAACCACCATAGCATCTTTGCCAAGAAAACCCAAATAGGGTCACAAAGAGGTGGACACAACTGAAAAACAACTGAACCACAGTGACAACAACCACAACAACAGTTTGCGAGTAACAGGAAAGGTCGTTTCAAAGGTTTGGCATGAGAGGAGGTAGGAGAAGACCTCGGAATCTCTATTGGCTGCCATAAGTCAGCTGTACCTTCCCCTCTTTAAACCCAGATGTCAGTGGTTCGCCATTCAGTAGCCCCAGTGACTATAACATCATCATCGTCATCAGCACTAATCATCATTATATCTGACTTTTATAAAGTGCTTTAGAGTTTATCACTGTATGAGATAAGCTTAAGACCCTAAGTGGCCAATAAGACCATCTTGTATTAAAAAGAAACAATATGGCTAATAAAATTTGCCAGCAGTTATTTTAATGGTTGGCATTTCTAAGATTTAGTGCAGACTCCCTCTCACTTTTGAGTGGCACAGTGTATTCAGCACATTAAAGCAAGGAGGGAGTTAATGTAAATCTATTCCAATGCAAATGTCAACCCAACCACTTGTATGAAAAATTAGCAGCTCTGAATGTCAAAGAGTGAGTCCCACCGCCTGCAGCTGCCTCACTCAGGCTGGCTGTGTAAATGTGGGCTGAACTGCTATTTCAAGCTACCTGTCTTGGGCATGGAGTCAGGATGAAAGAAGCAGGCTAGGCCTTTAATATAGAAAGTAGAACTGGTGGGTACTTAGAATGCTACAGCATAGCAAGCACAGGACATCAAGCAAGATGACAAATAATGAGAGGAAGCTCTGAGACAAGGCTCCTCTGGTGGCAGATGGAGCCATTGCACACAGCAGGCCAGGCCAAGGATGAATCTCAGGTCTTCCCCATAGCTTCTGTGACCTAAAAGAGTACTATAGATGAGATTGGGATAAAATGGACTTCTGCACCTCCCAGGACCACCTATGCCGATGAGCGGCTCTCGCTGAGAAAAAGGCCTGCCGTCACCTGAAGCTAGGTAGTTCATGGTGCAGGCGGAAGCCTACCAAGCCTGGGAGTGAAGAAAGGCTATAGCAGAGAGGATTGAGGAGTGACAAATTGGTTGTATAAAGGCAGAGACAACTTCTGGACATATAATGTGATTAGTAAAGGCAGAAGGTAGTATGGATGAGAAGAAAGGGTCAGATCCGGTATCAAATAGTCCAAGGAGGAAATGAGCACACATTACCTGGAGGTCAGGCTGAAAGGACCAATGCCAAAATAGTATGGAAAGTCTGAGTTTTGCACAGAATTTACAAAATTTTCAGCACTCAGTTTTCTGTATTCATGTCTGTGTTTTTATGCTTGACTGCATGAGGTCAGTCCTGTCTTTCAATCTCTCTTCGATTGGCTGCTGCTGGACAGTTTTCACTGACCCTGACAGCATCATTTTCTAAGAAAGCAACAGTAACTGAGTACTGGCAGGCATCTCCTGCACGAAAGTGGATGCTCTCCTTCCAAGGTTCATATAGTAGATGATTGAATTACCATTCATAATGACCTAGGTAGTGAGCTGTAGTGGAAAGTGTGCTGGGCTTACAGTTAGGAGAGTCTCAGTTTCAAATTCCGCTACCAGCATTTATTAGCCACGTGACAATGAGCAAATTGTTTTAACCTCTCGGAACCTCACTTTCTTCATTTGTAAAATAGTAAAACAGCTGTATCACATATCTCAAAGTTTTGTTTTGAGGAGTGTCACTGCTATCAGGAAAGGTGAAAAAGATGGGTCAAAATCAACCAGGCAGCTAGGCATGATGGCAAATACATGTGGTCCTTTCTGCTGAGCCGCAGTAGGGCTAAAGCTGAGTGAGTATCCGTAATACCTCTAGCAACAACATAGTGAACCCCTGGGACTAGGGGTCTATCAGGCTGCCAAAGGTGAGGTGAACTAGCACTGGTTGGAAAAACAGTAAATTAAAGTTTCCATAGGTAGAAAAGTGGATAGAGAGCTGGCGTGGAGTCAAGAAGATTCCGCTTCCTGAGTTCAAATCTGACCTCAGATACTTATTAGCTATGTTACCCTGGGCATGCCACTTAACCCTGTTTGCCTCAGTTTCCTCATCTGTAAAATGAGCTAGAGAGGGAAATGGAAAATCACTCCAGTGTCTTTGCCAAGAAAACCCCAAATGGGGTCACAAAGAGTTAGACACAACTGGAAACTTCTCAGCAACAAAGTTTCCATGACCATCAGTGGTTATGATGTAGAGAAAATTCTTATAGTGGGTGAAAGGTTATACAAGATGACCTTTCTGGTCTCTTCTACTTCTCAGATTCTTTAGCTAGACATGCCAACTGGATCTAAGTGTAATTGTTTGAATGCTGCTTATAGAATCATAGTGTGTCCTGGATTTCAGAGTCATCTTTGCCTCTTCCCTGTCCTTCAACCACACATGCAATCAGTTACCAAATTCCCTACCTCTAATATCTTTCATAACTAGCCAATTCTCTGTACTTCAGAGAACCCGCTGCAATTATCCTAGGTTCTAGTTCAGACACTCGTCTCTTCTCACCAAACTTCATCTAATAATCTAATAAATCTTGGTGCATCCTACCAGTCCTTTCTCCACCTTAGCCTTCCTATTGCTGCTAGAATGATCTTCCCAAAGTACTAACATGATCATGTCAGTCCACTACTCAAAGACCTTCCCTGTTTTACCAAATAAACTTGAAACTTTTAAAACTGGCATTCAAGTCTTTCCACAGTCTGGCTCCAGCCTACCTGGCCAACTGTACCTCATCCTACTTCCCTGCACCTATTCTATGTTATAGCCAAAGTGGACTAGTCTTTGTTCTCCATTTTTATTTTATGTCTGTACTTTATTCCTTCTGCCTATAATTGAAATAGAAAAACAACACCTCTCTCTGATCTCCATATGTTTCAGTTCTTCCTGGTCTTCCAGGACCAACTTAGTTGCCCTTCCTCTGTGGCCTTTTATTTGATGCCCCAGTTGACAGTGATATTCCCCTTTATGGCATTTTACTTTTGTTCCTTTCTCATTCTCCTTCAATCAGGCTTATTTGTGTACATGTCTATATACTCCTACACCCCTCAAGCGCAAAGGCTTTGCAATTTTTTTTCCATTTTTGTGTCCCCAGCACCCAGCCCAAAGCCTTGCACATAGTTGGTGCTCCACAAATGTTTGCTATATTGAATTGAATCTAAAGTCAAGAATCAAGGGAGATGGGGATAATCTGATCTTATCCTAACTATCTAATCACATCTCCTACTACTGTCTAACACATACTCACCACTCTAGTTAGGCTAGGCTCCTTACTGCCCTCCAAACTCATGAGTCTCTGAGTCCTTGTTTATAATCTTCTCCCAGTTTGGGAGAAGATCTTTCTTTCCCCTCCTTTCCATCTACCTAACTTCTCACCCCTTGAGGAAACCAAGAGTGAAGACAATGACCTAGCTGGAAAAAGGGATAAATGGGGGCCAGATTATAGAAGTTAAGGTCAGATTGTGGATGGTCTTGAATATCAGGACCTTGCTTTGAACCTCATGAATAGCCATTGAAGATTTGGGGCCAAGGACATGACATAACAAAAAGTGGTAAATTAGCAAAAGTAGGCAGGATGAATTGGAGAGGGAGAGATGGGAGGCAGGGGAGTTATGTAGGTGGGTTGTTGCCAGCTAGGAGATGGGATGAATGTGAGAGACATTTCAAAGAACAGATAAAACTTAGTGGCTATGGTAAACATTAATTAAATTTAAGAGATGCACCAGCTGGTAGGGAAAAGCTGAAGAATTTTTCATTTTTTTAATGTGTGGATTGAGTGACTGATCTTAATAAAAAAAATCATTGCTGTTGCATCCATAACTATCCTTTCTGGGAGCTCAGCTTTTGGAGATCATCTAATTATTTACATAACCTTTGTGAGCAAGGCTCTGGGGGTTCTATATGTAAAAACTCCTGTTTGCTTCCTGGCAGATGTGCTGCTCTTTATGCGGTTGTGACAAGAAATCTTCACAGATATTCATATATTTAACAATCAATGGAAATGCTGATGGCTGATGACCAAGGAAGGTTGTACTGATTAGGAGTATTTTTCACACTGTTCAGGCATTTGGAAAGAAAGGCATATGAAAAGTTCTGGAAATCTGCATCAGAGATCCCATTAAGGAGCCTTTTATAGTCTCATTGGTTTGAACCTTGGCTAAGCAGTGAATCACCCAAATCTTTCTGGCTTTCAGTTTTACTTAAATAAGAAGACAGCTGTAACATAGTAGATTAGGAGTCAGGACATCTGGGTTCTAGTTTTATCTTGACCATAATTTTATTATGTGACTTTTTATAAATCCCATCCCTTCTCTGGGCCTTAGTATTCCCATCTAGAAAAAGAACTTGATTGCTAAAACCAGCATAGGGAACTCCAGGTGAGGGACTTTCTCTATCACCTTTCTGGAGGTCAGCACCTTTCTGCAACTTTCACTGTTAGACATGTAAAGAGGGGCTTTTCCCTCACATGTAGCATGGGGATGTTATTGCATGACTCAAAGAGAGGCAGAATAGACATCTCTAGTCTTTTCTTCCCCTTTCCCTCTCCAAGGGAGATTTTAATTCCTTCCAGGAGGGGAAGCACAAGGTTGGGGTCAGAAGCTTGGCCACCATGTTCTCCTCAGAGAGAGGGAGTAGAATTATATCTTTCTGCTCCCTTAAATATTATTAGTCTGGGAGATGTAATTTTCAGGTTCATGCTAAACATTTAATCGCTGTTCATTATTGAAGGGCAGCAGGATCCCAAGCTTCATATCCAAGGCTTAACTCCCTTCTCACCAAATACCAGCTCTACAATGAACAAATATAGTAAATGTCAAAGGAACTCATTTATCCAAGGTGAGAATAAACAGAAATCAGAAAACTATGTATAGAAGAATATAGCCAGATAATGCAGAGTGAAGGAGCTCTCCTATTGAGAGCTAGGCAATTCAGTTCAACTAAGACAAAGAATCCCAGATCTCACCCAAGGGGAAGTTCTCTGAAGTCTCTAGTGTAGCAAGGTAGGGATAGGGACATGATGGAGACTCTTAGCTCCTCTCATGTCAGTTTCTTCCCAGTCTCTTCCTTCAGCAACCCAAAGTAGGATTGGCATCATCCGTTCTCTCATTCCCAGTGTGGAGATGAAGTTACTTACCTATGGTCACACAGTTGATATGTATTGGAGGCAGAACTAAGAACCAGGTCTTCCTATTTCCAGCTTATTGCCTCTCAATTATCAAGAATGATTATTTTAAATAGGAAGCTACCAAATGTCCTGATACTTGTGAGGTGGGGTGGTAGATAGGGTGGACAATCTTCCCAGTAGCAGCCCCATGGCTACCTCATGGGATCTACCTCAACTGAGATAGAAAAGGAAAAAAATCTTAGGAATATTTGCACTGAGTGTGGTTTACAATGCTTGCCCCAGATGCAAACATTCCTAGTGATACCTTTGAATGATATTACCCTACCTCTTGGAAGCCTAAAATAGTGTTCTAACATGCACATACCAAGACATTCAATCCTAGCACCGTATGATTCGATTAAGCCCTCCCTGATTACTCCAAACCACATTGATACTTGTCATCTTGGAACTCTTAGACTTCTTAATGCTCAAGTCCATAATGGAACCATTCCAACCAGCCAAACACCCTGAGGCACCTTGCCATTCACCCTGCCTCTGCCTCCCTTCTCTCCACACAGAACATGCATCCTCAATATTAAACCCCCAGAGATCATGCTGGACTCCATGATCCTGGAGAGAGTAAAAAAAACCCTAGAATTGAAAGGGACCTTGGAAGCCATCTATCTAGTCCAATAGCTTCATTTTATAGGTGAAGAAGCTAAGAGCCAGAAATGATAAGCAGTTTGACCAACATCACCTGAGTGCTGCCTCTGATACATGTTAACTTTTTGACCGTGAGAAGGTCACTTCATCTCCACACTTGGAGGTGACATCACTGCCTCTATTTTTAGGAACTCCAGGCCATTTTTCGCAACTCATCTAGTCATCTACCTTGCCATATGGCCTGTCACGACACACATGCCACCACTACAAGTGCCATTCAATTCTTGCTCTGGGAATATAATCAAATCAATAGTAAAATTGCTTCTGGAAAAGATGTTGTCAACTTCCCTATGGCTTTACTCGCAATGTTTTTGATTCTCAGCCCCAAACTCCCTTTCCCTATATGTGTTGTCTGCTACTATAGAATATTAGCCCCTTTTTGCCGAGGGAAAAGACAAAGTTTATTAGGGATTCACCATAATGGGCTGTCTTAAGAAATCCCCCCCTTTGTGATGCTTGTTTCCACAAGCGGGCCAGATTCAACCTACTGAATTAGATTGAATCTGAGCACTTTCATGAGCCCCTTTTTAAAAAATTATCTCCAGCACTTAGCATAATGCTTGGCTAAGATTAGACACTTACAAATTCTTTTTCATTCATTTATTCAATACACCTAAATAAAGAAGGGGAGCAGCGAGTACATTGATACCATAAAAGAATGGTGCCTCCAAAGGAGATGAACTCTAGTGCACCTATTCTTTGGTCGATTTCCTCCATATTGCACCGTCTGACAAACTGCACATTGACTTTTCACTTGTCTTTCATTTCCCTACCCCCATTTCCAATCAGGTTTCTTGCTTGTCTTGCTCCTGGGACCTAATGGCATAAGGAAATTCTTTGGCTTCATTATTCAACCAACTTGAATTACCCTTTTGTCCCAAGGTAGTAATAAATGAACTTAGGGGTGACCTGGTAGCATGGGTGTGCATAAGGAGTGGTCTGAGTGTGCTTGGGTGTGTTGGCATATACTCTATGAAAATTTATGTCCTATAGAAGTCTTCTCAGAGCTTCCTTATGGAAAAGGAACTGTATTTTTTTTTTCTTTTGGTCCCAGAAGGCACAACAAAATACACTGTTGATTTGAAATAAAGGAAAATATTACTAACAAATTAGTTATCCAAAAAGGTAATGGGCTAACCCAAAAGGTTATGGACTCCCCTCATCGGAATTCTTCAGAGGCTGGATGATCACTTGTCAGGTATATTTTGGTAGGGATTCCTTTCAATATGGGCTGTATTAGATGGTGACTGTGGTCTCTTCTAACTCAGAAATTCTCTGAGTGTAGAATGTCAAAACCAAGGGAACCAAAAGATTATCTAAAGTGGGTATCTCCTTGTGGATGAGGAAACCAAAGCCCACAGAGAAGAAATGACATGCTCAAGATCACACTGCTGGTCAATGGCAGAGTAAAGACTAGAACTCAGGTCTCCCTAGAGCCTGACGTGTAGCACACAGTCTTTCACTTGATTATATTTTGCTATCTGATTGTTCCATGTGTATCTTTTACCTCCAACTAGATGGTGAGCTCTTTGGGAGTGGGGATTTTTTTTCATTCATTCCAACTTGTCTTGTGCAGTGGGTTCTCAGTAAGTATGCTGATTGGCTATTTGGGTCATGTTTCCAAACGTAAGCAAGCGGGAGGGTTCTAGCTTATATCCTCTCCTATGAAACTTACTCTCCATGGAATTACCAGCCCCACTGGTTTTAGCTCCTCCCCCTTTGCCAGTCCAACCACCCAGCATGTGAGCAGTGCTGCCCAAGTAGAAATGAAGAATAAAATCAGGCAACAGCAGAAAGTGGTTTGTCCTCTGGTCTGTGTTGAATAAGACCCAGAGGTCCTTCTTCGAAGCTTTAAATAATACAAGGAATACTATGAATAAATCATAGCATAAAAGCAAAATGGTGTTCCAGTCTCTTTCAATTGCCCTTGGTAGGAATTGAGAGAGGTCAGGAGTGGGGGTGGGGGATGAGAACAAAGAGAACTAAAGGAAAGCTGGAGACTCTACATTTCCTCCAGAGAGCTTTAGTCCCCAGCACATAGCAACTTCGAAGCAAAATGATTAATTTCCATTTCACCTTATCCTTGCTTTAAGCCAACCTCCCCCTTCTTATGAAAAATCCAGATTTACAAACAAGATAAGAGAGAGTGAAAATTTCCTTTACAAAAAAAATCATTGCTTTACAAAAAGATTCTTTCATTTGGGATTCTTTTAATTGGTAAGTTCCCATGCAGGCAATTTAAACATGAGGCAATTTACAAAAATTGAATATACATATAACAAAAGAGAATGTAGTCACTGATGGAGTCAATTCTCTATTTTCCAGGGACTAAATATACTTTTAGTGGATTATCCAAACTGCTCATTCTTTACTTAACACTTACTGGACCTTCTCTGTGTAATCCCACACTTTAATAGATATGAGAAGACAGAGATGAGGGAAGAAACATATGAAAACCAAGATGAAAGGATCCATATCCCCTATGGCACTTATTACAGGTTTAGTGTTGGGTTGCCCAGGTTATGGATGGTAGCTAGTGGTACCAGCTAATATAATTCAGACAGGCTATACTAGACTTAGTCTGACAGCCCAGTTTTTCTCTTGTTTATTCCTCATACTTCTGTGTACAACTGGAGTAAGAGGGAGCAATCAGTGCTCTACAGCAACCTGAGACATGACCTGGACTGATGCTAGAATCCATGAATAACCCTGTGTATGCCACAATGATGACACAAGAAAGCATAGACATGTTGCAAATCTCACAGATCTATCTCTTCCACACTACTCCTCCAATCCTAACCATCTCAGACAGGACATAACCTAACCTCTGCTCAATCAAGCTACACTTCAAATAATGGTGTCCCTTCATCCACCACCAATTCACATACCAACATCCTTTCCTACTCTCTAGACCCGTAAAATACGCCTACAGAAATACCTCCCCAACCAGTTGCTCTTGAATCCACCAAAGCTGTGGAGGGAATTTTCTCCCTTTGGGAATGCAGGGCCATTGAACTTTCCCACTTCCAGACCCAAGCACTACATATGAGATACTAGATGCTAGATACTAGATACTAGGTGCTAGTTACTAGATATTAGATGCTAGATACTAGGTGCTAGTTACTAGATATTAGATGCTAGATACTAGATGCTAGATACGAGACACTAGATGCTAGTTACTAGATATTAGATGCTAGATGCTAGATGCTAGATACTAGATGCTAGATGCTACATACTAGATACTAGATGCTAAATATTAGATACTAGATATTAGATGTTAGATACTAATTACTAGATATTAGATGCTAGATACTAGATGCTAAATACTAGATATTAGATGCCAGATACTAGATACTAGATACAAGACACTAGATGCTAGTTACTAGACATTAGATGCTAGATACTAGCCTAGATGCTAGATACCAGATGGTAGATACTGGATACTAGATGCTAGATGCTAGATGCCATATACTACATGCTAGATACTAGATACTAGATCCTAGATGCTAGATACTAGATGCTAGATGCTAGATGCTAGATACTAGATGCTAGATGCTGGATGCCATATACTACATGCTAGATACTTGATACTAGATGCTAGATGCTAGATACTGGATGCTATATGCTAGATGCTAAATACTAGATGATAGATGCCAGATGCCAGATGCTAGATGCTAGATGCCAGATACTAGATGCTAGATGCGATATACTAGATGCTAGTTGCCATATACTACATGCTAGATACTTAATCCTAGACGCTAGATGCTAGATACTAGATACTAGATGCTAGATGCTAGATGCCAGATGCTAGATGCTAGATGCCAGATACTAGATGCTAGATGCGTTATACTAGATGCTAGATTCTAGATTCTAGATGCTAGATACTAGATGCTAGATGCTAAATACTAGATATTAGATGCTAGATACTAGGTGCTAGATACTAGCCTAGATGCTAGATACTAGATACTAGATATTAGATGCTAGATGCTAGATACTAGATGCTAGATGCTAGATGCTAGATACTAGGTGCTAGATACTAGCCTAGATGCTAGATACTAGATACTAGATACTAGATGCTAGATGCTAGATGCTAGATGCTAGATACTAGATGCTAGATGATAGATACTAGATACTAGATACGAGACATTAGATGCTAGTTACTAGATATTAGATGCTAGATACTGGATGCTAGATACTAGCCTAGATGCTCTATACTAGATACTAGATGCTAGATGCTAGATGCTAGTTGCTAGATATTAGATGCTAGATACTAGATGCTAGATGCTAGATGCTAGATACTAGATACGAGACATTAGATGCTAGTGGCTAGATATTAGATGCTAGATACTAGCCTAGATGCTAGATACTAGATACTAGATGCTAGATGCTAGATGCTAGATGCTAGTTGCTAGATGCTAGATGCTAGATACTAGGTGCTAGATACTAGCCTAGATGCTAGATACTAGATACTAGATGCT
>CM053625.1:135658439-135720312 GCA_028646595.1 Phalanger gymnotis | reverse complement strand
TTTAAAGTAGACTATTAATGTACTCTCTGATAATCTACCTCATTAAAGACTCAGAGCTAGAAGGCTGATCACCAGAGTGGCCACAGTAACTTATGAATCTATCTGCTAAGTTGCCCGTGGCCACCTCCAGACCCATTATAAGGGGCTGAGGTGGAAGGGAGAGATTCCAGTCAGCCAAGGGCTTCTTGTCATAAATTCTTCAGGTAGGACTCCCTCAGCACCGAGGGCCATCTCTTGCACAATACCCTGAAGGACTACTGCTTATTTCTTGCTTCAACAGGGCCTTGCCCCAAGACCATCTCCAGCACTTATTTTCCTTATAGGGACAAGACCTTTTCCATTTCCTGCCACTTAAACCCACCACCACCGAATTCCCTAGGAAAGTCAGTATCCATTGCTCCCTGAATGGGGTCCCATGCTGCTCCTGCCTGTTGTGAAATAGGATCCCTGGGGTCCCTCAGAACACAACACCTCTATCTGCTAAGAGATTGAACCTCAAGGGAGAACCTGGTACAATCTAATCTCATGCCCACCTCAATGAACCTCTCCCTAAATCACTAATACTTTCACCTGGACTCCAATAATGAATGAATACACACACACACACACCCCCACACACACACATATCATATATATATACATATATATATATATATATATAATCCCTTCTCAGTGATTCTGAACCCCCCAGTTGCTAATATACAAACTCTATTCCCCCTACTCAACTATCTTCCTCCTCTTCCTCAGCGTCCCACTCCAGATCTAATGGTCCCTTCCACTGTGTCTTCTGGAATGTCCACTCCATAATTAACAAAGCTTTCTCATGCCTTCCATCTCCTGGACTTCTCTGAGATATGCCTCTGTCCTAATGATATCACTACCCTTAATACCCTTTCCAGTATCAGCTACTCTCTCATACCTCACACACACACACACACACACACACACACACACACACACACACACAAACACACTGGTTAAAATGTGGGAGTTAGAAGGCTCTTTGACACTTCCAGGTGACCTCTATTACCTTTACTAAGCAACGTCTTCTCCTTTGAGCTTCATGGTACTTTGTGAATTTTATGCTAATTTATTACCTAGTCCAGATACTGGTCATTGTTATCCATTGACCTCCAGGGAATTTTTTCTTTCCTCAAGGAATTCAGTGCCTGTATCATAGCCTTTCTCCCCATTCCAACACTTGCTCCCATACTAGAAGACTTGAACATGTATAATGATATCCTCTTGAATATTCTAACTTCAGAATTTCTCAATATACTCAATGACCATGACCTAAACAAAGATGGTCCACGAGATAGACCCACAAGTCTACTTCTTTGTTTGTAAACTCTTACATTCCATCATCTTACCATAATCCTTTTTCATTCCATCTTTATGTTTTATGACCCCTAACCCTCCCTATGACTACCATTCCTTCTACCTCTCAGTTCTTTCTCAGGCCAACATCCCCGCATGGGCCACACTTTCCTCCATTTCCTAACTCTGGTTAGGTCTGGTAAATCAGTTAAACTCTATACTACCTATACTCAATTCCCATGCCAAATTGTCACTGATCACACCTTACTGAATGCCAGTTCTGGATTACTGCCACCATGTATCTTCTTTACTCATATTCATGTGCTGCTAAACAAAGCTACAAGAAACTCCTGATTGGGTCCACCACAAATTTATGTTATCTTGTCTCAACTGGACCCTTACTAGAGGAAGAAACATTGTATTCTTGCCTTATAGATTCCTTTTTCCATTCTCCACAGAAGCTATTCCAAGCCTATTTGTCTCTCCTCAAACCTCCCACAGTTCTTCCTCCCCATTCCCTCTCTATTGAGGACCTCCCTCCAGAATTCACTGAAAATAACTGAGACCATCCATCAAGAGCTCCCTCTTCTACCTCTCTCTGCATGTCACATCATTCAGTCACTTCCTTCACTATCTCCTACTTCACTCTGGTTTCAGATGAAGAGGTGACACTTCTCCATGCCAACACCAACCCCTCTATATTCACTCTTGTTCGCTCCTCTCCAGGTTTCTTGAGCAAATTTCACCTTTTTTAATCTCTTCATGTTTACTGTCTCCTTTCTATCTGCCTACAAACATGTCCATGTTTCCTCCATCCTTAAAAAAACCCACACTTTATCCTACTACCCCCACTATCTTTGTCCTCCCCTTCATGGAAAACTTCATAAGAAAGAAGTCAACACATACAACTTCATTTTGCAACTTCATTTTGCAACTTCATTTTATCATCCATAATTTTCTTCTAAACTCTATGATATCTGCTTCTGACCTCATCATTCAACTAAAACTGCTCTAACATTAACAGTGATCTCTTAATTAACAAATCCATTGTTTTTTTTTCTCAGTATTGATTCTTCATGATTTCTGTTCATCACTTTCTTCTCCTATATTTTACTGTCTAGGTGTTGGTGATGCTATTCTCTCCTGTTTCTCACATTTTCCATCTGACTCCTTCTCAGTGTCCTTTGGGGACACTTCTTCCATGTCATACTCCCTAACTTTAGACTTCACATAAGGGTCTATCCCAGTGCTTCTTTTTACCTCCACATGTCTTACTTAATGGTCTCATCTACTCCCCATAGGTTCAATTATCATCTCTCTGTGGATGATTCTCAGATCTATATCTCCAGTTGTAATTCTTCTCCTGAGCTATAGTCACAAATCTCCAACTGCCTCTTGGAGGTCATGAACTTGACATTCCTTAGGCATCTCAAACTCAACCTGTCTAAATCAGAATTCATTATAGTTTTCTCCCCAATACCCTCCACTTCCAAACTTCCCTATTGCTACCAAGGATATCACCAACCTTCTAGTCATCCAGACTTGCAGCCATATTATCATCCTTCACTCCTCCCCCACATTCACCTCACATATCTGTGCCACTGCCAAATCTTGTCATTTCTATCTTCATAGCATTTCTTGTATAAGTCTCTTTTTCTCCATCCATATTTCTACCACCTTAGGTCAGTCCCTCCTCACCTCTTTCCTGGACTACTGCTGTAGTGTTTTCTTACTGTTCTCCTTGTTTCAAGTCTCTTCCCATTCCAAACTGTCCTCTACTCAGATGTCAAGGTGATGTTTCTAAAGACTAGGTCTAACCTCAACTTTGTGGAGGGACTCAGGCCAGCCATTCTTTCCTTTCCTGCCAGCTTCTGCTTCTGACCATGCCTCAAATGCTTTTTCACCCTGGACCTCAGCACCTGTGGCCTAATTCTGGAACATTCTCCATCCTTGCAGCTCCCTTCTCCACTGTTGAATTCTTCCTGGGGCCTTCATTTTGGGGGAGGGTACAAGATGATCATCCTTCATTTTTCTACTGAATCTACTTTTGACTCTACCATTTTCACCACATTACCCTCAACTTTCCCCTACCCCCATCACTTTTCAGTTCTCTTTTATGTGTTGTTCCCCCATTCCCATTAGAACATAAGTTCCTTGAGGGCAGGAGCTGTCTTTCTGCTAAAGTTTGTATTCCCAGTGCTTAACGAATGCATGTTGACTGACTGATCATATCAGCACCATGCCCAATGAGCTCCAGCAGTTCCCTAGTTCTTCTAAGATTCATTATAAAGTCTTCTGTTTGACATTTAAAGGTCTTCATAACCCGGTGCCTTCATATCTTCCTATTTTCCTCATATCTTGGTCCCCTTTATACACTCTGATCCAGCTACAGAGGCCTCCCTGCAGTTCCCCTGACACCACCCTCCTTCTATCCTCTGCATCCCTGGGCATTGGCTCTCTTCCATGCCTGGGATGCCCTGCCTGCCTCACTTCAGCCTCAAGACTCAGGTCTGAACTCTGCCTCCTGCAGGAAGCCTTTCCGAGTTCCCCAAGCTACTAGTGCCTTATCCTTTCAGATTCCCTTCCATCTACATGATATTTAGTATGCGCCTAATTATTTCCATGTTGTCCTTTTCATTAGAATATGAGTTCACCAAAGATGGGACCTGTTTTTTGAGTTTCTTTGTATTCCTAACACTTTGCTCAGTGAATGGCACATAGTAGGTGCTTAATAAATGCTTCTTGATTTTTCAACCATATCAGTGATATTGATTTCAAATAACAACAGGGACCACTGAACCATAAATAAGGATCTCTGTGGGCCACATATTGACTTAGTTTTATAATTTAATATTATCGATGTTTTATTGTATTTTTATTTATTTTTCTAAAATTTTCCCAATTAAGTTTTACTCTAATTCAGGAACACTTGGGAGTGTTGTGAGCTTCATGGGGTCCACAAGCCACATGTTTGACACTCTGAACTAACAATATGCTTTTAACAACACATTTAGATCATAAATCTTAGAATTTTAGAGCTGGAAGGGATGTTATAGCTTATCTATTCCACTTCCTCTTTCTGATCCCTCCCATTCCCTCCATTTTACAGAAGAGGAAATTGAGGCCCAGAAGAGGGAAGTGACATCTTCTCAAAGTGATATAGAAAGAAGTGAATAAACACTTGTTGAAAAACTCACTCCAATCCTTTTATTAAAGCCATGCTGCATTTATGGAAGCCCCAGTAACCCTTCTTTCTCCAGTCCTCCCAGATGCATCCCTTCTGTTATTTAAATTGCTCCTGAAACTCTAGCTTCCTCCAGAGGCCTTGCATCGATCTAGTGAAAGTCAGTACCTTCTCTGGGACTACCGTGTATATGGAAGTTTCTGTGGCCGCTCCCTACCTCTGCGCTCTGCTGTAATCAGCCAACTAGAATGGTGTTCAGCCTAATGCAGGTCAGACAGTGGTCCTTAGCCAGCCAGTTATTCCCAAGCAATTCTAGATTTGGAGTCACTTGGACTGGAGTCCCAGCTCTGCCTCTTACATCTATGTGACCTTGAGCAAGTCACTTCACCAATGGGGGGCTTCAGTCTGCTCATCAATAAGGGGGCTGGAATCAATTATTTCTAAGGTCCCTTGAAGCTCTAATCCCCATGACCTCTTGTTATTGATTCAGATGCCTGTCCTCCTCATCAGTATGTCTCTCCAACAGTATGGGCATGGAGGCCATGTTTGGAAATTCTCTCTATCCTGACACCTCTGGCAACTCAGCCTATCTGATGAGGAGCAGATAATTATGTGCTGTATTCACCACCTTCTAGCACCTTATTGTCCTAAGAGGTCCCCAGAACTAGAGAATCGTTTTCTATAAATAGATATCCTTCCCTTCCCCCAAACCTCACTCCTGCAGAAGATCAAGTCTGAGACTGGCAGACAGGCAAATGACTTGAAACCTTTTCAGTCTCAAAAGACCATCTCTAGCTTACTTAATTACTTACTGCACCTACCATCTAGATGCTCACGCATATATATATATATATGTACATATATATATGCGTGATATATATATATATACATAGATATAGATATAGATATATACACATACATATACACACATACACATAGGAACACATGCATGCACATACACAGGATGTGAAATCTGAGGTATATTTATATGTGGTCATGGGACTAGCTGTCCAGCAAAAACCAGCATTTCAATGTCCAAATGAGTGGTATCTGCCTTGAAATCATCCCCATGGGTAGTTGAATACACATTCCAACAAGGTTGTTGCCAGTCAGGACAAATTTGGATTCTTTTTTAAGTATAATTTTTTCCTCAATGAAAGGGGAATGGCACATGAAGAGGCAGAATGGGGAAAAGGTAAGAAAAGAGAGGAGAAAGTGAGGAGGAGTAGAAATGGCATGCTTTGTGCTGCCACATCCTGCTGGGAGATGGAGGACTTTAAGGTTTCTCTTCCTCCTCTGCCAACATCGCGTAGTGAGTACTGATGTAGCACCAGAAGGTTCCGTCACTCCTGCTGATGCCTGAACCACAGATCCAGCATAGTTTGCGCTCTTCCAGATCCTCATCACCTGCTTGGGAGGAACGTCTGAATGAAGGAATGGATGAATGAATGAGTATAAATATATATTAAATACTTATGACATGCCAAGTACTGTGCAAGCACTTGGAATACATATAGACAAGTGATACAACCCCTATTCTCAAGGATCTAACATTCTGATTGGTGGAGAAAACACATATGGGAGGATTCAGTAGTAGGTTTGATGGCAAGGTTCAGGGGTCCTTAGGACCAAATGGCAGGTCAGATTCCTATGGGTCTGAAAGATATTACCGTATATCATATAGTAAAGTCCAGCAGTCCTCTCTCTTACCAGACAGATTATGATATGATGATTCTCTGTTTTTCCAAGCCATGTGAGTGGTCATGCCTTTCTAGAAAGTAGAGCAAGGCTTCTGGATTCTCTACTGTAGGGGCAGGGATAGAGGTATTAGTGTCCAGCCAGGAGGTGGAAAGGGGATAGGTTTCTCACAGTGCCTACTCCTGTTGGACCCTCCAAAATCTATCTAAGCTGACTGGGGGACGAGCATGATGAGGCAGGATTGGGGAAGAATACCCTCAGCATTTACTTATGCTAGACCTTCCAGGTAGGATCTGAGCCATTGGATGGAAGCGCACAGATAAGGCACAGGAAAGGTACCTGTAATGTCTGCTCCCATGAGGCCCTAGAGATGAGATGTGGGCCAGCTCAATGGAATCTATGTAGTACAGAATTGACTTCCAGGTCTTGAAGGCAATAGTGTTTCTGTGGTGATGGGCAAGGACTATCTTCACCTAATACGTTTCCTCTGGATTGAGCTGCTTTGAGATAGAACCCTAGATTCTTGCCACTCCAATAATCTGAGTGGTAAAATGAGGTTGTGGGAGAGGATGGTGGAAAACCTTGACCTCGGGATATCACCAAGTAAACCCCAGGGAGTGGCAATACAAGTCAAATGAAGAGTGATATTTTGGGGTTATCCCCAAGACTGAACCTGGTCCATGTAAGTGTAAAGCTGGTATATAAGTTACATATGCTACCTACATCTGCTGCATTTTTAAATGTTACTATATTTTACTTTTTAATCTAAGGAATATGTTTTCTTTATTATGATTGAGATATCAGTGAATGTTCATGGATGGAACTAAATAGGAGTTTCCAGTGGGACTAGGGCTAAGCCAATGTGGAGTATTTCCATGGAGTATCTCAGGGAATAACAGTCTTGGGGAGATTGCCTGTAAACCCCTCAAGAATCTATTTCACATGTATACTCAATGAGAGTAAAGCTTTGTCAAATCAGGATGTATTTGATATTTTTTTCAAACTAGCAAATATGATTAGGAATTAAGTCAAGAGAATAAGTTGGAGAGGGGAATCATGGTAGAAAATCTCCTTTGAGATCCACCAGAAGTGTAGCCATCAAGTCGAGACTGATTTCCTCATGTGGCTTATACAATGACTCTGAAGACCATTCTCAGAAAGAATTCAAACATATTTTGAGCCATAGCAGCCTCACTGAAATAAGTGTATAGGCTCCCTCCCCATAGACCACTTTGAAGGGAACCGACTTAATTTCAGGGTCTAAGTTTTATGGTGTATAACAATGATAATAATTGCTGATGTTTACATAGTGTTTTAAAATTTACAAAGTAATTATATATGTTATCTCTTCTAGGTGCTATATCCATTACCATTCTCTTCTTACAGATGAAGAAACTGAGGCTAAGAGAGTTGTTTGGGTTTATACATCTAAGAATCTGAGTCAGAATTGGAACCTAGTCCTTTCTGATTCCAAGTCCATCACCCTATCTTCTGCTCCAGAGGTGACAAGCACAAGCCCTGCTGGTCACATGCAGCCCACATTACTCCCAAGTGTGGCCCAAAGCAGATTGGAAGGTAATAGGGAAATATTTAACAAAGTAAATCAAAATACAATAAAGCATAGATTACATTACATTTTAAAGCTAAGTCAACGTGTGTCCCACAGGGATCTTCATGTTTAGTTTAGTGTTTCCTGTCTCTATTTGAGTTTGACACCACAGCATTACTCTACCTAGATGATGCATGGTGAACCATTTCCCACTAATCTAGACTCTTCTCTTTCCAGCCTCCATCTAGTGACCCCTCATTGCTTTTCTTGGACATCTGCATTCAAACTCAAGCAATAGTCAATAAATCCTAGAATCAGAAAGACCCAAGTTCAAATCCACCTTCAAACACTTAAAACCATGAGTCTTTGGGCAAGTCATTTAATCTCTTAAGCTTCAGTTTCCTCATCTGTACAATAAACAGTAAAATTGGAGTAATGATAGTATCTACTTCATGAGGTTGTTGTGACAATCACAAAAGAACTTTAAATATAGACTTTTTTCAAACCTGAAAGTGCTATGTAGCCAGGTGTGACAATGTATATCTGTAATCCCAGCTCTCAGGGAGGCCGAGCCTGGGGAATCTCTTGCACCTCAGAGTTCTACTCTGTGGCGGGTTGTGCCTGATCATGCATTGGCACTAAGTTCAGCTTTAATATGGTGAACCCCCAGGAGCAGGAGACACTAGGTTGTCTAAGGAAGGTCAAAAATAGAATTAGTCAAGGTCCTCTTGCCCATTTGTTGTGGGATTGGACCTGGGAGTAGCCCCTGCACTTCCAGCCTGGCTCATGTGGTGAGACCAAGTATTTTTACGTGTTATATAAATGCTGGCTATTATTTTTAAGTCTCTATTGGGTGCAAGACACTGATCTAGGCAGGCACTTGGAGAGCTAATAGTGTTTAGCTAAGGCAGGTGCTCTTCCCCCATGGAGTCTAATAGAAGGATAAGATACAGATATGAAAGTCAATATGGACTGAGAAAGTAGGGGGAGAGAATCAGGGAAAACTTCCTGGAAGGAGAAACATTTAAGTGGGGCTTTGAAGGAAGAGCAGCAATTCAACAAGTGACAGGGGTAGGGGACAGAGAAATATTCCTCTCCTAAGGAAGTGAATAGCAAAGATGCTAGAATGAAGGGAGATGGGAGGATGGGAGAGAGTAGTCCTGTTTGGCTAGAACATAGAGTTCATATAGGGAAGAAGTATGAAACTAGACTGGCAAAGTAGGACAATGCCAGAATGTAAAAAGCCTACAGTTAGCTAAAGGGGTTTGAACTTGACTGTGGGCAATAGGGAGCTTCTACTAAACTAAGTTTCTCCTGTACTTGGCTTGAGGCAGGAGCAACAGATCACTTGGAGAAAGGAGGCATCCAACTAGAGAGACAGAGACAGGCAGAAAGAGAAACAGACAGAGACAGAGGGAGAAACAGAGACAGAGAAACAGAAAGAGACAGAGAGACAGAGAAATAGAGTCAGAGAGAGACAGAGACAAAGGGAGAAACAGAGACAGAGAAACAGAAAGAGACAGAGGGAGAAACAGAGACAGAGAGAAACAGAAAGAGACAAAGACAGGGAGAAACAGAGGCAGAGAGAAAGAGAGAGAGAGACAGAGAAAGAGAGAGACAGAGGGAGAAACAGAGAGAGAAACAGAAAGAGACAGAAACAGAAAGACAGAGAAACAGAGAGAGACAGAGGGAGAAGCAGAGACAGAAAAACAGAAAGAGAGACAGAGACACACAGAGAGACAGAGAGAGAGCAGATAACTGCTCCCTACTTCTCTCCCACCCCCAAACCAAAACAAACCAAATCAAAACAAATGCTTTATATTCATAATACAGTGAAAAAAACAGGAAGTCATTAACAATTCAAATTTCAGGCTTTTCTACTGGTACAGAAGTTTTAGCCTCTAGAAATTTTATTAAACTCTCATTAACTCATGTTTAATTCACTGGCATGGGTTTGGGGGTGGGGGAGGGATGCACTGATCATCTGTGGTGGCTTCATTTTAATCAGTTCATGAGAGGAATCCTTAAGCCGAAGTTAATCCTGACCCAGGTTGGGACCAAGATCAATGGTTCCTCAGTTGCAGGCCTTTGCAGACTCTGATTTGAGAATGGCCCAAGGGCACTCCCCTGACCCCTCATCCAAACTTGAGTTTGCAAAGTGAACACCCAATTCCCCTTACAAATACCCTCTATTCCCTTGCGGGCTGTAAAGCCAGATTGAGCAAATGGAAGTTCTTAAAATTTTAAGTCCTTATTGGGAGGCGAGAAGGTTCCCCAAGCATGTATTACTTTCTTTTCCTCTGTTTCTCTCTCATGGTGCCTCAGTCCTTCTTCAGAGTTTCATCTCTGGGCCTTTCACTATTTTGTCCTCATTCTTAAGACTCCTGTGATTCTGTCACTATTTCTGTGTTCCTTCTTGGTTAAGACTGTTTTGTTTTGGGTTTTGTTTTTATATTTCTCAGCACTTAGCACAGTGCCTGGCACAGAGGAGACATTTAACAAATGCCTGTTAAACTGAATTGTATCTCTTTTTGTCTCTTATCATGTCCTGGTGCAACTTTCTCTCTGCTTTTTCCCTTCTATCCTCTTCTATCAATGCCTATTCCCCTTTGTTTCTATCTCTCTGTCTGTCTTCTTTATTCTATCTCCTCCTCGCTGGTTTTGTCTCTTTCACTAATTCTCTCTTTCCCTCTCTGTTCCGATTTCTCTATGTCTATGTCTCTCTCCATAGTCTTTCTCTGCCTCTCAGTATCTTATAAATGTCATTCTCAGGTGTTAAGCAGGAAATGGAATTGGATTCAGCCTCTGGGCTTTCTGAGACCAGCAGCAGCAGAGCCCAAATTCTAACACATAATCCTCCAACTCATTACATTTCACCACTCTTCCCTTCTCATCAACAATTTCCAAAAGCGGAGACAAGAAATTGGAGAAGGAAAGTATAGAATGTTCTCTTCCCTGGGGCTCCAATCAGGTGTCCCCAGAGGGCTGAGCTGTGAGAGGCAGCAGTAGGAATCATAATTAGGAAAGGGAAATGTTATGGTGATTAATCACAAGGTAAGATTGGGATAGAAAAGGTGAAGCCATTTGAATTATGTCTGACCCCTGAATTAAGGTTAACCTTTCACTAAGACAGTGAGAGGTTCAGTCTGTCCAAATTGCAGCCTTTTTGTGAGGAACTGATTCCTTTTACCTTCTTTCTCTGCAACAATATACTCAGGGAGATACAAAGGAGCTGAATGGGAGCATAAGAGCTTTCCTGGTTCCCTCTTTCCAGGCAAGGATCAAAATATAATTTCAAACTTAAAAAAAATCTCTCCCAACAATTAGACACAGGACAACTTCAGCAGTGACATGCCATTCATTCTTCAGAGTGTTTCGCTAAAGCTCCATTGAGTATAGATTGAGTTTTGGGGTTTAGGGCAGGGGAGTAGAATGGTGATTAGACTGGTCAGGAAAAAGACAGTCCCCCTTGACCTCAAGCCACCACTCTTCAGCTGGTTGGCTTGGGAGTAGGGTGGGGGAACACTGGAGGGGACACTGTTTCCTAAGGAAAGCAAATGATCATTAAAGAAGAAAAACTCAATTTTGTCCAGTAAGATCTGGAATAAGGTCACATTAATATTGAGCATTGTCATGGACATTCAATGGCAAGTTAAGAGGGCTTTAAGAAAGAGTAATGACAGTTTTTTCTTCATCATTTCCATATTAGTTAGCAGATTATACTTTTCCTGGTCCCATCAGATGATGTCTACTTTGGGAAAGCAATACACATAAGATTATTGGTTTTAGATATGATTATCTGGTTCAACCCTCTTATTTTTCAGGTGAGGAAACTGAAGCCCAGAGGGGGTCACTCAAGGTTCCACAGGCAATAAACAGCCGGGGCAAGATTCAGACCGGGTCATCTGACTTCAGATCCTATAATTTGTCCATTGTTGGTTCTACTGGACTGTAGCCAGGCTTATAGTGTGTATGTTAAGCAGGAAGAAATAGGTTAAGACAAAAAATTGTTCTTATAATTCAAGAATCCAAGACTTCTGAAAGCTCTTGGGACTTTCACAGAATACCAGAAGGCATCCCGAGTGCCCTCACTCCTGCATCAGATATGAGACGGAAGCAGCTAGGTGGCATGGTGGATAAAGCAATGGACTTGAAGTCAGGAAGAACTGAGTTCAAATCCTGACCAAGTCTATTACTAGCTATGTGATCCTGGGTAGCAAGTCACTTAACCTCTCTGCCTCAATTTTCTCATCTGTAAAAGTAGAGGATAACAATAGCACCTACCTTACAGGTGAAGATCAAAAGAGATAATATTTGTGAAGCACTTTGCAAATCTCAAAGCACCATAGAAATGCTAGCTGGCTATTAATGTCACTCACATACTTCAAGAAATCAGTGACCCATGGAGACACAAAATAGAAAATAATGATTAATGATAGTAATAATAAAGTGCGTACTACTGCTTAGCAGGCTGAATCACTGGCATTTTACTAAAATGCACATGGTCCACTTGGATGCTTGTCTAAAATCATCCCCTTTTCCCTGTCACGCCAGGATTTCTCCAAGTATCACACAAAGTGCTTCCCTGAAGGTGTTGTAGACTTCCACATGAATGTACAGGAGATCTCATGCCGATAAAGTCCATGGAGAAAAAAGTCTGGGCTACATTGCATTCTAGTGGCAATCAGAGAATTATAGGATTTAATATCTTTGCTATTCCATTAGAAAACTAGAGTTCATTCCCTGGGCATCTACCCCTATAAAACGTACAGTGCACAAAGGCAGAAGGGGGAATTTACAGAGAAAAGAACACATTCACAAAAAGTCTAGTTGCTATTTTACAAGAGAAGTGTGAACCATCCAATACATACAAAATGTTTCAAGGTGTACGTCAGTACCGAAGGCATTATGAAATATTCTTTGGAGCACAAACAAAAGTGCAAAACAGCCAAGGCAACGGAGCAAATGAGAGGAAGCAAAGCAGCCCACCTTTGCCAAAAGACAACCAAATGTTAATGTTCACTAAGGAGAACAAGTGGGATTTAGGACGTGGGAGAGTGAGTGTAGGAGTGTGTGTGTGCATGTGTGCTTGTGTGTGCGGGTGTCACAGCATGTATGGAAGTGTGCTTGTGCAATTGTGTGTGTAAGAGAGAGAAAAAGACTAGCAAAATTGCCTCACGGCATGTAGACTAAGGTCCATCCAAAGAGGTTTAAAGTCACTACAGGGCAAGCCCAATATTCTGATCTGCCTCTGTTTTTATTAAGTAAATGTGAACTCACAGACTTGATAGAAGATAGGAAGGAACCAGAGGCTGACTCAGTGGAACATTTGTTCCTCATGTAGAATCAGATCCATTTCAAGGACCCAGGGGTCACCCCCCCCCAATTGGCTGGGCTTGGCCTTCTTTTACTAACCACCACCCTGTTACATCCCCCATAGCAGGCCCAGATCATTGGTCAGAGCCTGCCAGTGATTAAGTCACAGCATTTGGGAAACCTGACCTCTTTGGGGCTCAGAGGGGCCCACTTAGACAATGATGTCCACTCTCCAAATGGTGGCAGCTGAGAGAGTTTCCGCCAAAGCACATTAAGGCAATTTGTCCAAATGTCTGTACAGCCCCGTGAAAAATTACGTGAAGTCGATAGAAACATATTAAATACTTGGCAACTTTAAAACATTTTCTCTTCTCCCCAGGACTGAGGGAGTTTTGTTACATGGCATGCACACCTCCTCGGTACCTCAAAGGAAGATTTCTCCCCTAGTGGTATCCTATGGCTCCCTGGTATCATTCGCTCACTGGCAGGATTGGACAAGCCCAAAGTTCCCTCCCTGAATAAAAGCTAAACCCCAAACGAGGGGCAGGGGGAGAGCTTCTATGGGCCTTACTGAAAAATCTCTATACAATCCCACTTTTAAACTCCACTTTTGTGACTTTAAAAAAGGGGGTGGTAATCTCAATGCACTGCAGATTTCTTGTGATTCCCTTTGGCACCTACTTGATAAGCCAAACCACAGTTGAGATCCTTGGGGTTACTGATCCATGTCTACTTCAGATCAGTCTGAAGGCAACGTTTTTTAGGTTCTGTCCATCTGCTTCCTGAGCCTTCCTCCCAGGACTAGTTATGCTAGCTCCAACTTCACACAAGAAGCTGTCATAAGAAAACTTCATTCAGAAGACAAGAATGAAGCATCTTTGAATTAGTAGGGGCCAGTTACCACTTATCTCATGGTGAGAGAATAAAACACGTAAGAGCAATTTATGTCAACCATTTCCTACAAAACCCAGTGCAAAACTACCTCCTGCAAGATTTCTCCTAATTTCCCCATCCTGCTCTGATCTCTGGATCCCCTCAGCATACTCAGCCTAATTTCTTATGACTTTAAGATGCACTTGCTGATATGCTATTTTGAAGCGTCCCAGGCCTGTCTCCTGTCTCCCCAACTAACCTATAAACTCAAGGACCAAGAAGCAAGACTTCTCTTCTTTTATATTTCACTCAAACCACTATGAACTGGAGCAATAAGGAGACAATCCTGTGTTGATTGACTGGCAGATGGTTAAAAACAAGAACATGTAAAAGGACCAAAGGACTGGCAGAAGCAGTGGATGGGACAAGAAGGAGTCTTGACAAAGGGATTGGATTGATAATTTCTTTCCTCACTTTGTCAGTTTGTAGTTGGGTTGGCACATGTACCCAGAAAAGGTAGGCATAAACACAGTCACCATACAGTCATGTAGACTCAAACTCATATATTCAGCAAACAGTCCCATATAGGCTCTTAGCACTCATAGTGGCACAGAGATATAAACACATATTCAGCAAACACAGTCACACCTAATCACACTCAGCACACAAACACCAATACATGCTCAACACAGTCACATTCAGACATCACACACCAACATGCTACTCAGTCATACATAGTCAAACATAGATACAAACACATATTCACTACATGCAATCAGACGCATACAAATATCTTCAGCATACACAGACACACAAATACAGATGCAAACACACAGAACATAAACATACCCAGCAGTCATACACATATTCCAACACATGCACATACTCACACACACACACAGAGTATTCAGTTACACAGTCAGAGCCAGATATATATTCATGCAACACATGTAGTCAGACACAAACACATCCAGCACATGATATTATAAAGACATTTGGCACATAGTCACACATAAACACGTAGACTCACATACATATATTTATACATATTATATGAAATACTGAATGACCCTAAAGTCCCAAGCCATTTTATTCTTTCATGAAATTCAATGCTGTATTATGTGCATTTGAGTGCTTAGAGATGGAGAAACTTGTCCTCTTTTATTTAAATGTTAGTCTAAATGGATGGACATGAAATGAATGAGGTGCTCCCATTACTGTCCTCTCCCAATTCTTATTAACTCATTTCTAACCCTACAAGTGATATTGGAATTAAAAAAGAAATACAAAGACTTCTCAGCCTCCTAGTCCCCAAGCAAAAGGCTGGGCTCTAACTTAGAATAATAGTGCATGCCCAGAGCTCCCAAATTTAGAGGGTCAGTATGTCACAACTACCTATGACTGACCCAGAAAAATCAAAATTTTATACTCCAGCTACATGACCCCTGACATTTATTTCCATAAGAAGAGGAGTCGTGATACTGTATACAATGTGACTTAGTACACAGCTTCCAATTCATTAGAGATCAAGTCACAATACCCCAATTAGCCTTAATTAGCCACAGCTTAGGACTATCTACACACACACACACACACACACACACACACACACACACACACAAACATACACACACCCCAGCCCAAACAATGGATTTTTACTGAACCTCCTTCATATATTTACATTTACACTATTTCTCTGAATGACAGTCTGACCCAATTACAGTATGATGGCCCCATTGGTAATTAGGAAGAATAAGGCAAAGCTATTCTGAAATGAACACTGACATCAGACATAAACTTTGAGCTCCAAAGCATGTTCGTGTAGAGATTAGGGGAGGGGGTTGGAATGAAGGGGAGTGGTTATGTAGCTAAAAAATATCTACTCTTTTACTTACAGAAAATTCTGCTCTGGGGGAAGGATCTCAGCAGTGAAAGATAAATGGGCAGATGTGGCACCAGTGGTAGACTAGGAACCTTCCACTCTGATGCACTCAGTTGGCATGGGGCTCATTCAGCATCGGGATATCAGTTCCATAGTCACAGAATCAGGAAACCACAGAATCTCACAGTTGGAAAGAGACCTCAGAGGATGCCTTGTCCAACCTGCATCTAAGAGCAAATATTCCTCTACAGCATCACCAAAAAGTGGTCTTTCTAGTGTCTACTTGAAGACCTCCAGAAAAGTGGAATTCACTTGAGGTATAACCCATTCCACTTTTTATCAGGCAGCGTTTTCTTATATTGGCGTCATAAGTGCTACCCATTGCTTTTAGTTCTACCCTCTGGGGTCAAGCAGAATTATTTCAAACCTTCTTCGGTACAACTACACTTCAAATACTTGGAAACAGCTAGCATATCCTTCCTCTTAAGTCTTCTCTTTCCTAGCTTCCCTAATTCCTCCAATTGATGCTCATATGGCATGGTTTGCTACTCTCATTACCCTCCTCTGATGCATTTCAGCTTATCAATGTCCTTTCCAAAATTCCGAATACAAGAAGGAAAATCACCTCCCTCCTTCATGACGCTCTACCTCTCTTAAAATAGCCTAAGGTTGCGCCCGCTCATTGGAGGATGGCATGTCCTACTATTGACTCACTGAACTTACCAGACCCTCAAATGGCTACTTTCATTATCTATTTTGCCTAATATTAATATATCAATGCAGTACATAAATGGATAACCTGTTGGAATAGAACAGCAAAAAGAGTTTTTAAAATACTTTAAACTCCTAAGTTTTGGCTTACTTTTTCATCTATGCTTTCTTTGCTCCATATGCAAGGGTAGAAGTGGGTGAGTGGGCTTTAAATACATAAATACAAAGAACAGAATAGACCAAGGATGTACAAATTCACAAGTTATAAAAGGCAGGCCTGTGCTGTCCTCAGTCAAGAGCATGGCAGTGTTCCATCTCTACCACGGAAGACTTACTACAATCCACATGTGGCCTCCATAAGGGATGGTAAACTGGGGCATTGGAGGTCTGGAAGAAAATTATGAGAGTCCTAACAAGGTGTCCTAAAAGTGTTTTTTACCCACTGATCATGAGTGGCGATTGCAGCAGGTGCGATTTCATGGGGAGAACAGAGATACCAGCTCCAATCACTACTTGCCAGAGGAACTCAAAGGCTTGAAATTGCCTTTCCGACAATGGAGAAAGGGGCAAAGTAGATAGCTCCTGAGGATGCAACGTGCAGGAGGCACAGAGAGGGCCACTTTTAAATATATCTTCTTTTATAAATGCACACAAAATTCTGTTCTCTGTGGATTATAGGTATTTATTTGGTGATAAGTCACTTGTGTTAGAATGACAGCTAAAAGGCTCTGGTGGGTAGTAATACAAACAGGATGCAAAATTTTCAAACCTTGCCTAGGGCATACAAATGCTCTATTCTGGTTCTGGTTTCTGGGGAACCACCCTGCAAATCGGCTCTTGTACAGATCTGCCTCTAGCCACCTCTTACCAGCTCAGGGACTGGACCATGTGCTGGGAACAATAAACGGAAGAATAAAATATATCACCACAGGGATAGAGACTCCAAAGCACCATTTGTCCTCTTACATGCTCATTCAGAGCACTCATGCATTATTCAAAGCCTGGTGCAAGTCTAGGCTCAAGCAGGACATTAGGGACATGCCCGTGCACAATGCTGGGTGGTTAGGCTGCCTCCCCCTCCTCCCATGGCAGAGGTGCAGCAAGAGGACTTGCATAGGCAAACAGCCCTCACCTTATTTTTTTTTTTTTGCTTTGTATATTTCTTCACTGCCTTTTTGAACTGTGGATATGATTCTCTCACTTATTTCTACACACACATTCGCCAAGAGACAAATAATCATTTGCTGAGCCACAAATGCACATTCACAAGCTCACTAGCTGGAGACCTCTCACACTCACATTCATTCTCACATCTTGGTATTTGTGAGGAGAAACTAAAAACCCATTTCAATACCACAAAGAATCTGAAATGGAAGCTTAGCTCCACCCCACCCTTTCATATTTTTGCAGGAGACTTGATGATTGCTGAGCTGAGTGCAGAAACATGACTGGTCTAAGGTAAGACCACAACTTTGAAGTAATTTAACCCAAATGGCTAAGAAAACTAAATAAGGGAGATGCTAGATAACATCCTGGGGCCTGAGGTGCATGAGAGGACCCTAAGTCATTTCCCTAACCACAATCAACCAGTATTTCCTAGCAAGTACTGCACCAAAACATCCCAGAAAGATAGCTATACCAAAGGATTAAAAAAAATCTCTTGGACAAAAAGACTTCAAACCCTCCCCTTGCTAAAATGTTGCAGGGTGTCTCAACCATGACAGTCTAACCTCTGTTCATTCTTGCTACAATCTAAGTCCATAAGCCTTTGGTTCATCCTTGGTGAAAATAGCTACTTGGCGTTTAGACATCATTTCTCTATCTGCTAAAATGTGGTGATTAGATAAAAATTATTTGATAAAAATTAATAGATTTTGATTAAAAATTAGATAAAATTATTCCCCCATTCATTCATTGAAGTATGGGTAGCAATTACTTCAATTGAACACATACTAGAAAAGCTTTGTTCCATGTTATAAAACCCATATTTGTATGTTCATGCATCTGAAATTAGTTGCTTCAATGCTACCTATAAAAAAAAAGTCATTGAGCTGTCAAAGCTCTGCATGACTAGGGGAAGCATGAGTGGTGTTTTCATTTACCATTTTAAAAATCTACAGCACTTCAAAAGAGGAGACATAGGTGCCAAAAGCTGTTATCTCTACCCATCTCCAATGGCATGCATAAGCAAAATTGAGAGTGAGATAGGCTGGAAAAGTCATTCAAATGTGTAAAATATACTTTTCTCTTCTCCCTGGATCACTGGAAAAGAGCTAGCTGCAAGTGATTGGCTCTGGCCAAGTGCTATAATATGAGCTTGGTTAATAGTGTTCAAAATACTGAGTATTTCTCTCTTGCTAGAAGCAATCAGTCTAAGGCAAGCAAGAGTGTGCAAATGAAATGTTGGTTACAGATACACACCCAGAAAGAATAGTTATGCATATTTATACTAATTATATTTTGAAACCTCCTGGAGAAATAATGCCCACTCTAGGACAATACAGAAGAAATCCTAGATTGTCACAGGAGTAGCATGTGCTCTGGTCTTAAATACAGATTTCAGTGAGACCAAATTACTCCTGCGAGGCTTTGGAAAAAAAATAATAAATTAGTTCTATCATTCAAAAAAGCCCAGTCTGGGACTATATTTACCCATGCTAAAGTGCTTTCATTGATGTCTACACTGGCTGGTGCATCTGATCTGCTCCCAATGTGAAGGGCTGTCCCCACTCCAATTGTCATGACCCAAAGGAAGCTGTTGGTTCCCAGTTAGCTCTTGCTGATGAAGGAAAATGTCATGCTTGGGGAACAGTCTTCCCAATTGCCCTAACTAATCTGCATGGAAATCTCCTGCTTCATTTTAAGGATTCTGCTGGCGAGGAATTTACTTTAGTCCACTGAGAACTTCCACATGGTGGCTCTGGTAAGGGAGGATGTGAATAGGGAGATATCAATGCAAGTCACAATTGATCCAAGAGAGAATTTTCTTAGAAGACAATAAAGCCAGAGAGAATGTGACCATCCCATGTCCACTCAAGTCAAGGGTAGCTCCATAATGCTTCATGAAGGGACAAGCAAAAGATTCTTTCAAATTAAATTTAACTATCAAATGTAGCCATTAGTCCTCAAGGGTTCTTGACTTGGTGGAATAAAATGATACTTCACAGATTGATAAAAAATTTAGTCTTTGGTTCAGATCCTCAAGGCCACAGTTTCTAGTGGCCAACTTTGGTGGCACAAAGTATTCCCCTCTAGATTGATCCCTAGGGCAGCCCATTTTAGTATTATCCCCTTCATGAGAATAACTTCAGCTGGCACATCTGGCTTATGGGGCAGGTCTACAGCTGTGCTCTGGCTGGGTATAGGTCAGGGGAGGGAGTGAGAGAAGAATACTTCCATTTACTTTACAGTCCCATTGAACCAGCAAGAGAACAGTCACAGAAATGTAGGAGAGGTAGTTAGGCCAGCTCCACTTGGCAAAATGGTGAACAGGAACAGGTTATTGGCTGAAAGAGTATTGTGCAAGCCCTTGTCATTCTCCTGGGATGTAGGGGAAGAAAGTGTGAGGCATGCAGATTAACTAGAGAAGTTGAAACTTGCTGTTTCAGGTAACTTAATTATCCTTTTCTGACTAATACCTCCCCAAAGCAAGGGAAACATAGCTATCCCCCAGGACCTGCTTTCAAAGGACATGCTTTTGTGCCAGAAGCAAGAAGCCAAAATTAGAAATAAAAATTTTATCTGGCAATGAGCATGCACTATTTACTGTAATGTTAAGAAACTCCATCAGGATAGGTGCTCTAGTTCAACTCAAGACTGATTTAACTAAGATATTTTGAAAAGGGGAAGTCTAAATTTTAGTATATTTCCTGAAAGTGTTTGAAAGGGCATTAGTTAATTTTCATTAGCCCCCCTGGGCACACAGATAAGTCAAAAGCAGGACTATCCCATAGTCTTAGCCCATGGAGGAAATTATTTTTGTGTAACCCCAAGATTCTATTGCCTCTCTTAAAGATAAAGGAAAGATACAGTATATAGTCCCTGTAAGAAAGACTTTTGAAGGTACAAGATTACTGAACTAGTGTTAACCACTATGTAGGGGCAGAGGCTTCGCCCTGAAGCACCAGGGTCCTTTAGCAGCCATATTCATCCTAAACCATGTCCCCACACAACTCAAAGGAAATGTGAAGCCTTTGTTAAATACTCAGTTTTCCATAAAACTTCTTTAAAAGTTTCTCTTTAAGAGGGACATTAACATTAACTCCAAAAGAGACATTCCCAAATATAATGTTTAGAACGTGGATGGATCGTCTTTAATTAACCAAAACTGTGGAAAATCCATAAATAGGACTTTTTTGGCTTAAGGCAAATTTCTCAACATTTAAAATGGGTTTCATCTTTCTCTGTTTCATCTATTTTATCTTTCTATTTATGAAAGATGAAGTAGGGCATATACTTTAAGTGATGAGGATATCACCAGAGAGATGTATAACTGAGGGGAAACAAAAGAAGATGGGCTGAAAACACGGAGTGAGGGAGAACTGATGCACAACCCAAGTACTTGGTGGCCAGCCCTTGGTGGCACCATGGCTATCAGGACATCTGGAGGAAGACCTCCAGTACATTGGATGCTCCTCCCTCCATGACAATTTATAAGGGGACATGGGTAAGATTTACATAGGATGGGCAGGCTTGGAAGGGCTGTTATCTGTATTACTGGATTTGTAGGATATCATAGGTACATCAAAGTACCAAATATCTCTATTTTGTGTTGCAGAACCAGCTACAAAAGTTGGGCAGCCCTTTACCAAACAAAAGGAAGAAATGACAAGTCTGTGTTCCTCCCTACATACAGAGAGAGAAGAGAAAGAAAAGAAAAGCTGGTCTTCCCTTTGGTCATCTGCATTTTGTTTTGCTTTCAAGTCCAAAATAAGAAATTAAGAAAGAGTTCCCATTGAGTTGGCTTTTCAACATGGTCTCTTCACTGCGTGGTAAAGCAAAGGGGAGAATCAGGGAGATTCTATTTCAGTGGGGGAGAAAGCATGAGCATTGAGGAGATCCTGATCCTTTAAAGAGGTTCCCGTGTTGCTTATCATGTCACAGCCGCTAATGACGTGGAGGCCTCTCTAAGTATCAATGGAGAAAGAGTAAGACAAGAACAGTACACTGTCCTTATAGCATGTGCCATATTACAAGGATACAGTCTGTGGAGTCTAGTAAGGCGCTATCCTTTGGGACCTACTTTGTGGAATACGGGAGACACTCCCCAAATACCCTGCAGATTGGTTACCTTGCTCAGACACATTATCTTAATAAATTACAAGGATGGTCACTAGCTAAACTAAAATACGAAGTTAGTTGTAAACACAATGGATTTTCCTGACACTCCTCAGAGAGCTCTAGGTTTCCACATTCGGAAACATCCTTTTATATCCAAGTCATATTATAACCATTAGAGCCAAAGCCCAAACTTGGCCATTCTGTGTCTTTTTGTTTCTATGCCAAGTCAGCATAGTGAAAAAAAGAAAGTCCCTGAGGAGAAAATCTCCCACAAAGGGTTGAATGAGGCCTTGCAGGAACAGGGACTTTTATTCCCAACAAGACTGAAATGGCCTTGGCATCTTAACCTCTGAAATCTTATCTATTGATATCTTATCTGCATGCCCCTAGAGGGTTAATTGGAGAATGTAAAGCCCAGGTCAGGGCTCAAAGGTGCCCATAATTTTAGCCTTTAAGAAGACCCCATGATCCCAGGGATAGAATACTTTAATTAAATGAAAGGATAGAGGGGGGTAGGGGCCCAGGGCAATTGTAAGCAAGTATGTGAAAGTCTGGTGACATTATTATGACACCTCTCTTTCCCTACAATCTCCTCCCCATACCCTGGGAGTTAGTCCAGTGGATATTAAGAGAGTAAAAACATCACTTTATGGCTTTGTTTTGGTCCCCAATGAAACCTGTCTCAGTCATTCCTCAGCTCTCAATAGAGGTCCTGAACATAGGCCCAGCATCAGTACTGCTTCAGGAATGAAGAGCCAAATGGGGAGAGAAGCCAACTGGCAGTTTGGAGACTTGTTCCCAAGAGAATAAGGAAAGAAGATTTCCTCTCTGCTTCAAGATGGTAAGGAGAAGAAACATTTCACAAAGGCAGAGAGTTGAGTGGAATCTGAATTACGGCACGAGGGAAGCAAACTTTTTCAGTGTGTCAGTGAGGGGCAAACAATTCCAGGCACAATCATCAATATATCCAAAAAGGAACTGTGTAAAGCTAGTCAGTCACCTGACTGTTCATCACTTACCACATTAAAAATCAACTCCTTGGGGAGCTACATTAAAAAAAAATAAGGCTTCTAAATTCACTCTCTCCACTTATCTACCTATCTTCCTCACACTCCCTTTCATGCCAAACTCTATAGGGTTATAGGTAAGATCCACGTGGAAAAACTCAAGTCAGTAACCCACCAACATATAGTCACACCCTAAAAAGCCTATCCTGTTTGGAAGCAGAAAGACAAAAGAGGTTATCCAATTTAGTATAATACGTGATCTAAATGTAACTCCTAATTCCATTTTCTAAAATTCTTAGATCTCTCTTGGATCACTGCTGACTCATAAATTTGGCCTTTCCCCCCAATTTTCCTAAATCACTCACATTTTTCAGCTTTAGGAGTTCTCAGACCAAAGGTCCAAAAGCCATAACCAATCCTCTTACAGAGCCACCTCCGAGGGTCTCTCATATCCTACTGTCATCATCCCCACTCTTCCACTGATGAATGTTGAATTAAAAGCCTTGAGTCTACATAAAAGCCTGCCACTTCTGTCAAAAAAAAATCTGTTGTACAAAATAGTGGGGATTGTGTTTTCAATTTGTCATCACAGAGAACCCCAGAGGTGATAAAAAAAACTTCTACCCATGGGACAATTATTACCTTATAATAAAATGACTTTTTTATAAAACTTTGCTTGGCTGATACCAAGAAACTCCACTCATCTACCCTGTATCAAGACACAGTTTCACACCCCTCCCTTAAATAGTGCACCCAGAAAGACAGAACAAAATTGATCCAGTCTCCTATGGGTAATATTACCCAACTGACCCTTCTGCAAGGAAGAGGGTTGCTGAGCCAGCCTGTGTCCCAACCTCACCACCCTCCCTGACCCTCCCCCACCCTATGCATTCAACACAGCTATTAGAGAGCGTCCCAGAGCTAAGCGAGTTTCTGAAACACAAATCCTTGGTTGTCAGTCCCCTGGAAAAAGAGTTCAACACGTGGACAATGTGAACCAACAGCTGGTTGGGTAGCAAGTGCTTCATTTTCGAGGGCCTGACCAGCCCATGTCACTGAAGGGGCCCTCCCCGGTGGCTGACCGTGGTGGGGGGCCGCAGGGTGTGCAAAGGTCAGAATCAGTGTCTGATTCCCCTTCTGCAATGTAGGGTCTGATTTTTGCACAAGGGGCCACGGCTGCATAGCAACTGTTCAGCATGTCTAAGTTCTCCTTGGACTGGGAAATGCTAAAGCCACTGAAGGAACGCTCTAGTTCCTCATGGTCCACTGAGGGGATAGAGATTGAGGTGTCGCTGTCCCTCAAGGCACTCTCATGGTGCTTGGCAGCCATGTCCTCATTACGGAGGAACTCCATACTAGCCCGGTTACCCCCACCGTAGGCAGACAGGGACCGCTCATGGGACGGCGGTGGGGGGATTCGGACTAAAGAGCCGTTATCTCCTACGGGAGAGGACCCATGGCTCTGTCGCTGATAGGCTTGGTGCTGCCATGAAGTAGATGGGGGGCATGTGTTAGAAGGCATGGCCGGTGCTGGAGGGGCAGAGAAATTCTTTTGCCCCATGGAGCTGGTGGAGCGGATAATCTTGATGATACAGCCATTCTTGTCAATGTGCTCCCGGCTCTCCTCTGGACTATGGTAGGGAGGGGCAGGTTCTGGTTCCTTAGAACCAAAGTAGGCTTCGGTTTCTGTTGGAGGGATGCCCATCCGCTGCATGTAAATGTTGACCAGGAAGTCTAACTTCTTCTCCATGGACAGAACCTGAAAATGTTCATACCAATGTCAAGTTTTAAACAAAGTGAAGTTCTCATAGTAGAAGATAGAGAGCAGTCCTCACCTAGGCTCAGGTATAAACAAAAAAAAAAACATAAAAATCTTGCAGGAAGCCCACCTAGCAAATTCCACCTTTTTGTTCCTTTAAATCACAGCCCACCTCCTCTGGAAGGGATTTCTGGGTCAACCCATTCTATACCCTGTAACCTTATAAATATAACCCTGGGGACATCCCTTCCTCCTCAAAACACCTTCAAAATAATAAATTACACAAATATCTTTCTGATGATTACATGTTCACCTGTACTGTCTCCCTTTTTCATCATCAACTCTGTGATGGCCAGGACCATGTCTCTTGTTTAGTCTGAAACCAAAACAATGCCATTCACTCTGTGCAGATTCAGCGAATCCCTACCTAATGGAATGTACCTTTCTCTCTTTGCAAAAAATTAGCTAGAGCAATGATATCGACAGCAATAACTCACTTGTAGTGCTTTATGATGGGTTTATAAAGCATTTGGCTCCAAGAAAGCTTGTGAGGTAGGCTGCACAAGTATCATTATTCCCATTTTACGAAAGGAAATGGAGATACTGAGAAATAAAGCAATTTCACCCAGAGGCACATGGCTAAGATATACTAGAGCAGGAATTACAACTCCTATCTTCAGTTTCTTTGCACTACATTATGGTACCTCTCTCAACTTAAGGTATAGTCTATCAATTAACAAGCATTTCTAAAGTACCCATTTATGTAGGCAGGCAGGGGTTGGTTTTGCATTTTCTTTGTATCTCCAAGCTCTTAGGGCAGTACTTGTCATATAGTTAGCTCTTAATAAATGATTGTTGATTTGTCCTAATGCTGATTATATTGAAATTGATCACAAGACCAAATGGCATCTGAGACATGGAATCCTCAGTCCACAAGGATAAAGGATATGGGGGTGGGGTGAAGATTGGGATCCATTTCCATAACCTCCTAATATCTCTTACTTGGTCAAAACCATTTTGAAAGAGTTCACAACTATCTCGGAAGCAGAACAATAGTACTCAAGGAATAGTCCTACAGGGAGTTCCTTAGGACCAGGTGAAAGTGTCAAGCTGGTGAAAGTTACTGAAATAATCCCATTAATATGGAACCTATCTAAAGAGTTGCATTTAAAAGAATTGGAAATTGAGGGGATGCCCATCAATTGGGGAATGGCTAAACAAGCTGTGGTATATGGATTTAATGGAATACTATTGTGCTACAAGAAATGATGAGCAGGCGGACTTCAGAAAAGCCTGGAAAGACTTATATGAACTGATGCTGAGTGAGGGGAGCAGAACCAGGAGAACATGGTACACAGTAACAGCCACATTGTGTGATGACTGACTTTGATAGACTTGGCTCTTCTCAGCAATGCAAGATTCTAATATGACTCCATAAGATTCATGATGGAAAGTGCCATCCACATCCAGAGAATGAATTACAGAGTCCAAATGCAGATCAAAGCATACTATTAGCTCTCTCTCTCTTTTGTTTTATTCTTCTTTCTCATAGTTCATTCCATTGGTTCTAATTCTTCTTTGCAACATGACTAATGTGAAAATATGTTTAATGTGAGTGTATATGTAGAGCTTATATTGGATTAAATGCCGTGTTGGGGAGGGGGATAGGGAGGAGGGAGGGAGGGGGAGAAAATTTGGAACTCAAAAGCTTGTGGAACTGAATGTTGTAAGCTAAAAATAAATTAATTAATTAAAATTTAAAAATAAAATAGTTTCATTTCATAGAAAAGTCTTCCTGGAGGACATATTGTCCTAAAGAATCTCTATCAGTTTGTGATCTAAAGAGAAATAGTGATGACCACAATCTTGGTTTTTAAAGTCAGTGAAGTCTTCCCAGTCTTCCC
Organism: Phalanger gymnotis; assembly: GCA_028646595.1. Lineage (NCBI taxonomy): Eukaryota > Metazoa > Chordata > Mammalia > Diprotodontia > Phalangeridae > Phalanger > Phalanger gymnotis. The sequence goes on along the minus strand of CM053625.1, from coordinate 135,693,832 downwards.
AGGTCAACCACATACCTGTTTCTCCACTTTCCCAAGGCGGCCCATCATGCTGGGGTCTTCAGGTAGCTCCCCTTCTGCTGGACCCTTTGTACGGTCCTTGTCAGTAATTGCTGGGCCCCGTCCAACAATCTGGTCCACTCTACCAGGAATAGAAATCCCCCCCACAAACACACACAAAACCATGAGTTTGTGGCAGGCAAGGATTCAAAGGTCCTCTCCTCTCCCCTTCTAGTCAAAGCAACAGCTCCTCAACCATGTGAGGCCTCAAAACTAGACACATAGTTTTCAGAAAGCAGCTCAATACTAGTTTAGAAGCCAACAAGCATTGGTCTCATAATTGTATTTTGAAATAATATTGTGGTTTCATTTTATTTTTCTCAGTCAAATGGAATATGGCACATTAACAAGGAGTAAAATGAAGAAAATTTTCATTTTGATTTCAATCCATCAATTTACATTTACTCTTCTCAAGCTAGGAGAGATTTTTGGCCTTTGGGGGTCATATATTCCAAAAGGTGGCTCAGGGAAACTGCTCACTTGGTACCCATATCCCCTGTCCAGATCACCACAGACCCTTCTGGCCAGAGTATCACTTAACTCTTAAGACATTCAGTCCCTGATTGGGCTCCCCAATTTCCCTTTTCCCTTCCCTTTCTTCTCCTTCCTTGTCTCTTCCTATCTCTACTTTATCCCACCCTCCCCCATTTCAATTGCTACTAGATAATGATGCCAATGAAAACATTAATAGTACCTTACAGTTATCTCATACATTCTATAACAACCCTATTAGGATGATGCTTTGCCCTCCCAGTTTAATAATAAAAACAACAACAAGAAATATATATGTACACATATGTGTATATATACATACACATACATGTATATACATACACACACATATATATGCCTATTTTAAATATATATATACACACACACATATATATATGTGTGTGTGTGTGTGTGTGTGTGTGTGTATATGTTGTGGTTTTGTGTTTTGTCCTTCGTTCTTGAAGAGGACCATGACATCAGGAAGATGATGCCATGCCTTGCAATTGAATTGGATTTAAGTGAGGGAGGGCTGTGCAAAGTCACCAGCCTCACATTCTCCTCCAGAGCCATTTGGGTCCAGTGGCCAGAAATAGATCAGGACGACTGGAGATGGCCCAGGATGCAGTGGACGACGTGGTTTTTTTTTTAAGCTAAGGTCTTCAGAGTTCTTACTTTGAGTGAGGCGATGCCCATTCAGTGATTAGTCCTGTTTAAGAAGTGAGTCAAGGGATGGCCCCTTTAATAAAAAAAAATCAAACTGGGAGGGGAAGACCCTCAGGGTTGCATTCACTCTGAGCCATCTGGGCCCAAAAAATGACCATTAAGTGGTGCTTAGGCAGGGACCTATTGTTGGCCAATCAATGAGAGCCAGAGTGAATTGGGTTTAAGGCCTGGTGTTTAAGAAAGAAGTCTAGCCAGTAAACCCCAAGATGAGGAGGTAGGTTTCAGCCATCAAAATTTACCTTCCTTTGGGCAGAACACCCTCAGGTAAGGGAATGATACCCAAGGAGAGGAGACAAGGGGAAAGAAGAGGAGGGGAGAGCAGGGGAGGGAAGGGAATGGGAGGGGAGAGGAGGGGAGGAGAAGCTGAGTTTCATGTATATATATATTGCTTTAATGTTTGCAAAGCATTTTACAAATGTTATTTCATTTCATTCTCACCACAACCCTAGAAGGTGGGTGCTACTATTACGCCCACTTTACAAATGAGGAAGCTGAGGCCGACAACAGTTAAAGGACTTGCTCAGAGTCACATAGCTATGAAATATCCGACAAGTCTTCCTTACTCTAAGTCCAGCATTCTATCTACCTCACCACTTGACTATTTCAAGTGAGGAAAGTGAGGCTGAGAGAGCTTAAATGACCTAAGACCATACAGGTAAGTAAAAATTGGGATTTGAGCCCAAATCTGGTGGCTCCTAGTTCAGTTTGCTTTTTTCATACTATGCCTCACTGTTTCCTTCTGCTTTGACGCTGTTGCTGAAATAGGGATGGTGAGAGGGGCTGAAATCTGAGATTTCTCCAGCGTGGGGGAAGTCCCAGGCAAGGAAGCTCCTTTGACCGATGCAGTTCAGCACCTTCTCTGCAATTTACCATCTTAGAGAGCATGGAGCACTGGGAGGGTAAGTGACTAGCACCAGAAGCAGGACCTGAACCCTGGTCTTCCTGGTTCTAAGAATAACTTGGTACCCACTATGCTATGCTGTCTCCCATATCCAAATAATATGGGAAAAAACCTGTTCCTTATGCAAGGTTGGGCAGCCCCTGAAACACCTGTTATATTATCAGGGCTCAATCCATATATATGATCAAATTCATCAAGCCCTGGTCTGAAAACTATGAAGTGACAGATCTTCCCCCAACAGATATCTTGGTCCTTCTCTCCCCCTCTCTCCAGCATGAACAATTCCCACCCTTTCTTAACTCCTTTGTTTTACTCCGGCATAATGTGCCACTAAGTGTGGTTGGTAAGGCCTGGGACTGTGGTTGAAACAGAGTTAAGTGTCTTGAGCAGAACAAAAGATGCTGGGTATGCTGTGGGAGTTATGGCTCCATGCACCAGTAGGGGGAAAGGGAAAGAGGACAGACACAGACTAGCACAGAAACCCATCCAATGCACAAATCAAAGAAAAGAGACAAGACGAGCCCATTGCCAATGATAGAAGGGGTTGTCTTCCTTCCCTTGGAGAGAGAGAGAGAGAGAGAGAGAGAGAGAGAGTGTGTGTGTGTGTGTGTGTGTGTGTGTGTGTGTGTGTGTGTGTGTGTGTCTGAATGACTAAGTCATGCAGAGAGAGAGGACAAACTCTCTTTTGGCAAGGAGAAGACATAGAGCTGCTTCCTTTACTCTTCCAAGAAGAGAGCTGGTTCCCAATTTACCTGGAAGGGGCATGTGGTGTCAGCCTACAGTAAAGCATCCCCTAACATGGCTCTGGAGTCATCAGCATTAGAAAGAAGCCAGTTAGAGGTTGCCGGCACATCATGACACACATTGCTTTTATTTTGCAATCTGGACATAAGTGATTTCCACCTGCAACAAGGTCTTAGAGAGTACATTTTTGCCTCCCAACTTTGAGGGAGTGATAACACGCATTCCCTAAACCTGCAGAATTAATTACAAGATCTGAATAAGTTTTCTGCAGGAACTTGGCATATCTCCGGGGGACTAAAGGCCCATGCAGTTCCATCAGTTTAATTGACTCTACTGATTGAGTCAATGAAAAAAACACATACATACAACTGATCTGACTGGTTTTCAGATTGCCTAGTTGTTCAGAGCAATTCAGCCAGCCCCGGTTGCAGGTGTAGCCTCATTGCTGAAGCCCTCCTTGGAGTGGCTGTTATATGGGGGGAGGGGGTCAGTGTGGGCACACATTGTGAATTTTAGGACTTTTCACCAATGTAAAAATCCCAGAATTAGTCAGGTAGGCCCTAGTTCCATATAGGCAGATGGATGGAAATGTCTCCCAGCACAGCGAGACCAGCTTTCTTGACATCTGAGCTGCAAATTCCCTGCTGTTCCTGGGCTTCTCCAACTCACTCTGAACTACAGAACAGGAAATACAGGCAAATAGCGCTGGGCAAAGGTCTATAATCAGAGGCTAATCAAATTGTGTTGGTGGGATATGACCTGAATTCTAATCTTGTCCCTGATGCTCTCTCTCTTTCTGGGTTTAATATAAAACTTCATCTTTGCTCTCAGTAAATCCATCTGCAGAGTGCGGGCAGCAAAAAGACTATTCCTTTTTAGAGAGAAAACTATGAGACACTTAGTCGCTGTTTGGGGGTGGGGGTGGGGGTGGAGGTGGGAAATGCAGGGATATCCATGTGATCATTATATTTCTTAATACACTGAGCACAGACAGGTCAGCTGGGCCCCTGAGTCACATAATCTTATGTCAGCCCAACTGCCGTTTCACTGGGGCAAGGATGGAGATGGGAGGATTGGAGGATATTTTTGTCTTTCTTTCTGTTGAATGAAACAGAAAAAGGAAAAGTCTTGCATCAGCCATAGTGTGAGTTCTCTCATGCTCCACTGGGCTCCATGCTCACAGTTCATGCACGAAGGGGCCCAAGGCTCCCTCTGGCTCAAAGCAGACGTCAGATGTTAAACAGCTTGAATGAGGAAAATGAGGTAGGGAAATAGAGAAATATTTCAGTCTTTTTAGTTCTTATACACAATTCAAGCATTGAAGCTAAACCCCCTTCACCCATACCACATGACTGGCTTTTTTTACCTACCTTTGGCTTTTTGGTTTTTGTTATTTTTTAAAGGAAAACTATATCTACGGCCTATTCTGCAGACACAGCCCTAGCTAGGATGGATCTGTCATGGGATCTCTTCATTCTGATTCCAACTAAGCAATTAACAAGGTTACAGAGATTTTTCTTTCTCCATGTCCACAACAGTGCCTATGCCTCAGGGCTCCTAGTATGTGGGCAAATTCAACATAAGGACTCTGGCATCTGGGCCTGAAGCCAAGAAGGAAAAGAGGAGCTCCCTGCTGCCCTTGGGTGGGCCAAGCACTCCACCCACTCCTCTAGACCTGGACCCTACGTCATGAGCCCAGGAAGGATTTAATCCTTCACATGGTGAATACCAAATGCAGTCTGTGCTTGAGAAAATAAGCACTGAGATTGTCTCCCTGTGGATTTATAAGTTTGTCATTTGCAACCTATTTATTTATTTTACTCCCCAAAAGGAACCTCATTTGTCATGGGGAAAATGCCTAAGAATTCAATATCCAGTTTGGATTTTGAGTGGGGTGAGGGAGTTAAGAAAGAGGTTGATTTACCAAAGCTTGGCACCTTTCATGTATCTCAGATGACTAGCATTTTTACAGACCCAACAGTCTTGGCTAAGAAAGGAATGGGGCCTAAGCATCAAACCTTTGAGTTGAGTGCCTAGGATGTATGTGTCTAAGCTCATGTCTCTACATCCTGGGCAGGCTTCCTTGGTTAAAGCTAAGTAGAGCTCTGACCTTGCTTCTCTTGTCCAAACATTCTCTGAAAGAGATCTGTCCCTCAGGCTTCTGATCTCTGTGTTACCACAGACAAAGCCCTGAAAAATGGCCACAGTCTGATGGAGGGCTGGGGCAGTGATATGGATAATCTCAGCAAGAAGCCAGGGCAGGGGAGGGAGGGAGTATCCAGAATTACTCAGGGGAGAACTTCCTTTTCCTGAATTGCCAAGGTGTTGAACTCAGTCCAGCCCTGCTCTTTAGCTGTAGAGACATGAAATCTACAACTAAATCTAAACACCTGGCTAGAGTGAAACATACAGCCCTATTGATTTAGTTTCTAGCATGTAGGCACACATGCAAAAAAAAGGGAGAGAAAAAGAAGAAGGAGGAGGAGGAGGAGAAAGAAGAGAGGAGAAGGGAGAGAGAAAAGGAAGGGGGAGAGGAGAGGAGGAGAAGAAGAAAAAGAAGAAGAATTGCTTCATTGATTTTTTTTCTATTCTAGAAGTGTGATTTCATTGGTAAAAGGTGTATGGAAACTCCCTGTACCGATACAGATCATCGACTCATCTATACCTTATTCTTAAAGAGTTGCCTGAGGCAGGGGAGAAAAATGACTTGTCCAAGGTCACACAGTCAATATCTATCTGTGTGTCTATATTATATATATATATATATATATATATATATAATCTCAGAAGCAGGGATTTAAGACCAGGTCTTCCTAATTCCAAGGCCAGGCCTCTGTCCACTATGCCAGGCTGAATTCTACAAGGTTGTCTTTACTAAATTCAGTTAGGACAATCTGGTGCTTGGCTGTAAGCTCATTTTGCCTAATCCTATGAAAGAATGAAGGTATCTCCCAGGGTCACCCCTAAGTTTGTAGAGCTCAAGGAAGCCCAAGAAAAGCGCCTGGCTTCTGACCTACTCATCACGTGGAAACAACCACAGCCATAGCCTGCCCGTCCATGCAGGAAAAGAGAAAGGGAGGCCCTATGGGTATAATTCAGAGTCACTGAAGGGGTGAGGCATGAGAGCACAGGCTACATAAACACCTTGGCATGAATACCAGCAAATTACTCACTTGATGACAGGTATGTTTTCCCCTTCACTTTGAACAAGATGACAGTTCTGGAGAGGGGAGGTGACAATATGTGACTATCTATGGCAAACAGGACCTTCTGGCTTCCTCAGAGTACCCTGCCAAGAGGGCAGACAATGATCCCTGAAAGGCTAACAGTTCAAATTCAAGGGTAGCACGTTCTCCTGTATAGTAAGTGCTAAGAACTGGGGATAAAGAACATGGCCATTTGCATACTATTGCTTTTTCAGAGAAATAAAGTTCATAAAGAAGTCTATGTGTGACCTAGTCATAGACAAAGGCACAATCCAGGCTGCTCTAATCATTTCAATAAAGCAAAGCGGAATCATGGTAAGAGCTAAATGCCGTCATGTGGTCTGGTGTGAAAGAGGTTTGCCATTTAACAAATGAACAAACCCAGAGAAAGAGGCCCTTGAGCTGAATCCTAACCTAGGCGAGTATTGGGGCGATTCTTTGGGTCCTTTGGTTGGGTACTTCTTATGCCGGGGAGTTGAAGGGGGTGGGGGACCCACAATCATATCTATCCTGGCAAAGTAAATGAGAAAAAAGACACCAGCAAAATGCATAATGAAGCAACATGTGGAACAGAGTTGGTAGGAAACTTGCAGAAACACAAGGATTAACTAAAAAAAAACAGATTTTTTTCCCCTTTGGAAAAATATATATCGTATTCCACTCAAAACAGTTGATAAAATATTTGCTTGTCCTCTGATTTGCCAAATCTTTTGTCAAGTTCAAGCAAAGCATTTAAGTCAGGGAGCCAGGCATCTACACAGCATCACTGCTGTATTCCCTAAAAGCAGCATGCAGTCCCCACTGGAATGTATTTGCATGTCTATGGCAATATACCAGCAAGGATGTTGGCTACAGAATAATATATAGTCTCAATATTATCAAGATGACAGAAAATATCCTGAGCTCCTTTTTTTTTCCTCCAGAGAATGAAGTTTAAAGGAAAACTTAAGACGAGAGAGCCTGGTAAACAAAACACAACCATAGTGAGAAAAAGGGGTGAAGAGAGGAGGGGCAGAGACACAATAGAAACACCACAGTTCAACACAGACATACAAAGAGACATAACAGCAGTGGCAGTGAGTGTGAGTTTGTCCTCATGGAGGGTAGATGGGAATTTCTCCAGAGGCTCTCTCTGATGAAGTTTTTAGTTACTCTGTGGTGCCCACCCCTGTTCACATAACCTAGCCCACCTCCAAGAAGGTAGCCAGTTCCAAACAAGAATACCAAGTATTATATTAATAACATTAATACTCACAACAATAAGCTTTTTGTAGCACTTTATGGCTTGCAAAGTATTTTACACACGTTATCTCATTTGATGGATTTGTATAGTAGAAGTTACCCCCACAACTCAGCAAACAGGAAGTGGCTATCATTCTTGGCTATCAGCCTTGGCTGTCCCATAAAAGCAATATCTTACATTTAAATATAGCCAAAGAACCCTTTTTCCTTCCTTCCCAGGCCTCAGAGGAAACCCACAGAAGAGCAGCTAGTACCAGAATGAGACTCTTTTCAGGAATGAGACCTTCTTTCCTTATAGCAGAGGGACTGAGCAATGACCACTGAAGAAATATCTTAGTTATCTTCACCATGAGTACCTCCCCAAAGCTAGAGTATGGAAACCTGGAAACTAAGCACCAGGCCTCTGGAAGGAGGCCTGAAGGAAGACAGAGAACAAAAATATAAAACACTTCCAGGAAGCCACATGCCCTTGAGCCTGCAAGGGCATCTGTTTAATTGGGCTTCAAAAGAAATGATAGCCTTTCCCCTCGTCCCCAACATACACACACACACACACACACACGCACGCACGCACGCACGCACGCACGCACGCACTCATGCATGCATTCACATCCACACTAACTAGTGAAAAGCCTGGTTTTTGTGTAAACAGAAATATGTGAACTGAAGCACTTGGGCTAGCTCTCTCTGATCAAAAGAAAGAGGCAAGGTTTCTTTCAGCATTAGAGCCAAACTTAGAACATCCTTCTTGTTCTTTGTGCCCCACCACCACCACTATGAAGTAATCACCTCCGAAGTCACTTCCATCAGGGAGGAGGCAGGGGTGGGGTTGGAGAGGGGCCTACCCACTCTGTTCTGGAAGGAAAGAAGGTGCCAAGCAACATGTCTACCACCAGGTGGACACACAAAAATCTCTCTGGTCACATCATTCAATAAATTTGCTCAGCCCTCTGTCCATCTATCCATAAGCCTGAACCAAGGAGAGGGAGAGAGAGTGAAAGAGAGCGAATGAGAGAGAGAGAGAGAGAGAGAGAGAGAGAGAGAGAGAGAGAGAGAGGGAGGGAGGGAGAGAGAGAAGAACAGGGTAGGAGAATAAGAGAAAGAAAAGGGGTGGGAGAAGAGAAAGTAGGAGAGAGGCAAAATGAAAGAAGTTAGGAGAGAAAGAGAAAGAAGGAGGAGAAAGTAGGGAGAGACAGAAAAAGAGAGAGAAAGAAATAAAGGGGGGAGGGAGAGAGCAAAGAACAGGGTAGGAAAGTAAGAGAAAAAAGAGGGTAGGAAGAGAGAAAGTGAGAGAGAGGCAGGGTGAAAGAGGGTAGGAAGAGGGTAGGAGAGAAAGAAGAGGGAGAAAGAGTAGGGAGAGAGAAAGACAGAAAGAGAAAGAGGGAGAGGGTGAGAGAGAGGGAGACAGAGAGAGAGAGACAGAGAGAGAAAGATTGAGATTGAGAAATTCAGCATAAGCACAGAAGAGGCTGGGTAGACTTGGTCTACTGCCTTCTGTCTGGTCCCCTTCCTATCCATTAATATGGAGCCAGTGAGAAAGGTTAGCAGTGAGGTAACTGCCCCAGTCCCCATATTCACAGACAGCTATGAACCCACCTTACCTTAATCACTTAGAAGAAACCATGAGTTTTCCCCTGAGATTTGGTAAAAAGATTAAAAAACCCAAAACAAAGGAGCCAAACTCTCACACCCACCCCATGACCGAACCAAAGCCAGAGGAGGGTCTTGCCTGGACTGAAGGTTTTTAATCCGGGATAACATATCCAGGTGTCCAGCTGAGTACTGTTCAATGACATCCATCACATCATACGGCCTCAGGCTCTCCTTGAACTTCCGTTTGGAAACAAGGAAGCGCATGACACTGAAGGAGAAGACAAAAAGGGCCTTGGCAACTCCAGACCGATAAAAACCATAACAACCTAAATACAGACCACGCTCTGTGGCCAGCCCTGTCCTCTGCCCCCAGTACACCTCTTACCTTCCATCTCAAAGGAGAGAGAACTCAAGACAATGAAGGGGTCAGGTTTGAACAACTCCAGATCACATCAGTCTGACTTCTGCTAAATCCTTCTACATTTCTTATCCGTACCATGCAATTACCATCTCATTGTAGAAACATGTAACAATGATACATCACACCAGTTTGGAACTTAACACTTTTTAAAGCCCTTTCCCATTTCTCTTCTCACCCTATAACACTTCTGAGTTAGACAGCATAGGGAATATTATGTCCATTTTACAGATGAAGAAGCTCAGGTCTGGAGGGGTTATACAGCCCACAAAAGATAACACAGTTTTTCAATGGCAGCACCAGGTGTTGCTTGGAGTCTTCTGCCTCCCGAACCCATTCTTTTACTGTTGACTCTCTTAATAAGGATGACAAATCCCTCAGGAGAGGGACACACATTAAATCCCCCATATGTGATGGTGGAGGATATTTGAAACAGGTCCCTGAGGATAAACTTCACGTTTTTGCCTAAGGTAGATATTTGCTTGTTTGGATAACTTTTGCTTTCCCAGGTACCTTACAAGAACTCCTAATGCCCTAGTTTCAGAACTTTGAAGTTCTGTCCCTCTTTCTTTCCCCTGTGCCAAGAAACAAAAAGCAAACAGGAATGTCAGAAATGGATTAAGTGTTCTTGGTGTTTATTACGATTCCTCATGATTATTTTTTACAGCAAAAATATGTCAAAGTTTAGTTCTGCAAAGGCCTATGTATACAGGAGCATAGGGGCAACTAGGTAGCACAGTGCATAGAGTAGCAGGTCTGGAGTAGGGAAGCCCTGGGGTCAGCTCTAGTCTCTGACACTAGCTGTATGACCAGGGCAAGTCACTTGATCATTGTTTAACTCAGTTTCCTCATCTGTAACTTGGAGATAATAATAGTACCTATCTTCCAGACTTATTTTGAGGATCAAATAAAATAAAAATTTTGAAGCACTTAGCATAGTGCCTGGCACACAGTAGGCACTATATAAATGCTAGTTATTATTATCATTATTACTAATTATTATACAGGCAGGGCAACCTAGGGAAATGTGTCAGTAATCAATAGATGGAATCTACAACAGAAAACTCTTTTGAGTCTCTCCCTTTTTACTTCTTACAACTCCCTATGAATTCCGCTGGTGAAGAAAAATGCTTCCCCCATCTCCCCTCCCCTTCCCTCTCTTGGTTTAGGCACTGGGACTCTTACCACACTGCCCTGATGCTGACTTTCAGACCTGGAGTCAAATCTTCTGTCACAAACTCACAGTTGCAGCTTTTGTTGTCATCCACAATGTCCTCTCCTGGGAGACTTGCTTCTAGGTGAAAGAAAACACTGGCTGTGAATTAGCTGCTCATTACCATATCTGGAGATAGTCACAGAGCCCCAGACAGCGGAATGATGTACATAGAGGAGGAGCATACTAGTAGCCACACTAGGCTATTTGGGGATGCCTGGGGCAAGGCCGGAACACCCCATGGCCATCAGGCACTTATAATTGTGTTTCTATAATTACTGCAAGAGCCCAGGTAGTATATAACTCCTGCATGGGGCCCTAACTGAAGGCTCTTCTGAACATCCCTGTCACTGCCAAGGGTACCACCATCTTCCCAGTCACGCAGGCCCTCAACCTCAGTGTCAGCCTTGGGTCCTCATTGTCATCCACCCTACATTTCCAATCTGTTGCCATACCTTATCACTCCTACTTCATAATACTTCTGGTATACATCCCTTTCTCTGACTCATCGACCCCTCTAATTTAGGCTCTCACCACCACACACCTAGACTACTGAGATAGTCTTTTTTTAAATTTATTGATCTCTTTGGTTTTTTAGAGCACTGGAATTTCTTCCCCTTCCCAGAGAGCCATCCTACATTTAAAAAATATATATTTTTAAAGAAAAAGAGGAAGAAGAGGGAAAAAATTAGCAAAACTGATCCAAAAAGCCTGAAAATACATTCAATATTCTATGCTGGCGGCTGTCCAACCTCTGTGAAGGGAGGTGGGAGGTATCTTCTATTCTTCTTTGGGGCCATATTGGTTCTCTCAATTGACATCTCTACCCCCTTCAAGAGGGTTTTTACTAATTCATGATGTGGTTAGTGCTGACTCCTCATTGGGCATTTATTTTGTATATATAGCCTCTATTTGCTTGTCTGTGAACATACTTTTCGCTATAGTAGAATATAAGCTCCTTGAGGTGGTGTTTTCCCTTTTGCATTTGTTTTCCCATGCCTAGTTTAGTGCCTAGAATATGGTAGATCTTTGACAAACTCTATTCGATTGATTGACCAAGATAGGAAAAATAAGGATTATCGTATCCATTTTACAGAGAAGGAAACTAAGGCTCAGAGCAGCTGGGTGATTTGCCTATAACTTAACTTTGATTGGCAAGATTTGGATGTGAGTCCAGGACATCTGACTCCAAGCTCAATGTTCTTTCTGCTACACCAATGTTCTTTCCACTCTGTACGTGAAGAACATCAGTATTAAATAGAGCCATCCAGAGACAGCTAAGTGGATAGAGCTCTGGACCTAGAGTCAGGAAAACCTGAGTTCAAATCCAGCTTGAGACTCTTATTAGCTAGATGTGTGACCTTGGGCAAGTCACTTAACCCTATTTGTCTCAGTTTACTCATCTGCAAAATGAGCTGGAAAAGGAAATGGCAAAACCACTCCAGTATCTTTGCCAAGACAACACCAAATGGGGTCACAAAGTATCAGACATGACTAAAATGACTGAACAAAATATACATATATATATATATATATATATACATTCACACACATGGGGGGGGAGACAGGGGAGGAGAGGAGGAGAGATGGAGAGGGGGAGGGAGGGAGAAAGAGATGGAGAGAGAGAGACAGAGACAGAGAGAGTTCTTGAGGTGATAAGATTTATTGTAACAAATAATGATCTCACTTTGGAGGTGAGACTGTATCTAGCCTCCCCATCTTCCTTTCCTACTTAACTACTCCCTGAAATTCAGGTTGCTGGGGACATAGCACTCTCTTGCTGATCAACGTAAAGTTTGCCTCTCTCTGACTTTCCCTAGAATAGGGGAGGTGGTTAAGCATCTAGGTTTCAAAAGATTTCTCAGTTTATGTAGTAAACAAATGAATTTAATATATTAATTAAATGAGAAATTAAACAGAGTAGGCACTGATTGTCCATAAACTTGAAAGCAAGAACAGATGTGATCTATCCTTAGAATACAGTGTGGATTATAGTATAGGCACTCCTGAGGCCTGGGGCTATATTAGGGAACTGCCTGGCCTCCTCACAGATCAGAACTTGGGGCCTTCACCTACTCTCCACCTCTTCTCTGACCTCAATATAATATTATGACTTTAACTCCTACATTAATGCCTCACTGGTTTGCAAACCAACACTGGGTCATGATCTGGCCACAGTGTCCTAGAAGCAAAGGTCTGAGCCTTTAGAATCACACAAACTGAAGACACAACCTAATCAATTTAGTCTCACCTTCCGAGTTCTGCCTTGATGCCGCACCTTTGATCCGGAATGCTTGCCGAGCTCGGTTTCGATCCCCAAAACTCCAGCTCTTGGGCACTTTGCTTGGGCTGTCCTCAATGCTCTGGTCTGCACTGGGTGACCTCCGGACAGTCTGGGCCTGCGGAGAACTTTTCCCCTTGGCACCAACGCCTCGGGGACTGGAGAAGACACGATCTTTCAAACTGACCTTCTGACTGTTCAAGTGAAAAACCAACAGGAACAGACAGACAGACACACACACATACAAAAAAACAGCAAGAGAAGTCACTCCAGAAAGAACACACAGGCTTTCTTTCAAGTGCTTATGACTGACACCACCTCAACTCAATGGAAGAGAGACTCTGGCTGGAGAACAAAAATATAAAACTAAAAAATGGGAAGGCAGAAAATGGCCGGTTCAGAACAGCTTCCACAAGAAGGAATTGAAAAAGCAAAGTGGGTAGGGGAGTTAGTTCAGAAAAAAATTGGCTCAATGAAGAAGGCTGAAAAAGAAATGCCCTCCATTCTCAGGAGGATGTGAAAGAGGCTCGAGTCCACAGGCTTGACCTGGTCCGTTCCCAAGTCAAGAGTCCGGCTCAGGTGAAGACAGCAGAGTGAGGCCCATGGAGTGACTAGTGATGTTTGTGAATCCTTAAATCACTTTTGTGCTATCACCCAAAGGCATCAGAAGCCTTTTCCTTACCTGTCCTCATGTTCCCACTGCTACCACCTCCCTGAGCACCCACTAAAAAAAATTAATTTGTCACAATCAGATAATGTTAGTCAAAAATAGATTAAGAGAGAGAGAAGAGGGAGAGAGGAAGGGAAAGAAAAGGAAAGAATAAAGAAAGGGAGAAAGAAGTGAAAAAGGAAGAATGGAATAAAAGGAAGGAAAGAGGAGAGAAAGGAGAAAGAAAGAAAGAAAGAAAGAAAGAAAGAAAGAAAGAAAGAAAGAAAGAAAGAAAGAAAGAAAGAAAGAAAGAAAGAAAGAAAATGTTTCCTTTCCCTAAAAGACTTTTTCTAGTTCTTGTGGCTGATCTATCATTTACTCCATTTGCAGCCAGATGTTATTTACTGAAACTTTTCCTAACACCCACCTGGATGCCTTCTCCCCTGTCTTGACCCAGCCCCAACTCAACTTAAGCCAAAGCCAAAAGCAGACCCATGCTGACTAACAGGTGCTAGACTAATTATAGATGACTGAGTCTACAGAGGAATAAGTATGCAACTTGATGCGATTCAACATCCATACTTGAGCAACAAATGCATGCATTTGGTCCATGTCCTCGGCTGGAGGCAGGGGAAGGAGGCAAGTGACATTTAACTTGGACCATTTGGGATCATGCCTCCTCATACGTGAAGTCCCTGCCCGGGTTCTGTCTATCAATGACAAAGGAGAAACACCATTACAACTTGTCACTATGACTTTTTTGCAAGCCTGTCCACTCCTAGTAAGCTTGTGATTCAGATTGCTGAGAGTCATTTAGTGCAGAAGCATCAGTGGCCTTGGTCAGCTAGGATCAAGGACTGGCATGCAGCACCAAAGTCTGAAAGAAGTGGGACTCTTGGCGAAAGTATAGGGGCTGTAATTACTCTGAATGGGTAACGCGATTCCTGTCATAGAAGCTCCTTTGCCCGGAAGAGAGAAAGAGGTAAATCCACTAAAGCAAACTACCCCAGTTCTTCTAAGGACCTGAAATGTCCTCCTTATGAGTTTGTCTGAAATAATGGAGCTGTCACTTGGGGTTCAGACATCCTTGGGTTATAAAAAGATCTTCTGTAATAGGATCTGACCTACATAGAAGATGGTTAAAATTGGCCTTATATATATTTAAGGGCAAAGCTTCAGTTCCCAATTTTGAAAACAAGCACCCCTTTACAAGGGCCAGTCAGCTTCTTCCCACCCCCCCACAATCATCTGGGGTTAGAAATCAATCAACTTACTGCTGGGGCACATCTTTGAGATAATGCAATTTTTCCAAAAGAAAATGGCTCTTTGGTTGCCATCATCTTAGATTGTGCCTGAGCTTCTCTGAATCTGCTGTTTTTTCTCTCATTGCTCAGTTGCCATGGAGATGACTGTGACACCCCACAATTCACTCACAGATGACTTTTCTGCAGCAGCAAAGGGAAGAAGATGAGGCAGGGAAGACCATGCTCTAAAGTCTTAAAGGATGGACTTTAATTGATCGCTGCAACTCTTGACTCAAGAATCGAGGGATGTGTCTCTTCTAGGCCCTGCTGGTCTTGTTGAGACTTCAAAAGCAACTTAATAATGCCTTTGGCATTGGGAAGCTTCACAGTAAGCACACCACATTGATGTGTGTTCTCATTCCCCACCCCCGCCCCCATGCAATTCTCTGGATAGAAAAAAAAATTTAGAGTCTACATTCAGACATAATCTCTCTGCAGGGAAGGACATAGCTTCAGGCTGGAGGGGCACAGGGAAGGAGAGTAGGCAAAGGGATGGAACAGAGAAAACCAAAGGACACAGACACTCAGCAATCTAAACCCATTTTCTCACCCAGCAGGAAGGCCATGCAGAGGGGAGTATAGTGATCCTGGGATCATCTCTAAAAGGTATTAACAAAGCAAACATTAAAAGGCCTTCTTCTGCACGTGGCAGGGTAGATTTTGCCACCTACGTGTGTGTGTATAGAAAGTCTGCCAAGACAGGAGATTTAAAAATAAGACGCTCCAATGATTTAGCATACAGAAGGAGAGGCTCCTTTTGCTGGTGCGGAGACCCAGGAAGAAAAGTAATGTTGTACTATGGTACCTCATTATGGCACCATCTTAGGACCTACTCAAGTATCACTTTCTATTCTGGTTTTCTTAACTATGAGTTTATGAAGATTTCTTAGAGAATATTTCGATGACTACATGTCCATATAATTAATTTCCTTTATAATCCTATGTATTTTATTTTATGTACTCAAAATACCATTCTGAGAAAGGGTCCATAGACTTCACCAGATTGACACACAAAAGTTTCAGAAGCCCCTCCTGTTTTTTAGGAAGCCTGTGGAGCAACTCCTTGTGGATGATGTCACCTTGTGCAGAGGTTTTTTCATACATTGTTAACTAAGCTCTCTTAGATAAGGTACAAGATGACCCCACCTTATGTCAACCAAACTCACCTCTCTATAAAATGGCATTAGAAATACAAGCATAGTAATGATTGCCAGAAACTTTGGTCCATCCTGTTCTAGTTTACTTGAAAATTATGGATTCACAAATCAAACTAAAACACAGACCACTAAAACCAGAAGCAATGAAGTTGCCTCACTGATCTAGTTTACATTTCAGCTACAGGTCAAGTATCTGATTCCCTTTTTGTCACCTCCTCCTCCCTCTGCCTTATACTCCTAATCCAACAGGCAGTTGGTGCAGCTAGAATGTATTAGCTTCACAATTAGTAGGCTCAGAAAGGCGGCACAAAAAGACAAGAAAAAACAGAAAAGCAGCTGGAATGCCAGGAGTCCAGAAAATCTGAAAAGTGGACCACTTGCCCAGGAAAACTGGGAGAAGGTTAGAGTGTGGTGGAATTCTTCCTAAAAAGAATCAAGCGAGGCCAATGTCTCCTTTGAGGAGAAGTATTTTTTTTTTGCTTGGAATGTTGGCATGTGAATTTTCATGATCTCTTCAATCACATTTACCAGTGTTATCCAGTGGAAGTTCAAGGAGGCATATAAGCTACAGACCAATCTCTGGACAGGGGTTAGAAGAACCAGGACAGGGCAAGCTCACAGATATCTACTCTCAGTGACAAGTGCTTTGTTCTCAAGACAAATCCCTCCATCATGCCTCTTTGAACGACTACCAAAAAACAGAGGCCAATGGACATTCTGCTTACACTATGATCCCTGTACTTCAGCACTGGACTTTCAGGAAGGAACAAAGGTATTACAGAAGAGTATCTATATCTCACAAACCACTTAGCTACTTCAGCTCAAAGTTGCTCAAATGTTCATTTCAGCAGGCTCAGTCCATGTAGGACCCATGGGTCTCCAAGGAATATGATAGTTCAGGTTCTGCAAGAAACACTAAGACACTCTTATCTTTCACTTTAATGTACCCTCTGTCCTCAGAAAGGCAATGAGATTCTATATTATTTTCAAGGAAATATTAATATATAAAGCATATAAAATTTTATTGCTCTGGGAATTTCTTCCACCAATGAAGATCACAACCTGTGTATAATCTATAGTCCCAAAGAGTTGTCTGAGGTTGAAAAAGGGTAACTAACTTGCCCAGGGTTTTACAAGTAATAAGTGTCCGAGGCAGGATTTGAATCCAGGCCTTCTAGACTTCAGCATCAACTCTCTATCCACCATCCCATTCTGCCTCTTCTTCAAAGAGACACAAGGAATGCAGTCATCCAAGAGAAATAGTAACCACAATAAAATGGGTTTTTAAATCATCACTAACTAAAACATCCCTGGAGGATGCTGCTGCTACCAATGGCCCAAAGTCGAATCACCATACTCTCAGAAGTCTAAGTTTCCAGGCAGAAATATGACACTGGCGTCACTCTGCAATTAAGAATTGCCTTGGTTCTGCAGTCATAAGGTTAGCAATTACTCTGCCGTGAGAGCGATGCTGATGTGGGCTGTTAGAACCAGCCCACGGGCTGTCAGCGGGCTCGGACTGCGTTGGCAGCACCGATTCCGCCAGGCAAGATATGTAGTGGGATCTGTGGGGCAGAAAAGTGTACGCTTACACATGGCTGAATGAAGGACATATGGAAGTGAATCAGAGAGGTCCTTCAGAGTCAAGCAGACTCAGATTAGAGAAGAGAGAAAGAAAAACACTTGGAGTTTAATGCTTCTTACTTCCAAGTAATGAAGTGACTCAAGGCAACTTAACTGGCAAGAATGAAGAATGACAGCTAAGCCTTGTTGCCAGGGGAGGCTGTAGAAGACACTTAAATTGAGCCATTCCTCACTGCACCTGCTCCAGAAACAAGCTGAACAGCCCAAGGCTGCCTACATACTCACTCCTGTCAGGGAGTTAATAAAGTATCAGTCCTACTATGTTAATACCCACATACAATGATAGAAGCAAATGCAGCTGTTTCTGTCAATCGGTGTGGGGATCAGATTCTGGGCTATGGTGAATACTGGAGGATGTAGGTAATCTCCTGTTTTTACTTTTAGGAAGAGCGTGGGGTCAGCTTGAGCCTGGTAATTGATTCCTCTGAGCTTTGGCTGAAATGAGGGTCTGGGGGCGTTTCCTGGTAATCAGAAGTTGTAATCAGTCATTTTTTTTTCAACAAAGCTTTTGTCAAAAGTAAGTTGAAACATCCTCATGGACAAGATGGAGAAACGTCCACTAGATAATAAATAGTACAGTTGGGTGAGTCGAATCAGGTGAACCTGATTAAATAACTAAAACCAGGGAAGAGAGGAATCTATCAGTTCCAGCCTGGAGGCAGGGGGACAGGGGACCAGAACTGGGGGGAAGTCACATAGCTGCATTGGTCTGACTTTGTCATTATCTTCCTCAATAAACTCCAGGAGTTCCCTGGAGCCTCTGGGATAAAATACACATTGTTTCATGTTTAAAGGCCTTCATTGTCTGACTCCAACTAACTTTTCTAGACTTATTATACACTACTCCTCTTCTTACACTCTATGTTTCAGTCAACCGACCTTCTGGCTGGTCCTATACCATCGCTATCTCTAATCCTTTGTGTTGAAGATCCCTCTTGGCTGGAATGCAGTCCTTCCTCAGCTCAACCTCTTAGAATCCTCTCAACTCAAGCACTAGTTTTCCACATTAAACCTTTAGGCATTCACTAGGATTTTAATGCCCTCTCTCTCCAAATTATGTTGTATTTATTTTGTATATATTCTATGTACACGTAGTACATAGAATACAAGTTCCTTGAAGGCAGGGACTGTTTCATTTTTGTCTTTGTATTCCCAGCACTGAGTTTGACACCTAGTGCAAACTAAATAAGTAACTGTTGATGATTGATTGGGTGCTGGTAAGTCTCTCTCCTTGGCCCTGTTCTATTTAAATTTTTATCAATGACTTACAGGAAGGCAAAGATAGAATGCTTATCTCATTTTTGGATGACTCAAAACCGGGAGAGATGGTTAATACATTGTATAATGGAGCTGGGATCCAAAAATATCTCAAAAGGGTGGAATGATGAGCCATGTCAAATAAAGACGAAATTTAATTGGGATAAATATAAAGTCTTGAACTTGAGGGTTTTTTAATGAGCTACACAAGTACAGCAGAGATAGAAAAAAAATTTCATGTAAAAAAACTGGGACATGATTTTGATGAGTTATAGGATCAATAGGAATCTTCGATAAGACATGTCAGGCCCCCTAAACTAATGCAATCTTAGGATGAATTATAAATAAGGCATTATTAGTGCCAGACACTGTGCTAAGCACTGCAGATACTAATAAAATAGACAGTCCCTGCCTACAAGGAGCCTACAATTTAATGGGGGAGAAAACAAGCAAGCAAGCAATATACAGGATAAATTGCAAATAATTAACAGAGGTAAAGTATTGGCATTAAGGAGAATTAGAATTAGCTTCTTGAAGAAGGTGAAACTTTAGCTAAGATTTAAAGGAAGTCCGGAAATCCAAAAGGTAGAGATAAGAAGGGAAGGAATTCTGGGCATTGGTCACAGCCGATTAAAATTCTCAGAGTCAGGACACCAGTGTGTTGCATTAGGAACAGCAAGGAGACCAGTGTCACCAGATCAAAAGGCGCAGGAGAGAGGAAGGTGATCGGGATGATGAAGAGACTCAGAACACACCGTCTGGTTATCAGCTGCGGGTAAATGGAGATAGCTTATAGGAGAAAAGATCTGGTATAACATGACCTTGAACTATGCAAGAGAGAATGAAAATATTCTGCCCCAGAAAGCTGAACTAGAGCAGATAAATGGACTGACATGGAAACAGATTTCAGCCTAATGCATGGTAAAACTTTCTAGCAATGAGAATTGTTCACAATGGGAATAGGCTGTTCGGTAGGGAGGGAGTTTCTTGTCAATGTAGATCTCAAAGCAAAGAAATTACCGCTTATGAGGGATGTTGCAGGAGAGATTTCCATTCAGGTACAAATTGGACTAGATGACACCTGAGGTCTCTTACAACTGCGGGAGTCTACAATTCTAGGAAGAATTGGAGAGAAGACAGAGAGTTTGGATGATGGGAAAATAGGGAACTTTTCACCTGTACCAAAATCATTGAAATTGTAGGAAGCAGTTGGTGCCTACAAAGTTCCTAAGCTCCAATATTTCAAATGTACAGATTTAAAATTATGAAGGCTCTATATAATCTATACTTTTATTTTCCTTCAGGTTGCCACTCTCCTCTAATGTCTCCAAAGCTGTGTATGAAGTCCTAGATTGGGCATTTGAGAGCTGGAATCAGAGAGTCCTTCAGGGCAACTTTTTCCAGTTCCTCAGAAGCTACCAGCATCAGATTGAAGTCATGGTTAATCTGGGAGTATCCCTAAGGAAACCCAAAAATAAATAGATCCCACTATCCCCAGTGCTACAGTTATTGCTTCTATAAGATCTCAACCATGACTGCCTCCATCACTTAGCAAATATCCTCCCATTAACTCAGTCCCAATGACCACTGACCTATTACCATTACTCCTTCAATAGCCAGCTGTGCTTATTTATTTCTGTCAAGTATACCTGGATTATCTTTGACTCTGAGCTCCTTGAGGGTAGGGACTCAGCCTGTCCTTTAAATTCTATACCACACAGATGCCTGTGTCCTGCTAATCACAACTTGGAAGCCTCTCAAATACTTGTTTCTTGAAAAGAGAGCACCCAGCTTGCAAAGACTGCTAAATATGTATCTCCACTAATTAGAAATAAACAAAGGCCAAGACCAAAATGTGAGATATGGGGGATTGTGCAAGAAATTAATCCTACAGAATCTAGTTAAGAGAAAAGAATTAACATCATCCAAATTAACTGGAAGCATTCATTGTGTCTGGTTTTGCTTGGGAGGTTGGAAACACTGGACTGACTGTCCAGTGAAAGGACATTGAAAGGCCAGGACGACCCCAACAGGAATACAAGATACATTCCCATAGCCAAGAAAAGGGAGATGGGTCCTGAACAAGAGTACCCAAGGAAGAGAAAAATGGAGAAAAAGTCAGACACAGACTCAAGGAAGTCTCAGGGAACTGAAAGTAAGTGGAAGTAAAGAACAGAGTGGTAGATTTGCAGTAAGGAAGGCCCAAGTTTGAATCCTGCCTCAGATATTTAGTAGCTGTGTGATCCTGGACAAATCACTTTACCTCTCAGCCTCAGCTTGCTCATCTGTAAAATGGAAATAACATTAGCACCTACCTCACAGGGTCGTTGTGAGGCTCAAATGAGATAACACATTGTAAAGCACTTTGTAAATCTTAAAGCATTATATAAATACTAGCTATTATTATAATGTGGAATTTCAAAGAAAAAGAATCTTGCCATTAGCTCTGGGAGAGAAGGGACATCAGCGGTTCAATTCATGCTGTTCCTGAATTATTGACCTCACTTTTTACACTTAAGTTCCCCAAGAGTCATATATCCCTATACCACAGTGGCCTTTATCCCAACAAGAGAAGGCTTTGTCTCTTTGCAAAGCCTCTTACAAGTTCCAAGTTCTGTCTCTGCCTCCCTAGCAGACATGATGCTGGGTGATATCTTGGAGGCATCTACAATCACTCTTGCCTCCTCATCTGGGTAGGCAGTAGGAAGAAAGGAACGGGATAAGGGAAGTATACTCCCAATCTCACAAGGAGTTCATGGTCCCTGGACAAAGGCTGGTGGAACTGAGGATGGCAGATGTATTCAATACCACATGCAGGATGCCATTTCACAAGCATGCTGCCCCCCTGAGTCCCTGGTCTCACTGCATTTCCACACACACACACACACACTCAGCACAGGTCCCTTTGGGCATCAGCACTGACAGCATGCAGGCGATGAGAGGACCAGTCATCCAACCCCAAGGGACAGAGTTGGCTGCCTACATTTTTCCGTGCTCCGCTTATGGGGGAGGAAGAGGTTGGAGAAGGAAGGGGCCAGAAGGGTGGGGAAGAAAGTTCAGGGCAAGCAGGAGAATGAGAGACATAGTCACACACCAAGACAATAGAAAAAGACATAATAGAAGACATGGAAAAGTCTTATGCTCCTTAGACAGGTTGTCAAGAAGCACAAGTTCATAAGGAATTTGGGGAGTTGTTTGGGTTTTTTCCCACCATCTTGTCCAGTCTGCATAGGGGACACTGAAACTGGCCTGGGGGCCAGGAGAGGGAGGGTGGAGGGATGAGTATCTAACACTCCTTCTCTGTGTGGGTTGGGACCTCCCTGAGCTTCTCAGAAGCTCCCCCCCCCACCCAACACACACAGAGAAGAGGCATCTTTTTGGTCGATGTAGGCTGCTTACACATTAGTCTAACTGCATAGTAGAGGTTCTAGATTGTCAGACCTCACTGAAAACAAACAGTGTAGGATCAACCCACCCGGGAAGGTTTACTTTTGAGCTTTCAGAGAAACCAGCACACAACTTTTCCTTTCAATTTTAAGTTTGAGTTTTTTTCAGCTCTGGACAGTAGGAAAAGCGTCTCACCTTTCCTCATCTTTGCCACCACCAAAATAAATAGAAAATTTCCATCCTGCAATGCTGAAGCTTTGTTTAGGACATTGCTTAAGAATTGATCCAGGCAAGAGAGCAGGATGCTCAGGAGGGTGGCTATGGGCCATTATCCCAATAGAAGCTGATGGATGGCTTGAGAATGCTCTCCAAAGTCTTCCCTCCCCCTACATCTAGTACCTCTATTAAGCAGGGCAGTATTTAGAACAGAAGGGAGCAGGGCAGAGAGAATGGGCCGTGCAGCAGTGGGTTAGTCCGTGCGACGCATTTCCCGTGGTACCTAGAGTTTCCAGAGCAGCATCCACACAGAGACTCTTTGCACGGTTTGCTTTTACTGGAAATGAGGGGAGAGCACAAATTAGTTCGGGAAGCCAACGCCAAACAGGACACTTTCATTCTGGTTTGTAGATGCATCAAAGGAGAACTAAACGCCATCCTTTTAAGGGCCAGGCTTATAGCAGGAGTCTGTACTGAGCAGCTCCCTGGATGCAGGGTTCAATTTGTTTAAAAGAAAAGGAAAGAAGAAAGGAAGAAAAAAACAAACCAACCAATTCGAAGACTGAATAGAGGGCACTGCTCAGCCTTCAGTCCAGCATCATTGAGAAAGTCCTTTCATCTTACCATTTACTGATTTTTGGCAGCCACTGGATTCAGTAAATGTAGTAAGGGGGACTTCAGATCAATTCTTCTGCCTACTTGGAAAAAAAAGTCTCTTTTTTCCCAAAAGTTCATATATACATTTTTTCTCTCTAATGTCAGAGTTCAAATAAACATTTCTTTTAACTTATGTATTATTTTTTGCTATTTTCATGCTGACAAAAAATAATACTTGGGATTGGGCTTTGTCAAAAAACTGTTTGAGAATGCCCCAAATCCTGCAAAGCCACAGAGCTAAGGAAGGGAGAACTCAGAGGTTCCTTCGTTTGAAGCTCAAACGTTTTGGGGAAGAAGGGGGAAAAATGCCATTCAGCTTTATTGACTGGTTAACACACCAACAAAGCTTCACAGATCCGGCCAAAGGAATCAGACATTAATTTCACCTTGGCCCCTCACGCCATCTGACATTCCCCAAGCCAGGCCTCCCCTGTTGTCGAACAGCTACCACTTTGTATAAGGGCACCAAGATAATTAGATGAAGCTGAAACTCAAGTGAAACTTATTCAGGAGGCAATGGCGGAGGTGTCATTGGGTGATATCTCACAAATTAATAATAGCTTTAATGCAGAGAAACCAAACCTGATTCCAGTTTGAGCTTGGAAGGCCACGTACATGTCACCTGGGTCATAGAGGACTTTGCAGACATAATTTGTTGCTTCAAGGAATTTAGCCCACGTTGCAATACAATCCACCTCTCTCCCTCCCTCTAAAGGCCCAAAATGTTTATTCACTTCCCCTGAATAGTCCCTGGTAGAGGCACAGGTTGACTAGTAAATTGGGATCTAACGTATACTCTTTAAAATTCAAGAAACCTCTGAACAGTGTATCACGCTTCCTTGTTGGCAAAGAAGGTCTATCTTTGCCACATGTTCCTCTCTGGTGGAGGAGCTACTAGCAGCATTTTCAGATGCCCCTGTCTCAGCACCAGAAGCTGAGATCATCAAAGTTAAGATTTAACCCAAACCCATACTTCTTTTGTCTTACTGTTTTTAACAGATTACTAAGAACTACAACAAAAAATATTTCCCTTCCTGCAGCATTTGAATTTTAATTCGAGTATGTTTAGCAGCCTGGAATCCAATTAAACTATAACCTTAATAATTAACATGATCCCTTTAACAGAGAAATATTAAGATCCCCAAAATCTGCTCCTTCCATCTATCACATGGTCATATGGATGCCCTGGGTGGCTTACTTTGTTGGAGAAAAGGAAATTAATTCCATGCAGGGAGGCTTTCTCCTATGTTGGCCCAGGTCTACAGCATCTGTGTAAGTTACTGGAAGCTCCAAATGGGCAAAGGTTCCTTTGAATGGGTACCACATCAGCATGTCAACCAGCATGTAGGCTTTGACTAATAATAGGCAGACCTCGCTACTTATTTTATCCTATACTGTTGTTTTACAGCCAAATGTTTTACCCAAGAACTATCCTCAATGGTCCTGAAGATTTGGTATTTTCAGAGAACAATAAAAGCAAATTGGAGAGATCAGCGTGGTGAATCATTCTATATCATTCACGATTCTGAAGGCCAAGTCTCTGCCTCGTAGAGAATAGTGCAAAAGGATCACACTTGGGCTGGCAAGAAGTCCTTCTTCACGTCCCACTTCCCCATTCTGATCTGTCACCTGTTCAGATCAGCCAAAGGGAGCTGTCTGCACAGCCCCAGAGCAGCTTATAGCCTGCCCCCCCTCTTCCAGGTGGGTTCTTGAGGCCTGCATGAGGGTGGCACAGTAATGCCTACACAGACTCTCTGCCGAGACCAGACAGTACAGAAACGTGACTCAAACACCTAGACTCCACTTCCTCAGGGCAGTGATGCCAGAGGGCTGTGGAAGGGTGGTTAATGCACATAGAAAGGAGAAAGAGGTGAAGTCCCCAGGTACATGGGCATAGGTAGAGATTCCTTACCTCCCCAGTCACGAGCACAAATACATGAGTCAGCAGGAAATGAGATGGGATGAAGTAAAATGAAGGACAGAATCAGAGCATTCCACCAATTCTTAATGAGAGGCATCAGAAGCCAGGCAGGCCCTCCAAGACCTCAGGCCATAGCAACGGTGATATGGGGGAAACTGGATCTCTAAAATAGATTTGGGAGCAGGACTATTTATCTGACTAGTTTTATAAATATAGATATCACAAAACTAGCCTTTTCGATCTGTCTGAATTTTTGCAAACCTAACCCTTATCACAAGAAAGGGAGACTTGCCATAAATTTCACAGCACAACCCTGGGGTCATCATGACCTCAAGTGGCCAAAATCACAAGTCTCAGCATCATACAGTTCAAACGGGGCACCTATCTGTGTCAAGGAAATAGAATTTTATTGCTGCGAGTTGGATTTTCTTGTATGTAACATCTCCTACCTTTTCAAAGGCCAGCCAACTTATTTTATACCACAATCTGGAATAGTTTGATTGAGAAACATAAGCTTGGCTTCTGCAGAGATAGCTAGAATTCCAGGGCTGACTCAAGTCAGGCTATGGGGCAGGGGCTAGAGTGAACAAAGAAAGCTACCAAGAATTTTTTCCATAAGTCTATCTACCCAAAGGGAGCAAAAAGATAGCTAATTTGTAGCTCTAAAAAATACAAGCTCCCCATGGAGCTAGGAAAACCAAGCCCTCAATAGACTGTGAAAGGAAGCAAGGAGAATTAATGATGAGAACCAGCCTAAAGGATGACAGACATTCAGATTTCACTCCCCTGCCTGGAACAGCAATGACATCTATTTGAGCACCTGCTAGAACTGAGAATTGTTCTGGGGGTTGAGCAGGGTTCTGGAAGAGGGATATGCAGGATGTCACCTATCTCCAGGAAGCAAAAAGGCAACCATGAAGGAGGGTTTCCATAGCAAAACACTATGAAGAGTACCAGATATTCATGACCAATTGGCAACAAACCTGACTCTGTGAACAACCAGCACTCGTGACATTAGAATCCCAGTCATTAGGGCTGATTTTTGTTATTTAGGGAAACTAGGAACTCATTTCCATCAGGCAGCTAATTAATGGAAATTGCACACATGCAAGGGAATGTTATTTTTTGCCATTGTTCAGAAAAGCAGAAGATAAGACTTCTACTAAATATGGGATGAGGCACCAGTCAAACACGGCAAAACCAAATCATTATTGGTTTCAGGGCACCAACACCCTAAAAACCAGATGTGCCACTTACCTCTTTGCTTTCATCTGGGGAAACTAACCTTTCCACTACCATTATCCTGGACTTAGGCCAATCTCAACTATGTGCGCTTTCCTCAAAAAACCTTGGGGCTCCTAAATGGACCAGGTTTAGAAATCTTATAGGGAAAGGTTTGGATAAATTCCTGAAATATAACCAGCATCAGTGTTGTGAATTTACAAGGTACTGGAGGCCAGGGAGGATGCATCTCATGGAAAAACACATGGGAAAAAGGCTGGGCTGTGCTAGGAATGAGGAAAAAGGAGGAGGGGGAGGGAAAAGGAAAGAATCATACAAGAGCACATTACAGAATGTCATCACAGGAGCCAGTGGTATGTCCTCACCTTTAATCCTGCCTTCAGTGAGAGCCACCTCATCTCAAAGAAGACAGAGCAGAAGTCAGAGAGACCCAGAAAAGGGCAATGACAGTAATTAGAAGCATGTGGGGTGAAGGGAGGTGATATATTCCAAATTGGGGGTGGGGAGAGAGAAACAAAGAGACTGTCTAGAAACTACTTGGAGTAGAAAATAGCAAGTCACTGTAACAAGCAACACAATCTTGAATAGCCCAGAGAAGGCCATTTGGACGCCTCATGATCATTCTCACAACACAAGACCATGGGGTCAGGTGGGAGAGACTAGGGGAGAGGAGAGAGTATACTAAGGCAACAGAGTTGAACTAAATGAAGGGAAAGATCTGACTCCACACAAAAGGAACCTGGAAAGCACATAGGGATAGCACCCAAGGGCAGGGTTTGTGTTCATTCTCAGCTAAATCTGATCACTGAGAGGACGACGATGTCATTCCTCTTTTCTCAGCCAGCCACGGGTCTGCATAGGAGGGAAGGCATAACACAATGACTGGAAGGAGGAGTTCAGCAATGGCCATGATGGACCTGGATACCAGTAGTGACGCTCCCAGATGGGGCTGAAACACAAGGCTTGCTAGTCTTCCCAATTCAGGGCATAGCTGTTGTTTCCTTATGGGAAAGCCAAAAACAGTTTTCCCCAACGTCCCATCGGTTGTGCAGGGACGCATGGCTGGGCGGCAGGTTAGCATGGAGAATTGGGCCTAATTCTTTCCTCTTAAGCCCCTAAAGCCAACATCAGACCTCACGCTTGTGGAGCCAGGCCTCACATTCTTACGGAAGCTGACTGAGGCAGGGGTGTCTGATGAGCTGGCTCTGCTGTTGGACCACAACTCAACTATGAAAATATGATCTTGGTGACTGGCATTATTTAGCAGCTGTGGACTGAGCACTTTGGAGGCTATGGCTGCACACATGAGCTCATATAAGGGAAAAAAGACTCAAATAAGAGAGGGCACAGCCCTACAGTCTGTTTGAAAGATTGTCCTCATTTTTCACGCTGAGGGGAAACAAAAGAAATTTTATTGCTCTTTTCTCTCAGTCATGGGTCTGCTGCCAAGGCTTTCCTACTTGGGCACCAAGCCCCACACCCTCCCATGACCATGTAACTTCTAGCAGCCCCAATTCCACAGAACTTTACAATGTCAGAGCTGGAAGGAGCCAAAGACATTGTCCAGCTGGAGCCCTTCATTGTATAGATGAGGAAAGTTGGACCCTAGAGAGTACAATAGCATTTTCCTTTCCTCTTGTCATATGTATTGCCTTTCACTGACTCTTTCAGACTAGGGGCCAGGAG
Organism: Phalanger gymnotis; assembly: GCA_028646595.1. Lineage (NCBI taxonomy): Eukaryota > Metazoa > Chordata > Mammalia > Diprotodontia > Phalangeridae > Phalanger > Phalanger gymnotis. The sequence goes on along the minus strand of CM053625.1, from coordinate 135,665,842 downwards.
AGAGAAACAGCCAAATTCAGTACCTAAAGAGTTCCTCAAAAAATAGTCTGTGTCCTCAAGAATTAACAGGGGACTTCCTAGCTGAGAGGACATTTGGCTCAGAATTTCTACAGACATTCTGAGCATGTGGTTGAATTTTGGTGGGGGATAGGGAGGCAGGGTGGATAGATCACACAGGAAGAAAGTCCCTGGGTCCTCTAACCAGTCACTCCTTGGTTGGGATGGGCAAAAGCTAAAATGAGAAAAATTCTGGCTTCATGTCATGTCTTAAACAGTGGCAGACAGTTTTTCTCAGTCCACTGTAAAGATACCCTTGAGTCTCTGTAAGCTACTTTGCCAAATGGGCTGAGCAAAGATTTTCCCCCAGGGCACAGATCTCACAGCCCCTGGTTTAGAAGTTACAAATTACCCTGGTCCCATACCCACTTACCCACTGGTCAGGAGAAGGGACAGGGACACTGCCTAGAACATCAAGGAGGCCCTAGCTTGACTTTAGTTGGCCAAGGCCTAAACTAGCTGTGAAATCTCACTTAGGTCTAGAAATATATATGTATATGCACATATATATTTATTCATATATATGTATATATATATGTATATATTAGGAATGGGGTGAGGTCTTAAAGGAAAGCTCTGCCTCAGGGTCATGTATAGTAGCAGGCTAGACCAGAGGCCTCTTCACCACAAAGGGGTGGGAGAGGTGACCCTGAAAAACAATGTGCAATCTGCCATCAGCTGTCCCCAGAGGCCCCCATCCACAGAGCCACAAAATAATTCCAGAATACATTGAGGAGAAACAGTCAAAACAAAGGAAAAGTGATTTAAGGACCAACATCACCATTGTGCATGTGCTACAGACAGACAGACAGACACACAGGCACAGTCACACAGACACCCACAGACCATACAGTGAGAAGCGCACACACAGAGCTTGTTCTGCCCAGGGTACTCAGCTCCCTTTGGCTGAATACACCACAGACGGAAAAGAGGGCTAGAGGTAGATATATAAATACACACACAAACGGAGCAGTATACCAAGTAGAGCATGAGAAGGCAGGAGATATACAGACCTTGGTGATGGCTCAGGCTGAGGTTCTTTCCTTTAAACAGAAGCAAGAGTGAGTTAGTAGATGTGTTCAGTACAAAGGGCACAGAACTCTTCCCTCCCCTTCCCCCTACCCCCATATATAACAAATGGCAGCCTCCACCCAACAACCTGTGAGCCCTCCTGAAGAAGGCAACTCTAGCCTGACTACGTAGTCCCATATCCCTGGTATTTTACTCTGAGGGAGTCAACTGAAATGAGTGCTTTTTCTTTGCCTTCCCAATAAGAGGTTAAAAAGACACTTTATCCAAAAAGCCAACCCTATTTCTTATCCAGATCCAGGAGATGGGAGTCCTGCTCTCTTCAATTCCCACATTTTCCCATAGGGTAGAGTAAAGCTTAAAAGGAAGAGACTGATCTTGGTTTCTTCTCTGCCAATCCTACCCAATTCAAATGTGCTCATGAGGGAGATGTTAAGAATAGCTGTTGTAGCACTATTCAGCTCAGAAATCACTCATTCATTACTAGATTTCTCCACTCATCCTGACCAGCACCCCAAACTAGTTTATGCCTCAGCCAAACCTATAAAGTGCTAAGATACAAACCTGGAGGTGGGAGGTTAGTACTCCTGCTTCTTGGACTAATCCAGGTCACCTTCATTTTCCTTCACAGTAAAACCCCCACCCCAAACCAAAGACCCCCAGACAATGTCTAGATGAGTTGATCATCTTATGCTGGGGTCCCACACAGGCTCCCTGGAACTCAGACCCAGGCACACCTGAGAGAAAGGGGAAGGGCTGTCAGGGACAAAAGGTGGTATCAAAGATACAACTGCCACTGACCTTGTCACATAGAATCATCATTGCTCAGATTTGGGGGCACTTTCTGCCTAAGTCCTCAAGCAGCTTGCCCCCATAGCTCAATACACAATTTTCCCCCCAAGAATGCACAACACAAGGGAATACAAACACACAGGGAAAACCACTCAAAAATGAATCCCCAAAGCCACACTTCTGCTTATAGGTAGCCTCAGAGTAGGAGAGAGGCTAATGCTCTGTGGCATTAGCTACTGCCTTCTTGTCTCCACAGCTAAACAGAACTGACTCCTCAATTATGGCAACACCTCCAGTTAGCTGGAGCAATAAGCAGAACTAAGCAGCCAAACCTAAGTGTCTTGATGAAATCGCCTATGGCGACGTCATCCATAGCTCGGTAAAGAAGAGTGCTGGCAGTCCAAAGCCCGCCAAACTGGTGGTAAAAAAATCTGTCATGCCAACCTAAGGCAGAGTTCACATTCTAACATTCTCCCTGGTATTCTGACTTCCACAAAGCCAATTTCTCAAGAGGAAGAACTTTCCAAACATTCTATAAGCAAGCAAACCATAGACTCCTAGGATGAGGAGACTCAGAAACTATCTAACCCACCCTCTGCCAGCTCTTGCACAGCTAATGAGCCATTATACTTTTAAGATACTCAGAGAAGGCTAAATGAACAGGGGATTGTATCGTGGTAAGATAGGAAATCCAGATACATGAAGACCTACAGAGAATACAGACAGAAGAGGCTGTGGGAAAGAGACAGATACAGGCACAAAGAAACAGAGACCTCATCAGATAATTTTCCCCAGAGTTTTAGCCACTTGGCTGCTGACCTGAAAGTGAGTCCAGATTTGCTCTTGAGGTTTCGGAGAAGTTCCAGTTGGTTGAGAGGTGGAATCAGTCTGGAGTACAAAAAAGAAGAGACGAGTTAGGTTTCCAATCAGACCAGCCCACTATCTCTCAAAAGAGCCTTTCATCTATTTCTCCCATTAGTATCAGCTTTAAAAATGGTGAGTTTGACTTAAATGCTCAAGAGCCACCTTAAAATGGTCTTGACATTAGCAGAAGAGAGAGAGAAACCTCATTTTCTGACCCCAGCCCTAACCTACTGGGGAGCAATACCCTTCTGTGCTCCCCACCAATCTGTTTTCAGAGGAATAACAAAAATTCAAAAACTTTGGAAAAAACCTGAGACACAGTCCAACACCATCATTTTACAGATGAACAAATTAAGACACAATGAAATTGTGAACTACCCGCAGGCACACAGCTAGTTAGCATTAGAGACAAGACTGGAAACTACATCTCCTGACTTCTACTTCAAGGTTTTTTACGCTACATTGCTCTGACTTATCATAGGGAGCCATTGCAGGTTTTTGAGCAGAGAAGTGACATGAAAAAAAAATCAGTGTTTAGAAAAAAGTAACCAGACTATGTATGTCTAGAATAAATAGAAGAGGGAAAGATTGAAAGCAGGAAACAAATATTTAGGAGGCTACTGGAATAGTCCAGGCATGAAGGGGAAAGAGCCAGAATTAGGGAAGTAGTAGCTACAGAAATGCAGAGGGTGGGGCAACATATGCTATCGACACTGCAAATGAGGATGATTAAGAAGTCTGAGGAGCCACAAAAGGCTAGGATGACTTCCTTTTAAGTAGTGGTCACATGGAGTGACTTGGGTGCTTCTGTTGGTCTAGGGCACCATGGAAGACAGAAATGTCTTGGAAAAGCTCGCTGCTGAGAGGGAAGATCCTGAAAGCAGAGAAAGGAGGACCAGAGGTGTCTCATAGAAGAGAAGTAAAAAAAAAAAGTCTCTCTTTGGAAACCTGACGTCCCCATTGAAAACGTAGAAAGTAGAAAACACCAGAGACTAGCAGCAGCAGATAAGCATTAAGTATCTTTCATCTCTGTCCTTCCTCCTCTTTCATTGGTGGTTTCAATTTTAGGACAGAAGTGACAACAGCAGTTCTAGCTTCCAAGGGGGCAATTTGAATTGGAATCACTGGGCAATTTGTTTGGCAAAGCTGCCCCTTGTTCAGGGACCTCTTCTCATGAACAGCTGCTCTGTGTTTTATTTTTGCATAGATAATAATAACTGGCATTTACATAGCACTTTGTTAAGGTCAGCTTCATAGATGTCACCTCGTTTCATTCTTACAGCAACCCTGTGAGGCAGGTGCTGTTATCATCCCCATTTGACAGAGCAAGAAACTGAAGTTTAGAGCGGGTAACACAAATAATAAGTGTCTGAGTCAGAATTTGAACTCAGGTTGCCAGCATTCTACCTAGGGCACAACTTCAATATCTGACAGTTGTAGAGTAGGGGGTTGCCAAAAGTTTGACTTCCTAACCCCAAAAGGAAAAACCTAACCTATCCTAACCCCCAGAAGCTCAGGGTCATATATTAAGTACTTAAAGAGACCTTGGGCATCATCCTATGGCACTGTGCTCATTTTATTGAAGAGGAAACAGGCCCAGGGAGCTGAAGTGACTGGCCCACAGGTAGCAAGTGGGAGAGCTAGGATTTGAACTTAGGACCTTCGACTCCCAAACTTGTACTTTTTTTACTCTACCACTCTGCCCTTCAGATTCTTGCCCTTTCACTGAAAAGGTGGGATCATATCCTGTATTTGCCAGACGCCCTCCCTTGCAGCCAGAGGATAATGAATACAGGTTGTTGGCTCCTGGACATAGTTCTGCAAGCATCATGGGAGCAATGGCAAAAATTCAGGCTCCATAGCAGCCTTTGGGATTCTAATTGCTTCTCCTCTCCTGTGTGATGAGAACAGTCCGCAAGTCAGGGCTCTCCCTAGGAAGGTCTCCAAGAAGTTCACACTGAAATTGCCTGAGCCATTCTCTGAACATGCCATCCCGGACACAGAGGCCCAGGTGCTAAGTGGCCCGTGCCAGCAGCCACTTACCCTGATTCTATTTCAGGCTTGGCCTCTTCCCAGACTGGGGACTCCCAAGTCTCTGATGCCCCATGCCTAGGCCCCCACATGCTAACTGGGCTTTCTCTCTCTCTTCCCTGAAAGGTCCCCTTCCTTGCAGCAAGAAGTGAGCTCCAGCTAGAGGGTGATAGCTAAGCAGGAAGGCCTGGCCACGACAGTTAGAGGATGGGCTCATGCTGAGGGGTCAGCTGCATGGCTGTCGCAGAAGAGGGGTGAGCTCAGGTGCACAGTCTGTTTCGTCCTTCCCTTTCTCTTCATTATATTACAGCCCATGGCCTGTTCTTCCAGTCTCCCCCAATCCCACTCCTCCCCAGTTCCCATCACCATCTGTAAGCATTCACGTGGGAAAAGGAGCAAGAGACAAGTCAGTCCCCCACCCCTGTCCCACCACACACACACTCACATGCTCACAACACACACATACATACACACACACACACACACACACACACATACACACACTGGGTTAGAAAACACAATACATAAGCACCTCAGAGCCAAGGTCAGAGGAAAGTCATGCCTGAGACACAGATACAACACCATCACAAAAGAGAAGGATCAAGGGAGGAGAGGCAATAGCATGTGCAACACACATGCGAACACACACACACACACACACACACATACCATCACTTGTCAGGAGAGTCCTAAGTGTTTCCTAAATGGATCATGTCTTATGGTGAATGAAAGAGCAATGAGGAATTTAGGGAGCTAGGGAGGGTGGGGAGGGCAGGCATGGAGAGTAGAGGGTATCATACCCAAAGGAGAAAGAATGGCTGCTGGTCAGTGGTAAGGGTCCAGTGGGCAGTGGGGCAGCTGACTCCACTTGACAAGGCCAATTAGGTCTCCTGAGGTAGCCACAGTACACATCTAGGGCATCTAAGAGGGCTGCTGTTCTCATGTTTTAGAGATAGCACAGTGACAGCACACATTCACCACACCAGCTTCAGAGCTTTACAGGAGATTTTATCACCCAAGACTGAAATCTCACAGGCACCAGAGCTATGTTAGCTTTGGTCAGCAGAAGGTGGATAGACTGTACATGATTGCCCACATCCAGGGCTGGGGAACTCCATCTGTGTCTCCGTCATGACAAGTCTGGTTCACATCAGGCTTTACTTTTAATTCTGATAAAGGGAGCTGGGCTAGTATGAGACAACTTCAGGTTTTTCCAATGGAATTTCCCATGCCAGGTCACTATCCAACACAGGTGAACATGGCTTTGCTGGTAACTAACACCACTGAATCAGGTCAGGCATGTGACCAGGAGGTAACTTAAAACCTATCTTCCTGGACAGGAGAATTATCCACCCTGTGAGGCTAAAGTGACACAAGCCCCAATCTGGGAGGAGAAATGTGAATCTCTCTTCCCTAGCTTTTCCACCTCTATACAAAGGTTCTGGGGCTTCAAGCCCCAGGTTGCCATAGCAAGAACAAGCATCCATTTTCTGAAATGAGTAATTCTTTAGGCTCCTTTAGCCTCTGCTCCCCTTAGAATGTGACCCTACCATGTAATAAGATATTTGCTATTTTAGTCACTGTATTTATAACTTGCCAGACCTGGCACTATGAGGCCTGGCTTTTTGGGAGCTCTCTGTATGTACACCACCAACCCTCCTAGGCATGCAAAGAACTTTGTACATCAGAGCATGGAATTCCCTCTGCCCACGGATATGGCTAGGTATAAACCTAGTTACCACCTCCCACACCAGCAAGCTATCCAGAAGTCCAGTGCTGATATGCATTTCTAGGGGAGGCAAGGATGAAGAAATATTTCAGTTTTATGTTTCCAGTTTCTGCTACAGTAGTTCAGCTTTGGAGGGAAGGTGACTCCTACAACTTTCTTCATAATTCAAGGTAGGAGTCCTGGGAAATTGGCCTCTGATCCATGGAGCAGTCTACAACCAGGAGTAGGGGCAGCAGCTAACAAAACAATGAGGGGTTGAGAAATGGAAATAGGAAGAAAGGATTGGAATAGACATCAGAAGGAGGGAGAATAAAGAAAGCAATGGGAGAGGATAAGTCAAGGAGAAAAAAGGACAGGGAGAAGCAGAGAAAGATTAAGAAACAGTAATATAAATTGAAGGAGAATAAGCAATGGTTCAGGAAGTAGCAGAAAGAAATATGAAGAGTATGGAAGAGGAGGTTCTTTGCACATCCAGTCTAAGTTGTGTGTAATCTGTGGTTGTTACCATGGGAGGCTGAGAAAACCATAATTACCCCCATTTTCCTTCATTCCACCGTGAATTCTTTCAACACTTGTGCCAGACCACAAGGAGGGATTTATGAAGCTGCATGGAATTAGCTCTGCAGGCTGTTAGTGGGGGGTTGGCCCTCTCTCCTTTTTGTGGTGGTTTGTTTTGGTTTTTCTTTCAAAAGCCTCAACTTGTTATAGTCCCAAACGAAGAACAAGAAATAACACCACACACAGCTTTCAGATTCACATGCACTTCATACCTGGAGGCCCCGTAAGTTTGTGTTTGCGAGCTTTTTCAAGTGTTTTCACACCAAAAGAGACAGAGAAAGAAAGAAAGAGAGAAAGAAAGAAAGAAAGAAAGAAAGAAAGAAAGAAAGAAAGAAAGAAAGAA
>CM053625.1:135644401-135658339 GCA_028646595.1 Phalanger gymnotis | reverse complement strand
AATGAAAGAAGAGCTACACTCCAGAGCATATTAGACACTAGGATCCTAACTCCCATGAAAAAGAAGAGCCAAAAGAAATGTGGAAATTGCTTTTAACAGATCCTTCTCCCCTTTCTTTCATCCCTTTCCAGGGTGCTCAACTAAGTGGCCTGCTAGTATCATTGAGTCTAATAATTCAAAATTCACACCCATACTTTATAGAAACTAAGCTTCTAGGACTCTTACCACCCATCTCTAAAGTCAGGGGATCCCCACAAATATTTGTACACACCCTGTTTTCAGGCTCAACTAGCAGTGAGAAGCCACAGAAAATAAGCCCCAGGGAGACAGCAGGATTTTTGAGAAATTCTCACTAAACCAAAGAACACATTTGATTATTTTAAGCCACTTACTCACCAGTTGTTTTGGAGTTTAGGTGCAGAGAAATTATAATTATGTGCCTATACCAACCCTACAGCCAATCAAAATGGAGCACTGCTCCAAGTCAGCTTAGGGACAGAAGGGTGCATGGTGGGTACCAAGAACTACTGTTTGGATTCCTCAAGGAACATCATCATCTCCCCCAAAAGAAATAGAACCCGCTCTGAGACTAATGTTGCTGCCTGGGGCCAGAATAGATGAGAGAGATAGAGCTCTTGGTAATTTTCCAGGGAGTTCAACTAGGTGGCCTGCTGGTATTGTTGGATCCAATAATTCAAAATTCAGAAGTATTGTTAAATTTCTTTTACCTTTGTTCTTCCTCTTTCTGCTCTGAACAGTCCTCTTCTGGAGGGTGTGTGAGTGTGTGTGTGTGTATCTTTCTGTCTGTTGGGTGTCTATGTCTGTGTTTTCCATTCAATAATGTTGGCTTGGGGCCCATCCTGGTATAAAATTCTTCTTGAGTAGATTTCAGACTCCAAGCATATATGGGCTCAAACTCAAGACACCAGATGGTCTCATTGACCCCTTGTATGTAGTAGTCAAGAGAGTTCTCCCCAGCCACCCTAACAGTCTCCCCCTCTCCAAGAGAAGGAATTGTGAGAAAAGGAAGAAGACTGTTTCTATAACCAGTCCATCTTTCTAGAGGCCCTCCCACCACAACCCTGATGGGGGAGAGGTAAAAGGGTCAAGAGGCAAAAGGCCCAGAGTGGGCAGTTCACACAGGTGGCAGAGAACACAATTCAGCACCAACATGGACTCAGCTGAGGAACATTACCTCCATTCCAGGGCAGCTCTCTGGGGAGAGGGGGGGGATCTTTCTTCTCATGCTGCTGAAGCAGCCCACAACACAATGCAACTAACAGTGAAGAAAACAACAACAAAAGAAAACGGGGGCAGAGAAATAAAGGTGAAAACAACTGCGACAATATAAGCAAAGAACAAAATTAATACCATGGACCTTACACAGAGAATCTTAAACATATGCACTTTTTAATGAAAATAAAAATAAAAACAGAAACAAAATAACAGAGTTAAGGACAAATTGAAAACAATGTGACACCACAAGGAGGCTGTCTAAGGACTGTAGCCCCAAATCACCTGGGGGTGAAAAGCTTCACAGGACTTTTGCTCCCTATGGCAGAAGGGCAACAAGGACAGGATTTAATGGTGGTACCTGTACATGGGGACGGTGACAGTGCGCTCATAGTATTGCCAGGTTGAGTGGAGGTCTGTCCGAGAGAGGTTAGTAGCGTAGAATCTCCAAGCAGACTGTGGCCAAGGGAATGGAACACAGAGAGAAGACAGTCATAAGCCAAACATCTTAAATCACAGATAGATTGCAAATCAGAGAATGTGAAAGCTAGTCCAACCTAGTCCAAGCCCTTCATTTTACAGATAAGCAGAGGGCGAGGGACGTGATTGGCCTTGCCCAATGGCACAGGGCTAGTCAATGGCAGAACCAGGGGATACCATCTGGCTCTCCTTATAAAGAGGCAACACGGAGTCATGGAGCATCTGATCTCAAATCAGAAGAGAAAGAGGTTCCAATCCCACTTCTAGCACCTATCAGTGTGTCCCCATACTCTCTATCGGCCGTCTTTCTCAAATGCAACACTCTCTAGTTGATACTTTTCACTGGCTGTCTCAGTGCCTGGAATGCTCTCCCTCCTTACCTCTGCGTTCTGACTTCCGTCAAGACTCATCCCAAATTCTACCTTCTACAAGAGGCTTTTCCTTATTTCTTCACCTTCCTCCCAGTACTTTCCTCTCTAAGATTACTTCTCCCTTATACTTTATACACTGTGTATTTATGTATGTAATTGTTTGCATGTTGTCTCCCCCATTAAAATTTGAGCTCCTTGACTGGGTTCATCTCCCTTTTTATTCCCAGGGCTTAGCACAGTGCCTGGCGCATAGTAAATGCTTACTGAATGCTTGTTGGCCAACCGACCAATTAGCGTGTAACACTGAGAAAGGTCTCAGGCTCCTCACCTCTAAAATGGGAATAATGATAGCATAATCTGGATCCTTATAAATAGTAGAACGACTCACATCATGTCCTTCACAAGAGTCTTGTAAGGATAAAATGAGATAATGTGTTTCAAATGCTTTAGAAGCCTTACAATTTTCTATAAACTATTATCATCAGCTATTATCATTACTTTAAGTCCAGCGCTGGCCAGGGCAAACTCCTTGCACATAACAGAAGAAACTGCATTGACTTTTCTCTATTGACTATAAACATACTAATAAGAAAGTCTGGCCAACATCAGTCACTCAGCCAATAAAAAATTAGGAAGAATCTACTATGTACCAAGCACTGTGCAAAGTGCAGGGGATACAAAGAAAGGCAAGATTGTCCCTTCTCTCAAAAAACTCAGTCTAATGGAGTAGAGGATGCATTATATATATATATATATATATATATATATATATATACATATATATATATATATATATATATATATATATATATATAAAGAAGGTAAATTGGAGATAATCAACAGAGGGAAGACATTAGAGTGAAGGGGGACTGGGAAAGGCTTCCTATAGAATATAGGGTTTTAACAGGGACTTGAAAGAAGCCAGGGAAACCAGGTAGCAGAGAAGAGGAAGGAGAGCATTCGATGCATGGGAGACAGATATATAAAACACCCAGTCTGGAGACAGTGTCTTCTTTGAGGAACAGCAACAAGGCCAGTGTTACTGTGTCGAAGAGCACATTGGGATGCGGTAGAGAGGAGATGCAAGAGTAAGAAGACTGAAAAGGACTGTGCTCCTGTCCCCTTGTAAGATGCCAAAGGGCTGAGGAGCAAATTCTTGATCAGTTTATGGGGATTAACTGCTTATGCCCAGCCTCTCCCCTTACACATACCTAGAATGCTCTCTCTCCTTCATCTCACTTCTCTCCCTATCCAAATCCTATTTGTGATTCAGGGATCACCTCAAGTCCTCCTTCCGCCAAGGAGCCTTCCCCGGCTACTCCAGCCACAATGATCCATTCCATTTCCAACTACCCTTAGCACTCAGATTGTGTGCCATATTTTGGCCCCTGGTTATACTGTGCCTTATACCATTCTCCATTTTGTGTGCAGAAGCTCTGTTTCTCCAATTAGACTGTGAGGTCCCCAAGGGCAGAGACCATGTCTTACCTTCATCTCTAGACCTGCCACACCATTGCATAGGACAGGACTCAGCAGACAGACTCACTGAATTCAATTCAATGCAATTCACTTAAGTGAGAAACCACCCTCCAACTGTTTGAGGAAATGAGGGTCAACTTAAACTCTCCTTCACTTTGTCCCATCTCTGACAGCTACTACTATAGGAGAAAGAGGGGAACATTCTGAATAAAGGTAGTAAATATAATGTGCCAACCTTTCCATTTCTAGTTTTCAGGATTCCTTAGGGTAGACATCTGTCTACATTACCAATACCCCAGATCTCAGAAAAATTTCTGCATAAACTTCATCTCATTTGTACAAAACCAAGTCAAGCAAAACACAGCCCACTTGATGATTCTGTTTGCACTGTGCAGTGATTAAATCTGCCTGAGTTTTTACAGATCAACTTAAGGCATCTGCCAGGATTCATGAGATGATTTTTATACATTTATTTAAGGCAGCTCCAACTCCCCTACGCTGTCTAACACATTCCATACACTCCCCCAAAATACCATCAGTCTCCCATCCTCAGACCCTTGGTCCAATCTATTCCCACCTTGCATTATGTCAAAACAACTCTAAACCCCCGCATGGGAGAGAGATTAGAAATAAGAAAACATATCCTCTCCTACCTTCCTCTGAAATATTCATAATGGGCCCTTCATTTGTCTACCCATCTCCACCAAAAAGTAATTCATGACCCTGAATCAGGTGCCTTTGTGAACTTTCAACCTCTTCTCAGAGAGTTTCAGATGCTGCTGGCACTCAGTGCCAGAGCAACATGAGGGTGCACCAGTCCTTATGGTGCTGAGAGGAGTGCTGGGTAGCCACCTTAAACTAGAATGTCTTCTTTGTAGCAGAAGGGGAAAGGTGAGAGCTGGGAGTGACCAGGGAGGGCTTAGCCTCCCTTCCAAGGAGTAAGCACTTGAAAAGTTTTTAAGAGCATGTGCTATGCCATGTTTTCATTTTCTCTCTCTAGGAACCAGGCTCAAATCCAGATGAAAGCAATATAATTCAATGAACTCTTTCTAAACTTGGGGATATTGATTTCACTTCAAAGTATCACAGCATTTGGATGTGTTTTCTTTGTCAGTCTAAGGCACCTTATTCCCAACTCTACTGGTAAGGAAAGTTTATTCCCCCAAAGGGAGCTTGGAGCAAGGTTCTAGCCCAAGAAATTCATGCTTCTCTTTTAAGAGAGCTGATCCAAAAAAGGGAGACAACATTTTACAATGGATAGAATACTGGATTTGGAGATAGGAAGGCTTGCGTTCAAATCCCACATTAAACAATTATTAGCTGCATAACAAGTCCCTTAATCTCTCTCAGTTTACCCCATTTTACTCATTTATAAATGGGGTAACAATCAGACCTTCTTCCTGAGATTGTTGTGAAGATCAAATGAAGTAACATAAATATATGTTACTTTGCAAACCTTAAAGGCTATATCAATGTTACTAATTACTATGTGTATTGATAACACCATAGTGGAGAGATAGTGTTTGGTAGAGGACAGCAAACTGGCCCTGGAGTCAAGAAGAAAGGGGTTTATGTCCCACCTCTGAAACAGATTGATCATGCCATCCAGGCAAGTCACTTATGCTTAACCTTCTGGACCTCGGGCAACTCTCCAAGACAATGAATTGCCAAGAAGGTGTCAATCTACAGGGGTAGGAATTTACTCACCAGGAACTTCCCTACACTGAGGAAATTCCAGGTCCACCATTTATATGGCAGCTTAAGGCTTACAAAGTGCTTTCCATATGTTGTCTAATCCTCACAACAACTTTCTAAGATAGGTTCTATATTCCCCATTTTACTGATGAGGAAACCAAAGCTGAGAGAACAGTGTGATTTGCCCAGATCGTATGACTAGTAAATAGGGTCTGAGACAAGATTCAAACTAAAGTCTTCCTAATTCCAAGGCCAGCACTCCAGGTGCTACACTACCCATCTTCTGTGCTACTACCAGAGGGACCCCATCCTAAGGCTTCTGACAATTTAAAGAGTTCATGTCTCTTTGCTCCTTTCATTCATACCATTCATTTGTACTCCACTTTTATAGCTTCATAGGGGTCAAACCAAGCACCTGGTCTGCATTTCAGAGGAACCCTGGCAATACCTGAATCAGGCCAGCTGCAGGATTTCGTCTCTTCTCAAAGTGCTTCTGACGATGCTGTTCTTGGACCTTCAGAGCAAACCCTGAACCTAAAATTCCCTGAAATTCAGAGATTTATTATCATGGGGTAAGTTAGGAGAGCTATCTCATAATTCCTATGTCTGGAGTCTATGTCTGGGTTCCCCATCTGCCTTTTGTCCTCCTAGTAGCTCAACATGCATCCTATACAGTCTCCAAAATGCCCCAACTGTCCACCTTCATCTCCTTCAGCAGAACTCCTCGATATAATAATTTATTCATGTAAGTCCAAAAACGGCTTCTTAGTACAAAATGTGAACAGAAGAGACCAAATTATCTGGAAATTCCATGGCAATTCATTTGAATGTCTCCAAAATATTAAAGCTGTGATCATCAGTAGTATATTTTGTGAAAGGAACAGCAAGAGACTGGGAGAGAAGAGAACTTCTAAAATAATAGAAAATTATGAGATCAAAAGATGGCTCAACAAAAAGCCTTTAAAATTCTGATAATTTGGGGTCTGTAAAATGATATTCAGAAGTTCAGTCTAACTTTTCAGTTCTCTACATTCCCATTCACAAGGCAACATGATTCAGTGGATAGAGGCTGGCCTTAGAGTCATAAAGACCTGGGTTCAAATCTACCCATGACACATACTACCTGTGCGACCACAAGTTACTTAGTCTCTTCATATTCCCAGGCAACTCTTTAAGTTAACAACTCATCATTCTGTATCGAGGCTGTATGGATGGAGGGAGTTTCCACACCATTAAGTTCTTCCACATTGATGAAACTACAGATTCCCCCTCGCCCCTCAAAAAAAAAAAAAGGTGGCACTCACTACCCTCCACAGAGAACCGGGTTAATTGGGAGCTGAAATGTGATTCAGTGGCAAAAAATTCTTTGTACTTAACTTCAAGGATTCATGATTTCATCAAGATTGGTCTTGCTCCACCAAAGCAGAAAACATTACCTATCTGGGATGTTTCTGACAATCTTCCTAAGATCATAGACTTAGAGCTAGACACGACCTTAAAGACCAAGTCCAACCTCCTTGTTTTACAGATGAGGACACTGAGTCACAGGGAGGTTAAGTGACTTGTCCAGGGTCACACAGGAGGAATTTTCGTGTGAACCCTGGTCTTCCTGGCTCTAAGTTCTGCGCCCTATCCACTAAACTCAGCAAATTGTGCTCAATTGTCTAGTAATGAGCCACTGCAACTTGAACTGGGCTGATCCTTAAACTACAGGCCCATAGTTTACAATCAGGTCTATACTAAAGCCTTTCCAGCTTGGTAGGACTTGGTCTCTGCTGGAATAGCCTTCAAGAATCAAAGGCTATCTTTATGACCTTGTCAGGCAGCAGAGGACTTGAGCTCTCTCCTAAAGGGAAAGTCTAACTTTGATGAATCTACCTCCTCGCCTCTATTTGAGTCAAGGTAACTTGTAAAACTGACTACAATTCAAGTTAACTGTTCAGGGCTAGATCTGAGGGGTACTTCTGCATCTCCTCAGGATGGTGGGAATTGTGGTTCATGGAAACAGAAATTACAATCACCCCAGCTTCACCCTCCAAAGTGCTACCGCTTCCTGGTCCTGTTATCTAAGATCTAGAAACCAGTTCCTATATCTCCCCAGCAATCAACATGAAGGTATAAAGCAACAATGGAGGTGGGCATGTCCAATGGCCCCTTATGTAGGCTCATCCTATGGGAGAAGTTCAGAGCGCCCTCTTGCAAAGGCAAGTCACTTACGGCAGGGAGAGCAAAGAAGGAGACTCCAATGAGGGTGAAAGTAGCAGCCAACAGTCTTCCATTCCACGTCTGGGGATACTTATCACCATACCCAATGGTAGTCAAAGTAATCTGGAACAACAAGCATCAGGCAGCCAAACTTGTTTTTTCAGAGCTATTTGCTAAACACGTCATCAAATTAAGAACAGGAAAATTTTCCCAGCAAATATGACTTGTATGAACTGACATAGAGTGAAGTGAGCAGAGCTGGGAGAACAATGTAAAGTAGACAACTTTGATCAGCCAGGATTTCAAAGGACTCTAGATGAAATATGCTGGCCCTCTTGACAGAGAGGCAATGGACTC
This sequence comes from Phalanger gymnotis, assembly GCA_028646595.1. Lineage (NCBI taxonomy): Eukaryota > Metazoa > Chordata > Mammalia > Diprotodontia > Phalangeridae > Phalanger > Phalanger gymnotis. Next base: position 135,650,519 of record CM053625.1, on the reverse strand, counting down.
AAAATGGAGAATGAGATAGGCATTTCTGAACACTCAGAATGTGGGGATTGGTTTTTCTTGGCCATGCATATGTGCCATAAGGATTTTTTTCCTTTTTTTTTTCAATGGGCGGGAAGGATAGAAGGAGACAAGGGTACCTCCTACCCCGAGGTGGGATAAAACAATGCTGTGTTTTGTTTTTGTTATTCATGAAAGGTCCTATATGGAGCACTGGGCCTAGAATCAGGAAAACAGGAGTTCAAATCCAGCTTCAGGCACGTAATAACTGTGTGACTCTGGGCAAGTCACTTAACTTCCATTTGTCTCCGTTTCTTCAACTTTAAAATGAGGAGAATCACAGCTCCTACTTCACAAAGTTGTTATGAGGATCAAATGAGATAATATTTGTAAAGCACTCTGCATAGTGCCTAACATATAATAGGTACTATAAAAATACTTATTCCCTTTCCCCTTCCCCTAAAAAGAACATACCAGAAGGAATCACAGAAAAGCAAGAGAGCTTTGAAAGCGTTATGTTGAATTTATTACATATGCTTAAGAAGAAAAGTAAACTGTATATACTAGAGATTTGAAGCTTCACGTGCAATCCTCTCCTCCTATTCTGTATTGTATATAGAAACGTTCGTTTCATTTGGTGCTTGTTAAGTCGATATTTTTAAAAATAAAATGGAAAATAAAAGAATTTCTCAGTGGCACAAACATCTGCACTTGTTTCACATTTAAAAAAACACCAAATAGCCAAACAGGGTCTCATTGAAAGCACACCAACCTTCCAGATTACAGAAAGGAGCTCAAATTATTTAGATGCCTTAGTCTTTTCTGTCACTGTAGAATAGAACTTGACTTTTACCACACACACACACACACACACACACACACACACACCCCTTTCCCAAAGACTGTGGCATACAATGAGATAGGAAAGATAGGACATCAGAAAGGCAGCACAGCCCCCAGTCATGCAATGAGCGTCATTGGTGTTCTCGTCCAGCCTCTGTAACAATCACACTGAATGTTTTCTAAAAACACCATCTATCTTCCCGACACAGCCCATCAGGCAAATGAATTATAAATGAATCTGTCTCATTTCACACCTGAGAGAACAGGGAGGCAGCGTCAACACTTTTCAAATAAAGTTTGGGTGCTTTGATTTGAAGAATTTGCAGGCAAGGCTGTGTCTATATATGACCATCAAATCAATCTTTGGGCTATGTGTGTGTGCATATACATAGGCGGGCTAATAGGCAGCTAGGCAGCTTAGTGACTAGAGCACTAAACTTAGAGTCAGAAAGACCTGACTCAGACACCAGCTGTGTCACCCTGGGTCACTTTACCTCTCGGCCTCAGTTTCCTCATCTATAAAATGGGAGTAATAACAGCACTTACCTTGCAAGGTTGTTGTGAGGATCAAATGAGATAACAGGGGTATAATGTTTTACAATCCTTACAATGCTGTATAAGTAATAGCTATTGTTGTTACTCACCATAGAAGCTTTTCTAAACCTTTTCATCTCTCCTCAAATGTCCCATAGCTTCCACTCCCTTCACCCCCTCAGCAAAGAACTTTGCCTTCTATGAAATATAAATATACATTATATAAATACATATATAAAAATACATATGAACCACCCCCCCAAATTGAGGCCATTAAGTGAAAGATCTCTCTTCTCATCTTATGTCACTCAGATGCTTTCTGCTGCTATCTTCTCCTGCACCTTTGTCTTGCAGGAAGATGTGGCCCTTCTCCTTGCCAAGGCAAGCCCTTCTATATTCTTAGGTGATTCCACTCCATCACACCCTCCCTAGCAGATTGCTCCCACTAGCATCCCCATTCTCACTAATCTTCAATGTTCCCTAATTGCTGCTTCCCTCCTGCCTACAAACATGCCCGTGTCTTCCCAATCCTCAAACAATCCTCACTTGATCCATCTATCCCTACTAGCTCTCATCTTACATTTTTCTTCTCCCTTTCATGACCAAACTTGACAGCTACCTCCATTTCCTTTCCTCTCACTCTTGTCTTAATTCTCAGCAGTCTAGCTTCTGACCTCATCATTCAACTAAAACAATCCCTTACAAAGTTGCCAGTGATCTCTTAATTGGCAAATCACATAGTCTTTTCTCAGTCCTTACCCTTCTTGATCTCTCTGCAGCCTCTGACACCGTCACTTGCCAATCATTCTTCACTTTGATAATTTCTTCTCTCTGTGTTTTTGGTGACGCTGTTCTCTCCTGGCTCTTCTCTGACCATTCCTTTTCAGCCTCTCTTGCTGGATCTTCATCCAAGTCATACCTTCTAACTGTGGGTGCCCTGAGGCTTTGTCTCGAGCCCTCTTCTCTTCTCCCTCTATACTATTTCACTTGGTGATTATCAGCTGCCTTGGGTTCAACTATCATGTCTCTGCTGATGATGCTAAGTTCTATCGGTCCATCCCTAACCCCTCTCCTAACTTCCATTCTCACTTCTGATACCCTGTAGAGTGTTTTAAGGTTCACAAAGTACTTTCCATATGTTATCTCATTCAATCAACAACCCTAGGAGGTAGGTGCTATTATTATCCCCATTTGATAGATAAGGAAACTGAGGCCAAGAAAGGTTAACTGACATGCCAGTGTCTAAGGTAGGATCTGAACCCAGTTCTTCCCATTCCCAAGTCCTTCACTTTATTCACTGCGCCACATAGCTGCATTGACACAGTTAAGTACAATGTGAGGTCATTTGAGAGAGAAGAGATCGCTAATAACTGGAGAATCAGAGGAGGCTTTGATTGGGCAGAGGCACCTGAGCCCAGGTAAGGTGAGCTTGGACAGAAGATGAAGAATCTGAGAGGCAGAAGAGAGGAGCTAGATGGTGCCTTCCAAGTGGAACTCATGGCCTAGAACTAATGCTCTCCCTTGGTATAAAACAGTTCCTGCCTTCAGGGAGGCTTATTAGGAAAGGCAGAGGAAATACATAAAAATAACTTTCAATATAAAATAGCAGGATCTAATATTGTTCAAACAACAAATGCTGCAGAAATTCTTAAGAAGAAAAGATCATTGATGCATCTAGATGGCACAGTAGATAGAGCACTGGCCCTGGAGTCAGGAGGACCTGAGTTCAAATTCAACCTCAGATACTTACTAGCTGTATGACTGTGGGCAAGTCACTTAACTCCCCTGCCCCCCAAACATTGCCTCAAAAAAAAAGAACAAAAGATCATTGTAAGGGAGCACAATCAGAGAAAGCCTCACAAAAGATATGTGATTTAATTAGACTTTAAAGAAGTAGGACATAGACAAGTACAAAAAATGAAGAAGGGCATGGAAAGAAGAAGTGAGAATATTATATAGTAGGTCAGGGCGCAAAGAGTAGGCCGATTTGATGGAGGCAAAAAATTTTCATAGGAATATAGTGGTTAATTATATTTTGAAAGGTAGGTTGGGGCAAGATTGAGGACAGCCTTGAATGCCAAGAGGTTTATTCAGAAGATGAGCTGCTATTTACACACAAGGTGGCAGTATAGTCTGATGGATAGATCATGACATAACTGGAGATCTAGCATAACAAGATTTCTAGCTACACCACCGGTCAGGAGGCCCTAGGCCTCAGTTTCCCAATATATTCAGTGAGCACATTGAGACAAACTTATCTGTCATATGAAGTTATTCCATTTTTAAAAAATGGTATCACAGATGTGAAAGTAAATAGGGTTGCTGCCATCCCAGTAAAATAAAAACATCAGAAAACCCAATGTGGTCTAATCTGGCCTGGGATATGGGTACAGTTACGGTTCTGATAAGGACAAATATTGAATCCACCTGAAGTAGTTGCATTATTCAAATTTGCACTGCATATTTCCATTGGGCTGGAACTAATGACCATATTTTACTACATAACTTCAAGTGGTAAAATTTAAAAACCAGCAACCACTTTAGGTGATCTGTATTTTGAGGGGAAAAAAACATTGCTTATTTTCTCCTGCCTTTTATAGGGCCTAGAGTCAGTGCTCTTGGTGCATTCGAGACCAAGCACTAAAACCAATTTGGTTCCCTCAGTTTTCCAGCTTTTCAAATATGTCAAACAGCTACAGCTTCTAGGATTCAGGAATAAACTCTTTTATCATTTTCAAGTAGCCCTTTCACATCTATTATCTTCAGGGATAATGGAATGAGATCTGGAAGAATGTCAGAAGGCATCTCTGAGACTATATTGCCTCTTATTTGGACATCACAACATCCTCTGACCAATCTCTGCCCAACGTGACCTCTTCCTGCTCTAGTCCCCCAAGACTTTGTCCAATACGCCTTCTGTAGTACTGATCACATCTTGCCTTATAATTTTATTGAGTGTGTCCACGTATTATCATTTCTACAAGGCAATGGACTTCTTGAAGGCAAGAAATGTGTCTTGGGAACCCACACTGAGTCCAGCTCAATGAAGGTACTCAATAAATATTTACTGAATTCAAATAAAATTGCAATAAACCCCACGGGCTAGGTTTTAATATTCTTATTTGAGAGATGGCAAAACTAATGAACAAAATGTTTAAGTGACTGACCCAGGGTCACACCAGCCATTGGTGGAGTCGGGATTAAAACCCAGATCTCTTGACTCCTGAGTCCATTGCTCGTTCCATCACAACTCTTGACCAACACCAGTACCACCACCGCTCTGTGGATGCCCATTGTTGAGAATGAGGTTCCATTTCTCAGGAAATCTTTTTTCACTTTTCCTGTCCGGATCAAGTGTTCAGGAGTAACAAGAGAACCCCCACTCCAACCAAGAGTATCATCCTCTCCAATAGATGTGAAAGGGCTACTTGAAAATGATAAAAGAGTTTATTCCTGAATCCTAGTAGCTGTAGCTATTTGACATATTTGAAAAGCTGGAAAACTGAGGGAACCAAATTGGTTTTAGTGCTTGGTCTCGAATGCACCAAGAGCACTGACTCTAAGCCCTATAAAAGGCAGGAGAAAATAAGCAATGTTTTTCCCCTCAAAATATATTATATATATATATGTATATATATATATATATATATAATATTTATATAATTAGGAAACTTCAGAGTTTAAATGACTTCCCAGGGTCACATAGCCCTCATATTTCACAGGTGTGATTTCCACCCAGGTCTTAGTGGCTCTGAGGCTGATCACTCTGCCAAGTTGCCTTTCAAGAAACACATGGTATAATCTAAATCAAATTGGTTGCCTTCTCAATGAGGGAAATGGGGAGGCAGGGAGAGAATTTGGAACTCAATTTTAAAAACAAATGTTGAAAATTGTTTTTACACGTAATTGGGGAAAAATAAAATACTAAACTAAAAAAAAATACATGGGGGGAAATGAACCCAACAGTAGAAGAAATGAACAAAATACTCCCTTAAATTTCAAATGTATTTGCTTAGGTCAGATTTAACACATTTGGTTAACCAACCTTTCCCTCCAAAAGGGAAAGATCCCTTCAGAAATTTTGGAAATGGCAGCTCTGCATTAGAGACTGGGGTTATAGGAAAAATCATATTAACTAGCTACTTGCTGCCTCAGTGGGAAGGAGAGTAAGGAGGGGAAAAAAACCATACGCATTGGTCACTTTGTATTCATTGCTTGGAAAAGATTACAAAGAATCTTGTTAGAGGCAGCCTGATCAGCAACCAAAAGAGTTCTTGAAAAGACAATAAGGTTATATAAGAACGAGACAACAAATAGGAAACTGAATGAAAAACACACCACAAATTATTGCAGATCACACGGGACCCTTTGGAATCCAGACTCTTCATCAGTTTAGGCTCCTTTGCCTTTAGGAAGGGTGAGCTCCATCCACGTGGACTATTGTGTTTTCAGTTCCTAGGCTTGACCTACATCCCTCACCCCACCCCCCCAGCAAGGTTTATTTTAATTCAGCTGCCACTTGAGCCCTAGTCTACTTCCCCTGACCAGCTCTTTTAAAAATTATGGGTCCAATTTATAGTGGCTCTTTTTGTGGTAGCAAAGAATTGGAAATCAAGGGGATGCGCTTCAATTGGGGAATGGCTGAACAAGTCGTGGTATATGAATGTAACAGAATACTATTGTGCTATAAGAAATGGGGAAGATACAGACTTCATATCTGGAAAAACCTACATGATTTGATGCT
>CM053625.1:135584826-135644301 GCA_028646595.1 Phalanger gymnotis | reverse complement strand
TTGTTTTTTTTTCTCTTTTGTTTTTGTTTTTTTGTTTTTGTTTCTTCTTTCTCATGATCTATTTCATTGGTCTTAATTCTTCTTTACAACTTGACTATTGTGTAAATAAGTTTAATGCGAAGTTATAGGTAGAAGATATATAGGATTCCATGCCGTCTTGGGGCAGGGTAGAGGGGGCGAAGAAAATCTGGAACTCAAAATCATGAGGAACTGAGTGTTGTAAAGTAAAAATGAAAAATCTTAATTTAAAAAAAAATTATGGGTCCGGGAGGTATCAAACTCCACGCCCGTAGGCTAAAAGTGGATGACAAAACTCCTAATAAGTAACCACATTAATATGTAATTTGGAAATGTTTATCAAAATAAATAAAAACACAATATGACATGGACAATGTTAATCTGTGGTTTTCTAAGTCAGGAATCTGTTTCCATTTAATTGATACCACTAGGTAACATAGAGTAGCCATTGCCTCACCCATAGATAGACACCATCAACAGCAACTCCCCAGTAAGCAAGGGGCACTTTGCGCTGTAGTCAAAAGACTCCAAATTCCATCTTCTTGATGTACTTACTATCTTTAGCAAGTCACTTAGCCTCAGTTTCCTCATTTGTAAAATGAAGAGTTAGACTTGGCCTCCAAGGTTCTTTTCAGATCCAAGTCTATAATCCTCCTCTTATAATCCTGTCCTAGAATCGTGCTACATTGTAGAGTGTTTGTATATCACACAGGAAGTTGTCAGTTGGTTGGTGGGGCAGGAAAATAACAACCACTCTCAAAAGACCCATTAAGAGCACCTGCCTCTCCTCCACTCTGAAGCTACTTGTTAGTAACAACAGGCAGGGCCCAGGCTTCTATGGGGTGGGGAGGAGGGGGTAGGGTTGTGCCATATATATGGAAGAAAGGAGCCCAAAATAGCCTGTGAGACCTCTCTGTGACTGAGAACAGCAGCTCTGGGGAGTCTCATTACCTGGATGATTGTTTCTATGTCTCGAATTGTATTCCCCTGTGTGTGTCCCAAGTATGTGATATGCATTTACTAAGCTTTCCAGAGGCTAGGGATAAAAAGACCTAATAATGATGATGATGATGATAGTGGTGGTGATGGTGATGATGATGATGATGATGATGATGATGATATCTTTGCCTTCAAAGATCCTTCATTCTACTGGGAAAGGGGTGGCAGAGAGAGAAGACAACATATATGTATGTAGGTATGTGTGTATGTATATGTATATGTATGTATATGTACACACATATATATGTACATACGCAAAGTAAATACAAGGTAACTTGAGGAGGGGAGACTAACAGCTGGGGGTGGGGAACAGCAAAGGTAGCATGTAGGAGGTAACGTTTGAGCTGAGCTGTGCAGGAAGCTTGGGATTCTAAAAGAAGGAGGTGAGAAAAAAGTGCATTCTAAGCATGGGAACAGGCTGTGCAATGGTACAGAGATGGGAGCTGGGGGAACAGCCTATAGGCCAGTTTGGCTGGTACATAGAATGCATAAAAGGGGATTAATGAGTAATAAACCCAGAAAATAAGCTACAGACTAGTTGTAGGAAGCTTTAAATGCCCAATAAAAGAGTTTGTATTTGGTCTTAGATGCAATAGTCACTGGAGTGAACAGAGGGGTGACAGGGTCAGACTAGGGTTTTAGGAATACGCTGTATATAGCATGGGTGGATCAATAAGGAAATTATAATAATAGTCCAGATAAAATGGAATTGAGGGCCTGAAATGGGGTGGTGGCCATATGACTGAAGAGAAGGGGACAGATTGAGAGGTGTAGTGGAGATAGAACTGATAAGATTTAGCAACTAATTGGACATGCAAGATAAAGGCGAATGGGGTGTTAAGGAGGACTCTGAGGTTTTGGACCCAGATGGTTAGGAGAATGGTGGTGCGCCCTTCCCAGAAATCAGAAATTTAGGAAGAGGGCTGGGTCTGTGGGGAAAGATGATGAGTTGCGTTATACACATATTAAGTTTGAGATACCTATGAGACATCAGGTTTGAAATGTGCAATAGATAGTTGTTAAAGGGGGACTGTACTTCATGCTGCTGGAAATCATCTCTACAAAGATAATTAATCCCTGAAAATTAATTTATTCACCAAAAGTGAACTAACATAGTGTAAAGAAAGAAAAAAAGAAGGCCACAGTTGGGAGGCAGGCCATGGATGATCATCTGGTAGAGAAGACCAAGAAATAGTCAGAGAGGTAGAAGGAGAACCAAGAGAAAGAACAGAGGAGAGAGTATCTCTGAGAACCAAAAATCTGAAAACCAGAGGAGAGAGTATCTCTGAAAACAACTCTGAAAATCTGAAAACCAGAGGAGAGAGTATCTAGGAGGAAAGGGTGGTCAAGAGTGTCAAATGTGATAGAGAGGTAAAGTAGGATGAGGATTGGATAGCACTTGACCCTACCGTCCCCTCGAGTTATTGCACTGTATGCCTTCTGTCTTTCACAACTGAACTCCCAGAAAAAGTTGTCTACACTCATTGTCTCCATCTCCTTGCTTCTCACTCACTGCTCATTGCCTTGAATCTAGCTTCTAACCTCACCACTCAACTGAAATTGCTCTTTCCAAAGTTACCATGGTATGGTAGGGTGAAGTGAAAGGTTATTTAAGGATGGAGGAGACCTGGGCACATTCAAAGGCAGCAGGGCAGAAGGCAATACATATGGGGAAATTAAAGATTAGAAAACAGAAATGGCTGGGATAGCTAGATGATATGGGAGGAAATAGAACCAAAGGTAAAAGTAGAGAGGATGATCCTTAGTAAGAAGGGCTACCTTTTCCTCAGAGAATAGAGTAAAGGAGAGAATGGTGGATTATGTCAATCAATGGTTTTAGTATGTAGAAAAGGGGCAAAGAGAGAGCTCTCATCAAATGTCTGTTCTCTCAGTAAGGTATGAAGCAAGGTCCTCAGCTGAGAGGAGGGGCTAGAAAGTTTTATGAATTGAGCTAGATTGTGAGTTATCTGAGGTTTAAGGGGAGAACACATCAAGGTTTGTTGTTCAGTCATTTGTAGTCATGTCTGACTCTTGGTGACCCCATTTTGGATTTTCTTGGCAAGGATGCTGGAGTCCTTTGCCATTTCCTTCTCCAGCTGGTTTTACAGATGAGGAACCTGAAGCAGACAGGGTTAAGTGACTTGCCTAGCATCACACAGCTAGTAAGTGCCTAAGCCCAGATTTGAACTCAGGAAGATGAGTCTTTCTTGACTCCAGGTGCAGGACTCTATCTACTGCTCAAGTCCATCAAGGTACTGGGTGGTAATAACTCTGTCATAAGGTCAGTGACAGTTGCATGCTTAATAAGACCTAAAACCTTCTTTACTCTCGCAGGCTTTCCCAAGGGATACTGGCAATCAATAGTCCCAGGATCCTGGCAGTGTACAGAAGTATCTGCAGAGCTCTGTTCCAAATAGGCTGGAGTCTGGTTATATAATGTACCTCTAGCTGCTTTTCTAAAATGGTATACTTCCTATCCTTTCATACACTACCCTGTTATATTAGAATATATGTAAAGTTCTTAAGAGAATAAAAAATGATTAAGTAACTGGTCAACCAGTCAACAAACATATATTAAGTAATAACATAATCATTTTATCTCCTGTCATGAAAACACTAGAATCTCAAAGGTTCAAATCACATTAGTCATTCTCTCACTTGTATACTTACATGCCTAACCAGCTAGCAATCTCATAAGCAAGAAGGGAAAATAAAATGGACCCCAAAGACAAAGACAATCTTGCCTTTCTATATTCCTTGTATGTGCCTTGGAAAGAATTTGAGGAAGTTCAGAATGGTTCTTCACTGGCATAGCCACTGGCTGACCAAAAGTAATCCCCAGGGAGACTTCCTTGGCCTGCCCAGAGATGAAAGAGAGATCCATCTACAGACTCCTTCTTTTCTGAAGGACACATATATTGCAGCCTATGATACAGTTTCACTTAGAAGGCATGAGGAGAAAGAGGTGATGACAGAGAGAAGAATGAAAGATGTATCATATTTATCACACACATTAAATATGTGTAAGGAGGGGGTTGGTCATGAGAGTACCCCATCCAGTCTGATGATCTTAGAAGGTGACATGTTTTTATGTTTTATTTTGGTTGAATCCTTGTATTGAGTGTATGGGCAAACCCTTCAGTGCTTCCTGGAGCATGAGCTTCACCAAGGGCATTGCCCCCAAGATGAAGGAGTTGGTTCACAACTTTTATGAGGCTAATTGTCATGGAAGAAGTCACTCCCATCTCTCCAACTTCTACTGCTTTGATCTGGCCTATAAAAGGAACCATACAAACCCTTCGGGCCCTTCTTTTTCTCTTTCTTCTGAAAACACAGTGGAGCTAAGAATAGAATTGGACTTAGGAGTGATCTTTCCAAAGGGATTGTTCATAGTGGCCGTGAGGCAGAAACATATGCACTTGTTCACTCACGTGGCTGAAGAGGAAAGTTTCTGTACAATGTTGAGTTCCTGGCCTGAGGCCTGGAGAGGTAACAGCATGACTTAGGCATATGGCAGCCATAGAGAGGGCAGCCACATGGTCAAGTGGTAAAAGTTCCTGAGAGTTGACTGTCTGTCTTAAGGTTAAGTCTCAGAATCCAGAGAAAGAATTGGAACATGAGAAGAGAAAAAGAATTTCATGGGCAGTGCAATCCTAGAATCTAGCCTTCAAGCAAGATATAGGGCTAGGGGTAGGGTGTGGACAATGCCAGACTTAGGGGTTGCTTCAGCGGAGGCTCAGGGGTCAAATCATCTATTAAATGAAAGGGAATTTCTTTGGTATTGTACACATTGGAGAAAGAAGATGATCGTGGAAATGATCCTCAAGTGCCAGGTGACAGAGAATCAAGGGACAAAAGATACCATATGGAAATGCTGGAGCCTTGAACTTTGCACTCCACTATTGCAATGAGTTACTCACATGGTATGGGTCTGGTGGGAAGGGAGCTTGCCTATCTAACAACTCCAAGTATTTTTCCATTCCAGAAGAAACCTAAATCAAAAATGGTGCATGAGAATGGGAAGCCTATGCAACACGGATTCACCAAAGTGGGAAGTGCATTGTAATGATTGTTTTGAGGCTACAATAAATCCTTGATGTGTTTTCTGCATTTATTTAAGGGCTCTTGTGAGTTTTTTGCATTTTCTGTATTTTCAATGAGATGGATTAAAAGTTGTTGTGTACCAGGTAGATGGATAGTTGCATTGTATATTAGTATAGAAACTAAGGACCCTTTTATTTATATCTATGAATGTGTAGATACAAGCTCTATTTTGAGATTTTTCTTGGAATAAACTCTGGTCAGCATGATGTAATAGATAGATTCTCAGTCATGAAGACATGGGTTCAAGTCCTGACTTGGAGACATCTTGATTATGTGACTCTGGGCAAATCACTTAACCTTTTAGGTCCTCATAACTCTAAGTTGCCAAAGAGCTACTGATCTACATTGATATGAGGAGTTTCCTTATCACGACCTTCCCACACCAATGTAATCACATGATATTTGGCGGGAGAGTATGAAGAAGAAGGAGGAGGAGGAGGAGGAGGAAGAAGAGAAGAAGAAGAAGAAAAGCATTTACATAGTACCTACTATGTGCCTACAGGCACTGTGCAAATTGCTTTACAAATATTTCAAAGTGCTTTACAAATATTGTCTCATTTGATCCTCACAATAATCCTATGAGGTAGATGCTGTCACTATCTCCATTTTACAGTTGAGAAACCTGAGGTAGACAAAAGTTAAGTGACTTGCTCAAGGTCATACAGCTATTAAATTCATGACTTCTTGACTCCAGGCCCACCACTTTTTCCACTGCGCTACCTCACTGCCCCTGGTAGACCCCAGGATTGGATGAGAGCTGAGGGCACTGGGCCATGTGTTACACTTCTCTGAACTGACTGCCGCCTCAGAAGCAGTCGCTGGGGACGAGATCAGTGACTCACCAGGCCCCACCAAAGTGCGTCTGCATAGGTGTCGAAGTGATCGTTTTCACCTTTCTCTGCCAAGTACACCAAGAAGGATGCCAGGATGAGACAGAGGAAACCAATATACCAGGCAGTGACCAGCTCCTGCAAGAAAGAGAATGTGCAAAATTATAACCTGGGTATCACCCGACAGCTGTTTTGCTGAGTCTTTCCAATTAATGAGGCGATTCAAACAGTCCATCTGGGGAGAAGACCAGAAAAGACAGCCTTTGCCATGCAATCCCATGTGTTCTGCCAGGGAACACCCTGTGGGAAGCTGTTATCCAATTGCTTGCTGGCCCACAGGACACCTTTCATAACACTCCACAGGCTGGCCTAGACTAACAGAAGCAGCTTCACTCCCAGGGGCACATTGGATGAACACCTGCCAGATTAGCCTCTGGGACTTTTAACAATGGTCTTGGCTTCCTGCCAGGAAAAGGCAGGAGAGACCCTTGGGACTTCACCCCCCACACCACGCTGGGATATCTAAATATACAGCAAGAACTGTGGCACTATCCTGCAGAACTGGGCTTTCTGGTTTTGCTATTTACGTGCCTTGGAACAAATTCAAGCTATTGGTCTCTCCTTTCCTATTCTTGTCCTTTTCCAAGTGACTTCACACTGATTTGTTTCAAACGGTTGAGGGCTTTCACATTCAAAAACTTATCTTAGGATCACATAGTCACAAATCTATAGCTAAATCATTTTACAGATAAGAAAACTAGGGTCTGTAGAGGTTAGATGATTTGCTCAAGGTCACACAGGTAGTAAGTAGAAGATCCAGGCTTCAAAGACAAATCCTCTAACTGAAATATTTGTACTCTTTCTAAATGCACACTGCAGAAAGGTTATCCTGATTATGATAACATTTGTATAATGCTTTAAGATTCGCAGCATACTTTACAAATATTATCTCATCTTATCTTTATAACTCTGTGAGATAGACATTATTATCCTCAATTTACAGATAAGGAAACTGAGGCAGACAATGGTTAGTTAAGCAGCTTGCCCAACATCATATGTCTGAGGCAGAATTGGAACTCAGGTCCTCCTGATTGTAGGTCCAGCATTCAATCCACATGCCATCTAGCTGCCCCTAGGTGGCACAGTGGATAGAAAATATATACATAATTGAAGAGGAAATGTAATTAGATTATTGAAGAGGAAATTGTTTGTTTTTTGTATAAATATCCATTTCTGCCTTTAATACATTTTAATTTGTGGGGGTTGATGGAGAAGTTAATGAAATATCAGTTAAAAATGACCTTGCAGATAGAAATCTATTTAAGTTTCAGGTTTCAAAATAACATCCAAGGACAAATGAAAGATAAGTAGCAGCAAAGGCAGAAGCTACATAACCATATCTATCCACAGAATCAGAGTTATTCACTGAGCTATAGTGAACTACAGGACCCTCGCCATTCACAAGCCCAAATCAGTCATTTATCAAGCACCTACTATGGTACTAGGTATTGGACATACCTACGAATGCAATGAATGAAACGATCTCTACTCCCAAGGAGCTTATTTACATTCTGATAGTACAAAAAGAGGCATATGTAAGTATACATATGTAAGTATACAGAAAAAATATAAAGAGAAGAAATACAAATAAGCTTTAAAATCACTAAAGCAGTTAGGAAGAAAGGGCACTCGCTCTTGGGGGTACCAGGAAAAGCTTCATGTAGAAGGTGGTACATGATCTGTGTCTAGAAAGAGGATAAAGATTCTATGAGACAGAGGGTAGGAAAGAGCATATACATATGGGAGACAGCCAGCACAAAGGCATAGAGATGGGACCTGGGGCCATGTATAAGAAGACCAATTTGGCCATAGAGGTAACATGCTATACAATGAACTAGAGAAACACCATAGTGTAATGAAAAGTGTACTTTACCTGGAGCCGAAAGGAAAACCCATGCCTGCATCTGACACTAATTGTGTGACCCTGGGTAAGTCACTGCCTCCCAAGTCCCTGGTTTTACCTGCCGGTCAAAGCAGAGGTTGGTCCTGAGGCGTAGCTGGTTATAGAGTTCTCCACCTCCAATTACCAGTCAGCAACTGGAGTATTTGACTTGAAAGACAGGAAGGGACATGAGATCTGTCTTCAAGAATTAGATGTGAGCTCCTTGAGGGAAGGGACTGTTTGGTCTTTCTTTATATACCCAGTTTTCAGTACAGTGGCCAGCACAAGGTAAGAACTTAATAAATGTTTATCAACTGACTATTATGTGAAAAAGAATTTGTTCTACTTTTCCCCACAAGATAGAAGTACAAGTAATAAGGGAGGGGGGTTACAATGAATGGGGTTTATGGCTTGATGTAAGGAAAAACTTCCTAACAAGTGGCTGGGGGCTCCCCTTTGCTGGAGGTCTTCAAGCAAAGGAGATTCTCATGGATTGGATTAAGTGGTCTCTGAGTTCTCTTCCCACTCTGAAATTTTGTGATTCTACAGAATCTCCAGATCCATTGAATCCTCAAATGCCAAAACAACAGGGGTAGAAAGGGCCTTAGAGTACATCCTTCTCATCTGGGGAAGAAGAGAACAGGGGACCAGAGAAAGGAAGCAACTTGTCCAAGATCTTAATAGCAGAGCAGGGAGTAGACCCCGGATCCCCTAACTCCCACCTAGTCCTAACTTCCTTATATTCCACCACAATGATTCCACTGGACAATAGCACTTTAGTCCATTTAGAGGCACCAATACCTCCTATATAGCTCTTGCCCACCAGAGAGACAGAGACAGACAGAGGGAGAGGTAGGGAGAGAGAGAGAGACAGAGCAAGAGCGAGAGGGAGAGAGAGAGAGAGAGCGAGAGAGAGAAAGAGAGAGCGCGAGAGAGAAAGAGCGAGAGAGAGAAAGAGCGAGAGAGAGAGAGAGAGAGAGAGAGAGAGTGAGAGAGAGAGAGAGAGAGAGAGAGAGTATCTACTTCAGCCATGGTTCCCACTCCAATGGTTAAAG
Source organism: Phalanger gymnotis (assembly GCA_028646595.1). NCBI lineage: Eukaryota > Metazoa > Chordata > Mammalia > Diprotodontia > Phalangeridae > Phalanger > Phalanger gymnotis. Next base: position 135,635,353 of record CM053625.1, on the reverse strand, counting down.
TCTGCTGCAAAACCACAGGAACTAACAGCCATCATCATACTCTGAGATTCAGGGTTAACAGAGTTAGCAAGTTCTATGGTGTTTGACATTATGAACATGTAGAGGAAGAAACAGAGGATACCTTCTTTGTGTATTTTAATAATGATGGGGGGCAGCTAGGTGGCTCAGGCTCAGAGCACTGGCCTTGGAGTCAGGAGGAACTGAGTTCAAATGTGGCCTCAAATGCCTGACACACTTACTAGTTGTGTGACCTTGGGCAAGTCACTTAAACCCAATTGCCCTGCCTTGCCCCCCTCCAAAAAGAAAAAAAAGAAAAAAAGAATGATGCGCCTTTCTCTAGCAGATGTAAAAGAGGGATGGTGAATGGAAGAGCAAAAGAAATCTGATTTGGGGATAGGCTAAGTGGCCAACATAACATGCGAACCCTTCATCCAGCAGGCTCCCTTCCTCATGATCTGGGCCGGCAGCAGAATAGGCACAATGGAAAAGCTGTCCCACAGGTTGTATGTGTCCTTTGTTCTCAAAGAGGACCATGACATCAGGGAAATGATGACATGACTTCAGTTGACTTTTATTTGAGTGAGGGAGGGCTCTGCAAGGTCACCAGCTTCACTTTCTCCTCCAGAGCCATCTGGGTCCAGTGACCAGATATACATCAGGATGACTGGAGATAACCAGGATGCAACGGGAGAATCTGGACCCTCCAGGCTAAGGTCTTTTCAGCTTCTCACTTTGAGTGAGGTAATGCCCATTCAAACCAGGGCAAATGAGAAGACCTGCTGATTATAGCCAGGTTACTTAGAGCAGCCACAATAATCTTCAATATGAGAAATAATTTAAATGTGACAAAAATGGTGCTTAACCTGTCCCTTCTTTTCTGAGGAGGAAGAATTATCATTGAATGAGCTCTGGATACTCAGCCTCAGGGCATGGTCTCCTAAAATAGTTCACAGCTGTTTCAGGGCTTACCTTGCTATGGGCATACACCACTGAACCAAGGAGTTTCCAGGTGCCTCCTCTTCGATCCATTCGAATCATCCTCAAAATCTGCAAGAATCTCAAACTCCGAAGGGCTGAAGTGGCAAACACATTGCCCTGGGATCCCGCAGCCAGCACAGCAATCGAGGCTATCAGCACCATGATGTCTATGCAGGAGATAACAAAATCAGTCTGTAAGATCAACTGTTATGGGTCCCTTCTGCCTTCCTGGGCTTGGGTCAAATCCTTGCTTTGAGAAGGGAACTCCATCGTTTCCCTCCATGATGGCTGGCAGGATAGAGGCCCTAAGCAGAGATGGGTAGTATCATACAGTCCATAGACCACTGGTTCTGAAGTCAAAGGACCTAGGTTCAAATCCCACTATTGGCATTTGCTACTGGGATGACCTTGGTGAAAGTTATAATCTCTCTGGGTGTCAGTTTCCTCATCTGTAAAGTGAAGAGAGTAGACTAGACTGTGTCTGAGGTCTCTTACTTTTAAATCTAGAAAATAAAATATCTATGGAAAACTTTCCACACATTAGGAATCCCGGGGGGGGGGGTTCTATCTCAGAGTTGCCATCTACTAGGTCTGATGCTCCAAGAAGTTCTTTGTTTTTATTATTTTCACTATTTTTCTGTGACTTTTAACCAGAGAGAAAATCTCAAGCTTTAGTGGGTCCAAATTCAATCTGGAAGAACCTCACATGTAGATGTGATGGTCCTGACTAAATCCAAACAAATGTTTAGGGCTGTTCAAAGCCACTCATCTTCACAGACTCAAAACTGGAAGGAACCTTTAAAATCATTTATCCGAACTCCTTCATTTGATAGATGAGGAAACTGAGGCCTACAGAGTTACTTCCCAAGGTTACATGATTAGAAAGTGGCAGGGTCAGAATTTGAACCCAAATCCTCTAACTCCAAATCCAGGCTTTTGTGTATAACACCACACTTGTCTATTGTTGATTCTGATTCAAGGTCATGCATTAAAGAGTCTAATATAGCCATTCTGAAAGGCAATTGGGAACGATGGCCAAAAAACTACTAAACAGTGCCTATTCTTTGACTCAACAATAGCACTTCTAGGCCTATATCCCCAAGAAATGTCAAAGAAAGAGGGAAAAATCATTTTGTACAAAAACATTTAGAGCAGCTCTTTTTGCAGTGGCAAAGAACTAGAAATAAAGGAGATGTCAATCAATTAGGGAAAGGCTGAACAAATCATTTGTATATGAATATAATGGAATACTATTGTGCTGTAAGAAAAAATGAAAGGGACTGGTTTCAGAGAAACCTGGGAAGACTTATATGAACTAATACAAAATAAGATGAGCAGGACCAGGAGAACAATTTATACAATAAAAACATTATAAAAATGAAGAACTCTGATTAATGCAATGGCCAACCACAATTCCAGACAACTAATGATGAAGGATGCTAAACACCTCCTAGTGATGAACTAGAGATGTAGAATGACATATATACATTTTTTTAAATGGCCAATGTAGGAATATATTTTGCTTGATCATGCATGTTTGTTGCAAGAGGTTTCTTTTTCTTTTTTTCAGCAGGAGGAGAAAGGAAGGGAAGGGAGAGAAAAATGCTTGTTAATTGAAAACAAGTTTTTTTTTTAAGTCTTCCCAAGTAGATGCCTCCAGCAGTCTCCATGTGGAATTCTATGGGACAGTGGATAGAGAGCTAGACTTGGAGTCAGGAAAAGCTGGGCTTAACCATTGCCTCAGAAACATATAGTTGTATGACCCAGTTTTGTTGTTGTTGTTTAATTGTTTCACTCATGCCCCACTCTGTGATCCCATTTGGGGTTTTCTTGGCAAGAATACTGAAGGGGTTTATCATTTCCTTCTCCAGCCCATTTTACAGATAGGAAAACTGAGGCAAGCAGGATTAGGTGACTTGCCTGTGGTCACACAGCTAATAAGTGTCTGAGGCTGGATTTGAACTCAAGAAAATGAGTATTCCTGAATCCAAGGCCGGTGCTCTATCCACAGCCCACCTAGCTGCCCCCGTAAGATGCAGGGTGAGTCATTCAATTTCTCTGGGTTTCAGTTCTTCTATAAAATGAGGGTGTTGAACTCAATGACCTTGAAGGTGCCTTCTAGCTCTAAAGCTAAGATCCTGTCATCTCTACCTTTCAAATCCATCCAAGACAATTTCCCAGTGTCACTGCTGTTTTCATTTATTTGTTTGTTATGCTGATCATCAATTCAGTTAACTCTGCCCTGGTCCTGTCCCCCTCCCCCATGTCTCTCCGAGGGGGGCTGGACTTCTTCTTGTTCTGAATGGTCCTGTTGCTTCTCTATGTCTGCATATGGCTGACTGGCTCATCCAAAGCTAGGGGTGCCAAGACCACAACACTGAGATTCTTCCCTGTGTTTTGTTCCTGTCCATGTCATCCCCTCACAGAGGTCTCTTTGCCAAGAACAAAGAACAATCCATGTCAATGTCACAGTAGTGACTTCATAGAATTTAGTCTGCCTTGCAAGAAATGCCAGTTCCTTGCCTGACAAGATATGGGCTGGAGGAAGAAGGGGAGGCTGTCACTCTTTTTGAAGCTATCGGTCCCCACATGCTACCCCCATCTCAGGGTCTTCCCTGTTCCCAGGGGGGTTGCCCTTTTGGGGAAGTCCTTACCGATGACACAGAAGGGTTTCCGAGCAAACTTCAGTCTTCCCCTCCAGCCCCGGTAGCGACAGCAGCAGCCAGCAGCCCAGATCCTCACAAAGTACTCCACTCCAAAAACCACAATGGTGACAATTTCCTGAAAGGAAAGCCACACACAATGCCTGCTGGAAGTTTCTCTGCTCTCTGAACCAAGCAATTGTGAAACACCTGAAGCCCTTGATCTCTGCCCTGAGGCAGGGGAACTCCCTCACTAAGAAGAGGGAGTTATATGCTATCTTTATAAAAACCAAATCATATTAAGGGCTCTGAATTAATGACCTGAAGCCTAGTATCATAAAGCTGAAATCAGGAAAAAAAAAATGTTTGCATGAAACTAAATCTCATCAGATTAAATTCTCTCTGGTTTCAGATTCATTGAAGGCATCAACAAAAGAATCTTAGTGTGTACCCTGCTTGGCAACTAGGCCACAAAGAAAGCCATTAGGTCCCCAAAATAAAAAACACAAATGAATGGAGCATCAAGGAAATATGATCCCATGTGGCCAGAATCTGCATGGGAGCTAGATGTAAAAACTCTCAATTGCCCTTATAGAAAATGTGCTGAACAAGGGGCAGAGTGGAAGCTGAACCAGATGATAACAAATCCCACCCTTTGACCTGGCAACACTAGGCCTCCTAATAAGCATGCCCAGACACTGTCACCTTGAAAGTAATTAATAAATATGTTTTCATTCATTCATGTAGGACAGCTGATGGTTTGGAATGAAACCCTGCTATTAAAAAGATCATCTGAGCCAGTCCCTCCAAACATTTTACATAGATAGGTTAATTCACTAGCTCTGTAAGTTCTCTCAGAGAAGAAGATGCTGCATTCTTATGATATAACCTACAAGGTATCCTCCCCACCCCCACCCCTAGATGCACCCAAGATGGCAATGAGCTTTCCCAGAGCTCCAGTTTCCCACTTTTTTTGGAAATAAGCTTGGATTTTTCACCCGTCAGTGCCATGCTCACTATCTTCTCATGATTTTTCCCTGAAGGCATATAAACAGAATTAGAAAATGGAGCTATAAGAACCCAACAGCCAAGGAACTTTGCTTATGGAAATTTTATTCTCTGAATGACATCAGTCACCAAAGAGCAAAGGTGAGAGTTCCCAGCCTGGTATCTTCCAACATATCTGGATGTCAGAGCAAATTATCACTGAAATCAGTGTCACTGTGAGCAGAAAGCAGAGCTGAGGCTGTAGTGTCCAATTTCATCATACATTTCAGCAGCAATTTGGGAAATCCCCCTGCTTGGGGCATGCCTTGACACACAGTGACCACTAGGGCTCACTTCCCTCCTGCACTGGAACCAGACAATCACACAGAAAGCAGCACATATTAGCAATGACTCCCCAGTTCCCCAGCAAACAACACAACAGCTTTGCTAGGCTCAAACAAAGGTGCAAGTCCACCTATCGGCTTGTACCAAACATAACTAATACTTTCTCAAAAAAAATTGCGTTGTTCTTATTTGTATAGATGTCTTAGGTAGTAAGCATTGTCTTTCCCGATAAAATGTAATCCTCTTGGGGGCAGAACCAATTCTGTTTTGTCTTTGTGTCCCCAAGACCTAGTATAGCACCTGGCATATAGTAGAAATTTAATAAATACTATAAGCCAATTGTCCCCATACCACAGAGCATCCGACCTATCTGAAAATAGGTCTGAAAACCCCAGGTTTTCACATTTCCACCAAAATAAAACTCTGGGCCCTAAGCTTTCAGTACCACTCCTCTCTCCCCAATCCAGCTCCTCTTTATGTATAAACAGATGGAATAAGAGAGATTTACTGGAAAGATGAAATGCCAGGGCACCCCAACTAGGAGCAGAGGCACTGAAGTAAGCTGTGAGAACAAACAATTAAGCTGGTAGATTCGGCCTCTCCTTGGCTTACGGGCACAACCTCTGGGGCTCTAGTGGGCAACAGGGTGTGAATGGTAGAGGAGATAAAGAAGGACTGGTAGGTCCCAGATTAAGTCAGGAATGGGGCAAAGGAAAGGCCCTGGAACCCCACAAAACTGCCCTCCCAACTGGACTCCTTATTCTTTTCCCCTTCATGAGCTCCAAATTCAGCCGCTTCATAGAAAGTAATTCATCAGAGAGAAGACTGGATGTTCTCCAAGTCCATGAGAGGAAGGCTTATTAAACTTCCTTTCTGAACCTATTCCTCCCTTACCTAAGGGCTTTTCATTTTTTTTTTTTGCTTTATCTGAAATTGAAAAAAAAACACAATTAAATCTTGGTTACCATGACAGCCCTCCTTTCTCTGCTCTGTTGCTGGGGCCCAGCCAGCTCAGCCTGACTCAGAGTTTTCCTCTGCACAACCACGTTCTCTCACCCCCCACCCTAAATTGCTAACAAGCATATGTCAAAGGCATTCCTAGCTCTTCCAAGGATCCAGTCATCAACAACTAAGGTTGGGGGTGAGGCCTGAGGAAGGCTCAACTTGAGGTGAGGAATGGAAGACAGTGGTTCATATAATAGTTATGGCTAGAGAACTTTGATTCTAGGCTCCAAGGTTCATTCCACTATAGGGACAAGATGCCTATATTGCCTGCATCACACTATGGGAGAATTGATGTAGCACTGCTATCAGGGGACAAGAATAACCCCACTATAAAGCTGGTGCCAGAGAACAGAGGTAATCCCATTTTAACACTGGTGTCAGGGGACAGGCATTATTCTGCTGTGATGCTGGTGATGGGACAGAGATAATTCCATTGAAATAGTAATATTGGAGGAGAAGGATAACCTTATTTTAATGCCGGTCATGGGAGACAGGCAGAGATAATCTTGTTTTAGCGCTAGCATAAGGAGTCAGAGATAAGCCTGTTCTAACGTCTGTCTCAAGCAACATAAATAGTACCTGCCTTCTAGGCCAATTGCTACAGAGACAGCTGTATGAAACAACAGTACCTTGTACCCAGGGTTCAAAGCTATGATATTGTAAGTCACATTGCTGGGGTTTTACTAGGTCTAGGACACTTTGCTTTATAATCATCAAGTTGCTTTTTAAGTATAATTTTTGTGCCTTAACCTCTCTGTCCTGGTGTCTTATCTGTATTATGAGGGTAAGATTTCACTATTTAACTCATAAGACAGTTTTGACGAAAGCTCCTTGTAAACTATAAAATGCTACAGAAATGCGAGCTGTTACTATTAATAATGTCAATCAAATCAATAATTTTTTGTGCCCACCTCTGTCATAAGTATTGTGATAGGTATGGGAGAAGGAAACCATTAGTCAATCCACAAGCACTTTTTTAGCATCTACTTCTTGCCATGGAACTACAAAGACAAGAATGAAATGTTCCCTGCCCTCAGGGAGTTTATATTCTATCACAGAAACAACATGTTCACAAACTGGTGTATGAAAAACAACTATAATGGAATTTTTGGAAAGAAGGCACCAATGTCGGGGGCATTAGGAAGAAGACAAGGTCCTTGTGCTCAGGAACCTCAGTACATTATGGGGAAAACAAACTTTACACAAATAAAGCAATGAAAGAATTCTCTGAGGTTCCATGAATGTTTGTTATTTGGGGCTTGCGATCTAAGGCTTTTCTACATCAGTTGAGATATAAAAGAAACAGAAAGCAAACCAATCTCACCATGATTCAGATCATCCAAAATGGTGCTTCCTTGATCCTGATCAGGGAGAAGCTTGGCTTCTCACTAGCAACTCACTCAGCAACCTCATTTCCCCAAATCCCCACCAACAGTACACTCTGAGAGCTTTCTTCTACTCTTCCTCATCCTGGGCATGTCTCTAAACCTAGCCATGTTCTCTGCCCATGTACAGCTGACCAAAGTTTGTGACTCACCAGGATGTAGAGGGCACCTTCTGAACTCTTCTCATACTCCTTGATGGTGGAGAAAACTGACAGCACCAGGCAGGAGAAAACCAGCAAGAACCTGAAGAAAAAGAGCAAGGCCACTCAGTCTGGGTTATGACCTGCAAATGCCATTGCACAATTTTGGTCTCCTTGGCTGAAAAAGACTGTCTCCCCAGTTAAAACTGTTAGCTCCTTGAGGCAGGGGCTACATTGGACTTGGTGTCAGTGGACATGGGCTTGAGTTCTGGACTAGCTAATCACAACCTGGGTGACCTTGGGCAAGGCAGACTGCCTCTCTGGATTCCAGTTTTCTCATCTGTAAATTGAGAACATTGGACAAAATTCTCTCCAAAGTTGTAGTGTTGTGGAAAGAGCCTGAAATTTTTAAAGAAACAGAGTTCAAATTCCTGTTCTAGGCCCGCAAGCACTTGAACTTCCCTGAGTCTCAGTTTCCCTTTCTGTAAAATAAAAGGCTAAGACTACAAGATCTCAAATCTAAATCCTATACTCATATGATCCCTTTTGGCTCAGACTCTATGAGTCTGTACTGAACAGAGGTCTTGGCACTACAAATAATTGTTGATTTGGGTTTGCTTAAAGTCAGGCATGCCAGCAAATAGTCTACACCTGGGTCTGCACAGAACAAAATAAAATAAATCTCTGTGAGGGGGCAGAAGGGATGCCTATCAACAGACTTTTTGGCTTACAGAAGCGATCCTGCACCAGACAGGAATCTGTCCTATCTAGTCCCTTCCCTGGAAAACATAAGCTTTTTTTAATTTGTTAAAGGGAAAGATCATTATGATGGAAAGATAATATCACTCCAGCTCTCTCCACCCAAAAATAACAACAGTCTTAAATGTATTCAGCTCTTTTGGGAGAGGGGGGTTCAATGGATTCTTCTACTTCCCATCTCCATGATCATTTCATTTCCAAAATGAAATGTTTGGACCTTTCAGGTGACTTTGAGGTCCCTTTTACCTCGAAAGCTACAACCTTATGGCCAATCCCGCCTTATAGCAGGGGATCTTAACCTGGGGTCCATGAACTTGCTTTTTAAAAAATCAGTAATTTAATTTCAATATAATTGGTATCCTTTCTAATTCTATGTATTTTATTCTATGCATAATAATAAGAATGGCTAACCTTTGTATGGTGCTTTAAGATTTGTAAAACACTTTACAAACATGTTTTATCCTCACAACAACCCTGGGATTGCTGTTATTATCTCCATTTTACAGATGAGAAAACTTAAACCTGCAGAGGTTAAGTGACTTGCCCACAGTCACGCAGGCAGGAAGTGTCTAAGGCTGGGTTTGAACTCAGTTCTTCCTGACTCGAGGCCCCAAATTCTATCCACTATACCGCCAAATGCCAACTTGTCTCTTAGTGAATTCTCCTTCACACCTCACCCAATCTCTCTTGCTGCAACTATAATCTATTTTCTCTTCTCCTGAACTCCGGATATCCAGGGGTCTTATAGATCATTTAATCCAACCCTTTTATTTTACAGATGGGGAAACCGAGGGCAGTAGAACATAAACACCCAAATCTACAAAGCTAGTTAGTGACAGACCAGGGACTAGAACCCAAATCTTCTGCTCCCCCCAACTATTTCTCTGTCTTCTTCTTCCCTTATACTGTTCTATTTAACTTTGCCTCACAGATTATCCCCTATTCCAGAAGAAAGAAGAAGGTCTGAGCTTGCTTATGAGAAAGATTCTCCAGTGATAGTCAGCTTCACTCAGGCTCCACCCCTTCCCAGGCTAGTGATTTACAGAAGACAGATGTTAAATTAATTGGCTTGGTTTTGAAAAGCATCCAGTCTAAAGGACTGTGACCATTGTTTGAGATCCTGTGTCAGAGTGCCACGGTGACTATTTGGGGAGAAAAGAACCTATGGGAACAGCATATATAGCCTACTTCAATTTCCCTAATTCCTCCTTCGTTCTCCCGATTCCCTCCTCTGCCCCTGTGCCAAAGACTCCTCTGCATTCAATGAGAAAATTCTCAGCACCTGATGCTCACGCTGTAAAACCTCTATTTAGTTTTTAAAGCTCTTCACAACTTGGCTGATTCTTACCTTTCTAGTCTTTACAATTCTAAGCATAGAGACTGGCCTTCTTGCCTTTCCTCCCATACAACATTCCATCTCCCAAAACCATGCATTTTTTTTGTTTCAATCTGACTTTATTTTTAATAGTATTTTGTTTTCTTCCAATTACATGTAAAGACAAATTTTAACATCCATTTTTTAAATTTTGAGTTCCAAATTTTCTCCCTCCCTCACCTCCCCTTTCCCTAAGACAGTAAAGAGTTTAATATAGGTTATATATGTGCAACTATGTAAAACATATTTCCATATTAGAGTCATATTGTGGAAGAAGAAACTAACCAAAAGAAAAAAAGCATGAAAAAATAGTATGCTTCATTCTGCATTCAGACTTCATCAGTTCTTTCTCTGGATATGAATAGCATTTTTCCTCATGAGTCCTTTGGAATTGTCTCAGATCACTGTATTGCTGGGAATAGCCAAGTCATTCATAGTCGATCATTACACAATGTTTCTGATACTATGTACAATGTTCTCCTGGTTCTGCTCACTTCCCTTTTCATCAATTCATGTAAGTCGTTCAGCCATTCCCCAGTTGATGGGCATCCCTTCAATTTCCATTTCTTTGCCACCACAAAAAGAGGTGCTATAAATATTTTTGCACATAAGTAGGTCCTTTTCACTTTCTTAAAAAATCTCTTTGGGATATAGACCTAATAATGAAAATCATGCATTTTTATTGGCTGTTCTTCATGCCTGGAAACTTCTCCCCCATCATCTAGGCCTCCTAACTTCCTTCAAGACTCAGCCCAAATCTTCCCTTTTATTAAGAGGCTTTTTGTGCATACCCCACCCCAATATACACACACTGCTTGGTGCCTTCCTTCTAAGATTATGTAATATTTACACTGTATATATCTTACAGTGCATAGCTGTTTGCATGTTTAGAATGTGAGGTCCTTGAGGACAGGAGCCATATTTTTGTTGTTGTTTGTATCCTCAGCACTCAGCAAAGTGCCTAGAATGTGGCAAGCACTTAAATGCTTATGGACCAACACTATTAGATTATCTTACTATGAAGAGTCTTCAAATAGCAGCTTATCTAAAAGGCAAATTGCTATTCAGATATATCCTTCAACAAGAGTCACCTGTATGGGTCTACCTTATCTAGGCCAATAATAAATTGATTCAGACTCAGACTTCCCTGCACTTCCTCCCATGACACTAAAGGCTCATCCAGCCTAGACTGGATGATCCGAAGAGCAGATAACTGAGAATTCACCACAGTGGCCCAGGACACCAAACTGGTTCTTCCCCAGAAGTGCCAAAGGACTGAATGTTCTTCTGATTCATCTACAGAAATTCCAAGTTGTCTCAAATCAAACTTTTCTATGGCTCCTGTCTTCTTTATGATTCAGTCTTACCTTATGAGAATTTTATTGAAATCAAAACTCAAACATTCAATGAGTGAACCAAGCCCTGTACTAGGTGCTTGGAAGGGAGACAAGAGAAAATACACTCTCTTCCTTCAAGGAGCTCAGAGCCAAGACACCCACACATAGAAGTATTGAGAGAACCATTTGAGAGAAGATAGGAGCAGGTACAAGCCTATCTCCCGAGGCAGCTCGTTCCATTCTAATTGTTACAAAGTTTTTCCTTGCATCAAGCCAAAATCTTCTCTGCAATATCTACCCACTCTTCCTGGTTCTGCCCTCTGGAGCCAAGTCGAACAAGTCTAATCTCCCTTCCGTATAAGAACCACAAATACTTGAAGTCAGCTAGCATGTACCCCTAAGTGTTCCCTCCTCCAATCTAAACATCGCCAGTTCCTTCAATCAAAGAGCAGCATGGTATGTTTTTTTGTTATCGAGTCATTTTTCAGTTGTGTTCAACTCTTCCTAACCCCACTTGGGGTTTTCTTGGCAAAAATATTGAAGTGGTTTGCCATGTACTTCAGCTCATTTTACAGATAAGAAACTGAGGCAAACAGGGTTAAGTGACTTGCCCACGGTTACACAGAAAATAAGCACGAGGTGGGATTTGAACTCACAAAGATGTCTTCCAAATTCCCAACCCAGTGCTTTATCCACTGTTCCTGGTAGAATAGCTAATAAAGTTCTGGACTAATCAAGGAGACCTTGGTTCAAATTCCATTTAACATTTTCTGGTTGTGTGACTGTGGAATGTGGGACATTCAATCTCTCTGAGCCTCAGTTTCCTCATCTGTGAAATAAGAAGAATAATTTCCCATATATATGTATGTATATATATACTTATGTATATATACCTCACAAGGTTGTCATAAAGCTCAACAGAGATATGCAAACTTTAAAGGCTATATAAATGTTAGTTATTATTTAGTGGATCAGTTTTAAGGCCTGTCATCTTCCTATGAAAATGTTTCAATTTGTCACGGTACTTCCTAAAATGTGGTATCCCCAACTTTCAAACTAGAAGCAATCTTGGAAAATATCCAGTAATACGATCAATAGATCTAGAGCTGGGAAGGACATCAGTGACCATAGAGTCCAACCTCTTCATTTTACAATAAGAATCCAAGGCCCAGGGAACCTAGGTGGCACAGTGAGTAGATCACCGGCCCTGGAGTCAGGAGGACCTGAATTCAAATCCGACCTCAGACACTTGACACACTTACTAACTGTGTGACCTTAGGCAAGTCACCTAACCCCAATTGCCCTGCCTTCCCCCCTCAAAAAATGTAAAAAAAAAAAAAGAATCCAAGGCCAGAGAAGGCAAATGATTTGCCCAAGATACCTTGGTAAGTTGGTAGAGAAACCAGGACTAGAAGCTATCTCTCCTGACTTTCTGTCTCTTTCTACTACCCTATGCTACAGCGGACTTTTCTGCGAGAACTGTTTTAGTATAACTTGAGCATACTGTGTTCTGAGCATCTTTGGAGTAGCTCCACCAACAGAAATGCCTAGTGAATGCTGTTATCTCATAGAATCATGGAATGTCAGAACCAAAAGGCACTTTAGGAAGGAATAAGGGCAGCTAAGTGGTACAGTGGATAGAACACCAGTCCTAGAGTCAGGAGGACCTAAGTTCAAATCCAGCCTCAGGCACCTTTCTGTGTGACCCTGGGCAAGTCACTTAACCTCAATTGCCTCCAAAAAAACCACAATAAAAATAGTTTTAAAAAATTAGCTACCCCATTCTACTCGAGGCAAGTGAGCAGCTTAGCTATTCAGGGGAAAGTACAATGCTTATTCCCGCATTTCAAGCAGGAAGGAAAAGTTGCTCCAGAAGCAAAACTCTCCCCACAAAACCCCAAGGGGAATAAGCATTACCTTCAATACAATCCAGTTAATACTTATTGAACCCGGCTAATCGCGTTCAACAAATAACTAGGCCCTCGGGGCTAGCCATTTAGGTTGAAACCTTGCTATGTGACCCAGAAAAAGGTGTCATTTAGCCTCTCTCTTCCTCTCATCCAATATAAGCTTAAAGAATTGGGAAGATTTCTAAATAAAAATTATGGCAAAGCATTTGTCATGCCCAAAATGCTTTGGAGGAGGGATTGGGGGTGGGGTGGGGGGAATATCAATTAAGTATTTCATCTATGTCAGGAACTCCTAGCGTGAAAACTCTCTCAATCTTGAAGGGTTGCACTAGGGGCAGTAAGGAGTTAGATAACTGTCCTATGACCAGAGGAAGAGTTTGAACTCAGGCTTTGTACTCCAAGTCCAGAACTCAATACTTTATAACTGGCTGCTGATCACCAAGGAGATCATTAGTAGTTACTGATTATCAACCGAAGCTTCTACGAAAGAAGTTCCTTTAATCTCAGCTATAATGGGACAAGGAAAAGATAGTGATCTTGAGAGAGAAATGTGGAGCCAGTTTTAATTTTCCTGATCCATCAATAGGATGATGGAAAAGGCAACAGGGAGAGTTGGAATGGCTGGAGGGAAGAGTATGTCTAGGTCCAAGTGCGCTGGCAACAGTCAACCTAATTTCCTGAGTAACATCCTCCGATGAAGAGCCCTTGTGGCCAGAATTCTGGGAAACGTCAGTGTGTAATAGAGAACTCAATCTGAAATCCATCAGTGATGATGCTGTTAGGCATGACAGATTAGGGAGAAATAACCAGGTTAACTGAGGGCTGGTGAAAGCTTCAGGCTGGTGCCACTGCGCAGGAACAGGAGGAGGAAGAACAAAGCCCAGATGGCAGGCTCATTCAGTCTGAATTCCCCCTAGGGCTGTAAACACCAAACCACCCACAAAGGAGAGAAAGAGAGAGAGAGACTCAGCCATGGGACAGCCCAGGGACAGCAGCAGCAGCAGCAGGAGTGTGGGATTCTCTCAAATGCTCACTCAGCTTTCCCACAATCAATCTTACTGTTTTACTCTAGGGATTGGGAGGAAATTAAAGAACTCAGTTCTATTCAACAAAGACAGTAGATGCTGAAAGAGATACAAGAGGAGGAAAAGGCATGGCCCTCCACTCTCCAGAAGCTCAAAGGTTTTTGTTCATTCTTTTGTTTGTTTGCTTTTGCAAAAACAAGCCTCATACATGAAATATAGAGTAATACCAGACAGGAGATAATGGCATCCTAAGAAGTAAACACTGGCAAGCACCAGTGTTAAATATCGATCCTCTAGGAAGGGGAGATATTATCGTAGGCTGACAGGAAACCAGAGCTGAAAAGGAGCTCAGGGGTCATCTAGTCCTGACCGTACACACCTAAGCCAGAATTCTGCCCTCCCCATAACATCTCTGACAAGAAATCAGTCACTGTTTGAAGACCTCCAGTGATGGGAAGCTTACTACCTTTTAAGATGTCATTCCATTTTTGAGGCATCTAGGTGGTACTCTGGACAGAGTGCTGGGTCTGAAGTCAGGAAGACCAGAGTTCGAATATGGTCTCAGGTACTCAATAGCTGTGTGACTTTGGGCAAGTCATTTAACCTCTTTTTGTCTCAGTTTCCTTACCTGTAAAATGGGGATAATAATAGCACCTACCTCCCTGGATTGTTGTGAGGAAAAAATGAGATGTTATTTGTAAAGTGATTACCACAGTGCCTGGCACATAGCACTTAATAAATGTTTGTTTCCTCCCTTAATAATATAGAGAACTTTGAAGTTTGCAAAGCACTTTGCCTATGCTATCTCATCTGATCTTCACAATAACACTACAATATAGGTGCTATTATATTTATTAAATTAAATTGAATTTTTATCATTGTATCTCCAGCACCTAGGACAGTGTCTGGCACATAGCAGGAAGTTAAAAAATCTTTGTTGATAGTTTTGGTGAATGGGGAATTCCAAGTGAGAAAATTCTCTCTACTTATATAGATTGATATCTCAAGGATCCTGGGAACATGGCAGAACAGATCAGAAAATTTTAAGCTCATCCTATGTCGTAAAATCCTTTCTTGTCCTGTCTTTAATCTTTAACCCCCATAAAAAAACTCTAAAATTACATCATCATTCTGAAACCTCGATATAAGCCTAGTTCCCCCAAATATCAGTCCCTCAGTTAGTTTTTTGCTAAGAGGTCCATGTTCTTTCAGGTAAATAAAAGCTCTCAACTGACTAAAGAGCACATCTTCTAAGTGAATTCTTTCACACTCTTGAATCTGACCTCTGCACTACCATTCCCCTACCCTCACCAGCCTTATCTTCTCCAGATTAAACATCTCCTGCTCTTTGTATCAAGGCCGTGGCCTGGACATCAAGGAAGCAGCAGCATGTGAACTGGACTTTGAAAAATGAGTATTTGCATCCCAATGCCTTAGTATAGTACCTAGCATATGGTAGGCATTTAATAAAACTTGATGAATTTGAAAGTAGGATTTAGATAGGAATAGAGAAGGCTATTCCAGGGAGAGGGAACAACAAGAGGAAGGATCACAGGACCATGTTTAAACCTGGAATGGATCTTGTAGATCACTTAGTTCATCCCATCTCATCATGCAAACGAGAAAACCGAGGACCCAAGAAGTCATGTGACTTGCCAAAGTTCACACAGGTAGTTAGAGACAGAGCCAACACTGGAGCTTAGATCTTTCCTCTGATTCTAGATATAGCATTTTTTTCCACCACAACACATAGTCTGTGGAGAGGGGAACAATTGTGGCATATGGCAGGGTCAGCTCTCCTCCATGTGACATTTTCAAGGGTGAAGCGCTGAGGCAGAAGATGTCTCTGAAATGTCACAGAAAAAGGTTTTAGCTCTGGAGGTCAAAGCCTGGTGATGAGGGGGCCAAGGACATGGGTTCTTCATTAGCAACAGCTTAGTTTCCCACTTTCCCAAGGTGCAGACAACAGTCCTGACCCAGGCCAGCTGTGTCACATGCACACACCACCCACTAGTCAAAAGGGAGAGGGTGAAAGGGTATGGCACACATGCCATCACTATCTATTTCTGTTTCATTGATTGATTTTGGTCTCAACCAATGATTTCATTTATATGAACCTATGCTCTGTTCCTCACATGACTCTTTCTAGTTCCAAGCTTTTGTAAGGTAATTTCCCATTCCCAAAAAGCACCTCAACCTTACTTGTGTCCCTTAAAATCATAGCTTTCTTCCAAGCTCTGTTCAAAAACCACCTCCTATGTGAGATCCTACCTGATCCCATCGGCTGCTAATCCCTCAGAAAATAACTCATTTTAACTTTGTCTCCTTTTGTATCCCCAGCACTTTGCACAGTGCCTGGCATATGGTAGGCACTTAATAAATGTTTACTGACTATCTACTTACAGGTATTCATGTTACTTCTCCCCCATAGAATGTAAACTCCTTGGAGGCAGGAAATGTAGATGTTTAATATATATTTATTAAATTGAATTTTTGTCATTGTATCCTTAGTACCTAGGACAGTGTCTGGCACACAGCAAGAGCTTAAAAAATCTTTGTTGATTGTTTTGGTGAATGGAGAATTCCCAAGTGGGAAAATTCTCTCTACTTATACAGATTAATATCTCAAGGATTCTGGGAACATGGCAGAGTAGGTCAGAAAATTTCAACCTTTCCAAATTTCTTCCACAAACAAGACAAAATAGCACTTCAGTGTCAACATAGACCCAAGGAGACAAATGACTCCTTGACTTGGCACTCAACATAGAGTGCCGAAAATAAACAAGAGTTGAGGCAGAACAGTGGTCCTCCTAGGACTACTGGAAATCTAAAGAAAGATCCCAGGATGAAGGTTTGGCCTGAGTGAAGTATAAACACCTCCAGGCTAGGTCCACTGAAACAGCAAGTGGGAAACCCTGGGGCCAGCCAAGTTGGGAGGTAGCCTCAACCTCAGCCACAGGAATTTCCACTTTCTGGACAGTGTGGGGAATCAGGCATCTGAATGGGGGAAGATTGCTGCTGACAAGGGATGCCTGACCCAGCTATGCTACCAAACCTCCATTCTGGGCAAGAAGGAACCAGCACATGTCTGGTGAGTGCAGAAGCACTGGGGCAGGGATGTTGCTGGATTTGGGCACTTACAGGAGAACTGAGTTCTTTGTCTCCATTCCAGGCCAGAGGAGAGAAAGAGTCATAGCCAGTAGGGGGTTCTCCGGGAGCAAGAGCTTTTCCAGCATAGTGGGGATCTAGTTGTGGCTTGCAGGGGGAAAAAGAGTGAAGAGGCTGGGCCCAGGACAAAGCTCAAAAAATAACAGTAAGAAGGACTTGAGGCCAGAGGCACCATCCCCCACATCCCAGGATTAGAGGTGATTATAATAATAAGCTATTAAATTTTTTTTAAATGAGCTAGCAAAAGAAAGGGCCCAACTATAAAAAGTTACTATGGGAAGAGAGAAGATCAGGATTTATCTTCAGAGGAGGACACTGAAGCAAAAAAGCCTCTCCTACCCCAAAGAGTAATGTCAAATGGTCACCTGCCTAAAAAGAATTCATGGAAGAATTCGAAAAAGATTTTAAAAATGAAATAAGAGAGATTAAGGGAAAAAATTTTAAATTAAGAACAATTCAAGAAAAACAAGAAGATCATGAAAAGAAGGTCAACCAACTGGGAAAGGAGATCCAGAATCTTAAGGAAAAAATGACTCCTTGAAAATTAGAATTGGGCAAAGGGAAGCCAGCAAAGTTATAAGAGAACAAAAAACAAAAAAAAAATAGAGAGTGAAAAAATAGAAAAGAATGTGAAACATAAGAAAAACAACTGATCCGGAGAATAGATCAAGAAGAGAAAACATAAGAATAATCAGACTACCTGGAAGCTATGATCAAAAAGAGAATCTTGATATAATAATATAAGAATAATTAAAGAAAATTGTCTTGAAGTGTTAGAAGAAGAGGGGAAAGTGGAAATAGAATAAAAAATCTACAATCACTACCTGAAAAAGATCCTTAGAGGAAAACCTACAGGAATATCATAGCCAAATTCTGAAACCCGTACTTAAGAAGAAAATATTATGAGCAACAAGAAAAAAAAATCATTCAAATATGGTGGAACCACAGTTAGAATTACATAAGACCTAGCAGTAGCTATACTAAAAGACTGCAGGTCTCAGAACACTATATATATCAAAGAGCAAAAGCACTGGGGTTATGGCTGAAAATATCATACCCAGAAAAGTTAAGTATAATCCTGAATGAAAAAAAAATGGGCATTCAATGAATTGACAGACTTTCAGAATTTCATGGCAAAAAGACCAGACCTAAATAGAAAATGTGACATACAAAATCCAAGAGAAATATAAGATAAACTTCAAAGACTAATTACAAGGGACTCAATAAGGACAAATTATTTACTTTTATACACAGAAATGTAAACCATGTCTAAGATTGTCATTAGTAATTGGGTAGTTCGAAAGAGTGGGATAGAGCTGAATATGATGTGATTCTAAAAAGCAAAATGATGTAGGAAAGGGCAAAAAGAGTAATTATATTATACAAATGAGATGCAAGAGGAAGAACTGACACAGAGGAATTAGATGGTGGAGGAGGGTGGGTAATTCTTAACCCTTCTCTCATCAAGAATGGGTTAAAGAGGGAACAATACATATATACATATATATGTATGTGTGTGCACATTATATACACATATATACACATATGTATATAAAGGTATAAAAGTATTCTAAATTCAGAAAGAAATAAGAGGGCAAGGAGATAAGGAGGGGGGAAATGATAAGGGAGGGATAGGGACTAGGACCAGGCAGGGGTAATAAAAGGGCATGTAGGTTAATGGGAATGAGATAAAGAGGGAACAGCATATATATTTAGAAGGGTATAAAAATCTTTTAAATTCAGAAAGAAATAAGAGGGTAAGGGGATAGGGTAGTGGGAGAGGATGAGGGAAAGATTCTTGGAAGGGGGTAGGTTAAGGAATAGGAAGGTAAGGTAGTGGGTAAAAGTAAAGTAGAGGAGTGAGGAGAGGTAGGAATAGGGTGAGAAGGATAGTGAGCAAAATAGGAAGGAGGAAAATATACAACAAGTAATTATGGTTTAGAATGTGAATGGGACAAACTTACCCATAAAATGGAAACTGATAGCAGATTAAAAATTTGAATCCAATAATATGTTGCTTTTAGGAAATGCTACAAAAAATGAGAGATATACACAAACAAAGTAAAGATCAGGAGTAGAATTTATTATGTAAAAAAGCAGGGATAGTAATCATGATCTCAAAGTTAAAGCTAAAATCAGATTTAATCAAAAAAGAAAAATAGGGAAACTACACTATATGCCAGCCACATTAATCAATAGTTTAGACCATATAAAATAGACAGCATAACTGCCAAAATAGACACAGGAACCGTATGAATATAAATACAAAATGCATTTTATACAAAGTTAGAGCTAAAAATGGAAATATTTGTTGTGGATGGGTAGGTAGAGCTAATATAATAGAAAATGATGATTTTACCTAACTAATCTATTTATGTAATACAATTCCAATTAAATTACTAAATTATCTTACTGAGTCAGAAAAAATAGTAACAGGGTTCATTTGGAAGAGCAGAGAATCAGGAACTTCAAGGAAACCAGGGGGAAAAGATGCAAAGGAACTAGATCCAGTAGTATCAGACTTTAAACTTATAATGCAGTGAGAGGTGAGAGTAGTATTGAAGTATAAAATGGATAATTTTCATTATTTTGAATTAAAATTTTCCTGCATAAATAAAACCTATATAGCCAAGAATAGAGAGAATGCAAAAAAAAAATGGGGAAAAAACTCTCATAGATAATCTCCCTGATAGAATCTGATTGGGTCAGAATATTGTTGTGGTATAGGAAATGATGAACTGATGGATTTAGAAAAATATGGAAGACTTGGACTTATGAAGGAAGGTGCTATCCACCCACAGAGAAACAGATAAGTGGAAATAGGCATAATGTGGTCTTATGTATATGGGTTGAGTGTATATGTGTATATATGTGTATGTTTATGGATATCTATGTATATGTATGTATGTGTGTGTGTCCATGCTTAATTGTAGCCTGAGGGAGGGGGAGGAAAAGGAAAAAAATAAATCTTAGGTGGTAGACTTCTGCATAATTTAAAAATAAAATAGATTGATATCATATATATTTGCCCTCTGAAAAGCCAAATACTTGCCCTGCCAGGAAGAGCACCACTGTCGAGGTTTTGATGGCTTAGAATTGTGTAAATAGCAATTATTTTTCTGTTTTGGCCAGAAACTCTAAGGCTCTTGCTCTCCCAGATTGAGATCTCTGTGATAGGAAATTAGTCTATCTTTTGTCTCAACTCTTACCTAGCCCTTAGTCGTTGAATGGGCATGGCCTCAGACAAACTGAGACCTGGGAAAGATTTTAATTTAGAAAGGCTGAGGTCACCCACTGCATCTTGGGCCACTGCAATCATCTTGAGCTCTGTCTTGCCACTGGACTCCAATGACTCTGGAGGAGAGAGTGAGGCTGAGGACTTTGCACAGCTCTGCCTTACTTAATTCCATTTCACTGGCAATGATGTCATTGATTCATGATATCACTAGTTAAACAGAGATAACAATAGCACCTATTTCACAGGGTTTTTGTTATTGAGGATCAAAAAAGATAATATATGTAAAGTATTTTGTAAATATTAAAATGCTGTGTAAATGTTTAACTACTATTATTACGAGTAGCAGTATTCCCAAAGTTGGCCCTCTATTCGTTAGATGTCAGTGATGTCCCTCATTCATCTTGGATGTAGGAAAAGCTCAAAGTGTTCCTTCTGCCCCAAGCAAGGTTGGGGGAGAGCTCAGAGTGTGACCCTCATCGTTCTCCCAATTATGATTATTTCACTCTGAGAGAGAGGGGCCATACAGCAAGGCAGTGAGGGTAAGGGCAAGATGAAAAGAGGGTCCCAGACAGAGCAGTCCTGCCATCTGAGGATGAGTCAAGGTCTGAAAGAGAAGGGCTTAAGCCAGCTAGGAGCTAAGCTGAAAGGAGAGTAGGGAGAAATCAGATCATTTACAGATCATTTCAAAGACTCAAAAAAGATCAAAAGAAGTGGCAAAGCAGCTTTCCTCTCTGGCTTTTTGTAGCTTCAGCCAGGAGATTCCAACCATTTCACAGTTTATTAGCAGAAACACTCCACATATCACCTGTGCCTTTGTCAGCTCAGGAACAGGAAGAGACGGTGTTATTTGGGGCCCAATGCTCATACCTGAAATCCCAACAACCACGCAGCCCTAAGGGCTATAAATTGCTGAATCCAAAAAACCCAGAGCAATGGCATCAATGAAAAGACCGTCTGAGTAGCATCTGGGCCATGAGGAAAACAACATGTCTTCATTACTCATGTCTTCAAGGTTACTAGCCCTGTCCAAGGATCCTGTCCTCCTTTGGAGGGGCCTTCACCTGGGCAGACACACAAAAATGTGATGTGTGTGACCAAATGGATTTGCTTTATTCTATATCTATAATTAGGAGAGAAGAGGTCGCTATGGACAGTTAGAGAGGGATAGAAGCAGTTAACTACAGACTCATTTGTATTGTGAGCCTCAGATTCCTCATCTGTGAGGAGATTAAACTAAATAATCCCTAAAGTTTCTCTAGCACTAACACTGTGTGATGCCATTAAACCTCCAGGAAATTTAGGCCTTTTGGCAAAACTTATCTCCACGGCTAAAAGGTCACTTCTTTATTTTAATCCTCCCAGATTAGCTCTGTGGGCGTGAGTGACACTGTCAGGGCCTAAGGTATTAATCATTGCTAATTTTCTAACAACCAAATGTCTTTTTATAGAGCCTTCCCTGCCATACTTAAATGGGCTTCAGATAGAGAACTCTTGATAGTCTTTCTATGGAGATGGACCAGTGATGGAAGTCCATGTCAGCATAGTAGAGGAGGAACATGGGAGAGGAAGGGTTATGATATAATAGTAAATACACAGGATTGGAGTTGAAGGACCCGCATCCCAGCTCTGTCACTCACTACTCATGTAACCTTGGGCAAAGTCATTTGATCTCTCTGAGACTGTTTTCTCATCTGTCAAATGAGATGTTTGGATTAGATGACTTTGAAGGTCCTTTTTAGCTCTAAATCTATAACCATGTGATTACATCCAGCTCTAAATCCAGACTTGTGTTATAATACTGGCTCTACTGCAAAGTGATCAAGTGACATGCATCCATGGAAAAGTCCTGGATTTGGAGTTGTTACACCTGGCTTCAAATCTGGTCTCTTCCTCCTACTATTTGTGTGACTGTGGAGAAGTCAACTAACCTCCTATACTTCCATTTGCTTAACTATCAAATGAAAGGACCAGACTAAATTATCTTGGAGACCTCTTCCATCTCTAAATCCTATGATATTATGGCCTTGGGAAAGTAATTTCCACTACCTGGGTACCAGTTTTCTCATCTATCTAAATGAGAGGGTTGGAGTAGTGTTTTCTAAGACCTTTCCAGTTCCATCATCCTCTGAACACACGTCTTCCCTCTGAAAACCCAAGAACTAACCCTGCCAGGAAGAGCTCACAGTGACTAATAATGTACAGGAGTTTTCTAGGGGGAAATCTAAAAGGACCTCATGCCTCTGTTGGCCTTCTCCTGTATTTTGGGAGGCAGTAGCAATGCCTTAGACCTCTGGACAGAAGCCCAGAACCAGTCAGCTCTGAGAAGAAGTTATTTTACCTTGAGAGAGACTAGCTGGTCCCTGTGTCTGGAATTCATTGCTTTTTCATAGAATCTCCAGCTTCCTTCAAAATATCTCTCAGATGCTGCGTCTTACATGAGGCCTTTCCCCATTCTTACCGTCCCTGAGCCCCCCAATTATTTCTCTTCCTTTCATCTTAAAATTACTTTGTGTTATTTTGTATATACTAAGCACAGTGCCCAGCATATAGGTGGCGTTGTTCTCGAAGAAGACCAATGACATCACGAGTGATTCTTTACGTGTGAGTGAATTGGATTTAAGTGAGGTAGAGTCACAGGAAGTCATCAGCCTCACTCTCTCTTCCAGAGTAATTGAAATCCAGTGGCAGGACAAAAGTCAAGATGACTGGCTATAGTCTGAAATTCAGTGGATGACCTTGGCATCTTCAATGTCTGACCAAGCTCTAAGTGCTCTGCAGCACCTGCTTCAGCCACTCTCATGGCTATGGGAACAAATTGTTCTCATCCCCCCATTCTGGCAGGGGAGTCTTTATATGCTTGGGATAGACATCCCCCTGACTCACTGACAGGTTCAAGGCCCACCTTTCGTGGTTTAGCCCATCTGCTGAAGACAGTTTTACCAAGGTGTGGCCGCTGCAAATGCTACAGCTTCTTGGAGCCACAGGTGAGAGTTGGTTGACGGGACGATGCCAAAGGTAGATAAGCATGCCTGAAAAGGGCTCAGCACACCCTCTGACCAGAGGTGCTAGTCTTCCCTGAACACCCCATGCACCACCCCCCCCAGTAGATAGTAAGTGTTTAATAAATGGCCTATTAACCTTTATCTACATGTTGTAGAATTACAGATTTTTATTTTTGTTTCGCATCCTCAGTACCCAGCAAAATACATCGCAAACAGTAGATATTTGATAAATGTTTCAGGAACTTAATTGAATCCAATAACCCCTCAGTCAGTTCCATTCTTCCCTGGCTTTTTCTTTCCCTTGTTTGTGCGACTAGGTGATGCAGGCCTGAGATCTGCACCGCCTCCACAGAGATTTCTGGGTTTGGGCTCTTGGCTGCATTCCCCAGCCCTGGTCTAGCTCAGCCAGGCCTCTCCTGGCAGGTTGGCCCTCCTAGTGAATGCTCAGGATTTCCCTCCTCCCTGCATATGATTTCTGCAGAGCTTGGGAGAGATGGGAAATGCACATTCACTGAAGCATGATCAGCCAATCGCCAGGGAGAGATTCACACTGGGCTCCAGCCTCAGCCATAAACAGACCATTACATTGTGTGGGTTGGCAGGGGTTTTTCCTATTATGAAACTCTTTGCACCATGTTAAGATGCCTGCACACATGCTCAGCTTTTAACGTTCCTCCCCTGTGCCTGTTCCCTCCCTCCCCTTCATTATTTCCATTTCTCCTAAGAGTCCTGGATCAGTACACAAGCTCTGGCTATATCCCCTCCAATTCTTAACCAGCCTGCGCTCCCCCAGACACTTCGCCCAGTGGAGTCAGCAATGCTCCCTGGCCATTTGCAGGAGTGGCAAAAGGAGGGCTGCTGGCCATGGTCAGCCGCAGGAGGGCCAGAAGGATTTTGTCTCTCTTCGATTGCAGTTTTTCGAAGTGGACATTTAGGCGGATTGGTTTTCCCATGAGCCTGAACATGTCTTTCCCATCCAATTAAAGGGCTCATTAAAACTAACAGGGACAACTTGACACACAAGAGCTCTGGAGTCTGAGCTCAGCAGGTAGAGAGACACCGGGCATACATTGCAGGGTCTCTGGGCTCCCCCTGACTTCTGTTCCCTTTACGAGACCAGCATCTCTGTAGAGACACACGAGCTGCCTGATGCTCAGACATGCCAATGTAAAGGCTACTCTTCTATGCTTTGCTTAAAGGCCCTGAGGCTTGAGATCTCTTACACACCTCTCTTTAACTAACAGGCACACACACCTAAATGATCTAAATCCTCAGTTTTGTGGGACTCAGTTAACATGTCCAGTCCTTCTGTGTGGCCAGGCAGACTTGGATATGAGCTAAAAAAGATGCCACATTAAGTCTCTGCATTTCTCTTATGACTGTTAGCCACCTTTAATGCCCAGTGGTGCTGGGGCCCAGTTTTTCAGGGAGTGGACAGGGAGTTATGAATATGGCCCCACTGTTATAGAGACTCAAACAGAGACAATTTGCCCCCAAAAAATGACTTGGGAGAACAGAAGGCTAGGCCGCAGGAAGCATGGCCCTGTGAAATGGATTTGGCTGGGATCTTTTTGCAACCTAAAGATACTGACTCAGTCTGAATTTGCCTACAGAAAAGCATTCCTTTTGTTTTTTAGGCTTCAAGGCAAAACTAAAAATGGGGTAAAGGTAAAAGGAATTACATAATGGATTTTAGCATAATTTTTCAAAATTTGAAAAGAACATTTTTGCCCCTAAGTACTCACCTGAAGCCTGAAGAGCCAGACACACATCTACTAGGCAAACATAGGATTACAGATTTAGAGCTTGAAAGAAATTAAAAAGTCACATAGTCCAAGTCCTTCATCCTACTGATGAGAAAATTAAAGTCTATAGAGGCTGAGTGACTTAGCCATACAAACTAGAGGAAGCGGCAGAATAGGCACAAATTAGTGCTTCCTACAGAAACAGCAAAGAGGGGCAGCTAGGTAGAGCAGTGGATAGAGCAGGAGTCAGGAGGATCTGAGTTCAAATCCAGCCTCAAACACTTACTAGCTACGTGACCCTGGGCAAGTCACTTAAGCTCAATTAGAAAGAAAGAAAGGGAAAGCAAAGGCTGCCTTCCCTCACTGCCCCACCAATGTCCAGAACCTCAAAGCTACACCCATTGCAGGAGGCATGAGAAACTACAGGCATCAGTAAATTTATACACAAGTCTATACCTCAGGCCTAGAAGTTAACTTGACATTTCCTAGCTCCACAGAAAGGTTGGGATGGGTTGAGGGTGGGGGAAGGAAAGCTTATGCTGGATTGAAAGGGTGTTTTAGGACCAGGAACACACCTTGCACAGTAGAATCAGATTCTACTGATCAGCACAAACCTGGAAAACCTATTCCACCAAGGTGTTACCCCTTGTGAAGTCTATACAAGTCAACCCAGAGAAGTATGTTCCACAGTTCTTAGGCAAGGATGCACCAGAATTACTGTCTCCCAATCCTAACTGTGTAGACAAAAACCTGAATATCCTCTGAGGGGTACAAACTATAACTAGTGACTGAATAATTATTAACATTATTAATATTAATGATAATGATAAGAGACATTAACTATAAGATGGTAACAGTGGGAAACATGCTGAACTTGGGTTAGAGGGTCTGTATTCAAATCTCAGCTCTGTGTCTTGCTAGTTATTTGATCCTAGGTAAGTAATTCAATTGGACATGACTGAATAACATGTAATTTGACCGCTCTGGATCTCCATTTCTGAATCTAAAGGGGTTGGATATCCTGGAATCTGAGGTCCCTTCCAGCTCTAAAGCTAAGATCCTATGGTTTGCATGGCACATTAAATATTGTAAAGTGTTTTACATTCATTAACATATCTAAGCTTCCCAACAGCTCTGTGAGGTATTCCAGATACTGACCATTTTACAGATGAGAAAGTTGAGGCTCAGAGAGGTCAGATTTGAATGCAAGTCTTCCTGACTCCAAATTCTGCTTCAACCCACCATTGATGTTTCACACAGAGAAGGCTCTTAGCACAGTGCCTCTCACATAGTAGGTGCTTAATGATTATTTATTTACTATTGACTGAATTATTGACAGGGTGTGTCAGGATCAAAGTAGAAAATGTATGAAAAGCACTTTTTAAATTGTAAAGTGTCATCCAAATATGAGCTAACCCTATTACTGTTATTATTATTATTAATGTAGTGGTTGACAGAGGCTGATATGACCCAGCACTGTTCCTGCTGTCCTCAGAGTTTTATTCTGAGTGAATAATAACAGATAACAAAGAGACAGTCATTGTTTAGTTGCTGGCACAGAAAAGATACACACATACGCAAACACAAACACACCCCAAAACAGCAACATTTCAAAACCACAATTAATTTCCTTTGCTCATTAGTCAATTTATTCAATTAACTGAGTCCTGGAAAAAATGCCCAGACATCTAATGTGCCTTATGTTCATAAATCCTCTGTTTAATTGTATTTTCTTCTGTCTCAGTTACTGATCAAGAGAGTATCTTTGCCAAGACCAAGTATACCCAAGGACTCAGAATCTATCTCTGCATCAAAGTCAGGAGTAGGAAACCTAGAAGGGCTTATGTTTCAAAAAGAATAACACATGGGGGTGAGGAAAAGAGGCTATTCTAGGGATAGCTGAAAGCGTAGTCCATAGAGACCAAAGAACCCAACTACAGTCATGCTTCATTTATTTGGAGAATACTCGGGGGAAAGGGAAAGAACAAAAGAGAAAACCCCAAATCTGCCTTCTCCAGAACTCAGCATAGAAGCTGGAAGAACGTAAAATGGGCCTATCAGCACCCAATAGAGATGTCGCAAAGCCGGGGCACTAAAATGCAGACACTTTACCCATCCCTACCCCAGAAACTTAGTCAAAGGTTCTTTATGCTTCCCGTGCACAAAAACCAGGAGTTATGGGCTTGGAATGGGCCTAACAGCTGAATCCCTCCTGACTTCATTGCCAATATTGCAGTCCATTGGGAGAAATCCCAAGACAACAGAATCCTATGAGACTTATGCCTGGTTAAGGGGACTGTATCAGGAGGCTTGGCCTCAGAAGAAGAAAGGAAAAAGGCAGGTAAGGCCACGAGCTGGCAGGATGATGGTGGCACCCATGGCCATGGAGAATGCCGAAGTACCACCTTCCTAGGGTTATAGAGAATATTCCAAACACCACAGAGAGATTGGAAGCAGCCTAAAGCCAGGGAAGCAGTCAGTCTCCAGAGCAGGGGGTTGCAGCATTAGGGCCTATACACTCACAATATTCAGGCTAAAGAGAAGATGGAGGGAAGGTCCACAAGAGATCCATTCTACATAAAAGAGGCAAGAAACCTGCGGCCAAAGCCAAGATGAATCCACAGCCACACAACTACACCATATCTCCATTATCCACTAAGACAAGCTTTGGTCATGGGTCATGTGAGTTTTTCAATGAGAGATAATAGTAACAACAATAAAACAAAACAACAACAAATATTAACATTTATTTGGTGCTTTTGATATTTACAAAATGCTTTAAGAAGGTTATTTTCCACCAAAAGAATTTGATGGAGGTTGCACCCATTTCTATATGAGGGACAAGGGACTAAAAATAATGCTGATATCCATTTATTTTTTCTGGACGAATTACCTAGCTATTCTGTCTTGATTGGATATTTTGCTATTTCTCTGACACAGCCACCACAGCTGATGCAGGCTTCACTACCTCATACCTGGACTACGGCAACAGCCTACTAATTGGTCTTCCTGCCACAAGTCTCCACCCATTCCAGTTCGTCCTCCAGTTAGATGTCAAAGGGATTTTCCAAAAGCAGAGGTCTGATCATGTTAGCCTTCTACTCAATAAACTCCAACAGCTCTCTGTCACCTCCAGGATCAAATATAAAATCCTCCACCATTCAAAGACCTTCATAACCTGGCTCCTCCTGCTTTGTTAGTTTTCTTATGCCTTGCACCACCCTACCCCCCTCTTTTTTAAAGATTATTGAGATTTATTTCATTACTTGTCTTACAATTTGAGGGTGAGAGAAATAATTATTTCTCTCTTGTATTAATAACTAATTTTTTAGGATCAAAGTTTTAACACTTTTCTACTTCCTCATTCAGAAATCAACCAGGGCGGGAAATCTTGCTCAAAGACTTACCCAGGCTAATCAAAGATAGTAAATTCTAAGTTTAGATGAATGGGTGCACTCCTGCCCACTGTGTTCACTCAGGTCTGGGGAAATGTGAATTCTTCCTTTTGTCAGACTGGTGACATGGAAATTGATAAGTCTCTTTGACCAAGATGTGGGTATTCAGTGTTACTACCTCAAGACTTCTCATTATAATATTCATTCTCCCATTAATTGTTACCTAATCAGAGTTGATTGCCGCCCTCAGGAACACTCACTCTTCTGAGAGGCACATAAACTATGAGGCCACCACCATGAGGGGTCTTTGGCATTCAAGGGTGCCACTGACCTCTTTTATTAATAATATGCTAGCCTTATTAATAAAATGATAAATTACCCAGAAACTATGTTTCTCCCACTTTTTAAACGTCATAGCGGTATGGGGCAAAGCCACAATTTTTAACTCAAGTGCCAAGCACTTCCGTTGAGAAATAACATGATGAGTAAGCCCTCCTATTTTTTTCAGAATTAAGTCTTTATTTGAGGAAGACAAATATATTTTTGATTAAATTATTGCCTAAGACAAATATCATCTGGAGAGAAATCAATTGCTAAAATCCTTTGAAGAGGGGGAGATGGAGGCAGTACTTGTACTCTGCTATCCAATGACACTGGCCTTTTTGCTGTTCCTCAAACAAGAGATTCTGGACTTTCTCACTGATTGTCCCCCAGGCCTGGAAGTCTCTCTGCCTCCTAGCTTCCGTGGATTCCTTCGCATCTCAATTAAAATCCCACCTGCAGGAAAACCTTCCTGACCTCCCTTAATCCTAGTGCCTTCTCTCTGTTCATGATTCCAATTTATCCTGTGTATAGCTTGTTTGTACAGAATTATTTTTTAAATGTGGTCTCACCCATTAGACTGTGAACCCCTTGAGAGCAGGAGCTTTGTCTTCCCTTTCTTTGTATCCCCAGTATCTGTCAGCACAGTGCCTGGCACATAGTAGGTACTTAATCAGTATTTATCGATTAGTTGATATATGGTCTGTGGAAAGAGTATACACTGTGATGGTAGCTGAGCCATGATTTACATAATTATGACTTCACCTATCTGAATCAGAAGGGCAGCTAGGTGGCACAGTGGGTAGAGTGCCAGCCTTGGAGACAGGAAGACCTGGGTTCAAATCTGACCTCAGATATTTGCTAGCTATGTGACTCTGGCCAAGTCACTTAACCCTCTTTGCCTCCATTTCTTCATCTGTAAAAGGAGCTGGAGAAGGAAATGGCAAACCATTCCAATATCTTTGTGAAGAAAATCGCAAATGGGGTCATGAAGAGTCAGACATGACAAATCGACAAAAAGAAACCTGAACCAGGAGTAGCAAATTCAAAAGGGGGTTACAAACTTCTATAGGCAACTACACTGACCACACAAAGAAGGACTAAGACAAACTTTGAAAGCAGACACATTTGTTAAAGCACAGCAGCATGGAGGCATGTAGTGCTTGGGCTACCCCTAAGGGCATCAGCATATTATAGCACAGGACAATCCCTGATGTCTTTAATGATGCCCCTGAGTCATTAAGAAAAGTTTAAATGATGTTCAATATCTTCTGTGTGGAGAGGCAGTTTGGCATAAGGGTAGAGAGCCAATAAGAAAATGGATAGAAAAATCAGAGTTCAAGTCCCAGTTCTGACATATAGAGACCCTTTACCTCTGAGTGTCTCCAGGTAACAACCTAATTCTATAAATTGGGCTAATATGCGTTGGAAGAGGAAGCTTCCACACTGGGAGTTCCCCACACCAAAGGAAACACAGGTTCCGTAAAAAGAAAATAAATAGATAAATAAAGCCCACTTCTGTTTAACAAGTTTAACAAGGACATACAGGAGGAAACCTAGGCAGTGTAAAACAAAAGATGTCAAGGAAAAAATTTTAAGTCAAAAACATGTATAAGATAATTAAGAAAAAGTTCCATCCAAACATAAAAAAAGAAAATATCTCTAATGCTTAAAGGGCTAAACTCTTACATATTCAGAAAATTAAAGTACCCAGAACTATTTAATTTATCCCCAAGTATAGAGGGGAAACTAAAATATCACTACGTGATTCTCACTAGATTCTGATTCAGTTTTGTTTTATCCTTTCTTTTAGGAACTTTTGACACCATCTTAACAAGGAAACAAGACATAGAAAAACAGAAAAAGTAACACCAGGAGTTCAGAGAGTCTACTTAGATCATAGTATGGAAGTGCATAGCCCTGATCGCTCAGTTGTGTTGTAAAAATTAAAATTTATATTTTTATGATGCCCTCTATCTCTCAAATGAAGATTGTATCAATCCCCCTGGAATAAAACATTTAATCAAAACAGGGAATGTGATTCCCCAAAGAAGACAGAATCTATTGCTCCATCATTAGAGGGAGTTTATGGTGGCTGGCCCAAGGATGGCAATGCCTGTGAATCACATGAAGAGGTGTTTCTTTTATTGTTGACCAAACTGAAAGAAGGCATTTAAAGAGAATAGTTTTGAGAAGACATCTCCAAGGGTCAATACTAACATTAACAGTGATCTTGGTTTAGTAATTCTGAAAAACCTTAACTGAAACTATGATTTTTTTATAGCACAGCTAGGGGCTTTATCTTTTTGTTCATAATTACTACAAAAATGAATTTAACTCCTTGAGGCAGGGAGTCCTTTATGGTTTAGCTGGAGGAGGAACTCTGCTGGTCAGACGCTTGTATATTTAATTAATACTGTGTCTCTGACAGATTTGACAAGCATGAAAGTGGAGATGGTTGTTTTTCTTTCACAATCTCCCATAATATTTGCAGAACCATAATCTCAGAGCTAAAAGGGACCTCAGGTGTCATGCAATCCAGGATAAACAGTAATCATCCCTATAGCATCTCTACCCACTCAATCCCATCTAGCTCTTGTCTGAAAACTTCTAGTAATGACAAACTTATTATCTGCTAAGACAGGTAATCTACCCCCTTTTTGAACAATTCTAGTGATTTTTTCCATCATTGTTGTTGCTATTCAGTTGCCTCCCATCCTTCCAGACACCATTATGGGTTTTTCTTGGCAAAGATACTGGAGTGGTTTGCTATTTCCTTCTCCAGCTCGTTTTACAGATGAGGAAACTGAGGCAAACAGATGAGGAAACTGAGGGTTAAGCGACTTGCTCAGGATCACACAGCTAGTAAGTATGTAAGGCCAGATTTGAACTTGGCAAGCTGAGTCTTCCTGACTCCAAGCCCAGTGCTCTGTCTACTGCCAATTAGCTGCCTCTTTTCCACCCCACCCCCTTCCTCACATTGAGGCAATATCTACCTCACTATAACTTCTACTGCTTGATCCTAGTACTGCCCTCTTGTGCCAAGATGAACAAGGCTTGTCCAGATGTCTGTCTCTTCAAATATTTAAAGATAAAAATGACGATGATGATGATTAATAACAAATAGCATTATATAGTGCTTTAAGAATTACAAAAACACTTTTAAATATTGTCTCATTTAATCCTCACAATAATCCTATGATGCTATTATTCCCATTTAACAGATAAGCAAACTGTGACTGAGAGAAGGGAAGTGACTAGCCTCAGTCTTCCTGATTCCAAGTCCAGAATGCTGTGCTCTCTGCCACCCAGCTACTTCTCCCACTCACTTACTCAATCTCATTTAGGCCCAGAGAAGCTGAGCTCCATCTGTTTTACCATCACCACCTTCCCTCCCCCTCCCCCATCTCTGGTCAGACATTTCTGAGCATTCCAGAAAGCACTCCCAAATGAAGTTTTAAGTAACAACTGTGACACAATCAATGAGTCAACACTTCCTGGCAGTGATAACATCAAAGCTTGAGGAAGAAGGGATTGTCATTTATGCAAAAATTCAGGACCCATTCTCTGAAAATTAAAAAATAGTGCCCCAGAACTCAGTTGAAGATGCTTCTTGCCCTCCTCTCCCTATCCCTTGCATTAGTGGTGCTGACATTGCATTCAGAGGACTGGCTCCTGCCTTCATCTAGCCATCATTTATTAAACCTCACAGATCGATTGATTAGTCCACTTTTCCAATGACTCTCTCCTCAAATGTATTTCTAGTCTCTGGATCCTTTCTCCCAACTTTCAGCAACTGGTGACAATCACTGTGTGAAGACAAAAATGTCTTTTAAATGTTACAATTTTTTTTCAAATATTAGAGACAGATTGGTCCCAGATTGCTACCGGCTGTGAGGATGTCTTGTGCTGAGGAAGGAGGAGGATGGACACAATTGGGAAAGAGAAAACTCTATTAGCCCACACTTGCTTTGACTTCATAGGAGCTACCTCAGGAGGGGAGAGATCTGAAGGTTGATGTTTCTAGATGTAGAAGCAGCTGTTTCCCTGTATGATGCCACTTTTCTGGGAACGCTTGTGATATGAAACTTCAAATTTTGAGGCACGTGATGCCTTGGAAAGAGTGCCAGAGCCACAATCAAGATTCCAAAACTTACTAGCTGTGTGACCTGAGGCAAATCACTTTACTGATCTGAGCTTCCATTTCCAGTGTAAAATGGCTGCAATCATGTCCATAACTTAATAGGGCTTAGTGAGAAAAGCCCTTTGTAAAGATCTATAGAAATATGAGTTGTATTAGAACTCACCTTGTGAGCTGATCAAAAACAGGCTCCTGTAAACCTGATCCTAGACTAAGGGATTAGAAACACAAGCAAAGTTCCCCATTTTCAGAGCAATGAAGAAAAAAGTAATATAAGCACTTTGCATCGGTCTTTGCCTAAGATGCTTCTTCCCCTTCACCTCCCCCCAAATAAAGAATAACATTTCAAGACTACAATTAATTTCCTTTGTGCATTAGTCCAATTATTCAATTAGCCAAATTATGGACAAAATTTGTATCTATTTCCAGGCATCTAATGTGCCTAACATTTCTAATTCCTCAGGTCGTCTGATGGCATCTTCTCCCGTTTCGCTTACTCATTAAGGGCCCTCAGTGCCAAGAGAAACACTTCCCTAGTCATCAGAGAAAGTTGTCCCTGCTGTCCCTGGAGGCATTCCTGTAACACTAGCAGCAACAAGGGTGATATTCCTTCTTTAAGGGTCCCCTAAACCTCTTATTTGGGGGAGGGAAGCTTTCAGAAGACCAAGCAAGGCCCTATCTTAGGACATTTTAAGTCAGAGCACAGCATATCCAATGCTCTATAAAATATTCAGTTTGGAAGAACAACATAAGGGAAGAGGAAGTGATGGATACAAGTTTGGGGAGAAGGGAAACAAAAATGTTTTCTTACCTTCTCATAAGATACTCACAATTGGAGATATAGCAAGCTCTCATTTTTTCTACTTTACAGAATACCCACAAATCATTAAAAGAATTTCTATTGCCACCTGGAATGCTATTACTTATTTCACATGTGCTCTGGAAATGCAGGACAGTTTTACCATTAGACTGAGCCAAATATATTTTTAAAAAGAAAAAAATCATAAAACATATTCCAGAGTCAATATTCCAGAATCAGAGTCAATAGACTACTGAAATTGTCTGCTGTGTGGATATTATCCATGCTATAGGCCTCCCTCCTTTAATATAGTCAATGAAGACTTTTCTGTTTGCTTTCTGGAGAAGGGGATGTTTTCTGGGCTGAATTGGAGCTATTTTTATGGATGACAGTTCCTACTCACTTCCTCTCACCTACTGTCTTAATGGAGATGAAGCCAGATTTCCTGTTCCCTTAGCACAGAGCCAACTTTTCACAGAACAATAGAAATTACCCCTTACCCCGTGTCAGCAGTCAGTCCTGGTCCTAGCACCTCTCCTATCTATCTATCTATCTATCTATCTATCTATCTATCTATCTATCTATCTATCTATCTATCTATCTATCTAATGTTCACCTATGGAATAATGACAGGAGCTCTCTCCACTATCACGTTATCCATCTAGTCTTCTGGACAATCTCTAGCCTATAGTGATAGCCAAGGACCATGTCTCTTCTAATCAGGGGACTGAACCCTAACCAGCAGTGGGGTACAGTGTCTGCCTAGAGAGGCATCTTAAATTGTGGCACACTTGGCCTTTACCCTTCTGGTCCCCTTGTCCAGTCCATTTTATGGTGGTGAGAGTGGCTAAATAACCCATGCCAGAGATGTTACTCATCACTCAGACCTTGGCTGAGAATTTGAGCAAATATTCAATAAAGTTCCTATTTCATAAAAAAAAAATCTCCAGGTAGAATATAAGAATGAAACTGAAGGCACCGTACAGTAGGTACTACGCAATAAGGCAAATGAGCTAAAACAGATGTCAGAAGACCTGAGTTCCATCTAAGCTCTGCAATTGAATTCCGATATTATTTTGGTCAAGTCAATTCTTCTTTCCAAGCCTTAATTTCTTCATCTGTAAAAGGAAAAGGTTGTCTTAAGGCTTTCTAAGGCCCCCTCCAGCTCTAACATTGTATGTATCTATGAGAATCATTCTCTCACAATTCCAAAGAATAAGCTACCCAGAATCCAACCTACCAAGGGCCAAGAGGGGAAAAGACTGAACATTTATTTTTCTATCCCACCCTCCCAAGTGGGTAAGATAGCTTCAGCCCCTTAGGAACAACAAGCATTTAGGAAACAAGGTCGTACCAGTGTCTCCTCTTTTTCTTTGCTTTTTTGAGCTTTCTTTTCTCATAAGATTTTTTTTGTCATTCATCTTTCATGCTTGTGACAGATTTAGACAAGTTGTCAGCTGTTGAGCAAATGGAATGATCTCCCTTACTTTCCTTCTCTTCACTTTAGGGAGAGAGAGAACAAAAGGGGTTTGAAAAGTGTGCACTGGGTACAACAAACAAAACAGCTCGGTTGAACTTCACTTGTCTCACCCCACTTTACAGAGAGCTGAGCCAATATCCCCATCATGAGTCTTACAGCTAAGGCCTTGATCTAATAACATCAACCAGAGCATGAAGAAAAAGCAATCAATTTAAAAGGGACACAGCTATAATGGACAATCGAGTCAAATGAGGATGAGAAATTAGCTCCTACTATTTGCCCTGGTAGAGCAGCAAGTCTTACTGGAGCAGTAGAAAAAGCTACTGAATTCACCGGTTTCCTACCCATGTATTGCCTTCTTGGGTAGGCACTAAGGGGCCCACCACTGAGAAATCTTTCCTAGAGATAAGAAATTGAATTCAGTCATGATGGATCAGATACATAGCTCTAAACCTGACCTGAAAAACATGCCATCAGCATTCCACCCTCGCCTTAGACCCTGCGTCCAGGCTCCCAAATATTAGAGGAAAGAGGGGAAAGGGATGAGCATTTAATAAGTGCCTGCTATGTGCCAGGCACTGTACTGTGCTTTACAAAAATTACCTCATTTGATCCTCATAACAATCCTTGGAGGTAGATACTATTATTAAAGGTAGATACTACTATTATCCCCATTTTACAGTTTAGGAAATTGAGGCAGACAGCAAGTTGTTTTTCTTGTCCAGGGTCACTTAGCTAATAATTATCTGAGGCTAGATTTAAATTCAAGTCTTCCTGACTCCAGACCCAGCACTCTGTTTACTGAGCTATCCATTTGTAGGTCCCATACTAGATTATATAAATTTCAAACTGACTGCTTTCCATACAACCACCACCAGGAAAAACAGAAGAGGAAAACACAAGACTACCATGACAGAGCTGCTCCAAGTTTCTCAAGATTCTTATCTGACATCCACTACTCCCTTCCCAATCAATGCCCACCGCATTGTACTTCATTCAAGGGATGTATGAGCACTGAAAATTGTGTAAAATGAGCTTAAATACCTTCTCTACACCCACTGGAAGTAAGTGGAAGCCCTGATGTTAATTTCAATAAACAGCCTCAGCTGAGTTCTTTTGCCCCATGCTTATCCATGTATAGTATCCTCCACGAGCAGGCCTATCTGCTACAAAAACATACATGCTAGTAAACTTTAGATTATTTAGTTGCAAGGCTGTGTTAAACTCAAAAAAGTGAGTACTAGGTCACTTCCCTATCTAATACCCCTGTTATCAACATTAACCAACTCTCCCAAGAACAGGCACTGACAAATGATGGAAACAAAATGAAAGAAAAAACTGTTCCCCTCCTCCAACACCACTCAGGAATTATCTGAGTCTGTATGGGTATACTGTGTAAGAGTACTAGCCAAGAGATGTCTGTCATGATGAAAGAAGCCTAGAATTTTCAAGACAAAGTACTCTTAGGACTAATTATGATAATGAAATCAACTTCAGAATGTTTCACATCGTGCTAGTTGCCAAGGAGATCTGCATCTCAAGCTGCTACTGCCCAAACCTTCCATCTCAAAAGAAGCTGAAGCTGTCTGAAGAGACGGCTGAGATACTTGGGGGCTGTCGCAACAAGGCAGGCAAAGATAAGGCTCAGAAATTCTCCCCCAGTTGAAACTAAAGCTCTCAAGGAATTTTATTAGCAAGTAAATCCTTGGGCACAACCAATTCATTGAAACCACAACCTGTTCCTTGGGTGTCTGTTAATATCAATAACCATTTCTCTTTTAACACAGCAACCAGCCTAGTCTGAGAAAAGGATCACAGACAATCAGGGTGGGGGTAGGGGTGGTATCCCAAGGCTGGTGCTTGGTGAGTTATTTTGAGAAGACTATGGAATAAAAAAGAAATGGCTTTATACAACAGGAGGAGGAATTTCCTGAAGATGCCAAAACCCTAGAGCAGATAGGAACTCACCCTCCTTGGAAGACTGTAAGGGCTGAACAGGGTGTCTCCTGACAGGAAAAATTCAGGTATAGTCTGAATAGCTCGCAGTTAAGAAAATATTGATGAATTGATGAAGAGAAAGAAAGAAGCAGAATAGAGTATGGGGACAGGAAAGAAGTGTTAGAATGTAATGGGATTGGTTTGGAAAACGCAAAAGGAGGAACAGGGCCAAAAATGCCACAAGAAATCTGGGGCTCATGAAGCCTTGATTATTCACAAAATAAGCCAGACAAGGGCTATTACCAATACTGAGCATGCTCCCAGGCAGTGTTCAATTTCCATGTCCTCAAGACTTCACAAGGGCCAGCCAGTTGTGGGTTTCCAAAGTGTCTGAGGTAGAAGCCATTGAAATAGCTTTGAAATCCCTTCCACTACAACATGGTACCTGCCATGGGATCTAATGGCCTTTAGACTAGGATATCTCCAAGCTTACAAGACATAATTTAGGTTTTGTGGGTGTATTTAAATACCCAGCATACACATATTCAACACGTCCACCTACCTAGTACATACAAATATATCATTCATATATTATATCATGCACTGTACACATATGTGTGTGTTTATATACATAATTTGCCCTAAAAGTCTTAATTCAGTTTTAAGTTATTAAAGCTTTAAACTGCATTAAGACTTTCAGGACATGTTGTATTACATGAATCTATAGTATGTATATATGTGCATAATGTACATGAGTGCCCTGGATATGTACATATGATGAGTACATGTGCCTTGAGTATGTATATGATGAAAACGTGTTATAGGTATTTGTGTATAAATACAATACATGTGTGTGTCCTGGGTATAAATATGTACAGGATAGCTTGAGCTCCCTGAATGTGCATGTATATTATAAACACATGTGTGCATTACATTGCATTGTATGCCTATTGTGCTGTGTACCTTGAATGTGTGTATGCACAAGATACACAAGAGTACCCTAGATATATGCATGTTTGATGAATATATGTTCCTTGGGTGTATGTGTATATATGTGTATACATATATACATACATATATATATGATGAATGCATGTGTCCTAGGTGAGATTGTGTATATATGATGCATTGGTATGCAGTGGGGTATGCATATACATGATGCATGTGTATATGTGATGTACATATGTGCTCTAGGTATGTATATACATGATGAATGTATGTGTCCTGGGTGAGATTGTATATACATGATGCACTGGTATGCTCCAGGGTGTGCCTATACATGATACATGCACATGTGTGATATACATGTGTGCTCTAGGTGCATATATACATGATGCACTCATGTGCCCTGGATGGGTCTGTGTGTATGCTATAATAAGAATAAGAATAGCATCTACACAGTGCCTACTATGCACTGGACACTGTGCTAAGCACTTTACAAATATTATCTTATTTGATCCTCACAATCACCTCAAGAAGTAGATGCTATTGCCTCCACTTTACATTTGAGAAAACTGAGGCAGAAAAAGTAGAGGCAGAGAGGCTTCCCCAGGCTCATATAGCTAATCAGTTTCTGGGACCAGATATGAACCCAGATCTTCCTGACTTCAGGCCCAGTGTTCTACCACATGTTTGTCTGGTAGAATGCTAAGGGTGGAGACTAATTGACATTTTTTTTTATTCCCAGCACCCACCACAATGCCTTATTTAACAAATGCTTAGTGAATACTCCCTTTCGTGCTTATTCTCTCTTCATTTTGTTTAGCTGTCAATATTTCCATTCTTTTAAGGGAAGGTAGACAATGTTCCTTCTCAAAATTCTGACAATAAAGATTTGGGGACTACTCCCAACTCTGCAACAAATCTACTGAGTGACCTTGAAAGTCGAGTTCATTCTCACGTTTTTGTTGCTGTTGTTTTCTGATCTGTAAAATAAAAGTTTTGGACTTGAGATGGTCTCTTCTAGCTCCGCTCTCTACAATTCTGCCTTGGATCCTCATTCAGGAGTTATCCTCACTCTGGCTATGTACCTTGTTATCTAGGGGATCACAAGCAAAGCCATATGGTCCATACCTCACAAAGCCTTTCTCCATCATCATGACATTCTATCACTTCTTGTCTAATTTTCCCAAGTTTTTTCCCTTATAGAGAATTATTTACTAAAAGTTACTAAAATGTTTATACCTTTTGACTTCACTATTAGGCATGCACCCCACAAGGGTCAAAGGTAAAAAAGAAGGTCCCAAATATACCAAAATATTTATAATGGAAATTTTTGTGGTAGCAGTAGTATTACTAGTAGGAGTAATTAAAAAAGATGAGAACAAGATAACAATAATAGTATTAATAACAATAGTTCATAATTATATATTGTTCTAAAGTTTGTAAAGAGCTTATTATGTGCATTAGCAAGAAGCTGGAAATGAGGTGGGTGCCCATGAGTTGGAGAATGACTGTGAACAAATTATGTTATGTTAACGTAGCCAAATATATAAGAAGCACCAGGAGAAATAATTATGAAGAAATTTTTAAATTTTTTATTAAATTTTTACTTAATTATATTTTTATTCTAAATTTAATAAACCCCTAACAAATCATTATTTCCACATACATTGTAAAACAAAAGAGGACTGCACATGAAACTGTTAATTTCCAAGATGTAGAGTTTTTTTTGTTTTTGGTTTTTTTAGCAGGCATAGTTCAATTTATTTGTTTATAAAAAGCATCTATGTGGTTGCCACAGCAGCTGCCTGGGTCCTCTGACAGACACTCAAGTGTGAGTCTTCACAGGATGGTCGGTGAATTCCTGATAGGGAGACTTAGTGAACACAGTCTCCTTCCACAGGTCTGGGGTTAGATAGCCGTATGTTTTGGAGATGGCATCAAAGGTAGCTTTAGTAAAGTTGCCCAGAGTGGCAGTGCAGCCTCTTGCAGAACTATAGCAGTCATCAATTCCAGCCATCATCAGGAGTTTCTTAGGCACAGGAGCCGAGACAATGCCAGAACCTCTAGGAGCGGGGATCAGGCGCACCAGGACCAACCCACATCGCCCAGTGACCTTGCAGGGCACTGTGTGAGGCTTGCCAATCTTGTTCCCCCAGTAGCCATGTCTCACAGGAACAATGGACAGCTTGGCCAGAATGATAGCACCACGAATAGCTGTGGCCACTTCCTTGGAGCACTTGACACCCAGACCTACATGGCCATTGTAGTCGCCGATGGCCACAAAAGCCTTGAACCTAGTACGTTGTCCAGTTCTAGTTTGTTTCTGAACAGGCATGATCTTCAGAACCTCATCTTTCAATGAAGATCCCAGGAAGAAATCTATGATCTCAGACTCCTTGATAGGGAGTGAGAAAAAATAGACCTCTTCCAAAGACTTGATCTTCATGTCCTTGACTAGGCGGCCCAGCTTAGTGACAGGAACCCACTCCTTGTCTTCGGCCTTTCCTCCCCGGGCTCCGCGGCCCCGGCCTCGGCCTCGACCACGGCCCCAGCCTCGACCTCGGCCCCCACTGCCGAAGCCACCGCGGAAGCCACCCCGACCTCCGACTCCGGGGCCCCCGGCTCCCCCCGCCCCACTCCTCCTGCAGCACTGGCGTCGTCTGCCATTTGGTGTTCACTAGAAGTAGAAGCGTTTGTTTTTCTTTTTAAATAAATAATAAATTAAACATGCAACTTTCAAAGCTACCTATAGCTCTCCTTTTTTATGGGGAGGGAACAACCCTATCCCTACTTGCTTTTTCATCTCTCCCCTTCTCCTCCACAAAAACAAAAACAAAGTCCTTGTAATAAATATGCAGTCAAGTCAAACAAATTCCCATATTGGCTCTCTCCAGAAAATATGTTTATTCTGCATTTTGAATTCATAATCCCTGTCAAAATGTGGGTAGCATACTCCTTCATTAGTCCAACTATGATGAACTTAGAGAAAAATGAGAAGATTTGCATGAACTGATACATAACGTACAAATTACAATAATATAAATGAAAACAAAATTAAAAGGCAACTAATCTCTGAATAAATGCAACAACTAATGTTGGTCCCAAAAACAAGCAAATGAAATACTTCTGTCCCATGGGACTCGAAGTCCTGTACAAAATGTTGTATAATCTGCCAGACATGGTTATTTTGTCAGCTGGTTTTGCTTAACTCTTTACATTTGTTATAAAGGAGTGTGGGGTGGTGATAAGAAGATCATCAGGATATTAAAAAGACATTGATAAAAACTTTTTTAAAAAATCGGGTCATGGAGGAGAAGCAGTGGGAAGTTCATTATTAGAAGAACTGTGAAATGATCTAATCCTTCTGGATTCAATTTAGAATTATGCAAGAAATGAATAAACTTATCTGTCTCCTTTGACCCAGGAAGCCCATTAAGTAATCAGAAGCTAACACTTATATAGGACTCTAAAGTTTCCAGAGCATATATTATCTTATTTAGTCCTCACAACTTTTGAAGCAGGTGCTATTATTCCTATTTTATAGATAAGAACATGGAAGCTGAATGAGGTTAAGTGATTTACCCAGGGTCACACAGTAGAAAGGTCTAAGGCAGGATTCAAATTCTTCTTAAATCTAAATGTAGCATATTTATTTTGCCATCCAGGCACAAAACCTATGTAATTCTCTACTCCTTGCTCTCTCTCATCCCCCACATCCTATCTGTTACCAATGCCTGTTGATTTTATCTTTACAACATTTCCTGCACATAACCTCTTCTCTCCAATACTAGCCTGACCTGGGCACAGGCTCTCATCTCTACATACCTGAATAGTACCCTAGTGGTTGGTCTTCCTGGCACAAACCTCTCCCCACTCCAGTCCATCCTGCATTCAGCTATCAAAATGATTTTCCTAAAGTACAGGTTTAATCACATCACCTCCCTTCTAAATATATGCATAGACTGTTGGTGGTACAGTGGATAGGATATTGGGCCTTGGAGAACTGAATTCAAATCCAGCCTCCAACATTTACTAGTTGTGTGATACTTGGCAAGTCACTTGACCTCAGCTTGCCTCAGTTTTCTAAATTGTAAAATGGGGATGATAATGGCACCTACCCCAAAATGTTGTTGAGCAGGTCAAATGAGATACCACCTGTAAAAGCACTTAACAAGGTGCTTGGCACATAGTAGGAATTATAGAAATGTTTATTTCCTTCCCCTGCTTTAATAAGCTCCATTGTAGACTTTAATAAACTCTATCATCTCCAGAATCAAAAATAAAATTGTCTATTTGGCATTCTAAGCCCTTCATTACCCAGTGCTGCCCCCAACCTTTCCGGTCTTCTTATGCTTTACCAGTGTCACTGGCCTCCTTGATATTTCCTCAAACAAGACACTCCCATCTCTTGACTCTAGGCATTTTTACTGGCTGATAACATGCATGCAATGCCCTCCCCCCTCATCTCCTCCTCTTGGTTTCTCTGGCTTCCTTCAAATTCCAGCTAAAATCCTGTCTGCTGCAGGAAGGCTTTCCTAATCCTTCTTAATCCTAACCTACCCCCGTTGGATTATTTCCCATTTATCCTTTACACAGCTTGCTTATACAAGATAGTTGTACATAATTGTTTGCATGCTGGTTCCTGAATTAGACTGTGAGATCCTTGAGAATAAGGACTAGCTTTTCAGCACACTGGCTGGCAAACACTAAGCACTTAATAAATACTTATTAACTGAATGACTTACTGATTGACCAAGCTGCCTCCCAAAAGAGGACACACACCCCAAGGAAGTCAAAAATAGAAACCAAGGTCTAGCATATAACAAAATATTTACTGAAGCCCAATGTGGTAACAAAGAACTAGAAATAAAATACATGCCCATCAAACAGGGAACAAATGACTAAAGCAAAACCAACCCCTTCTCCCCTAAAAAACCTATAAAATGTAATAGAATGTTATTGTGTAATAAGGAGTGATGACTGTGAAGAATTCTGAGAAACATATGAAGATTTGTATGAATTGATGCAGATCAAAATAAGCAAAACCAAAAGAACAATATATACAATCACTACAACAATGTAAATGAACAAAAATACCAAAAGGAAACTTGAATTCTGAGTAATGAAAAAACGAGTGAAGATCCTAGAGAAATAATAGTAATCCAGAATAGCACATACATTATCAGTCAAAGTTTCTTTATCTGATGCCTTTGTCTAATCTTTTTTATTTGTCGAAATTTAGAGTAGATGTGGGGGGTAGGGTGGGGTTGGTAGTGGGAAATAAATGGGATGTAAAAAAAAAACAAAGGGCATCAATAAAACATTTTAGAAAAACTAGGGTCTTAATGAAGCATTTTAAAAATGACAGCAGCTAAGGCAACACTGCTCCTCCATTGCTCTGCAAAAGAAAAATCATTGCTAATGATAATATTTCATTTCATTTCTTCAATACTTTTAAGAATAGTTAGTGGAGACAACAGAGAGATAGAAACATCCTTCCAGCATTATTATTTTCCACTTGAACTTCTTGCTCTTTTGTTCTGTTTAAGAGTTTTGTGGGCTTCTTGGGAAGGCTTAAAACCAGGATTAGGATGGCTAGTAGCAGACACTTAACTGTTATTCAGTATTTTCCATCATAATGGAGCTGCAGGTTCTCATAGCAGATTCCAAAAGCCCAGTCACTCTAACCCGCTTCCTGCTTTCCTTTCCCCAGACAATTTCTACCATGCCTCACTGGTAGCTTAATTCTGTGCCAGTTAGTTGTGGAGCCAGGTTCTTGGAATTTAGCTCATGCCAGAATCTGGCTTCATCTCACTGGCATGTAACCTCAATATTCTCATTAGCCAATTACTTCTCCAGGGCTTTGGTAATTTTACTTCCTCATGACCCTGGGGAGTGGCTAGGTTACCTCTGGGAGATAGGAAAGCAAATCCCATCCACACATTTAGGGAAGATAGTATAAGCTACATGGCCAGAACC
Source organism: Phalanger gymnotis (assembly GCA_028646595.1). Lineage (NCBI taxonomy): Eukaryota > Metazoa > Chordata > Mammalia > Diprotodontia > Phalangeridae > Phalanger > Phalanger gymnotis. The sequence continues at coordinate 135,591,314 of CM053625.1, read as the reverse complement.
TGGGGCACAACGGATAAACACCTTACTCCCCCTTGCCCCTCCACACTTGGCAGGACAAAGACTGTCTAAAGGAAGATGACCCATGGCCCTCCTGATGCAGAACAGCAGTGAGCACTCAGCAAGACAAAACCACTCATTCTTCCAAGTTCATCAGGTCTGGTGGTTTGTGCTGCTGATTTGGAATTTCATCCGGCCAAATCTGATAGACCTCTGCCTTCAGAACTGGACTCTTGGGTGCCACATCCAATCATCTAAGAGCAACCTCGAATCTCAGCCATGTACTTAGGGCAGGAAATGCAAATGCAATTCCTTTTTCAAAATGGTACTTCTGGGACTCTAGCCTCAGTGAGAACAACATATTTCATAGTGGGGTGGAGAGAAGAGGTTGGCTCAGTGTCACCTGCATGAATCAGAACACAAATCTCCAAGACCATTGTATTTCTTCCTCACCAAGAATTGGGTAGGGGAAGGGTGCCAAGATTCAAAAATAAAGAGAATGATGGAGGGCAGAAATCTATTGGAAAAAAAGGATAGATGAGGAGAATAACCCTTCCTCACATAAAGTCCTTACTTCCTCAGTTCTCTATAACATGCAAATTAGGGCCAAAGGGAAAGACCTTAAGATGTCTATTAATGTCATCTTCTTCCATTTATAGCACACTCCTGGTTTACAAAGCACTTTCCTCACAATGCACCTGGAAAATAAGTAGCACAAGCATTATTATCTCCATTTTACAAATAAAGAAACAATGGGTCTGAAATTTAAATGACTTTTCTCTAGTCACAAAGTTTAGCAAGTTGCCAGAGGCAGGATTTGAACCCAAGTGGCCAAACTTCAGGACCAATCCTCTTTCCTCTCAGGGATGCTGCCTTTTTGTGAAGGCCCCTGTGGGCCCTGTGCTTCCAAGTTACCCTGGAGTGAAAGAGAGAAGAGGGATGACCTTGGGATGAAGGAAATGATCCTCTCACTGAAGGGTCTCAACCTGTCCATATCCAAGCCCCCCACTCTTCTTCCCAATTCCCACCCTTCAAACACATGATAACCTCAGCATGACTACTGAATGGAAACACTGACTGACTCTATAAATATGTCCCTGCATCTGGCAGATCTAGGCCAGAGGCCAGAAACTCCAGAAGACAAATGGGTCTGTCTGAGCTATAGTCATAAAAAGGTACCTCTGAAAAAAAGAGCCCTGTCAGTATCTCCAAGCTCCCTTACAAAACAAAAATCTAATGGAAATACCAAAGCACTGTCCCCTGAGGCCCCAGTGTGGTGGGCAAAATGTGAATTTTACACCCCACCATTCTCCATGCCAGACCTCCCCTACTGCTGACCATCCAGTGCCTTCAAGGCTGCCCAGTACTGCAAACCCACCCATCCCCACTATGGTATCTTTGGGGTCTGGGAAAATTCCCATGATCCAGAATGATCCTCTCACCATTCCTTCCAGACATACACTGGCTCAAAATGCTTCTGTCCAATGATTTCAAATAGGAATCCCCAGGAACACAGAACATCAATGCCCTATCCCAGACCTCCTATGTCTAAAGATAAGATGGCAGAAACTGCCCCACTGTAGGGGAAACAAACCCAGAAGTGCCCTTTTCCTCAGACTTCAGGAAGCTTGTTGTCTGCCATGGATGTTTTGATCAGAAACATTCTCCTGGGAAAGCGTATATAGAGCCAGGCTTCCTTTATTAAAGATAGAGAGGAAATAAGAGTGAGGTGAAAAGAGCTTTGGTTTAAAAGGTTCCAGTTCCAGACAGCTCTGACCCTGGCTTACCTGGGTGACCTTGTATAAGTCACTTTCTTTTCTAAGCTTCAACTTTCCTTTTCTATAAAGTGGGCTTTCCTAGATGACCTCTGAGGTTCCTTCTAAACGTCCACAATTTTAAGACCTTGAAATTTAATCAAAAAAGCAAACATTTATTTGGCTTCTCCTATCTCCTGACGCTGCACTATGAAAATTAAGTAGTTCCTGTTCTCAAGGGGGCTTACATTCTATCGGGGGGAGACATAAGTCTATGCAGAATAAAGTGCATGATCATGTAGGGCTGGAGGACACTAGCAGTTGGGAGGAATTAGGAAATGTTTTATGTAGAAAATGGTTCTTAGTGATTCGGGGCTGATCAAATGTGATGATGCTCATGTTCTCAGGTTCTTTCAACCTGAATCCTTAATAATTATAGTCTTTCTCCTTTTTTATTAGATTTTTATTGATGTCTTTTGTTTTTATATCACTTTCATTTCCCTCTTTATCCTTCCCCTTGCCTCCTCCTAGCTAAAACTCCATCTTATAAAAAATAAAAAATAAAGAGAAAAACATTCAGCAAAACTAATATCTCAAAAAAGTCTGATGCTGTATGCCATGCTGCACAGCCATTGGACCCCTGGTGGTCATTTTCCTAGGAGAGATTACCCAAGATTCAGGCAGAAGGTCAAGATACCCTGTGGATATGAACTAGCTCCAGGCTCTAGGAAAACAAAACCAAAGGAGCAAAACCATGGCCAAATCATCTACAAATGTCTCTCTCCCTCCTCCTCCAGCTCAAGGGAACCAAAGCACCAAGGGGGCATCAGAGGTGCCTCAGAAGCCTCATCAGAAGCTGACAAAAGGGAAGAGAGGGGAGGATAACAGGGGTAGCCCAAGCCAAATGAGAGCTGGAGGGTAAGATAATATATACTTACATAGACTGGATTGAAATAAATAAGGCCACAACTGCCTCAAATCTTCCCAGGGCCCCTTAAAAAGGACAAAAAAGAATGAGACCCTATGCCACCACCCTAGCAAATCTACCTCCAATAGCCAGAATTCTCAAGGGACATCTCACTCCACCCCACCCATTACTTAGGAACCTATTATCACAGAGTCTATAGTGAAATCTAACTGGGTAGGAGTTTGTCCCTTAGAGCCCTGGTCCTTGATACTAATGGATGGAGGAAGGGAGAATAAAGGAGTAGTGTGGGCGATGACCATAGCCAGAAGAGATTTCCATCCCCCTTAACAGCAACAAGCACAAATTCTCTCACTCAGCAAAGAGCTAAAGGGCTATTTTCCCCAGCACACATTTTCATGACTTAGCACCTCCCAAGCTAAAAATCCTTGGCGTCAGTGACTTTCCAAATGGTGCTAATTTGCTCTCCCATTAATGTCCTTCCTCCCCCACTCCTCACAGCCCTCAGCAACAGGACCAGAAGTGCTGAATAAAGAAGCAGGCTCTTCCTACCTGGTAGGATATCCCCAGAGCATTCAATCCATTCCTATCTCACAACAAAAACTAGTCAAGGACTTTAAGGGGAGAGAGGAATTTGGAGGTAATTCAGTACAAATTTCCATGCAATGAAGAAGCCTCCTCTACAGCCTCCCTGCGGTGGTCATCCATAATCTGCTTTAATCTTTCCATTGATGGGAAACTCACTCCCTCCAAAGGTAGTCTATTCCCCTAACCGCAGTTCCAATTGTTAGAAAGTTCTCTCTCACATGAAATTAGAAGCTTCCTCTCCACAACAGCAGCTTCCTGGTCCTGTTTCTGCCCTCTGGATACATACAAGAGAATGAAAATCCCTCTTCTGCATAAAAGTCATTCAAATAGCTGAAGAAAGCAACCCTATGCAATGCAATTGTCCATGCAATTATTAAGGGCCCCCAATGTACAATGGATGTGCTGGAGGAGATACAAAATTTGGACTAGATCTAATCCCTGCCCCCTGCCCTCATAGATCATAGATTAAGAGCTGGAAGTGACCACAAATTCCATCCAGTATAATCTTCTCATTTTACAGGAGGAAATACAGCCTCAGAGAAGTTAAATGATTTGCCTGAAGTCACACAATTTGATTTGAATCCATGCCCTCTGACTCCAAATACCATGTTCTCTCCACTGTGCCATAATACCAGTCGGGTAAGGGGATATGACCGATACACAGAGAGCCCTAAATACAGAAGAATGCAGGTGCAAGAGGCACAAATCAAAATGACTGGGGAGATAGAAGGAAGAATTACTAACCAGGAGGTATCAGAAAAGGCTTCACAGAAGAGGTAGCATATGAAATGGTCCTTTAAAGGATGGGAAGAAATTCATCAGACAAAAAGGGACAAGGAGGGCATTCTAGATATAGGGAATGGCACAAGCAAATGCACAGAGGCAGCAAAGCAGAAATTACGGTTGGGGACAAACAGCAATCCAGTAGGCTTAAAGCATAGACTACACAAATGGAAGTATCATTAAAAGTAGACAAGTAGGGTGACACTTGATTGCAGGGGGCCATTGAATGCTAGGGAAAGGCAATGTGGGAGAGTAGAAAGATCCCCGAATATGCAGTCTAAGGATACGATTACTATCTTGTGACCTTGGAAAGGTCACTTAGCCTTTGTGGGCCTCATTTCCCTCAACTGCAAAATGAGGTTGGATAGATGACATCCAAAGGCCTTTCCAGGCCTAGATCTTTGATCTCACTAAAAGACTCTGCACTTGACTCATTAGGCAAAAATCATCAGTGGCTCCCTGTTTAGCAAAAGAATAGCAACATGTCCAGCTCTTCACTTAAGGAAGATTAGTTTGGGGGAAGGATGAAGGATAAATTGGAGTGGAGAGATAATGAAGGTAGGTAGATGAGTCATCATGAAAGCCTGTAACCGAGACGGGAAATATATTGCTAAAGTAACTGATTAGACAGTAGGACATGCAATAGGACATGGTAACTGATTAGATGTGATAACTAAAGAAGAAGAAAGCATCAAAGACAGTAGCCAAGCTTTCTGCTGCCACTGCTGCTGATCAAAGTGGCAAAGCCTGGAGAGGAAGAAAATATTGGGGGAAATACAAGAAGATCGCATTTGAACATGTTGAGTTTGAAGCTCCGCACTTAGATATGGGGGAGACGGAAACTTAGAACCCATCTGGTCTTATTGTCTCACATTACAGTTGAAGAAATGGAAGGCATCAAGGCAGTTATTCTTGGAAGCAAAAGTAGAGAGCAGTTCTGGAGCTCAAAGAAGAGTTCAGGACTTAGGTGGTGTAGTGAATAAAATGCTGGGCCTGGAATCAGGAAGACCTGAATTCAAATTTGGTCTCAGACACTAGCTGGGTGACCCTGGGCAAGGTGCTTCACTTCTGCCTGCCTCAGTTTCTCCAACTATAATTTGGAGATAATAATAATACATACCTGCCAGGGTTATTGTGAGGATCAGGTGAGATAATAATTATAAAGTACTTAGCACAGTTCCTGACATATAATAAGCCTTATGTAAATGTTAACTATTGTTATTTGGAGATGACAGTTGAAAGTGCAGGATTATCCAACCAGCTACCTATAATGGCAACCACACTGGCATACCCAGGATGGCTGCTAGCACAGGTTCTTAGATCTGCTTCACTAGGAAAGACAGCTGTTAATTATCTAAAATTACATAAAATACAGAGCAGAGAAATAAAGACCAATGGACAGGGCTCTACTGCCTGAATCAAAGAAACATTGATATATATGCTTTTACATTCACCACTGGATCAAGAGAGCCTTTACCTCTGAGCAGTCAGAGAGCTCTGAAGAGGCAGCCACTCAAGAGTCTTGACCAGGAAATTACAAGATCTTTCTTGTAAGTGAGCCCCCAAAGCAAAAGCTCGTCTCTCAGAATATATACTCTTTCAGCTAATAGGCTCAGAGCCAGAACCCTCCTGATTTAGTGCCTAATTAGAAATTAGCAAAAGGTGTATAAGCCTTCCTACAAGCAAGCAAGCTTCCCTTAATGGGCTCCACGTTAGGCCTATTGATGGGCAGAGAATATCTTATTCCCCATTAACCTTACACCACCCCATGTCTTCTCTTTTTCAAGATAAATGTCCCCATTCCTCGAATGACATGATTTCAAATTCCCTCACCATACTGGTAATTCTCCACCTTTTCAGTATCCCTCTGGAAACTCACCCCACATGTCCAATCCACTAACAGATTTTGCCACTAAACACAGTATTTCAGATGCGATCTGACCAGGACACAGTACAGCGAGGCAATCATCTCCCTTGTTTTGGAGTCTACACTTCTATAAATGCTATCTAAGGTCACATGACATTTCTTTAGTTCAATTAATTAAATTTGATCAATTTAAATTAAATTGTGATAAATTAAAATTGATTTTGGTATTTTTATCATGGAATCATAGAATAAAGCTAGAAAGAGCCTTGGAGGTCCAAAGGATCACTGAAGAAAATACTACCTTAAAAATTAGATTGGAGCAAGTGGAAGCTAGTGACTTTAAGAGAAAGCAAGATATTATAAAACAGAACCAAAAGAATGAAAAAGTGGAAGACAATGTGAAATATCTCATTGGAAAAACCACTGACCTGGAAAATAGATCCAGGAGAGATAATTTTAAAATTATTGGACTGCCTCCCAACACAGGACGGTACTCTGTGGAAGCGAGGAGAGGCAGCGCAACGCCACGGACTGTGAGATACCAGCCCCTGAGGCTTGCAGCCCAAAGGTTTCA
>CM053625.1:135550863-135577005 GCA_028646595.1 Phalanger gymnotis | reverse complement strand
CTAAAAACCACTAGACGAAGAGAAAAAGCCTGTGCAAGACTTTTTAGACAGCCAACCCCAGTAACGAGCAAAGTCTCAGCAAAGAAGTAGATTAAATACAGCCAAGAGAGAGCGAAAGCAACTCATCTATTGGCTTTGCCTCATTAGGAAGGGAATCTTGTGGGGGGAAATGCTTTGAATCAACAACTTTAAGATTAAGCCTGTACTCCAGGGACTGAGGTGATATAGGGGAGTGTGCTCCCCAAATGATGGGAGAATAAATGCTTTAAAATGTTTATTCTTGCCATTTCTTCTCAATAAGTATCCTGTTGTAAAAGCTTATTGATGTTAATCAGTTAAATGATACCGAGCAAAAATTACCGACAGTTAACATTAGGGAAAACACAGTAGAATTGAGGCTCAAGTCAATATCAGAGAAAGGCCCACTGACCCTTAGAGGTACACCTAGAACTCTGATGAGGAACAGTACCTAGCCTTGCCCCTGAGGATATGTCTCATTAGTTTGAGTAAAAGTTAAGATAAGGATCCTCAAGGTTTATGTAAGTTACACTCTAATAGAAAGTAAGCATTTTGAAGAAAGGGACAATTTTTTTTATCTTTGTATCACCAGTGCCTAACAAAGTAAGTGCCTGGCACACAGACAATGCTTAATAGATGCTGGTTAAGTGAACGAAGGATTTGAAAGGCCTCTAACACTTGGGTAAATCCTCTACAAAAGATTTATGGGCTAGTACAGACAAGGTAAGAAAGGAAAGACAATGTAGGTGTATTGATCTGCTCCAAAGACCTATACCAGAGGAAAGAGTGCCCACACCTTTGTGATTATGCATCCATTAAAATATCAAAGTACATCCATTCTTAGTATAGATAAAAGAACAATGGTTGAACCTTAAGAATACAACATCCTTTTCCCCAAATCTCCCTCTTACATGACTTTAGACTTTTAATGACCTTAAAGAAAGAGCATCATCATGTTGACAGAGTTGACAGTTGCTAATTGCCTTCTCTGGCAATGGCTCTGGGGATCTGTTCAGGGAAAGACATGCTGAGTCTGAGATTTATTGAATAAAATTCATCAAGTTCCAAGTCCCATTCCCTCCCTACTCCATCTCCACCCCCTCCAAAGAACAATGGGTTTTAGTCCAGAAAAAAAAATTCCATCCATGCTTCCACTGCTTCCTCCTCCTATACTTTCCCCTGGATCACAATGTCACAACATTCAGCAAGGCCTGAACAGCCCACTTATGACCTGAAGGTCACAACCTACAGCATTCTACAACCTAGTGCCCTCTTTCTAAGGACAGGAACCAAACCAAAACAGCCTTTCCATGACAGTCTCCCTTAATGATATTCTGAAGTGTTATGCAGCAGAGTGAAAATAACTCTAGTTGAGAAAGCTCTCTGAGTCTCATTCCTCAACTACAAAATAGGAGGTCTGGACTACATGACTTCCAAGATCACTTGCAACTATATCTGGACATCATCAACTTTTCCAGCATGATTGAGGAATCACATACAATGTTTTATATGTCAAGGACCAACAACAACTTCAAGTCCTAGTACTTAAAGGAAAATTTGTATCTCTAAACTCTTTCATCAATAAAAGGGAAAAAAAGAAATAGATCAATGAATTGAGTGTGCAACTAAAAAACTGGAAAAAATATTAAAAATCCTCAGTTAAACACCAAAATATAAATCCTAAAAATGAAGAGATTAACAAAATTCAAAGAAAAAATTTAATTAGTAAACTAGAATCTATTAAAAAAAACAATTTAAAAGATAAGCCATTAGCTAATTTGATTTTTTTTAAAAGAAAGAAAATCCAATCACTGGCATGAAAAATTTTAAAGGTGAATTTATAACCAATGAAGAAGAAATAAAAGCAATTATTAGGAGATATTTTGCCAAGTTATATGACAATAAAAACCAATACTCTATGTGAAATCAATGAATATTAACAAAAATACAAATTGCCCAGATAAACAGAGCAGGAAATAGAATATTTAAAGAACTTTACCTTAGAAAAAGAAAATGAACAAACCATAAATGAATGTTCGAAGAAGAAACCCTAAGACCATATGGATTTACAAGTAAATTCTACCAAACATTTAAATAACAATTCATTACATACAGCAAGAAGGGATCCTACCTAATTCCTTTTATGATCCAAATATGGCACAAGTATAAAGCAAATATTGCCTCGATACCTAACCAAGAAGAGTAAAAACAAAGAAAACTATAAACCAATTTCCTTATTGAATATTGATTTTAAAAATTTAAATAAAACATTTACATCAATGTATCATAAAGATCACATACACTGTGACTAGGCTAGATTTATACCAGGAATTCGGGACTTTTCCAATATTATGAAAACTATAAACATAATTGATCTTATTAATAACAAAAACAAGAAAAGTCCTACAATTATCTCAATAGAAGCAAAAAGAACTTTTAACAAAATACAATACTCATTCTTGTTACTAAAAAAAACACTACAAAGCATATGAATAAATGGAATTTTCTTTAACACGATAAGTAGTATCCAACTAAAACCAAAAGCAAGCATTATCTGTAATAGGGATAAACTAGAAGCCTTTCTAATAAAATCAGCAGTGAAACAAGGATGTCCACATCACCATTGCTATTGAACATTGTACTAGAAATGCTAGCTATAATAATAATATGAGAAAAAGAAGTTGAAGTAATAAGTGTAAGCAAAAAGGAAAAAAATCATTTTTTTGCAGATGATATGATGGCTCACTTAGAGAACCCTAGAGAGCCAGCTAAAAAACTAATCAAAACAGCTAACAACTTCAACAAAGTTGTTGGATATAAATAAGGGAAATCCACACAAATCAACCAGATTTCTGTATATTACAACAAAATCCAGCAGGAAGAAATAGAAAGAGAAATTCCATTTTAAAAAAAAAATCATGGACAGAATGAAACACTTGGGAGTCTACCTGCCAAGACAAACAGGAGCTATATGAAAACAATTAAAACACTCTTCACACAAGTAAAGACATTGAAATAATTGGGAAAATATCATTTGCTCATGGGCAAGCTAAGGCAAAATAATAAAAATGATTATACTGTCCAAGTTAACTTATTTAATGTCATACTAATAAAACTACCAAAAGATTGCTTTAGAGAGCTAGAAAAATAATACTAAAATTCATCTGAAGGAAAAAAAAGGTCAATAATATCAAAGAAATCAATGAAAAATGGGAAAGGTACCTAACAGTACTGTATCTCAAACTACATTACAAAGCTCTAATTATCAAAATAATTTGATGCTGAGTAAGAAACAGAGGAGTTGATCTTTGGAACAAATTGGAACAATATACAGAAGCAAATAAGCACAGTAACCTAGTATTGGATAAACCCAAAAATCCCAGTTATTGAGGCAAGAAGTTGCTATTCGCAAACTATCATTGGGAAGACTGGAAAGTAGCCTGGCAGAAACCAGATATAGACCAAAACCTCACACCATAAAGCAAGAAAAGCTCAAAATAGGCATATGATTGGAGCATAAAGAGTGATATCACAAGCAAATTAATGGTGAGGACATGAAATTACCTGTTAGATCTATGGATAGAGGAAGAGTTCATGACCATATAAGAGACAGAGAGGTTCACAGGAGGTAAAATGGATAATTTTGATTGCATAAAATTTAAAGAATTTTTACAAAAACAAAACTAATACAATTAAAATTAGAAGAAAAGCAAGAAACTGGAGGGGATGTTTTGTAGCAAATTTCTCAGATAAAGGTCTCATTTCTAAGATATATAGGAAACTAAGCCAAATATATAAGCATAAATCATTCCTCAATTAGCAAATGCTCAAGGGATATGAATAGACAATTTTCAGAGAAATTAAATCCAAACTATCAATTGTCATATTTCTAAATGCTCTAAATCACTGATTAGAGAAATGCACATTAAAACAACTGTAAGATACCACCTCATAACTGTGAGATTGACTAAGATGACAAAAAAGGGAAAATGACGAATGTTGAAGGGACTGTGGGAAAACAGGTACACCAATGAACTTTTGGCAGAGCTATGAACTAATTCAACCATTCTAGAAAGCAATTCAGAACTATGCTTAAAAAGCTACTTAAACTATGCATACCCTCTGACCCAGCAATACTGCTACTAGGCCTATATCCCAAAGAGATCAAAGAGGAAAAGGATCTACATGTACAAAAATATTTGTAGTAGCTCTTTTCATACTTGCAAAGAATTGGAAATCAAGGAGAAGACCATCAATTGGGGAATGACTGAACAAGTTATGATTTATCTATGTGATGAAATGGTACTGAGTTATAAGAAATGATGAAGAAGATGGTTCCAGAAAAGCCTGCAAAGATTTGTATGAACTAATTCAAAGTGAAGTGAGTAGAACCAGGAGAATAATTAATACATTCATGGCAATATTGTAAAGATAATCAACTTTGAAAGACTTAGGAATTCTGACCAACCACAATCCCAAAGTACTCATGATGAAATATGCCATCCAGCTTAAGATAGAGAGATGAACTCAGAGTGAATATTGAGGAATATTTTCTTCTCTCTCTCTCTCTCACTCACTTTTTTTTTTTTGTTTCAGACAGACCTAATAAGGAAATCTGTTTTGCATGATTAAACATTTTCGTAATGGATTTTGTTTTTCTTGCCTTTTCAATGAAGTGAGGGAAGAAGAGAAGAGGGAGAGAGAATTTGGAACTGAATTTTTCAATTTAAATAACCTTGACAAAAAAATCAACCTCAAGTCCTATCCCCATGAACCATTCTTACAAGGTTCTCAACCTCTAAATTTGACCTTTCCCCCAACCCTCTCTGTTCCCAAACACTTGTATCACAGTGCCCAGCATAGTGCCTAGCACTTAGCAGGTGCTCAGTAAGTACAGATAGAATTTAACTGAATTTCAAATCAATTTTAAGGAAATTGCATCATTTCTCTCAAATTCTCTCCTTAAGGACACTTCTCAGTAACATAATAAAAACCCCAAGAGAGACAAAGAGAGTGAGAGGAGGAAAAGAGCCCTTTAATTCTCATCAGCATTGGTTTCATATCACTTACAAAATAAAGAAACCACCACAGGAAACAGTGTTGTTCTGGCACACACTTTGCTGCACCTGTTTATACAGTGCTTGAATCAAAACAGTTGATTATCTTCTGCATAATATTAATTCAGTTCTTTGCTAATTAACACTGCAACATCTCAGAGTGAACCATCTTATATAACCCAGTTAGAATGTTAATTAGAAAGGAAAGAACACTTGGTCTGTTTTTTTTTTGTTTTGTGTTGTTTCATTTTAAGTTTGTCTGAAATAAAAGGTTTAAATAAGTGGTCTAGATGAGAACCAATTGTGTTTTCCTAGGCAACAGTCTTGCAAGCCTTTGCCACAATAAGGCTTCCTTATTAGCACCAATCAGAGGCATCATAGCTCTAATGAACCAAACACTTAGGAGGAGAGTAGGCAGAAGTAAACCCAGGCATGACATTTGATTGACAGGGACATACTGCATCCAAGAGGGTTAGCATCATCATACCAATAAGCACTTATTAAGCCTCATTCATATCTTGCATGTTGTTGGGCACTGTGCAAAGAGAATATCTTGATTCTCACAGCAGTTTGTAAAACAAATGCAACTATGCAAACACCATAGCACAGGTGATACCACTAAGCAAAATGATGAAATTTGTTTTGAGCATCCTCCTACATCTCCTTTGGTGACCCTTCACTTTTCTTGTATCTTAGCAGCCTCTTTCCACTACCTCTGGAGCATTCACTGCTCTCCAGCTACCCAAAACAGCACTTAAAGGGAATGCAATAGAGTTCAAATAATGTCTGATATTCTAAAATTAATCCTCTTTCCTTGTTTCCAACCATCCCTGCTATGAAATTTCCTATCTCTTGGCAATCAAGGGGATGCCCATCAATTGGGGAATGGCTGAACAAGTTGTGGTATATGAATGTAATGGAATATAATTGTGCTATAAGAAATGGGGAAGATATGGAATTCATAATAACCTAGAAAGAACTACACGATATGATGCTGAGTGAGAGGAACAGAACCAGGAGAACACTGTACACAACCACAGACATATTGATTCTGTGATTACTAACTTTGATAGACGTGGCTCTTCTCAGCAATACAAGGTTCAAAGATAGCCCCAAAGGTCTAATGATGGAAAGAGCTATCTCCATCCAGATAAAGAACTACAGAGTATGAATGCGGATTGAAGGAAACTATCTGCTCTCTCTTTTTTTCTATATTTATTTTGGTTTTGCTTCTTCTTTCTCATGATTCACTCCGTTGATCATGGTTCTTCTTTACGACTTTACTATTGTGTAAATATGTTTAATGTGAAGGTATATGTAGAATATAAATCGGATTCCATGCCATCTTGGGGGAAGGGGGGAAGGGAGGGAGGGAAAGAAAATTTGGAGCTCAAAAACCTGTGGAACAGAGTGTTGTAAACTAAAAATTTTTTAAAAATTTAAAAAAAAAAGAAATTTCCCAAGTTTCAGGACTTAGAATCTCAACTAGCTCTTAAGAGCAAATTAAACTGTTTAACAATTCACATTAGGGTACAGATTTGTCATAGAGTTCCAATTATCCAATAACCAGGGATATTTGCATTTTAGAAGAGAGACTCGGGACAAACGATTGTCTAATTGGCATGATTTAAGGCAGTATACCAGAGCCGAGTAAAGAATTTCAATAGATATGGATTAAATATTTTCAGGAAGATTTTCACCCAAAGATTTCACTATTAGCCATATACCTCAGGGAGGGCAATGATTTTTTTAAAGCCCCATATGTACTAAAATATTTGTAGCAATATTTTTTGTACTAATAAAGATCTTGAAAGAAAATATATGCCTGTTGATTGAAGAATGACTTTTCAAGTTGTGGGACATGACTATAATTGATTACTGCACAGGAAAAAAAGATGAATATGATAAATACAGAGAAACATGGAAGGACATTAACTGATGTAAAGTGAATTAAACATAACCAAGAAAACAATATAGACAGTAGCTACAGTAATATAATTGAAAAGAATGACAACAACAAACTAATCAAAATGCTGCTAAGAGATTATAATGACTAAGCTAGCCCCTTCAAAAAAGAGATATGAGAAGAAACCTCCCTGACTTCTTTGCAAAGCTGGGGAACTATAAGTTTGTAATGCTACAAATAATTTCAGAAATTTTTTTGATGTGTTGGATACCTTTCTGAACTGTTTTTCCTCTCTTTTTTATTCTTTGTTATAAGGCATTACTCTCTAGGAGAAGGGATGTATATATTCAGAAATGTACTTATATAAAAAGCAAAAGATTTCAACTTAAAAATTGCTTTAATATGTTTTCAAAGAAGAAAACTTTCCCGGAACCCCAGATATCATTCCATGTGTGCAACTGTCTACTTCATCTATGTGCAAAGGTGATTCATTACAAGATACATGGACAACAGCAAAATATTAAAGCCAAAATACATATGGATCAGCAGGGATATGTTCATCTATGATACGTGTTACTTAATAGTTCTAAATCTCCAATATATCATATTCTTCTTTTGTTCCCTATATGCCTCAAATTTTGACTTGTCATGAGATGGATGAGACATATGGTAGGGTAGCATTAAAGCAACCATTATGTTCCCTCCCTATATGGGGCTAGCTGATGTATAAGGGCATTTAACATAAAATGTAATCAATATTATTTTAATAAAACCACATTTTATATAAAAATAACAATATTAATATTAAACATTGTCTTTATATATTCAGTTCCAGTCTGGAATGTGCTACCCAACACTGCACCCACTCCCATTCCTACCTTAACCTGTCAAAATCCTACCTATCCTTCTAGGCCAATCTCAAAATGCCACCACTGCCTTTATGAAGTCTTCTCTGATCTCCCCAACCAGGTGTTGTTAGCACTATAGGGAATGCATGAGTGGACTATGTGACCATCAAGACAACAGTTGAAGTCAATAATCCTGAGGACTGCAGTAGCCATTTTTGTGATTAGCACATCAACATTGCCTTAGGTTTTAGCTTATGTGTGTATTTGTCTTCTCAGCTAGACACAGAGTTACTCATCTTAGTATAATCCATAATAACTAAGATGCCTACATTCTGATGTAAGTCATTATTATCTTTCTGTGCAAATATACTGAGTGCCCTGTGCAGAAGATACAAGAGATGTGGTTGCTACTTTCTGTCATTAGACATGTAATGTAGGTACGAAATAAATATAGCATTGATCTAAACACAGGCCACATTTTTCAAAATATGTAAATATTTTGAAAATATATAAATCTCAAACATGGCTTACCAACTATCATTTTCATATATATACATGTATATACATATAGATAGATATAGACATATAGACAGATAAGTACACACATATGTGTATGTGGGTTGTTCTTTGAAACAGCTCCCATTTAAGGGATATAGCCTATATTTGAAGGCAACCTATATTTAGATCAATATTGATTATAGACTTAGAGGCGAAAGATGCCTGAAAGGTCATCTATTTCCAACTTCTACTTTTTTACATATAAGGAAACTGAGACCTGGAGAGGTTAAATGACTTGCTTCTCAAGTTCCATCTAAAATTCCCTTTCTCTAGGAAGTTTTTCCCAATCTCCTTTCATTCCACTGTTTTCCCTCTGTTGATTATTTCCAATTTATCTTGTATATAGCTTGTTTGTACATAATTATTTGCCTGTTGTTCTCCACTCCTGCATTAGACTTTTTCTTTCTAGTTTGCTCTTCTTTCTATTCCCAGCATTTAGCACGATGCCTGTGAAGATAGTAGCTACTTAATAAATATTTAATGATTGACTCCAAAGGTTTCACAGGTAGTAAGTGTCAGAGGTGGGATTTTAATCTGGGTTTTCTAACTTTATAGGTGCTTTCTTTAGCTGTATCAGGAAAATCTAATATTGATCAAAGAAAAGTATACAATGAGGTAAAGAATAAGGGCCAGTAGATGATGAAAGTGAGGATGAAGAAAGAGTAATATTGAGGTTCTGTATTTATTCTGGGTGAATACAGTCCCTCCCTTATCTTGCAAAGAATCTTCTCAGTGACACAGGAGACATCTCTGGTCTCTTCTATATCCAAGCCTAGCCCTTGACTCTCATACACATGTACTGAAGGATGATGACTTGCAATTGTCTAAAGTCTATTAATGGACATTTTAGAAACAACAAGGCTCTTGATAGGATTCTCTGGAACAGTTACTGTGTCTGTATATTTTTAACTTATACCCATATCTTGGGAAGGAGAAAGTCACACTCTAATCTTTTTTTTTTAATTTAAAATGCAATTTTCTTCAAGCCAAGGAACCAATTGAGTAAATGAAAATCAATATCAGAGCATATCAAGAATATTAAAAAGCATGGTTGGGGCCTCACAGCTGGGAAAAATCCATTTTTCCTTTTTCTCCAGAAGAGTCATTGTTCATCTCAAACCATTATGCTGGATCATCATTTTCTATGGGATTCTAGAACTGTCACTGAGCCTGCATACTCAACAATTCCACAAACCTGTCAGTCATTTTGAGACCCAGGACATGATTGCTTTCAGCATGTCCATTACTACTGTGGGGCTACCATAAGGAGATGAAGAAAGGAAGGTACTCAAAGACAGGAACTTAAAGCACATCTGGAGGATAGTAACTAGGATGGTGAGGGGGCTAGAAATCTGTCCTTACAATGAATGGTTGAAGAAGATGAGATGGGTAACCTCATGGAGAGAATTTAATTCGGTACATAGTTATTTAAGACCTACTATGGGAAAGGCATAGCACTGGTACTGTGTATACAAAGATAGGTATGAGAGAGAGACAGAGATAGAGGGAGATGGAGAGAGAGAGGGAGAGGAACCGGGGGGGGGGGAGAGAGAGAGAGAGAGAGAGAGAGAGAGAGAGAGAGAGAGAGAGAGAGAGAATAATGAATGAACAAACATAAGATCTGAGGGACTTACAATCAAATAGTGAAGAAAACATTTAAAGGAAGTACAATAATTTCCTGATATTTGATGGGTCATAAAAGAGTGATCATATTTGTTCCACAAAGGAAAGAACCAGATACAATGGGAAAGGTTTAAGTTCAACATAAGGAATAATTTCCTCATAATTGGGGTTATCCCACAATGGATGTGTGGTCTTAGGTAGTAATGAATTTCCTATCACTGGAGATCTTCAAGCAGACCTTGAAAGTGTATCTTGTTGAGAATGTTGCTGGAAATGTGGCAGATAGAGTTTATGCTTTGTGTAAGAGTTGGACTAGAAGACCTCAGAAGCAGCAAATAACTCCATAATTTTATCTTCTATGATCTATGAATATAATTGTATAAGCTGTTTTTGTAACACAATACTTGTTTCTGTTCCCGCCTCCCCCACGAATTGTTCTTAAAGTGCACTCAGAGTATCAGCAGTTAAATTAATGTACCATAGAGGTAAATTTATTCAACCATCTGCTGAGATGAACATCAAGCAAGACACAAAATAGGTAGCCACATAGTCATCAAAATTTTTTGCTAGTGTTATGGAGGATAGTCCAAACATTAGTGGAATCTCCTATTAATGGAGAAGTTCTCCAGATGTTCCTGTTCAGAGATAATGCTGTATTAACTGCATGGTCCCAAAATGCTATAGTACCTACTCAAAGAGTTCTACATTAATTTAAAATTGATCAGCCTAACCATCCACAAAGCAAAAACTAAGTGGATGAAGAATGCTTTTCTCCCAGATTACAACATACAGTTGGATGGGCAGTTCATTGAGTTATTCTATCAGTGTTTATATGTGTTAGGCAGGTGCTATATATCAAAGGTGTTGAACTCTCCCACAAAATTACTAAGTGTGGCCCAAACCAGATTAAAATGTAATTGGGAAATGTTTAACAAAATAAAATTTTAAAATATAATACAATCTAGATAATGTTAATTTGAGATTTTCTCAGTGTGTTTTTTTTCGATATGCATCCCATAGGAATTCATTTCTATTTAAGTTTGATGCCACTGCCAAGATGGAAGATGGATCCAGACCTGGACCCAGAATTTAAAAAGTGGAAGAGATCAGATTATATTACATTTGGGAAAACTGTCCAATGTTTGTAACGATTCCAAGCCACCCTCTGGCACAAAAGCCCACTTTTTTTCTTAACTAATATGTTCCTAGAGATGCTATATGACTATGAATCATGAAGCAACATTATCTTAGAACAATCAAAATTACAAGTGACTCAATGGAAAAGATACTGGTATAGTAGGATGCAATATATTGCCATCCATGACTTACATGCAAAAAGCAGCATACATGATTAAAGACATGTGCAACCAAAAAGGCAGTATAATAGTCATGCATCAAGAATAAGTGGAAAATAGCAGACATTCATCCCACATGCCCCAATGTTGGCCAAATATTAAATGAATGAAAGGAAGGCCTCTAGGTTGCTGGTCAGGTCCTCTATGGAAGATTTAAAGAAAAACATAGCAAGAATCCCACAGAATAAGAAAGCATGGATGGATTTTCAGCTATATGGGTTGAGGGAGTGCCCTACACCAAGAAATCACAGATCCATCTGAGTAAATTGTCAGAATTCACAGGCCAGGTTTCAGTCAGGTGAACAGAAGTAGAATTTCACCTTGTTCTCACACATACACCCAAACACATATTCAGTCTTCACAAAACCTTTGTGTAGCATAATTTACATTTATTTGTGACATATCCATAACTTGTCACATTGTGACACATAAGAAAACACCCTGTGCAACTGTGTCATGTTCTTGCGTGGTGGTAAGTTTAATAAATATGTTTGCATATCACAATTATAGTCTCTCTCTCCTACTTGCAGCCTGTCACTAAAGCTTTTACCGATTTCCCTATTATAGCTCTATGAAGAAATGGCTTGCTAAGCAAATGAATAAACAAGTTCCAGAAGGCCTTTTAATTACTTCAAAGAACAACCTGTTTCTAAAGATTCTAGCACATGAGCCAAGGGGGTGTAAACATTATAAATTAATATTTTATATCTCTTCTACTCAAGTTCAAAACTTAAGAATTATTACAATTACATTCACCCTCTCAGTCAATATTCAATCAGTCTCCAAACTTTCCTTTGGAAAGACAATTCTAACTCCAATGTAACTACCCCTTCCCCATCCTAGTTAGGGTCTTCATTACCTCATATATGGACTATTGCTATAGGTCTCTTAACTAGTTTTCTTACATTCCAGTATCTTTCCCTTCAATTCCATTGGACATGACAACCTCAAGGTACTCCTCAACGAACATCTATTGAATACAAAGCGCAGTGCTTCCATTGGTAGATGGAACTCCAAAGGAAGAAACTCCATCTATGAATGGAGGCACATGCCCTGCAACTTACACATTTAGAGGGGACTAGAGTATTGAGATGATTGAATGGTATGGTTTTTTTTCAAATCATATGTAAAGACAATTTTTAACATTCATATTCTAAAAGTTTTGGTTTCCAAGTTTTCTCCCTCCCTCACTGCCCTCTCCCTAAGACAGCAAGCAATGTGATATAGATTATACATGTGCGATCATGTAAAACATATTTCCATATTAGTCATGTTGTGAAAGAAGAAACAAGCCAAAAGAGAAAAACCATGAAAAAATAAAGTGAAAATAGTATGCTTCCATTTGCATTCAGACTCCATCAGTTCTTTCTCTGGATGTGAATACCATTTTCCATTTGGAAATTCTTTTGGAATTGTCTTGTATCATTGTATTGTTGAGAACAGCTAAGTCATTCATAGTTGATTGCCACGCAATGCTGCTGATACTGTGTACAATGTTCTCCTGGTTCTGCTCTCTTCACTTTGAATCAGTTCATGTCTTTTCGGGTTGTTCTGAAATCTGCCTGCTCATCATTTCTTATAGCACAATAGTAGTCCATTACATTCATATGCTACAATTCAGCCATTCCCCAGTTGATGGTCATCCCCTCAATTTCCAATTCTTTGCTGTCACAAAAAGAACCACCATAAACATTTTGTACCTGTATGTCCTTTTCTTTTCTATGATCTCTTTGGGATACAAACTTAATAGTGCTATTGCTGAGTCAATGGGTATGCATGGTTTTGTAGCCCTCTGGTCATTGTTCCAAATTGCTCAGTACTGCAAGGTTTAAATGTCTTACCCAAGGTCACATGAGACCAGGAAGTTTTAGAGGCAGAATTTGAACCCACAACTTCTCAACTCTGGAGAAAGCTCATCACCCACTACACTCCTGCCTTCGGAGGGATACATAGATTAAAACATGGTTACTGACCTTGTAGAGATCACAATATCTTCACCAATAAAATATAAGCTCCTTTAAGGCAAGGACTGTTCCCTGTCTCTGTACTTCCAGTTCCTAGCACAGTGCCTGACACATAGTAGTTGCTTAAAAAAGTGCTTGTGGATTGACTGACAGACTAAGTGTAAGACACAAATAACCATGATACATAATTTTATTCTTCCTAATTTACAGCATTGTTCTTGTCATTTTCATACTCAGCAACCTTCAATTACTTTTCATTACCTACAGGAGAAATTAGTCTCTTAGTCATTCAAAGTTCTCTACAGTATGGCTCCAATGTACCTTTTGAACTTTATCTCCCATATACTTCTAGAGGTACCCTGTACTCCATCTAGATTAGTCTTACTCACTGTCCTATAAATATACCTTGAATTTCCTTGCCTCAGAACTCTAATAGAGTTAACTAGGAAATGTGCATTTGTGGACATTACTTTCTTTACAAACTTTACTCAAAAATATTCTATAACTTAAATATTTAATTTAGACTGGCTTCTGACAGAAATTATCAAAGTTTGAGAGTTTTAAAAGAACTTATTTTAAAACTACTTCTATCAATATTAAATGCCTAAGCACTTCTCTGTGCCTGGCATGGTACAGGAGAGACAGTACTGGAGCTGGTACAAGGAAACCTGGATTCAAACCCTGGTTGTGGGGCTTATTAACTGTGTGAAGTTGACCAATCCATCAATCAATAATTATTTGTAAAGGTCCTGCTATTTGCCAAGCACTGTACTGGGATACAAAGACATGGATACAAAGACAAAAATAAATGACCTCAGAGTTCACTTCTACCTCTAAATCTGTGATTATATGAACTGGGGAGCCCCTAAAACATCACAGGACTCATAAACGTTGACTAGAACATCTGACTTCCACAAATTTCTAGTGAGAATTAAATTTTATCTGCTCTAATTTTTGACACTATCAAGAAGTAAACTTCCACCTGTTAATTTTTGCTATTACCTTGCAGATATTTAAGATTGTTTATAGAGATTTACTTTGCACTGTAATTATACATCGTGATTAGAAAATCTTTTATAATCACAGAGCAATTTTACTTTAAATTATTTCATGAATTTTGGTGTTTGTGTAGGAAAAAACTGAGTACCAGATAAGAACCAATTCTGCATGTCTTTAATAAAGCACCTCATCTAGCAATCTTCTTGCTCAACTCCTAAGCACTTTCCAGAAAATACAGCTGAGATAGGAAGTCAGTGACATCCCTGTGGTCACCATGGGGACTACTCTTTCCTTTGCTATTTTTTTTACCCTCTAGGAATTTTTCTGACCAATCTTTGAATGTGTTTCAATATGAATCTTCCTCTGTCTCCAAGAGGAAAGGGTAAGAGGTTTAGAACTTGACAGAATTAGAGAATTAATGGATTTCAAATTTCTCATAGATAGGATTTTTTGAAGTTGTGGAAGAATTTTTTTAAATCCATATCTAATGGAAGTAATGAGACAATGGA
Organism: Phalanger gymnotis; assembly: GCA_028646595.1. Taxonomy (NCBI): domain Eukaryota; kingdom Metazoa; phylum Chordata; class Mammalia; order Diprotodontia; family Phalangeridae; genus Phalanger; species Phalanger gymnotis. The sequence continues at coordinate 135,562,168 of CM053625.1, read as the reverse complement.
ATCCTAGACAATATTTCCTTCTTAATAATGTCATGTGATCAAGAGAAGACACAGCTTTCAATCAAATTTACAAACACCTATTCACTATCCCTCCTAGGGAAATGAATTGACTCACCAGGGGCCTCAAATGGGATTAAGAATTTTTTTAATTGCAGCAGTTGAATAAAAAATCACAGGATGCCAGCTGTTTGGTGTTAGGAAGGAATCATGTTCTTGCCTGGCCTCTAGCCACAGTTCAGTTATCACTATATGGCTCCACAAAGCGATGGAGTAAAAAGTGGGAAAAGCACAAGGGAAAGCATTCGACCACAGATTTCAGGGTATTTAACTGGAGCAAATGCCTGTTGTAAAGCACTTTATCCACCTTAATAACACTGAATTGCTTTTACCCACTATAAAGTTATGGCACACAACCTCAGTCAGGTCCAACTGCTGCTAAACTTTGGCCCTAGAGATTCCCTGGCTTCCTTCAAAACTCAGCTAAAATCTTATCTTCCGCAGAATATCTTTCATTGTTTCCACCCCTCCCCTCAACAGCCAATCCCTTCCTTGTGAGTTTATCTTCCATTTGCTCAGTATATATCCTGTAGAGACCTTGTTATTTGCATACTGTCTCTCCACTAGAATGTAAGCTCTTTGAGAGAGGTGCTTTTGTGTTTAGCTCAGCACTTAGGACAGTGCCTGGCATGGAGTAAGGACTTAATAAATGCTTGTACACTAACTTGATCTCACTCTCCTCAACTGCTATTCCAAGCCTTCATGTTCTCTTCTTCCTCCTTTTCCCTACTCCTACACTTAGAGAAGATGACCTAGTTTCTCCCTTCATTAAACAGCTTGAAGTCATAATGATCTGGTTCCTTCCTCCATTCATCAAAATGGATCACCACCTTCTTTCACATCTTCTATGATCTAAAGAAGGGTAGCTAGGTGGCTCAGTAGATAGAGCACGGGGCTTGGAATCAATTCAAATCCAGCCTCAGATACTTCTTAGCTGTGTGACTATGGGCAAGTCACTTTTTGCCTGTTTGCCTGTTTGTGAAAATGAGATAGAGAAAGAAATAGCAAGCCTCTACAATATCTCTGCCAAGAAAACCTCAAATGGGGTCACAAAGAGTTGGACACGATAGAAATAAACCAACAACAAAAATGATCTAAAGAAAGTGAGTTCCTAGTCTTCACTGACATCACTCTCTCTGTATCCTTGATTCCAATCGTTCCTGACTTCTTTAGTTCTTTGCCCCAGCAACCACTGCCTCAACAATTCATCTTCAGACGCTCCTCCACTGGCTCCTTCACATCTGCTTGTAAATAGGCTCAAGTTTCCCCAATCCTGAAAAACATTCAGTTCTACTATGGCTACTATGCCTGCTCTCTCACAAAATCAGGAGCCTAGAGTTGGAAGAAATCACACAAGTCATGTAGGCCAACCCATACCTGAACAGGAATCCCTTCTACAATATCCCCAACAATATCCCCATCCAAATTTCACCTGAAGACCTCTACTGAGAGAAAATATGCTATTTCTCAAGGCAGCTCACTTCACTTTTAGACTTTTATTGGAAAGTCTTTCCTTCCATAAAGGCTAAAACTATTTCTCCCTAACTTCCATATATAGGTTCTAATTCTACCCTCAAGGGACCATTGTTACTGGCACATAAGAGGTGCTTAATAAATGCTTGTTGACTTGACCAAGCAGAATAAATGTAATTCTTCTTGCATATAAATCTTTCAGATTCTTGAAGAAAGCTGTTGTGTCCCCCACGCACAATCCTCTCATTTGACTAAACATACCCCATTCAACCATATATACCTTCATACATACATGCACTCTCAAGGTCTCTCTTAAGAACTATGGAATTGATTGTGTGACATAGGAGACACTGGCACAGGACCACTTAGCATGGCATCAGAGAAGGTGCTGTGCTATATGAGCAAAGCCCTCATCAGAAAAGGTGCTGTGCTCTATGAGCAAAGCAGAATTTAAGCAGCTCAAAAGGCACAAATTTTGAGAATCCACCCCAAATGTTCACATGGACAATTTGTGCCCTACCTGTGGTAGAACATTCCAAGCTAGTATTGGTCTGATCAGCCACAATTGGACACTTGACTAGCATAGTGATGTCACTTTGGTCCTCTTCAAAAACAAAGGACAACAACCAATCAACCAACCAACCACCTTCGTACATATATATGTAATGTACCTTCAAACAATTCTTGTACTACACAGTCTCCAATTCTCTCACTCTTCCAGTTACCATCTCTAGGCATGCTCCAGAGTGTCATTTTCCCTCCTAATATGTCAAACTCTTTCCTAAAATCTTGTGCCCAGAATTAATCATATTACTTCAGATGTGGTCTGACCAGAGGAAAGTACATGTATCTCCCTTCCCCTGTTCTCAACACTGGGCATCTATGGATATAGCATAGATCACATTAACGTTTTTACTGCCATGTCACATCATTAAGTTATATTTAACTTGTCATTTACTCATTTGCTCTGATTTTTCATATGAACTACTTTCTAATCATAACATTCTTGCTTTTTTACTTGTGAAGCTTATTACTTTTTACACAGGCATTGGACTTTATTAAGAGGCAACATGGCATAATGGAAAGAATTCTGGACAACAGGGGAAAAATGAAGAAAGAAAATTCTAGGTTTAGGTATGAAAGTACTGTATTCAATGGCAGAATTAACCTGTTTAGATGGAAGATTGGAGAACACAGAGGGGAGTAATAGGAGATGAAAAAGGAAGGTGGCATGTGATTGTGAAGGACTTCAAATTCAAATTAACTTATCGATTATCAAATACCTATTGTGCACAAGGGACTGTGCTATGTACTAGTGATACAAAGAGAAAAAATAAAAGCAATCCCTGCCTTTAAGGGGCTTACATTCTTCTACAATATTTAAGATGGGGGCAGTGGATTTTTTAGGAATTTCTTAATATTGTTGAATGATTTTTTTTCAAGAGATATTGGGAAAATGGAACTGACAGGTTCAAGCAACTGGTTAGGCATGAGAGGAGAGGGAAGAGACAAAGATAATCCCAAAATTGTAAATATGTGAGACTAGATAAATGATGTTGTCATAAATAAATAATGAGATCACAAAGAAAAGCTTTAAGGAGAAAGTTCCATTTCTGGTCATCTTGAATTTGAAGTATTGATAGGACATCTAGGTAAAGCAAGGCAGTAGGAAATGAAGATCAATACATCAGAAGAGAGGTCAATAGTGAAAATAAAGAGGTGGGAATCATGTGCATCAAAGTGAGCAGGGAAGAAAGACATCATATATTGTCAACTTTTTCAAGTTTAACGGAGAAGGGAAGCAGAGAGATGGAATAGTAGCTGAAAAGAAGAGTAAAGGCAGACCTGAGAAAGTTTTTAGGCATAGAGGAAGGAGCTAGTGATGAAGCAGATATTAAAGATTTATAAAAGAGAGAGACAGACTGCTGAAGCAAGCTCCTGGAGGACATGGGAGGGAATTGAATCAAGGATGCAGGAACTGTTACTATTGGCCTTAGGGAGGAAGACAGCTATCTCTTTGTACAATGAGAAGGAGATGGTTGGATGATAATGCTAAGAAGTTGTGTTGTTGTTGTTGTCATTGTCATCATCATCCTTGTTGTTGTTTTTAATGGAAGAAGAAAGCTGAAAGAATTCCTATTGAGTAGCTTCAGTCTTCTCAGTAAAGTTGGAGGCTAGCACATCTGCTTTTATGATGAAAGGGGAAAGACAGCTGGTGGTGATAGAAGAGAAAAGGTGGTTTGGAATAGCTGTGGATGAGACAGAGGTAAAGAGAGAGAATTGCAGAGCAATAGCAAGGATACAGCTGTAGTTATATGCCTCATGTACAAAAAAAGAATACTTATACTTGCACTACCTTCCACATGGGAGTTGTTGATAATAATAATAGCTAGCATTTATAAGTACTTTAAAGTTTGCAAAGTGTTGCACATGTTCTTATTTGTCTTCTCAAAAAGCCTGTGAGGCAGGTGCCAATATTATCCTAATTTTACAAATGAAAAACCTGAGGCTAAGAGGTTACATGACTTGCTTAGGGTCACAGTGTTACAATAAGTGTTACAAAGTTAGTAAGAGTTTGAGGCAAGATGTGAACCCAGATCTTCCTGACTACAAGTCCAGCATTTTTTACCCAAATGAGATAATGTCCATACAGAGTACTTCCTAAAAGGAAAATGACGAGTGCTAGAGAGGCTATGGGAAAACAGATATTTTAATGCGGCCATTGGTGGAACTGTGAACTGATCCAGCCATTCTAGAAAGCAATTTGGAACTATGCCCCAAAAATCTACTAAACTGTGCATACTCTTTACTCAGCGATACAACTACTAGGTTCCATAGATATGTGAGAAAGAGAAAAAGAACCATATGTAGAAGAATATTTATAGCAGCTCTTTTCCTGGTGACAAGAAATTAGAAACTGAAGGGATATCCATGAAATGGGGAATGACTAAACAAGTGATCCTAATGTAATATATGTGATGGAATACTGTGCTGTAAGAAATGATGAAAAGAGATGGTTTCAGAAAAACCTAGGAAGATGTGTACGAACTGGTGCAAAGTGAAGAGAGCAGAACTTGGAGGATAGTTTATACAATAACACCAAGCATTTTATAATTCAAAGAAAGTGAGCAAATGTGAGTAATTATTATAAATGTATACAGATCAATTCAGTTATTTTGTCCATGGATTGTCAGAAAATCCAGACTAGGAACAAAGAAATTGGCTGGTTAGGGTAAACCTGGACTAGAAACAAAGAAATTGGCTGGTTAGAAGTAGATTTGCTGATCAAAAGCCATGAATATCAGGGAGGGTAGTGGGTCGAGGGATCCTAGGGTAGTCGTTAATGAAAAATCAAAGTGGTAACCCAAGGATAAAAGCTAAGGAGGGAACGCCTGGATTCTCTCACATAAGTATATCTTTTTAACATGCAATATTATCCCCAACACCTTTTTGATCTATTCAGTAGCCATATTCAAGTTGAGTCCCATATCACTAAGTCTCAATGATATATCTATATGGTCACAGAATTATAGGATGATAAATATAGATCAAGAAGGTATTGTTTAAGTAATCTAACCTAATCCTTTCATTTTACTGATGAGGAAACCCTCTTCATTAAGATGGGTACCATCCCAGTTCCACACCAATAAATAACTAAATGATCTAGGGCAAATCACTTAACCTTTCTAGGTCTCAGTTTCTTCATCTATAAAATGAGGGGATTGAATTCATTGCCTTCTAAGATCCCTTTAAGTTCTAAATCTATGATCCAATAATTTTGCTTATTAATGAAATTTTGTGTATTAGTATATGGACAAACCTCTTCCCAATTTGACATCAAGTGATTAGGGTCTGACTATTTTGGGAGTTCAGTTATTCAAAAAGTTATGCATGTATATAATTTTACTATCTTCTAGCCCACATGTCTCCAACTTGTCAAGAAAAACATGAGAAATTTGATCAAATACTTTTTTAATCTCAGTAAACTACATCTATGGTATTTCCCTGGTCTCTCAGTCTCTGTCAAAAAAAAAAAACTGAGGAGAATCTGGAATGAGCTGTTCCTAATGAAGCCATACTGGCCCTTTGTGATAACTGCTTCCTTTTCTGGGTGTTAACTAACCATCGTTTTAATGTAAATAGCATTTTAGAATTTTGCCGTGAATTGAAATGAAGGTCAAAGACTTATAGTTCAAAGATTCTGTTCTCTTCCTTGTTTAACAATCGGAACAGCTCTTCTGTTTCTTGGTCTCAGTTCTGTACTACTTGTCTTGTTTTCCAAAAATTTTTGAAAATCACTAACATAATTTCTAGCAGGTTTTTCCAGCCACTCACCAAGCCCAGGTGACTTGAAGTCACCCAAGGCAGGTATTCACCATATTTGTTCTTTCTAGTACAAAGATTATTCTCCTGGGGGGGGGGGGAGAAAAATCAGAATTAAGTAGCTCTGCTTTCTCTGTCATTAATTATCCTCATCACATCTACCTCAATAAGTTATTTTATTCCCTTCTTAGATAATCCTTTTTCTCCCAATATAAATAAGCCCTTTTTGTTGTTCTTAGCTTTCCTCATATAACTTCATTATTGAAATTAAAACTCTTTCTGAGCTTTAGCAATCCTGACTCTATTCTTTAAGGACTTTGACACATTTTGTACTAATCTCTTGCTTAAAAAAGTAAAAACAAAGAAGAAAAAGGATTAAAAGAGGCAAAAGGGAATAATTGCCTATGTTAGGAGAAGGGAGGGTAGAACGATGTCATAGAGATTGAAAGGAAGAAGGACTATCAAATGCTTGGAGCTAAGTAGAAAGTATTTAAGCTTTTTCCAAAGAAGAAGCTAAACTCTGAGGAAAAAGCAATTGCTTTCACCCCAAGGAAAGATGAGATCTATCTACTGGTTGTGGCAGAAGAGAAAATATCCAATAACAGAAGACAAAGAGATAAGTAGGGGTTGCTGGATAATTCCTACTAAAGTATATTGAGATAGTTATTTCTCAACCTAACATTAATAATCAAGGGCTTGGCTGTCTTCCTGACATGTTCAGAGTGTGAAGGCATACCTCCCAAGTTTCATCAAAATTAACGGCCACTCAAAGAATTGGAGTTGAGGGGATACCCATCAATTGGGGAATGGCTGAACAACTTGTGGTATATGAATGTCATGGAATACTATTGTGCTATAAGAAATGATGAGCAGGTGGATTTCAGAAAATCCTGGAAAAACTTACATAAACTGGTGCTGAGTGAAATGAGCAAAACCAGGTAAACATTGTACACAATAATAGCAACATTGTATGATCATCAACTTTGATAGACTTACTTCTTCTCAGCAATACAATGATCCAAGAAAATTCCAAAGGACTCATGATGGAAAATGCTATCCACATCCAGAGAAAGAACTATGGAGTCTGAATGCAGATTGAAGCATACTATTTTCACTTTTTTTCTTTTTTGTGGTTTTTCCCTTTTATTCTGATTCTTCTTTCACAATATAACTAACGTGGAAATATGTTTAACATGATTGCACATGTATAACCTATATCAGATTGCTTGCTGTCTTGGGGAAGGAGGAATGAAGTTAGGGAGGGAGAAAAATTTGGAACTCAAAATCTTATAAAAATGAATGTTGAAAACTATCTTTATTATAATTGGAAAAAATAAAATACTATCAAGAAAATAAACTAATGACCACTATCCCAGTTTAGGCAGTTCACACAGAGACAAGTGATACTTACAGAAGTAACTTAGAAAGTATTGCTCAGGATTATGAAATTCTGATCAAGAAACTGAAGACCTTAATAGCAAAAGTGATATTTCCGTCATTGCCACTGATTGTAAGCATGCAATTCAAAAGAGGAAGGCATGTCTGAAATGCAAAGAGCTGGTTATAAAGATGGCATCTAAAAATATATTCAGGTTTCAAGATTTCAGCTCAATCTATAAGAATAATAGGCTGCTAGTCTAGGGAATGGAGTACACTAGAAGATTATTAAAAATATATTAGCCTGGGCTCCTGAAAAGCTGACTAAGAAGTGTTTAAGTTGGAAAAGAGAGTTAAAAAAATGCTTATGTATATCTACCAAAAATAGACATTGTAGAAAGAAGTAACTACAACAGAGGAGGATTAGCAGTAGAGACACACAGTAATTCACTGATACCCAGAAGACAAACTCTAAGAGGCAAGTTAGCAATAAAATGCATGATCTCTAATGCTTAAACAAAAATGCAAAAATAATGAGTAATAAGCGAGGTGAACTGGACATCTTAATTAAAATAGGAAAATTTAATTTCATGGGCAACACTAATACTTAATGGGATATGACTCATGACTACAATATGGCTCTGGAAGGGTTTGAACTTGTTCAAGAGGAACAGAATGAATGGAAGGGGAGGATTAGTTGTATTGCATATTAAGATGCACTTATGTCAGGAAATACATAGAGCAGGAGAAAAACTGGGGTGAGGAGAGAAGCACTAGGATGATGATGAATGAAGAGGAAAAATTACAGACCACAAGTGAATAAGCAAGAGACAAAAAAATAAAGATCACAAAACTTTTATGGAGGCATAATAGAATATAATCCCTCTCCCAAGGCCCATTGTATGGGACTGTCTCCTAACCGATGGAGACGAATGCCCTTTCCTGCATGAGAGGCAGGGCAAGATTAACGAGAGGAGGTGAAAAAGTGCCAGCCTTCACCAGTCTCCTTCAAGTCCCCTTTGGGAACCCATTGAGACTGAAGTCTTGTTGATTCTTCAAGTATCAAGTTGCCTTGGGAGCTCCTGGCTTCATCTTCAAGAGAGAAGATGGAAAAGGCCAACTTCCCCTTTGCTTCCTGAAGAAAAAGACTCTAGGAAAACATGAAAGGAGCAGGAAATCTCCATTATATCCCTATTTCAAGCTTGCTACTCTACAGACCTCAGAGAGTACTATCCTGGGATGAGATATGAAACACTCTCATTTTGTTGAGCTGAATTATCTCACTCCCAATGAGAAAGCTCCTGCACTTTTTATGGTCCAGTATATCTTCTCCTCTGTATAGCTTCTCTGATTTTGATTGTTATGATTTAGATAAATGGGTTTATTTGCCATTCAGTATGTATATTCATAATGGAAGTAGTATTAGGTGGGAAAGGGGTGAAATCTTGGATATAGAACCTGTGGTTATCCCTTACCCCCCAAAATTACAAAGCGATTATAAGTCAAATATTTGCCTCTGTGTGTATGTCTTACTCTTTACCTCTAATTCATTGTCTTTCTGTCAAGAGATGGGAAATACGTTCTACCTCCAGACCTCTGGAATTGTCAGTGGTCATTGCAATTGAATAGAGTTCCTAAGTTGGGGGTTGGGGGTCGTATACAATATATTCTAGAGGTATAAATTATTCTCCTGGTTCTTCTCATTTCACTCTGTATCAATTCATACCAGTCCTCCCAGTTTTTTCTGAACCCATTTCTTTCAACATTTTTTACAATTCAAAAATACTACATAATGTTGCTATAGCATAATTTATTCAGCCATTCTCCAACTGACATGTACTCCTTCAAAAACTTCCAGTTTATTTGTCACAACAAAAAATCTTGCTGTCACTAATTTTGTCCATATCAATTTGGGCCTTTCTATTTTTTCTTTTAATTCTTTTCAGAGAATGCCTAGTGGTGGTATCATGGAATCAAGGAAAATGGACAGTTTAGTGCCTTGGAAGGGTGAGTCATAGCTCCAAATTGCTTTCCAGAAAGCATATTCCAGTTCACAGCTCCACCAACAATGTATTAGTGTGCCTGTCCTCCCACATGTCCTACAACAATAGTCATTTTTCCTTTTTCATCATCTTCATTAATGTGATAGGTCTAAAAAATTATTTTAATTTTGGATTTCTATTATTAGTAATTTGGAGTGTGGTTTTATAGAGTTATTGATAGCTTGCTTTTCTTCTTTTAAGAACTACATGTTCATATCCTTGGACCACTTATCTGTTGCAGATGGTTTTTGTTCTTACATATTTCAATCAGTTTAGATCTTTATCAGAGAAACTCAGTGCAGAATACAAAAGAACACTATAAGCCTATCACAATAGTACCAGAATACTAAGGACAGCAAAAAAATGTTTTTAAAGCTATATTAGTAAAAAAGAAAAAAGAAAAATTAAAAAAGTAACAGGAGTGCTAATTGTGGAGGGTAATATGACAATAACAGGAGATGGAAAGAATATGGAACTACTCCTCTCTTATTTTGTTTCTATTTTCTCTTCCAAGAAAAAAATCCTTGCTCTTGAAAGTTCAGAACAAAAACTGTTAACATAAAGTGAAATCCCAAGACACATAAAATGATAATAAGAGAACATCTATATACCATAAATATATACCCTATATGAACAATGTTGCAGGGTACTGAGAGAATCACTGAATCTGAACCACTAAAAGTGACCCTTGAAAGATTGTGGAGAATAGGGCTATAGGAATGGAAAAGGGCAAATGTTCTCCCAGGTTTCAAAAAGGGAAAAGAAAGGAGTCTTATAATTATAGATAGTTGACAATGACTTTGATTCCTGACAAAAATATAAATGTATCATCATCATCAATAACACTAATAGCAGCTAACATGTATATAGTACCATCTAGTTTGTGGTGCTTTGCATATATGCTATCTCATTTAATACTCACAATAACCCACTTATGTAAGTGCTATTAATATTTTCATTTTGTAGATGAGGAAACTGACAAAGGTTAGATGACTTGCCCAGGGTCATAGAGCTAGTAAGGGCCTGAAGTAGAACTTGAACTCAGGCCTTCCTCATTCCAAGTTCAATGTGAGCACAGAAAAAGAGAAACAGTAAAGATTGAAATCCAGGATTCTTTCACTAAAAACAGATTATACCATACTAACATCATTTCCTTTTTTTGAAAGCGACAGAAGGGGGGGTGCGGAGCCAAGATGGCGACTAGAAAGCACGGACTGGCCTAAAGCTCTCCCCCGGGACCCTCCAAACACCTATAAAAGTGGCTCTGAACAAATTCTAGAACTTCAGAACCCACAAAATAGCAGAGGGAAGCAAGGCTCCAGCCCAGGACAGCCTGGATGGTTGCTGGGTAAGGTCAATCACACAGAGCTGGGAGCGGAATGGAGCAGAGCCCAGCCTGGGTTGCACCTGGACCGATCAGACCAGGAGCTGGACAGAACAGGCCCTGTATGAATATTAGGTTGAGAAGTCTGGTAACTATCACAGCTCACTGATTCAGTGCACTAAATCAGTGAGCTGTGGTGGTTACCAGACTTCTCAACCCACAAACACCAAAGACAACAGAGAAGGTTAGTGGGGAAAAAACTGCAGGGACAGAGTGAAAGGAGTTTGAGGTCCAGCCACCGCCCCGGGAGCAGTGGAGGTGGTGCAGCTACAGAACTACAGTTGCTTCCGGCCCCAGGCCCACCTGGTGGGAGGAATCAAATGGCAGATCTGAGTGGGAGTACAGAACCTGTGATCCAGGTTGACAGTTCTTGGGGGAAGAGGAGCACTGGTGTGGCAGAGCTTGTCATGTAGAAAAACCCTGAAAACAATAGTACAGCCCCTCAAGCTTGGGACGAAGTACTCTCTTCTCTATAAGCAGTCACACCCTGACAAAAAACTCAAGGGTCAAGTAGTTGGCTGGGAACATGACCAAGCAGCGAAAATGGACTCAGATTCAGACTCAGACTTAGGAATCTTTCTTTGGTGACGAAGAAAACCAAAACATACAGTCAGAAGACGTTAACAAAGTCATAGAGCCTACAACAAAA
>CM053625.1:135529213-135550363 GCA_028646595.1 Phalanger gymnotis | reverse complement strand
CATTTAAAAAAAAGAAACAATTTGAGCATTCTGGAAACACAGTCAGGATAACACAAGATCTAGCAGCATCTACATTAAGGGATCGAAGGGCTTGGAATATGATATTCCAGAAGTCAATGGAGCTAGGATTAAAACCAAGAATCACCTACCCAGCAAAACTGAGTATCATGCTCCAAGGCAAAATATGGACTTTCAACAAAATAGAGGACTTTGAAGCTTTCTCAGTGAAAAGACGAGAGCTGAATAGAAAATTTGACTTTCAAACACAAGAATCAAGAGAAGCATGAAAAGGTAAACAAGAAAGAGAAATCATAAAGGACTTACTAAAGTTGAACTGTTTTGTTTACAATTCTACATGGAAAGATGATGTGTATAATTCATGAGACCTCAGCATTAGGGTAGTTGAAGGGAATATACATATATATAGACGGAGGGCACAGGGTGAGTTGGATATGAAGGGAAGATATCTAAAAAAATAAAATCAAATTAAGGGATGAGAAAAGAATACATTGAGAGAGGGAGGAAGGGAGAGATAGAATGGGGTAAATTATCTCACATAAAAGTGGCAAAAAAGCGGTTCTTTTGAAGGGAAGAGGGGGCAGGTGAGGGGGAATGAGTGAATCTTGCTCTCATCGGATTTGACCTGAGGAGGGAATAACATACACACTCAATTGGGTATCTTATCCCACCGGAAAGGAGGAAGGAGATAAAAAAGGGGGGATGACAGAAGGGAGGGCAGATAAGGGGAGGAGGTACTCAAAAGCAAACACTTTCAAAAAGGGACAGAGTCAAGAGAGAAAATTGAACATAGGGGGATAGGATAGGAAGAAGCAAAATATAGTTAGTCTTTCACAACATGAGTACTGTGGAAGGGTTTTACATAATGATACACATGTGGTCTATGTTGAATTGCTTGCCTTCTTAGGGAGGGTGGGTGGGGAGAGAAGAGGGGAGAAAATTTGGAACTCAAAGTTTTAAAAGCAGATGTTCAAAAAAAAGTTTTGCATGCAACTAGGAAATAAGATACACAGGCAATGGGGCATAGAAATCTATCTTGCCCTACAAGAAAGTAAGGGAAAAGGGGTTGGGGGAGGAGGGGGATGACAGAAGGGAGGGTTGCCTGAGGAACGGGGCAATCAGAATATATGCCATCTCGGAGTGGAGGTGAAGGTAGAAATGGGGAGAAAATTTGTGATTCAAACTCTTGTGAAAAATCAATGCTGAAACCTAAAAACATTAAATAAATAAATTTTTAAAAAAGAACAATTCAAAGAAAAAAAGAAATAAAATGACAGACAAAAATATTTTATCTAGATTTCAACAAAGCTTTTGAGAAAGTCTCTCAGATTATCCTTATAAACAAGGTGAAGAGATAGGCTAGATGATAGTATAGCTAAGTCAATTCAGAATAAATTTTTTACTAGGTCCCAGTAAATAGTCAATGATGGGTCAATGTCAACTTAAAAGGAAGTCTCCAGCTGAGTTTTCTAGAGATCTGTCCCAGTCTTATATTATTTAATTTTTATTCATGACTTAAGAGGCAGCATGTGTTATTGGATAGAGTAGATCCTAGAGCCAAAGAGATTTGGGTTCACATATTCCCTGAGTGTGTGACCCTAGGCCAGTGACCTTTCAGTGCTAACTCTCCAAAATTATTAATTATGGAGAAGGTACTGACATGCATTAATAGAGTTTTCTCATCTGAGAGTTCTCTATTCAAATGAAATCACAGGTCCAGTTTCTATCCTTATCCCCTTATTAATGACTAGGATAAATGCAATGATGGCATGTTTTTCAAATTTTTATATTATGAAAAGCTAAGGAGGGAAATGTAGGAGTCAAGGTCAAAAAGGCCTCAACAGCCTACAATGTTAAGTCAAATTAAATAATATTACATTTAATAGAGTTAAATTTAAAGGCATAACCCATGGATTTTCTTAAATCCCATTTCACCATTACAAAATGGAGTAGACATGGCTAGATCATATGATAAAGACTGGAGGGGAAGGGAAGGGAGGGGAGGTTTAGTGGACCATAAGTTCAATATAAATTGACAGTATGATATAGCAGCTAAGAAATTTAATGAGATCTTAAGCTGCAATAAGAGATATATAATGGCTACAACATATAAAGTAATAATCTCACTATATCCTGTCCTGATTATTCCACCCCTGGAGTATTATTCATTGAATGTGGAATAAAGGATGTAATTATTGAGTGTTGTGTCCTATTCTTATTGCTGCATTTGAACAAAGATATAGACAGACTGGAAAGTGTCCAGATGAGAGCTATTCCCCATGCAGAAAGTGATGAGAGGACTAGAGACTGTACCATATCAGTACATGTGAGAAAACTGGGACTGGTTAGCCTGAAGAAGAGACTGGAGCTGGATAACCAGCTATTTTAAAATATTTGAAGGGAAATAATGTGGACAAACAATTTTATTTGTTTTGCTTGGCCACAGAGACCTGAAATGGAAACACTGAAAAGAAATTGCAGAGATTTTGGTTTCAGCAAGATTTCAGCTAGATGTAAGAATTCTACCCAAAAAATTAGAAAGAGGCAGTCAAAAGTGAAATGAACTGCCTTTGTCAGCAGTGATTTTCCCTCATGGGAGGCCATCCTTTAAAGACTAACTCAAAAGTCACTACCATGAAGCCTCTTCTGATCCTTTCAGTCAATAATGACACTTTCCTTAAACCTCAAAGCATTGTATTTGGTATCTAATGTGCTTATCATGTATTATTAATTATCAATGTATGTGTCACAAACACACATGGGCAAGAGCTACATCTTATCCAAATTTTCCCACTGCCTAGCACAGTGTTGGGCAAATACTGCTCAATAAATATTTGTTGAATTAAATAACATGGCTCAATGGCCATTACACACACACACACACACACACACACACACACACACACACACACACACACTCCTGTGAACCACTTTCCAAATAGCAAAGAAGGGTAGCCCAGAGTCACATCTGGACCATAGTCTGAAGGTGAAATGGATCCATAAGAGTGATATTGACCTAGTCTCACAGAAAATATCAATCTATATGTTCATTAAATTAAACCAGCTATAGCCTTAAATGTCAACAAAAATGAATGGCTCCCTTCAATATCAATTCCAGCCCTTTCCATCAATCCCACTTAATATAATTTCATTTCAGCAAATAAAAATGGTGCTCAGCCCATGGAAAATTCAGGCAATCCCTCAATTTGGAATTAACCAATTACCATGGCTAGACTATCAATTCAGTTCAAGCTACTGCCAACAAATTAATACTGGCAAAATAGTTTCTCCTTAGGTTATAGGATGACTTTCTGAACTTCTGTTATATGAGCAGAGTTGTGCAACAACAACACAGCACTGGTGATGTCATCTACTGGAATTAAAACCATACCCATCTCAGACCTCCAAGGAGATTCCTAAAATGTTAGTGCAATGATGCACAAGTACAACGGTGATTCCAATAACAATAGCTAGCATTTATATAGTGGCACACTATGTGCCAGGCTGTGCTAAACACTTTAAAATATAATCTCATTTGATTCTAACAATAACCTGGGGGAGGCGAGAGATAGATGCTATTATTATCCCCATTTTACAGTTGAGCAGACTGAGGCAAACAAAAGTTAAACAAATTTGCCCAAGGTCACATAGCTAGTATGTGTCTAAGGCTGAATTTGAACTCAGGTCTTCTTGACTCCAGGCCTACTGCTCAATCCACTAAGCCACCTAACTGTTCCATCATAGCAATGCTATATAAGCCCTGGACATACTGAAGGACCAAATGTCCATCTGAAATGCCCCACAAGCGGAGGAACAAACACTCGGAACAGAAGTGAGTAGCAAGAGGAAAGCTAGGTTAAGGAATAGAATCTGCAGCATTATCTTCATGTACTTTTAATGAAATATCATCGAAGCACCAACATTCCTATTGTAATCTCTTTCAGGTAAAGTCTATGGCTTCAGATATCACAAAGGAAAAGGAAAGGATGAGGGAAGGATACTTTTCCATACCAAAAAAAAAGGAAAGAAAAGGAAAGATGCCCTAAGCTGTCCAATTGTTTATTTCTGTGCTGTGCGAAGGAGTTTACGTATGCCTGTGTGATTCCCGTTAATGCTCCTTTTCAGCACAGGATCTGAATAGTGACTGGCAGACTGCCTATGTATACGCTGGGCCTAAGATGCCTGGAGCTGTCCAAACTTTCAGCCTCCTGAATAAAAAAATTTTAAATCCAGCTCATGACCAGTACATTCAGGTTGTTCATGTATTTTCTTCTCTTCTACAACAAAAATATCCTGCAGCTCAATCAGAACACACAAACACTGCATAGAACCTAGACAGATAATGATACAAAAGTGAAGCTTTATTCAGTTTGAGACAGGACTAACTCTAGACTATAAGCTCCTCTGGGGTGTTACCAACCATGGTATCTCAGCCCTAAAGTCATACATAGAAGGAAAAAATAAATTCCAAGAAAGGATAAGGTTAGATCCCTAGGGCAACACCTAAGTCCCTTGTCTTCAATGACCAGAAACTCACTCTGTATCATTTTACTAACTGTATGCTTTCCTTCACCTTAGGACTCAGAAAAAAAGACTCAGAATCATCAGAAATTCTTCCTGCAATTCCCACTGAATCCCAGCCTGGCTCAATTCAGCTCAGTATTGCTCATGAAAAGAGGAAAATGGTGGGGAGACCAACCTCTTATGCTTTTGCTCTTTACAGACTAACAAACAGAGATCCATTAGCAGGGCTTGCCTTCAGAGGGCTGGCTGAGGATTCATGCATGTGGGATTTGCAGCCTAGGTTCTTTGTCATTACATCCAAGCACATTGGTCTCTCCACAGGATGCTGGGTAGAGAGTTAGAAACTTCCATCTGTTTATGCTACCCAGAAGACAAAAACTATCTGACATTCCTCTTTTTCCACTCTCTTCCATTTTGAGAGCAGATATTGAGCACAGTCTCTTTTTTTCATTACCTCATCCCCAACTTGTTTCTAATTTCCTGATTGCAACATCTCTTCCTAGAGATGAGCTAGGAGTGGGAAGAAGCACATAATAATCTTCCCAGTGTTCATGTGGTAACTTGGAAGCAAATACCACACAGAAAACTCAGTCTTCAGCCTTATAATAAATTCAATTCAACTGGCAATTATGGAGTGCTGTACCCTCTTCCCTGTAAGGAGCTCAAAGTCGAGTCAGAGAGACCACACAGGCATGCATGCAAACAAAACTATGACTGGTACCTGGAAAGTAGCTAGGCAGCATTGTGGATGGAGCGATGGACTTGGGAGTCAGGAAGATCTGAGTTTAAATTCTACCTCATATATTCCTTAGCTGTGTGATCATGAGCAAGTTACTTAACCTCTCTTAGCCTCAGTTTCCTCATCTGTTAAATAAGGATAATAATAGCACCTACCTTACATATTGGATAACAAATTAAATAATACAAAAAGTGCTTTTCAGATCCTTAAAGTGATATATACATGTCACTTATTAAGATTACTACATTCTATCCAGATCCACAGATACTCCATACCCCAAGTACGGCTGTTGGATGAGTCTTTTAAGTTTTGGGGATGCAGGAAAACAATCATCTACCACATATCCGATGAAATGTGTCTGAGCAAGCATCCTGAGTGTCCCAGAAATATGAATATAGCCCATGGAGAAAAAGGGAAGAAAGGACCCAGGAAGAAAGCATTAGTAATTGGAATCTCAATCTTATAACCCCAATATCTTTTTAAATCCCCAATGCTCCCTAAATAGAAGGATTGACACAAGGCTCACAAAGGTAAAATGACCTAATCATGGGAAATCTAGAATTTGTTCCAAATAATAGTCTATTTCTTCTCCCTTTGTATCTATGACTACACAGAATTGAGTACTGTGCCCACTGCTGAGAAATTTCCTTAGGAAAATCCAAGATAAATACAGGCACGGGGTGCAAAAACAGGTAGCGCAGTAGTTAGAGTGCCAGACTTAGAGTCATGAAGACCCATGTTCCCAAATTCAAGTCTGGCCCCGGATACTGTGTGACCCTGGGCAAGTCTTTGTTTGCCTCAGTTTCCTCATCTGTAAAATAAGCTGGAGAGGGAAATGGCAAACCACTCCAACATTTTTGCCAGAAAAAAACCCAAATGAGGTCACAATGAGTTGGACATAACTGAATTAACAACAAGGCTCTAGCTGCTTCTCTGCACTGAGATCAGTCTTTCAATGGGCTTCCCTCTCTTTGGAGCCTGAGCACAAATACTCCCCTTACTTTATCTCAAGTTATATTCCAAAACAGAGTTACATTCCCCAGGGATGATGGAGAATCTATCCCCTTGGCCCTCTCCTAGGGTAAGATAACACTAGTGACCACAGCATAAACACCCAGCCAAGGACTTGCCCTTATAGATACTGGAGAAACACAATGCATTTTCTCCAAAGAGGAACTGATAGGAAAGCTATCCAATATAATGTAAGATAATTGAGAGCAGGGACTATGTCATTTTTCAACTTAGTTTTCCTGGGCTTGGTACAGTACCTTGCACATAATAGATGCTTAAGAAATGTCTGTTGAAATAGAATTTCCATATACAAAACTGTCTCTAACACATGAAGATAGAGCAAGTGTTGAATGAGAAGAGAGTGAGATTGAAATCTAGGCTCTGCTATTTCTTAACTATGTCACCATTAGTAAATCACTTAACCACTCTGAGCTTCAGTTTCCACATCTATAAAATGGATGTGATAACATTTGTACTTCCTTCCTCCTAGCTATGTTGTGAGACTCAA
Organism: Phalanger gymnotis; assembly: GCA_028646595.1. Taxonomy (NCBI): domain Eukaryota; kingdom Metazoa; phylum Chordata; class Mammalia; order Diprotodontia; family Phalangeridae; genus Phalanger; species Phalanger gymnotis. Next base: position 135,543,563 of record CM053625.1, on the reverse strand, counting down.
ATGAGTAAACGTATATGATGTATTTTGCAGATCTCAAGATATTACAGAACTATGCAGTATTATTATCATTTTCTGCAGAGAGATCATATCATCACACATCCTCTCAAGGGAGAATTTAAATCTAGCCAGTACCCTCTGAATATCTCTAAGTCACACTAATGAAAACATAACACCATTGATCCTGTGAGAAAGGATAGAATCTTGATACACAAAGTGATCGAAATTCAAATAAATGGACCACAAAGAATAAATATAAAATAAGTTTGTTTTTTTCATAAAAAGACATATACATAGCACTGTGCCTGGAGTCAGGAAGACCTGAGTTCAAATCCAGCCTTAGACACATACTAACTTTGTGACCCTGGGCAACTCACTTAACTTTTGTTTGCTCAATTGTAAAATGAAGATGATAATAGCATTTGCCGCACAAGGTTGTGATGATGACAAAATGAGATAATGTGTTAAGCACTTAGCACATTGCCTGGAACATAGTAAGCATTATATAAATGCTAGATATTATATAGACATATATCCCAAAAGTGATCTGACACAAAGTCAAGCTTTCCCTTCATCAAAGTTTTCTCTATCTCATTCCCCAACAGGCAAGGACCCAGAGAAAATAAGAGTAATTATCCCTCTCCCAAGAACAAATCCAGGGACACAAAATCCAGCCCTAGACTGAAAGCTTTCTTGTGATACATGTGTCTCCCTTGGCACTAATATCCAGGCCATTACTGTAGTCATTCATCCTAATGAAATGGAATGCTTTTTCAAGGGGATTTAATTGGTCAGAGTATTCAATGAGGACGGTAACCAGATTAATCACTTAGTCGGGGGCTAACTAGCCATGTTACCTTCTGCTTGTTTCAGTTTGCTGTTTTCTGCTATAAAACTCTGATACATATTCCAGAATAAGGCACAGAGGAAATCTTTTTTTCATGGATGATGTAGCCCCTGTGAGATCCCAAGACAAGTAGACTGCTTGCCATAACTCCCCTGACATCCCATCTATGGGAAAGAATTGTTTCGTGGACCCCCAACCTCTGCAAAACTATGCTTAAGAGCTCCATGGGCTTTGGCTAGCTTTGTAGTATGTTCTGTGAGTGCTCACATCATACCTGTGTCTCCTCAACCCCTCATCCTTCCCACTCAAGCTTTATGCAGACCTCTTCTGACACTAGTATCAGCAAAGTGAGAGAGAGAGAGAGAGAGAGAGAGAGAGAGAGAGAGAGAGAGAGAGAGAGAAAGAGAGAGTCAATCATTTTGGTCTCTCCATTTCATCCCCCCTGGGGATAGTATATGCTCAGTTTAAGATATGCTTGCTCAAAGCTTTCTCCTTCCCTCTTCTCTTTCTCAAATGCTTTAACTCACAAAATGGCTGTGTTCTGGTCAGACTTATATGTTTTTGGTCCTGAGTGACAGAAAAGAATGGCAAGAAACACACCTGTATATTAAAGATCTGTATGCTTTACTTGCACACACACACACACACACACACACACATACATGCACCTACTCTTATGTAAATGCATACAAAGGGAGCATGTACATTTGGCTTTGATTGGGAAAACATGCCTTGGGACAAGAGAAGCTCCCCAGTGGGGAATTTCAGAGTCACAGAAATACCAGTCATTCTTGGATGTGGTTTGCAGCTTTCAGCTAGAGGATGCCTCTAGAAGCAATAAGGAAAACTGTGCATTTCCTAATTTTTTATTTAAAATAAGCAAAAAAAGGAAAAAATGATTACAAGAATCAGAGTTAGAAGGGGCTTAGAGGTCACTTTGTCCAATGTGATCATTTGACATGTAAAGAAACTGAGACCCTGAGAGGTGATATAAGCTATTACAAAGAGTCAAGTTGTCTCTTGTTGTACCTCCCACCCCCACCCCAACATAAACACAAACGCATTCTCTCTACCAGCTCTCACACTCTGATCTATGCTAGGGTTTTTTCTTTTTTCTTTCCTGCTTAAGATCCCCTGAGCATTATAGTGATAAAAGCTCTCCTGCCCAGTAAGTAAGCCACCTTTCCTGGAGACAATCCAGGAAAGACAAATGATAAGGGTTAGGGAAGGAAAGGGGTGTCAAACTCCACCTGCATAAGCATTTGTTTCCCAAAGTGTGGCTGAGGTGGACTCCCCATCTCTGAGTCCCTCCTCTTGAACACAATAGGCAGCCCTCAAATACGGAGGTTAGTCTAAGCCCCCAGTGAGAGAAATCTGGTGCCATAAAGAGAGGATAGCCCAGCCCACCTTGCTGCTAGGGAATATCCTCTGCCATTAGTTCAGAGCTGCCAGTGGAGAGGAGGGTCTTGACTAATCTATTTCAATGGACCGTATTAACAAGGTCAAACCTGAAGAGAGGGCTGAGAGAAAGCAAATTCCCCCAAAAATCTATCTCCTCTGGCTTCCTCCAGATGTCTGGGCTTTTGTTCTAGCTGAGATAGCTGCTCCTGCCCCCACCCCCATAGGAAAACCAAAGGAGAAGATTAAGAAATAAGAAGATAGGTTACAAAGGGCAGGTGGGCTATGCCTTCGAAGACCCCTAAGGTAAGGATATGAGGAGAGGATGTGAAGAAACAAATCTCCCCGACTCTTTGCTGGGAAGATGAAGAGAGAGAGCATGAATTCAGAATTGTTGTTAGTGGAAAAGGAGCCCCAAGTTGCCTGGGGGTGGGGATGAAAGAGGAAAGATAGGGGCAAAAGTTCCCAAACCCGAAAGTTGACCTGGGACCTACATCTGAGTTTGCGCATCAAAAGCAGTCTTACAACAAACACAGTCAGATGTCACCATTATCTTTATCTTCTGCAACACAGAGATGCGTTTTCTGGGACACCTGGGGACTGTTTCAAAGTAGAATCTTTTTGCTTGATTTATCCTGATAATTGTCCGATTCTGCATTTTAATTGCAGAAATCACACACAGACCTACAGCCAAATAGTACCACCCACAGATTCAAAATCACACACAATGATAGTCACACACTAGCACCCACGAACACACAATCACAAGCTATCACCAACAGATACACTCGCACCAGTATCACGCAGACACACAATCACGCAGCACCACACCAACGTATTTACATGCTATCTGTCCTTATCACCCCCGAACATCCGCACTCACATGGACACCACAGAACTCACATCATTCCACATCTATTCCTATGAGGCTCCTGGAGATACCTCCCCGGGGTCAGACAGCCCTATAACCATGCAACGCAGCTGTCGGGCCGAGCCGGAAAGTCCGCCTGCCCCTTACTCACACATAGGCATGATAGATGAAGGCCCAGCCTCGGGGTCTCTCCAGCACGTTGTAGAGGAAATTCTGCAGCTTGCGGTAGAAGGCATTGCGCTTCGGGGGTTTGCCAGTGCCGGCGCCGCCCGAGCGGGGCTTGCTGAGGATGCTGCCACGTTTGCTGCTCTCCGAGCCGGCGATAAGCAGCGCCCCGTCCCGGGTGGAGTCGGGGGCCCCGGGGTCCAGCCCAACGAAGCCCACCTTGAGTTTCTTCTCTCCGCTGGGCCCCGGATAGACTCCCCCATTGCGGGATTTCTGCACCATCCTGGCCCCCCGGGGCTATGCCCCAATTCACTGGGAGGCTGGGCGTGCAGGGCCCACAAGGCTAGTAGGGGGAGGGAAGGGGAGCGTAGGGCTGGGGGCCCTTGGCGCTCAAGGGCGCGGGGAGGGGGCGCCTCAGCGGGGGCGCATGCTGGGAAATGCTGGACAGCACCGAAGCCCTCGGCCCGGGATTAGCATGGCGAGTCTGGGGCACAGAGCAAGAGAAAGAGCCGGGCTGAGGGGTTGCAGGGCTATAGGGCCGGAGGCAGGCTCTGCGGCAGCTTCCCCAACCTCACGACGCGCCTGGGAGAAAGGAAACGCTGCGATCGCCTGGGCTCCGCTCAGCTTGGCTCAGCTCAGCCCACTCACTCCCTTGCTCTATCACTCACCAGGAGTCCGCAGCTCAGGCTTCTACGAGGGCTGTCACGGCTCCTCCCGGCCACCATCCGCTCCCCCCCCTCCCGCCCCTGCCAACCCCCTCCCCTTAATTAACCCTTCGCCAGCCTGCCTGGCGACTCAGGCAGAGAGAGAGAGTTGGACAAAAAAAAAAATAGGATGTCCCCTGGCTGGGAACCCCAGGAGAGGGTCTGGGGTTTATACCATAAGTGAGAGTTAGTGATTGAGGAAGTGGAGGAATCCCTTAGCTAAGGGTCCAGGGTAGTCACTCACGAAGGAAAATCAAGGCAGACCCCTGAAAGGGAACCCCTAGGAAATCCCCTCTAATCTTCCCTCCCTCCATACCCACGCGTCGTGTGCGCAATACACCGAATGAAAGAGCAACTCAACTCTCTGGCCTCACCCTCTCCCAAGTCCACCTGCAGTTGGAGGAAGAGGAGGGACTTAACCCCCCAAATCCTCAATATGGGGCAAGAAGACCCCCAAATTCTTCCCACACGCACCCGAACTTCAGAGCTTCAGAATGGAGGGAACAATGAACCACCCAGAAAGACTGGGGCGGAGGGAGGCGGGCGGAGGGAGGGGAAGCAGAGTGCTCACCAAGGGTAATTAGAGGCAAATCAGTCATTTAACAAACATTTGTTGAATATCTAATGTGTGCATAGTCCTATGCTGGAACAAAAACAATGAGGCTGGGTCCCTGCTCTTAGCTAGCCTGCAGAAGGTAGGAAAAATAAGAAGGGACCGCAATGGAAGACTGAGAGGGCTAAGCACCAGGAGAGAGATGTGAATAAGGAACAAAGAGCTCTATGAGATCCGAGAGAAGGCAGGGATTCCGTCTACCTGAGGTGAACAGGAAAGCCTCCGGGAAAAGGCTGTTTTTGAGGATGCTTAGAAAGATGAGTAAGTGTTTGACTAGTGAAGATGGCGGGGGGGGGGGACTTGGAAACCGTTCTAAGCAGAAAGAACGGTTTGAACAAAGACAGGAAAACATAAGCTGGATTCCTGAAACAGTGACCAGATCTATTTGACTAGAGCTGAGAGTGAGGTTTAAGGAATAGTGGAAAATAAGGATGAAAAGGTAAGTTGCAACCAAAGCATGGAAAGCCTTGAATGTCAAACTAAGGGTTTTTTTTTTACTCTATTCAGTAGGTGACAGGGTGACATGCAAGGTTTTGAACAGAAGCATGAAATAGACTTCTGAGCTCTTAGAATTGGAAAGAAGTCATTGGATCTAACATTCCATTCAAGATAATGTGTAAGCATATAGGCAATTAAAAATATGTAAATTCACACCAAATTGTACACATAGACCTACACATGCATACATACACAAGCTGTCCTCCCGCAGAATATAAGCCCCTTGAGGATTGGTTTTCATTTTTGTCTTTGTAGCCTCAATGCATAGTATAGTGCCTTGCTCAGGGTATGTCCCTAATAAATATTTGATTTAAATTGGTAAGCTGAGGCAGCTAGGTGGCACCCTGAGCCTGAAGTCAGGAAGACCTGAATTCAAATTCAGCCTCAGACACTTCTTCCCTGTGTGACTTTGATCAAATCGCTTAACCGCTATTTGCCTCAGTTCCCTCAACCATAAAATGGGAATAATAATAGCATCCACCTCCCAAGGTTGTTGTGAAGATTATATTTGTAAAGCATTTAGCACAGTGCCTGGAACATAGTAAGTGCTATATAAATGCCAGCTATTATCATTATTAATTATCAAACACAGAGTCACAGGGACATGCCCCTTGGGATTATCTTTGTCAAAGTGAACTACCTGCATGACGTTGGGCAAGTCACATAAACTGTCTGGGTCTCAACTTCCAGATCTGTAAAATTCTGTAACCAATTCAAAGAGATTTAAGGTTCCTGCTAGCTGTAAGTTTATGATCCTATGAAGTCAAAAACTCAAATATATGATACCTAGAGTGGTATTTTTATTGATTAATAATAAAAGTTCATTCACCATCTACATGAATCTTCTTAGTCTGCATCAAAAAGAACTTTTCAGATTCTTTTTTCCATCATGTCTATATTATAGATAACCAAACTGAGGCACACAATTACACCAAGCAAGGTATGAACAGAGATAAGAATGGAAGCCAAGCTTCTTAAGTCTCCAATTCAGCCTTATACTGTGGGTTATAATTCTTCCACTTACATATTTTTGACTCTATATATTATCACAAAAGTGTGCAAACATCTCCATGATTGGAAGAAATCATTAAAGAAAGTTGAACAGAAGGCCAGCAGCAAGATTTCACCTAAATTCCTGGACACTCATTGATACCCTAATTTTGTGGCTTCACCAACCAAACATATACAATATAAGCCTATTCTGGTTTTGACTTTGTTCCTGCGAGATAACATGAGACTGATGCCAAGATCAAATAGAAAGACTCCAACTTGGAGGGAATCAGGGGGCGGCTAGGTGGCGCAATGAGTAGAGCACCAGGCCTGGAGTCAGGGGGACCTCAGTTCAAATCTGACCTCAGACATTTGACACACTTACTAGCTGTGTAACCTTGGGCAAGTCACTTAACCCCAATGGCCCAGCTTTCCTTCCTGCAAAAAAAAAAAATTACTATGTTTAATCAACTTGGAGGGAACCAAGGGCTCCTAAGTGAAGGATGTCTTTCTTACAATGAAACTACCTTTTCTCATTAAGGGAATTATTCTCTGCTTCCTTTCTGGAAGAGCTTGAAGCTTGAAGGCAGTTTCAGCGAGAAGACATACACTCAAGTGAACAGTTTCATTTAAGTGATAGTACAAGACAATCATGTACACAGAAAGCTGATTTCCACGTGTGCACATGTTGAGTACTGAACAATGGATCCCTTAACACAGTTTTCATCACAGTTAGAAATTTTTTTAAAAAAACAACAATCATTATACTATAGAGAAAAATGCTCAGATTTGCTATTTAGCACTTTTTAAATGGAAAATGGGCTGTTCGTCTAAAGTAGAGTATTATTTTTAATTTTAAAGTTATTTTACCTTTTTATCTTTTAATATTTAAAATAAGCTATTAATAAAGCTTTATTTTCATTTATAAACAGTTTTTGAAATTGGTAAGAAAAAATAGATTGAGAAAATACAAAAATTATATTGATTATAGATTTATTACAGACTGAATGAAACTATACTTGTAACTTCAGTACTTTAAGAATCCATGATTTCATCTGTGGGGCCACCATTCCACTGATATAGGTCCAAAAAAGGCAGCAAGGTCATGCAATGGATAAAATGTTAGACTTGGGGTCAGGAAGTTTAAATCCTGCCTCAGAAACTTAGCTGTGTGACCCTGGACAAGTCACTTACTTTCTCTCAGCCTTAGTTCCCTTATCTGCTAAGTGGGGGTAGTGATAGCACCTACTTTGTATAGTTGTTGTGAAGACTAACTCAGTTAATATATGTAAAATGCTATATAAATTCTGGACCTGGAGTCAGGAATACCTAAGTTCAAATCTGGCATCAGATACTTACTAGTTGTATGATCCTGGGTAAGTCCTAGTTTGATCAGTTTTCTCATCTGTAAAATGAGCTGGAGAAGGAAATGACAAACCTGTGCCAAGTATCTTTGCCAAGAAAACCCCAAATTGGGTCTTGGAGAGTCTGAAATGACAGAACAATAGCAAAATATAAATGCCATCTTTTATTGCTATAACTGCTCCAGGCCTTAGTAAATTTTCTTTATGAGTTTTAGTAAATTTTTCATAGATGAGAAAAGAAGATCATTCAGCAAGGTATGCATAAAGGTAGGAATGGCAGTCACACTTCTTAAGTCTCAGATTCAGCCTTACGCTGTGGGTCACAGTTCATCCATTTGCATGTTTTTGTTTTTATGTAATTCCACAGAAGTGCTGGAAAAAATCATTACCTGGTGCTCATGACTCTGGGAATTTGCTCTCATCGTATAACTCGCCTGATCCTCCTATCCATTTCTAGGCCCATACAGTTTTCGCTCTATAGAGAAAAGCTTCAGGAATCCAAGTCACCAAAAAATGATGGGACATATGAATAACCACCTCTTCCATAAGACTTTTCCTGTTACCTCCAATAATTAGCCTCCTCTCCCTCCTGAAATTACTTTGTATTATTCTGTATATATTTGGTATTTACTTATTGTGTATGTGTTGTAATTCCTCACTCCCAGTAGAATAAAAACTCTTTGAGGGTAAGAAAAGTTTCATTTTTGCTTTGTATCCCTAGAATCTAAAACAATACTTTGTATAAAATAAGCACTTAAATGTTTCTTGATTGATTGAATTAAATTGAATTGTGGTATTGTCCTTCTAAAAAGCAAAATTTTAAAATGCATCCAAATCATTAAATTAAATAAAACAATAACAAAATAATATCTTTTTAATCAAATAACAGAGAACTGGCTGTATTGGATTTGGGAAATTGTGCTTGTAAGTAGTATATATATGTATGTGTATATATATGTATGTATATATGTATGTATATATACGTATGTGTATATATGTATGTATATATATATTTGTATATATGTATGTATATATATGTATGTATATATGTGTATATATATGTGGTAATAATGAACCCAGTTTTGTTCTTCAAGCAAAGGTCTATCTTTTTAATAACAATATCTTTCTGGTCATATTACAACACAATTACAGAATTACATTTGCAGGTCACCCAAAGGACAATAGAAGGACACATGGTTGTTGTGAGTAAGCTATAAGAATATTGCCATTTGAAAATTCTGCCAAAGAAGCATCAAAAAAAATGTCATTAGAAATATGTTTAAGTACAAAAGGAGGTGAGTTAGTCATTTATCCATGAGGGACAGTCCTAGCTTGTTCCACTGGTATCCATAAAATGAAATGAAACATATAGGAAGTGTCCCATAACTTGAGGTGGATCCCCTGTGAAGGTTTTATGGAAGTATATGGACAGAAGCTGTGAGTTGATAAGAACATATCAATATTACTATTGAAAGTAGTAACTGTTGAAGTAACGCAGTATAATAGTCTCAGATATAAACACAGACCAAGAAAGAAAAAAGAATTAAAAAGACAAGTATAGTTATCATAGACATTATATAAATTTGTAATACTTGACCCAATTTCTTTGTCCTGAAATGGTAGTTAATGAGCAAATAAAAGTGCGGAAAATATTTATATAAATGATTATATGTACCATATATATTTTCTATGGAAATTTTTGTTAAATGCTATAATCACTCCATTCTCAAGTAGGGAGTCACATTTTCTCTTTAAATACCAGAGCCCAAGTACCAAACCCCAGAAATCAAACTAAAATTAAATGTAAACTTCACAAGGAAATCCTAATGCAATAAACCACAGGGTGATCAAAACCTCAAGAACTTCCCAGAAACCAAACTGGGGCAAACCCAAAGGTTATTATTGCAAAGCATGTGAGTTAAATGTGTTTATTCCAAGTCAATAACCAGGGATCTTATTCCCTAAAAGAACTTCAGATGTTAAAATTGTCTTTTATCTTTTTCTGTATATATGTAACCCATTCGAAGATTTTTATGCAGCTGGGCTGACAAAAGCCAAAGCATTGGCTTCCTCTAAATAACTTCTAGGCTTCGTTTGGAACCTGTCTGAAGATGCCTATTGTGCCTCTTCATTAATGCACCTCTGATGTTAGATGGGGAGATGAATTTGGGGGAGTTATTAGTTCTTTAATTTCCAAAGTCCAGTATTCAGGGAAAGCCTGTTCTCCTTTTTCAGAGAAAACAACCCTCCCCCTCATTAATTTGATACCTTTGAAAAGCTCAGACCAGTTTCTCAAGTCTCCTGACTGTTACTGTGTGTGAGGGCTCCCAGGTTCTGTTTCTGTCCTTTACAGAATATGTTGAAAGTGATACCCAGCCTGGGAGCTAGGTCGAACATCATATCCAGTGTTCACTTGAATAATACTTGGAGATTCACACAACACCTTTCTGTGGATCAAGGAAGTTAAGTCTTTAATTGCTCTTCAATTCCTCAGTTTAAAATCTGTCACTTCAAAAGACTCGGTTTGTTAATCATTTATATTTTTCACCTTATGACTATGTAGACAACATGATTTGTTTATGTAGATAATGACTTGTCAGCAGCCTAGTTTCAGTTCTCCCCACTAGGTTTGTACGTGTGTGTGTGTGTGTGTGTGTGTGTGTGTGTGTGTGTGTGTGTGTGTCTGTTGTCAAGTTTACAGAATATATAATATAACAGCACGAGGGCCTATATTTTGCCTTTTCTTTAGCCTGGGAGCTGTCCTTCAGCACCACAAAAATCTAGCACAGTACTTATTTATCAATTATGTGGGTTGTTTATCCGTTGCAAATGAAATGCTAGCTTTCCCTTCTCTTTCTCCTTCATCCCCCACCAACCTCCAAAATACTCCTGGTTAGCTTTCATACACTCCAAGTAGTCTATTTTCAGGATAAGCAAAATTTATCTCTGCTGTTTTCTTACCAATGAGAGATTTGATAACCTCATAAGTAACAATACAACTTCCAAGCCAACTAGAAGTAGTTTTTTGATTGCCTGCTGCTTTGCATTATCCACATGATGGGTTGCATTTCTTTTTTTTAATCAGATTTGTGATTTCATTGGTGCAAGTAAGTGATCATGAGAAAACTCCTGCCACTGGAAATGATTTACCTAGGGCATTTAGAAGTTGACTTTCTCAGAGTAATACAACCTAAATAGGTCAGAAGTGGGATTTCAACCAGGTCTCCCTGACTCCACATCCTGCTTTCTATCCATTATTTCCCAATACCTTTCATTTCCTCTCCTGAATAGCCATAATTGAGGGCTGGACCTATACCATGAAAGCAAGCTGGGCTTCATATTCCATCCAGACCATAATAAAAGTCTAGTTCAGAAACAGTCATGAAACATTGAGACCAGAGATAAAGACATAAGGCCATGCATAAGGGAAATCAGGTGGTGACCAAATGAGCTAAACAAAAATGTCCAAAATATGATCCCACAGGTATTTTTCAGGTGTATATAGCTCTACTCCTTCCTGCACATCATCAGCATGTGCAGGTAGAACAATGAGAGGCAAAAAACAAAAATCAGGCAGATGAGCTTCATGAGTTTACTCCTGTGTCCAGAATTAGAGGTAGGGAGGAACTCTTTAAGCCATTATCATATTTCATCCCAAAGTTTTAGATAATTGTGTTGACATCCATTTCTTCTCCTCAAAAAATGTATTTAAACAAATACTTTTCTGAGCACTTTCTACGTATAACACTCCTGTCAATGTGAAGGAACATAAAAAATTAGTCTTTCCCATCCTTCATCCAGCTTGAATTCTAGAAGAATTCTTGCACTTATTGCACTACTTGCACTAACTGCAGTAAGATCATGTGACCAGTGCAAAATCACATAGACCAGTGCAGCTTCATGTAAAATTACACATTAGCTTTCAGAACTCAAATGTCACCAACCTCACTCCTTGCTTCAGGATATCCATAACTTCATCAATGCATGTGTGACCTCCACCAACTTGTATCTCCGTCTATTACTCAAAAAGGGAGGGTTTTTTAGTTGTTGTGACCAAGCAATTCATCGCCTAGTGGTCAGTCTTCTAAGGATAAGCTTATCTGTACTTAATTGGGCTTCATATGACAGACATACAGCCTGTTTGGACACACATAAATTTTTCAGATTGACAGGATCCTCCAGAGCCTATGCCCCCATGGCCTAGTCTGTAAGGATCCAGAAAAATAGCCTCAAACATTAGAAAGAGTAATCGAAAGAGGATTTAGTGGATGATATTTGCCCCTCACCAAATAAAAAATAAAGAAAATGATGTGTTATCTGCAAACATATTAACCAATTAGCAGGAATTTATTAAGCACCTAATTTACGCTACGGTACTATGCACTATACTAGGCTCTAGAAATACAAGTACAAATTAAAAAAACAATACCTATTCACAATGGCTTACATCCTAATGGGGAAATAAAACTGTCTTGTCAAAGAATTTTTACTTGGAGAAAATAAATAAGAAAATATAGGCTCTCCATCATTTAACCAGAATCATGTTTCAGAAGATTCAATAAACTGGACAACAGAAAGCTATTAACTAAACATAAAGATCCCACCTATTCTGCAAAATTTTCTCAGGTTTTATAGAGGAGTCAAGGTTGTGTTTATCTAACTCATTAAGGAGTAGGGAAGTAAAGAAAAGATGTAAGAGATGGATGCATTGATTTTTTTAAACGTCTCACACTAAAGTCAATAAAAATTTAATTTATAGTTTTTAAAAGGGAGTAGAGCTCTCAACACACTCTCCCAGCCTCCAGCAACCCAGCTAATTACATGAGTGAGTTGACTTGTATTTCTCAGCTATTGATAATACGTTGACAGTTGAAGTCCAGTATCACATGCGAATAGACCAATATTGGTCTAGCTAAGCAAATACTCCACAGAAAGCATTTAGTAGATATTCATTATGTCATGGAAGTATTTACCTTTTTCTCCATCCTATATGAGGTGTACCTATAGCTCTATTTACCTGGTCTGGCCATTTATACAGGATCAAAGGAATAGGCATAGCATCATTATTATTATTATTATTATTATTATTATTATTATTATTATTATTGATAATAAATACAATAATGTCTTCTCTTTCTATTAAGCCATTACTTTCAAAGTGCTTCCATATCTATTATTTTGAATAGTCCTCACTATGCATTATGAAAATATTGCAGAATCTTTGAGTTCGATGGGACCTCAAAAAATATCTATTCCAATTCATTTATGAAAAAAATTCCAACTACAACATACATGATAAGTGGTCATCTGGCTTCCACTTGAAGATCTCCAATGAAGGGCAACTTCCTACCAGTTTGGGATGCCTCTAATTATTAGGAAGTTTTTCCTAACATCAAGTCTGAGTTTACTCTTTTGTTCCTTCCACCCATTGCTATTGGTTCTGCCCCCTGGGTTAATCCCATACCTGTGCAGCCTACATCCCACATCTTCTCCAACATTTATCATCTTCCTTTTCTGTCATGTTAGCCAATATGATAGATGTGAGGTAGTACCTCAGAGTTATTTTAGTTTGCATTTCTCTAATCAATAGTGATTTAGAGCATTTTGACTGTAGTTTTCATTTCTTCGTGCCTTCTTACCTGTTCATATCCTTTGACCATTTATCAATTGGGGAATGACTTGTTTTCTTATGAATTTGACTCAGGTCTCTATATATTTGAGAAATGAGACCTTTATCAGAAACACTTGCTGTAAAAAATGTTTCCCGACTTTCTGCTTGCCTTCTAATCTTGGTTGCATTGGCTTTGTTTGTGCAAACCCTTTTTAATTTAATGTAATCAAAATTATCCATTTTGCATTTTATAATGTTCTCTTTCTCTACTTTAGCCACAAATTCTTCTCTTCTCCATATATCTGACAGGTAAACTATTCTTTGCTCTCCAAATTTGCTTATTGTGTAACCCTTTATGTCTAAATCATGTGCCTATTTTGACCTTATCTTGGTATATTATGTGAAATATTGGTCTATGCCTAGTTTCTGCCATACTATTTTCCAGTTTTCCCAGCAGTTTTTCTGAAAGAGTGAGTTCTTATCCCAGAAGCTGGAATCTTTGGGTTTATAAAACCACAGAATGCTATACTCATTGATTACTGTGTCTTGTGTACCTCATCTATTCCACTGATCTCACATTCTATGTCTCAGCCAGTACCAAATAGCTTTAATGATTGATGCTTTATAACATAGGTTTAGATGTGGTACAGCTAGGCCAACTAAATTTGCATTTTTTTCATTAATTCCCTTGAAAGCCTTGACTTTTTGTTCTTCTGGATTAACTTTAATATTCCTTTTCTAGCTCTACAAAATAATTTTTGGAGAGGCGGAGCCAAGATGGCAGCTGGGAAGCAGTGACTGGCGTGAGCTCCCCACCAAGTCCCTCCAAAAACCTATAAAAAAATGGCTCTGAACCAATTCTAGAGCTGCAGAACCCACAAAGTGGCTGAGGGAAGCAGGGCTCCAGCCCAGGACAGCCTGGATGGTCTCTGGGTAAGGTCTGTCCCACACAGAGCTCCCAGCCCCCGGCTGAGGGGAGCGGAGCTGAGCCCAGCGCGCAGGGCGCGAACAGACCAGACGCGGACCTACCAGACCAGGAGACAAGCGGAGAGTGCCCTGGCATCATGAATTACTGAGCTGTGGCATCCACCAGACCTCTCAACCCACAAAGAGCAAAGACATCAGAGAAGGTTAGTGGGAAAAGCTGCGGGATTGAGTTTGCGATTCGGCTACCACCCCTGGGGCAGCGGAAGCGGGGCAGCTTTAGAACTATGGCTGCAGTTGCTTCTGGCACCAGGCTCACCTGGTGGGAGGAATTAAGTGGCTGATCAGAGCAGGAGTGAAGAGCCTGC
>CM053625.1:135499141-135528713 GCA_028646595.1 Phalanger gymnotis | reverse complement strand
GAGTGGGTGGGGGGGAGGAAATGGGGAGAAAATTTGTAATTCAAACACCTGTGAAAATCAATGCTGAAAACCAAACATGTTAAAAATAAATTAAAAGAAAAAAAGAAAAAATAATAATAATTTTTGGTAGCTTGATTGGCATGAAACTGAATAAGTAAATTAGTTTAGGTAGAATTGTCATTTTTATTATATTAGCTCAGCCTGCCCATGAGCATTCGATATTTTTCTAATTGCTTAGATCTGGCTTTATTTATGTGAAAAGTGTTTTGTAGTTGTGTTCATACAGTTCCTGGGTTTGTCTTGGCAAGTAGACTTCAAAATATTTTTTGTTGTCTACAGTTATTTTAATGAAAAAAAATTAACTAATAAAAAATATTTTTTTAAATCCATCTTCCCATGTAGGGATGTAAACAGTTTAACTTTATCGAATACCATGGGATTATTTCTTTCCTGTTTACCTTTTTATGCTTCTCTTGAGTCTTGAATTTGAAAATCAAATTTTGTGTTCGGCTCTGGTCTTTTCATCAGGAAAGTTTGAAAGTCCCCTATTTCATTGAATATCCATCTTTTCACCCCCAAAAAAAAGATTACACTCATTTTTGCTGGGTAGTTGATTCTTGATTGTAATCCAAGCTCCTTTGCTTTCCAGAGTATCATATGCCATGCCCTGTGATCTGTTAATGTAGAAGCTGCTAAGTCCTGTGTAATACTGACTGTGGCTCCTTGATATTTGAATTGTTTCTTTCTGGATGCTTTAAGTATCTTCTCCTTGACCTGATAGTTCTGGAATTTGGCTGCAATATTCCTTGCAGTCTTCATTTTAGCATCTCTTTCAGGAGGTGATCAGTGGATTATTTCAATGACTATCTTACCCTCTGGTTCTAGGATATGAGGGCAGTGTTCCTTGATAATTTCTGGAAAGATGCTTTCCAGGCTCTTTTTTATCATAGCTTTCAGGTAGTCCTATAATTTTTAATTGTCTCTTCTGGATCTATTTTTATGTCAGTTGTTTTTCTAATGAGGTATTTTACATTTTCTTCTATTATTTCATTCTTTTGATTTTGTTTGACTGATTCTTGGTGTCTCATAGAGTCATTAGCTTCTACTTACACAAGTCTAATTTTTAAGGAATTATTTTCTTCAGTTAGCTTTTGTACCTCCTTTTTCCATTTGGTCAATTCTACTTTTAAAGGAGTTGTTTTCTTCAGTGCATTTTTTTTCCATTTGACCAATTCTATTTTTAAGGAGTTGTTTTCTTCAGCCAATTTTTGTGTTTCCTTTTCCAAGCTGTTAACTCTTCTTTAATAATTCTCTTGCATAACTCTCATTTCTTTTCCCAATTTTTCTTCTACCTCTCTTACTTGATTTTTAAAATCCTTTTTGAGCTTTCCAAGAGGACTTGTGGAGCTTGATACTAAATCATATTTCCCTTTGAGGCTTCACATGTAGGCATTTTGACATTGCTGTACTCTTCTGAGTTTGTGGTTTGATCTTCCTGTCACCATAGTAGCTTTCTATGGGACAGGGCTCTGTTCTGGTTTTTGCTCATTTTTAAAATTCGAGTAGTGTCCCAAGCTTCTCACACTGGGGTTTAGGAGCCTTGTCACCGGCTTTCTTTTCTTTCTATATAAGCTCCTGTATCTTTTAATTCTTCCTTCTGTTGCGAGTAGAGTGTGAAGGAGAGAGGCTTAAAAGAGAAGATTGCTGCTTTGCAGTGAGCAGTGTTGAGTTACATCTGGGGGGTTTTGTTTATCTATCAATTGGAACTAGCCTTGATTAAATCAATCCAGAGCAATTTGGAAGTCCCCACAAGACATTGCACCAAACCACCCTAGTACAACCAGGCCAAACCACCTTCACTTGCTTCATTTGGAGCATCATCCATAAGAATATATAACTTCCTTAGTCAAGAAGATGCATATAGTCCCCCACCTCCATAGCTAAGAAATGCCCATCTTTTTAGCTTTTTTAGAAAACCTCTCATTATTTAACGCCCATAGTTGTATTAAGTCCCCTGTCTAAAACTACCTCCTTCATGCTGCCTGAATTGCTTCTTGCTACTTTATCATACTGCTGAACATTCCACCAATTAGGAAGGAATCCATCTTGGTTACTAATATAGTTATTCTTTAAAATGAGGACAGCCCTGGGAGAGTTGAGGATATAAGTCATTTACACCTTAGTATAAATTAGATTAATCAAATTACTTTCTTCCTAACACCCCAGAATGTTCTGTCTCTTGAAAGCCTTCCAGCCACAGAATGATCTGTCTTCCTTGTTCTCCCAAAGTGTCAGCCAAGTATTCCTAGTGATATATGGCTATTAGCTACATGGAAAACAACCAGGTTTTGATAAAGGCATCTCAAGGTGTTCCCATTTCCCAGGGCATTTCATGGGGTGGAGTGCTACTCTTGCAAAAGCCTGCCAGAAAAAAGGAGCCAAGAGACAGAGCTTGGACTAGGAGGGAAAAAATGCCCTAATCAGTCAATCACTATTGGCCCTGAGCCATCGTTAATGTCACCCTATTCTCTAATGAAGCATGTTGGCAAAATCTGGATTTTCCCTTCAGCACCAGTGAAAAAAGTCATAATAAAGATATTTCCAGTTAGCATAGAGCTCTTTAGATTTCTGGAAAACAGCCATCTTCTTCCAGTTTGTCAAATGATGCTTACTACATGCCATCCTGGGTAGGGCTATTGGGGAGCCCCTACAGAGACTTCCATTGCTTTGTTCCTTATGACCATCCTCTGATCTGGCTCCATCTGCCTTGTCATGGCCCTTGGCCTACCTCCCAATGTCCCATTTCCCTGGTTTGTCACTCTCTGGCTGATAAAGGCTTTACTTCTCAGTCCCCTGGTTTCTCCTCTCCTTGCCTTCCTTCATTGCTTGCTATTTTCTCAGAAATTTTCTGGGGTTGACAGATGGAAGGGGGTGTATATGGCTTCCTGTGCTACCATCCTCATCTGCTACCTTCTACTCATCTTCTCCCATGCTCATCGTGGACTGGGCTCTTTCTCTGCTATGTGCAACCCATATACCAGAGCTGCTTCCAACAGATCAGTATTATTTTTACTTCTTACTGGGGTGGTATAGTAGATAGAGAGCTGGATGGGAAGTCAGGAAAAGCTGGGTTCAAATACTATTTCTGGCACTAGCTGAGTGACCTGATCAGCATCACTTAATCTCCTGGAGCTTCGGTTTCCTTGGCAGTCATGTGAAGGAGCTGGATTAAAGGAGATTCCTTCTAATACTAGCTCTAGTATCTTATGATGGCAATGATAGAAGGCCTCTAAGGTTCCTTCCATCTCTGAATATATGGTCCTATGGACTAAGAGTTTCCTATGTGTTTGCCCTTCAGTACTAGTGTTTTTTCATGACTCCTCATTTATATCACATCAAATTGCCTGCCTCCTCAATGGTGGTGGGAAAGGGAGGGAAGAACTCAACTGTTTTTTTAAATGATATTAAAAAAATTTATGTATAACCAGAAAAAATAAACTATTTTTTAAAAAAGAAATAAATCATATTATCAGCCTAGATGATTAAAATAAAACAATACCTTGGACCCTGGCTGTCACATTACCTCTGAAGTAGCTCATCTCCATTTTCTTCTCTTCACTCTGAAAGCAAAGATCTCAGCTCAGTTTCTCAGCTATCTTCACTTAAACTATTGTAACAACCTCCAAACTGGTCTCCTTGCCTGCCTCGGGTCTCTCCCCTCTCCAGTGCATCCTCGCATCACTGCAGTAATCTTCTTAATGTACTACCCTAAACATGCTACCGATGTACTAAAAAACCTTCAGTGGCTCTTTATTGGCTGCCACACAAGGTCCAAGTAGCCTAAAACTGGCATTTACATTGGAGTCCTTCCTTTATGAGGGCTCCAATCTGTCTTTCCAAACTTATCTCATTCTACTACCCTTCAGATACCCCGCATTTCAGCCTAAGTGGACTAATCTAATCTGTGATCTCCATTCTAACCCTTCCTCTTTCTGCCTCCAGGCCTTTTCTCACAATACTTAGCCATTTCCTGGGAAAAAAGTAGGTGACTTGCCCAAATGTTCCTAGATCATTCTGCCTGCACCTTTCCTGGGAACTTATCTCACTGTCTCATATTACAAGTACTTGAGTAATATGTCTTTTCCCTCATTAAATTCTAAAGACATTGAGAGCAGACTTTTATATGTTATCTTTGAATTCAAAGTGTTTAGCATAGTGCCTTATATGCAGCGTGTCTTAATAAATGTTTGCTGAATGGAAATGAATTGAATTGAATTTGCTATGTGGCAGAGTTCCAAATAAAACAGGTCGATTTTTCCCACTCTCCTTACAAATTGGCCTCAACTCTATATGGAGAGGGACTGTCTTTGCTTTTCTACTTGTATCCCCAGAGCTTAGCACAGTGCTGGGCACACAGTAAATGCTCGACAAATGTTTGTTCATTTCATTTCCTGGCCTGGACCTATGTAATCATAATTCCTACTATACAAGCAGTAGACACAACTGGAGTTTCACAAGCATTTTAAAACCCTGAGACTCCAACTTGCTTGTCAGTATTTTGTCCTTGCCCTGCTTGGATTCTTCTCTCTCTGACCTCAGGTACATTCAAGTGAGCTTCATTGTTCTCAGAGGCAAGGAGTGTCTCCCTGATGGCCCCTCTGCCTCTGCTAACCTGACTGTTCTTTCGTGGATGGAATAGTGACCAAACAGTGCAGCCTTCTGCTACCCACAATAGAGCTGCCATATATCATGCACTTGGAATCCTTCACCATCCTTTCTGTCTTCTCAAGCCCTGGCTTCCCTCCATCTTCCCACCACTGCCAATCCCCAACTGAGACACCAAGAGCCAAGCAAATGAATTCAGGAAGTGAACTGGCATCCTACATCACCTTCTAAAGACAATTGTTTATGGTTTCCCATTTAGCACTGGAGGGAGAAGGGAGCATTCTTCTCTCCTGCCTTTCCAGCTTTTCTCCCTGCCCCCTCTAGCACCCTGGACATGCATCTGAGCATCACTCAGAGCCCACAGATCTGAGGAAGTAAAGTTAAGTCACTTTACTTTGCAGCCTTTGACCTAAATAGGCTAGAAATGCCACCCAAAGTACTACCTGCACTGCCTGATAGGAGCCTCCCCAGGTAGTTCCTTCTGATGACTACAGGTCTGAATGGAAAACCCTGAGGAAACAAACTAGGCCTAAACTGAAATGCTTCCCCGGCTCCCAACCTAAGTAAATAATAGTATTTGCTAACATTTATATAGTGATTATTCTGTATCAGGCAATGTGCTAAGCATTTTACAATTATTATTTCATTAGATCTTCAAAATGACCCCAGGAGGTAGGTAGTATTACTATCCACATTTTACAGATGAGGAAACTGAGGCGAATAAAGGTTAAGCAACTTGCCTAGGGTCACACAGTTAATAAGTGTCTGAGGCTGGATTTGAACTCAGGCCTTCCCGACTCCAGGCCTAGAAGTCTATCCACTGCACCATTTAGTTGCCTCGAGTTAGGGATCATGCCAACTATCCCCCCAAAAGTCTTAATTCTTAAAAGTCAGACAAGAGACAGACTTCCCTTTCCCCATCTTTCTCAGTTTGTCAGAGCTCATTCCCTGAGAAATGAGTAAGCTGCACCAGGCATCCATCTTACTTTCCCTAAAAACGACTCACCTAATGAGCTTAAGAACTCCAGGAAGAACTGCCTTACAAAGAGAAAGGCTGGAATAGGGCAGAAATAGCCCTGGCTCTAAGGAGATACTCAGGGGAATTGGGTAAGCAGGAAGTGAAAGGAGATTGTCAGCCCTCAAACAATTCCAGAATGGTCTCACACAGAGTCATGTTCAATCATTAATTTATTCAGTAGCCCCTTGTTTCAGCACCTCCTAGAAGAAGAATATTGTGCTTGGCACCAAGATGGAGGAGCAGAACCAAAATCTAAATAAAAGGAAGGTTTAGGACTGTGAAGACAATCTCTTCCTCATCCTCTTACCCAGCCTGCAGAGCCGTCCTTCCCCCTTTGCCCGGGACCTCCCTCGGATTTTTCTCTCCTCCAGGATGAGGGATGGGTAGACTAGGCCTTCACCAGCCCCACCCCAACCCCCACCCAGTGCAGCAAGGCCAGAGCACAGATCAGATTCCCCCAGCTCAGCATCACGGAGGACACTGTGCCTGCAGCTTCTCAAACACCTTATGAATTTTTTAAAGGAGTCCAAAGTGCCTGCTGAGTCTGCCAATCAGTAGCCTCAGATTTTAGTCAAAAGATTTTAAATTATTCACCAAGCCCAGACAAACAATGGGGACAACTGGCTGACTTCTCCTTCCCACCCCCACCCTAGGATTGCGTGAAGTCGTACTCTGCTATGGAAGACATAAAGCGAAAAGTCCATAACTCTGGGGGCTGAGTTAAAAAAAGAAATCCAGGCCCTCCAATAAAATATTCTTGGGTAGCTCCCAAGGCAGAATGGTAAGGAGAAAAGGACCTTTAACTGGTCCTTCATCACCTGGACCATTTCAATAGCTTCTTAATTGATCTGCCTCCCTCAAATCTCTCCACACTCCTATCCTCCTCCACAGAGCTGCTAAAGGAACTTTCCTGAAGCACAGATTTGACCATGTTAATCTCCTACTCCATAAATTTGTGACTTCCTATTATCTCTAGTATCAAATATAAACGCCTTTTTTCTAGCATTGAAGGACCTTCACAACCTGACTCCACCCTACATTTCCAGACTTATTACAGCTGGTCCTCCTTCACACATTCTATGGTTCAGCTAAAGTGGCCTTATTGTTTGTCGTATGTGGTGTTCCATCTCTCATCTTTGTGCCTTGGCACTGGCTTGCCCCGTGCCTGGAATGCACTCACTCGTCTTCTCTGCCTCTTAGAATACCTAGTGTCCTTAAAGACTCAGCTTAAGTGCCACCTTCAACAGGAAACTTTTCCTGATCTTCTTGCTGCTAATGCCTTCCTACACACACACACACACACACACACACACACACACACACACACACGCACGCACATGCACACGCACATGCACACACATGCATGCACACACATGTGAACATACATGAATTCACAAACATATTTTGTATCTATTTGGTACATTCCTATATATGTATGTTTGCCTGCCTCTATAGAAGGTAAGCTCCTTGAGGCCAGGGACTGTGTCATTTTTCTTTTTATTTCATCTAGACAGTTCTAACCTTCCCCACTCCAGTCACCTGCACACAATAAAGCATCATGAATCTATTTTGTATATACCTATATATGAGCATGTTTTTCCGTTTATATAGAATAAAAGCTCCTTGAAGTCAGGGCCTGTGTCATTTTTGTCTTTTTATCCCAGGACCCAGAATAATTCTTGCCATGTGGTAGATACCTAATAGATGTTTGTTGATTGATTGAGTCCCAGATGCTAGTTCCAGCTCTGCCTCTTAACTTGCTCTATGGTCTTAGCCAAGATCCTATAAAATAGGGATAATAATACTTGCCCAGCCTACTTTACCATGTCATTGAGAGGTACCTTTCAACTCAAGCTTAATTCAATTCAATTTAACAAACACTTGCTAAAGACCTACTACTACATAGCACTGTTAAAGATTAAAAACATAGTCCCTACCTTCAAGAAGCTTACACTCTAATAGAAGGAGTATAACAGCTATACAGGTAAGTATGATCCAAGGTAAACTATGGCAGATAAAAAAGTCCTGACACAGAAAAAAAGTATTTTATGAAAATGTGAGGAGAGAGAAAACACATTTAGTTGAGGGATCAGGCAAGATTTATTGGAAGAGGAGTCATCTGAATTGCCCCTTGAAAGGAGAGAAGGATTTCAATAGGTAAGGGTGAAGAAAATTGTATTTTTGGCCTGAGGTCCAGTGTGCTCAAATGCATAGGAGCAGAAGACAGCAGGATGAGATCAAAAAACAGTCAGAAGTCCAATTTAGCCAAACATGGAGTTCATGAAG
Source organism: Phalanger gymnotis (assembly GCA_028646595.1). Lineage (NCBI taxonomy): Eukaryota > Metazoa > Chordata > Mammalia > Diprotodontia > Phalangeridae > Phalanger > Phalanger gymnotis. The sequence continues at coordinate 135,520,744 of CM053625.1, read as the reverse complement.
TAGATAGAGTAGAGCGAAATAAGGCTGAAAAGTTTGAAGTTAGACTGGAGGTCCTCAAATGCTAGGGTAAAGAATTTATACTTTAGCCAATAAGCAACAGGGAATTATTGAAGGTTTTTGAGCAGGGGATATAATGGATTATTTATTATTATTGTTACTGTAACCATCATCATCATCATGGTGGCTAGATCAGTGGTTAGAACATATGGAACTGAGGAAACCAACATCGTGAGTTCCTTCTATATGTATACTAGATAGTTTTTCTCTATTCCATGTTGACAAGCTGACCTAATTCTGGCCATGGATTGATACAAGTTTGGCCCAAGGATGGTATCTGTCCACAGAGAGCCCCTGTTAACCTTAGACAAACATCTTCCAAAAATGTACTTTTCATCACATAAGGATACTTGTTTTAAAAAAGAGGTTGGTTAAGTTCAAATTTCTTCCCTTGCAGAAAAGAGAACTAGAAATCAAAGCTCATATGCAGTTAATGATAGCTGAGGAGCATCATCTTCATATAGGATGAAAATCCTGACCGTACTATAAATATACATAAGCCACATCCTCTAAGATTGTAAGATCCCAAATCCCAAAAGATGCAAGATCTTCTCTGATGCCTTGTACCCATCAAAACTCAGGAAATAAGACACACTTGGTTAACCAGTCAATAAGTATTTATTAAGTGTTTACTACATGCTTGGCCCTGTACTAAGCACTAGAGATTCAAACAAGGCCAAATCAACAAACCCATCTCATAACAAGTATCCTTTTCAGGGAATCTGTAACACTGACAAGCTCCCAGAACACAAAGGTCCAAATGAACTCAAATAAAAATTTGATGTTTACCTAGACAGACAGTTCAACAGTTCAGCCCAATTCATGGAGCACCTAGTATATAGGATCATAGAACAGAGAGCTAGAAGAGACTTTAGAAATCATCTAGTTCAAAGCATTCATTTTTATAGATATGAGAAACTGAGTCCAAGAGAGAAGAAACTACTTGCCTTGGCATCATGCCTAGCAACATCTCAATAGCCTTACACTGTGCCTTTCACTTTTGAAGAAGAGAGCACCAGACCTATGAATCTCAATGTGGGAATTACCTACACTGATACAGATCAATCACTCATCTATAACTTATAACCTTAAGAGAGTTTGCCTAGAGAACTGAGAAACCAAGTAACTTGCCCATGGTCACCAACATGTATTAGAGTCTTGCACCAAAGTCCCAAAGGCCCCTTTCCTTAAACATTTCCTTGCACACAGTAAAGCCTTAGTAAATGTTTTTTAAGTCAAATCTCCCAAGGTCACAAGTAAGGATCAGAGCCGAAGTGCCATAACACACAAGATACAGCATTGCCTACTAAATGGCTCTCAAATGGCCTACGGTAACTGCAAAGATTTTTTTTTTGTTAATTCAGAATGTTTTTCTTTTCAAATTAACATTCCACATCATGAAACTGAACAGAATGATTTATTTGCCATGGATGGACCAACCAAGAAACAGAGATATGTATACTATCAATTCCAGACTTCCCATGTTAATGGAGGATCTAGGCACAATCTGTCTAGGAAATTCATTTCTAATTTTTTTGAGACTATACTACCAGTGAGTCCTAGTTTCCTTATATGTAGAAATGTCAGCTTGCAAAACAAATCAGTTTTCTCATCTGTAAATTTAAGGAACTGAATCTCTAAAGTCTTTTCTGGCACTGATATTCTAAGGTATATAAACTATATATAATCCAACCACCAGAAACATTGTTAGAAAGATAGAAGGACCATCAGCTAAAGTGTGCATGGGCCATACAAGAAAGCCACTTGGCTGTCAGATCTCTAGTAATCTTGAAAAGGGCTTCTGAAAGAGATCTGGGAAGAAGACATAGAGAAGGTGAAGAAAGGTTCCTGAGTTCTAGCTCTTTCCCCATCCCCTGAGCTGACAAGAAAAGGGGAGGTTATGACCCATTTCCAGCAATAGAAAACAGGAGAGACTCTAGTGAAGAAATGGAGCTTTTCTTAAACTGTATGCTGTTTAACAATCTTGCTAGCAGCTACTGTGGCTGTGTAAAACCAACAACCAACACAAAGAATGCTGCAAGCCCAGGTTCTTTTGATCTGCTTTATTAAGGAAAACAAAGTTAAGGGGTAAACAGTCTTACTTTAATACAGCATACAAATATCATTCGCTTAGTTCAGGGGGAAAAGCCAGCACCCTGAACTTCAGAGCAAATGCAAACAAATTTCGAACATATATTTATAAACAGACCAAATACAATTCATAGTTACCAAGGAACCATCAACATCTGAGTTCAGCCAGGAGACTGACAACGGCTGGCCCAGAGTCACCCGCCACTCCTTCTGTACCTCAGAGTGCCAAAAGAGAAAGCCAACCTTGTGTTTATATATCTTGTTCAGGGTCAAAGGTGAGTCACACATGCTACTCACCCATGTGACCTAAAATTGTCACAAAAATGCGACTTAAACCCATCTGGTCTAAAAGCCTCTGATGTCACAAACATGTCACTCAAACCCATGTAAACTAGGCTTTCCCTTGAGGCAAGGAGGTCATCAAGGACTCCTAATTTAATCAAGGAAACAAAGGCCAAACTCTTCAAGGGCACTTGGTTGAACAAGTGCTAAGAGCCCATCTTGATTCCCAATACATATGCCTAAGAGCATCTACTATAATAAAGCACTTTGTACGCATAAAAGTATGTGTTGATTTTGTTTTTGAAATCATTTCATATTGTTTAGTTTTTATTCTATAGCATTAAGCATAAAGGGAATATTAAATAAATTAAAAAAGAAAAGAAAACAGGAGAGAGTACAAGAGATCAGATGTAAATTTTGATCATATGAAAGTAAATACAATAGTTCAAGCTGGTAAGAGCAGACTGGAATGACCAAATGAGCAAACTGCTGTTGGTGAGTCTACCTATCTTCCATTGATTCTCTTGAGTATTATCTGAGCAAAATTACCCCCTCCTTTATCTGTCTGACCGCTTTCTTCCCAGTTTCCTCTCTTGCTGGTAAAAAGGGAGATAGAGAAGAGAGAGAGAGAGAGAAATAGAGAGAGAGAGAGAGAGAGAGAGAGAGAGAGAGAGAGAGAGAGAGAGAAAAGGGAAGAAATTCAATCTGTCCTTTGAAGGAAGGAAGAGGAAGAGGAAGGGGAAAGTTGATGAGAAATAGGACTTCTATCTCCTACTTTGCAGGTTTGACTTCCATCTCCAGCAGTGCCCTTTTCTTGCCTAATGTCTAGCCTTTTGAAAGAAGAGAAGTAGTAAATATGCAGCCTCTCAACTGACTCTGACTTTGTGCCTCTTATTTCACACTGCACTTGCCTCTAGCCCAATCTCTAACCTGTCTTGTGAAGAGGAATGGCACCCTCCACTCATTGACGAACATTCTCACACCTGATAATATCCTTCCCATCCCAGTGTCTCTGAACTCCTGTAGGTCATCATCCAAACCCCATTCTCCATCCCTCTACCACCCAATTCCTCCTTCCTAGCCTTCCTAGACCCCTCAACCCTTTTCCCCAAAGTTTCAACTGAATGCCACCCATAATTCCATTATGTCCTATGGAATGCCTGTTCCCTATGCAGCAGACTGCTTCATCTTAAATCTTTTCTTCTCTCATTCCTTCCGTCTATTGGTTACTAGTAAAACTTGGCTCCCTCTGATGGCACAACCTCCCTGGCCACCCTTTCCAATACTGGCTGTACCTTTATTCTTCTCCTAAGTTCACTGGCCAAGGCAGAGGATTCGGAATGTTCTCCATTGACACTTCCAGGTTTTCCTCCACCCTCATAACTCAGTAAATTCTATTCCTTTAGGGTTCACACTATTAACATCTACCACCTAATAAAAATTGTGGTAGATGTTGTCTATAGATCCCCAGGTCACTCCCCTCATGTCCTCAATGAGTTAAATACCTGGCTCACAGTTGTCTGTCCTGTCCAACTCCTGCCCTCATAATAAGGGACTTCAACATACATATTGACTCTCCTTCAAATACTTTAACTGCATAGCTCCTCAACCTCACCTCCTCCACCACACCTCAGCCACACACAAAGATGGTCATATATCCTTAATCTTGTGATCACCCATAAATTTACCAAGTCTATGTTAAAAAATTCTGAAGTCCCCTTCTCTAACTACAATCTATTGGCTTTTCATCTCTCCCTCTGCCTTCCCTTATAAAACCTACTCTTTGTCCACAACTGTGACTCCAATCCCTTGACCCCCTCAATTCTCTCCCAGGCTACCTCCTTCATGCTAACCACTCTCTCCTCTTGGTGAACCAATGCAACTCTACATTGTCCTCTTTGATTGACTCCTTAGCTCCTTTATCATGTTGCTGGTTATAACCAGGCAAGCCTCAACCTTGAATCACTTTCATCATTTGCCACCTTTGTTCCTACACACCTGCTGCCAAACAAAGATGAAGGAAATCATGCATCCATTCTGACTGAGTCCACTACAGATTTACATTACGCAGCCTCAACTGGGCCCTCACTGCGGCTGAACAATCCTACTCTATTTGCCTTATCAACTCACCATCCCACTCTCCACAGAGCTCTTCCAAACTTTTTCATGTCTCCTCCAACCTCCCATGGCTTCCTTTCCCCCTACTCTCTCAGCTGAGATCCTTGCCTAGTATTTTAAAAGAATTATGCCATTCTCCATGAACTCCCTCTTCTCTCTTCTTCCTCATCTCCTATCATTCAGATGCCTTCTGCTACTCTCTCCTCCTTCACCTTTGTCTGCACATAATAAAGTGGCCTCACTCCCTACCAAGGCCAACCCATCTACTTGTTCAAATGATCCCATTCCACCTTATCTCAACTAACAGATTGCCCCTCTGTCAACACCACTCTTGCATTTATTTTCAATCTCCCTCTCTCTACTGGCTCCTCCCTTACTGTCCACAAACATGGCCATGTCTTCCCCATGAGCCTTCCATCCTCACTAACTATTGTCATATTTCTCTTCTGCCCTTTGTAGCTTAACCCCTCAAAAAGGCCATCTACAATAGGCACCTTAACTTTCTCTCCTCTCACTCTCTTCTAAACCCCTTACAAGTTGGCTTCTGACTTTCTCATTCTACCAAAACTGTTCTCTCCAAAGTTACTAATGATCTCTTAGTTGCCAAATCCAATGAACTTTTCTCAATACTCATTCTCTTTGACCTCTCTACAGCCTTTGACAGTTACTGTGACTCTCTCCTCCTTGATATTCTCTGCTCTCTAGGTTTTTGAGACACCACTCTCTCTTGCTTCTCCTCCTACCCATCTGACTGCTCCTCTGTCCCCTTTGCTGGATCCTCTTCCAGATCATTAGCTTTAACTATAGGTATTCCTCAGGATGATGTCCTGGGTCTTATTGTCTTCTCACTTTACATTAATTTACTTGTTTAACTCATCAGCTCACATGGATTTAATTACCATCTCCCTACTGATTCTCAAATCTACCTATCCTGTCCCAAACTCTCTGAGGACTCCCAATCTCATATCTCCAACTGCCTTTCAGATATCTCAAATTAGATGTCCAGTAGACATCTTAAACTCAATATGTCCATAGTGGAACTCATTCTCTTTCCACCTAAACCCTCTCCCCACACACACCTTCCCTATTACTAATAAAGGGCAGCACTATTTTTCTAGTCCCTCAGGCTCAAAACCTAGGAGACACACTAGGTTCCTCATTATCATTCACCCCTCAATATCCAAGCTATTGCCAAAGCCTGTCATTTTCACCTTTGTAACATCTCTCAAATATGCCTCCTTCTCTCTTCTGATACTGCCACCACTCTAGTGCAAGCCCCCATCACTTCATACCTGGGTTATTGTAATAGCCTGGTATTGGGTCTGCCTGCCTCAGGTGTCTCCCCACTTGTGGTACCAATTTAGATTTGAAGATCTTTCCCACCCTTTAAGAGGCCATGTGACCTGCTTACAGCATAGGATGCCTAAATCACATGTGGTGGGAGGAGCTTCCTGACAGGAAAAGGAAGTTATGTCACAGGAAATGCAGGGAGAGAGAGAGAGAGAGAGAGAGAGAGAGAGAGAGAGAGAGAGAGCGCAGTCATGGCTGATAATGGCCGCTGTCATGATGGTTATAGCTGAGCAGGCTAACTTAGCTGTACTGTGAGTTTGTTTTGGGGAAGACCCCAGCAGGGAGTAGGAGAGGTTTTGGGATGGCGAGGCTCCATGTTGTGCTATTATGTATGGAATGTTTTACTGCTCTGATAGATTGGAGAAATGGCTTATGGGATATGGTTCTCCGCTGTCTGAGTAAATGGTTTACTTCTTCTACCTTCCATGTGGAGAGTCTCGTATACTTTGTGTTACAGAACCACACAGGCATCTTGACAATTATCATCTACATTGTTATTATTGCCTTACTGATACACCATTCTAACCCATCTTGCATTTAGCCACTAAAGTGATTTTCCAAAGCACAATTCAATCATGTTTCACACACAAACACAGACACACATACACATTAGACTCCAGTGACTCCTTATTGCCTCCAGGATCAAATACAAAACCCTCTGTTTGGCATTCAAAGCCCTTCATAATCAAGCCCCCTCCTACCTTTCCAATCTTCTTACACCTTGCTTTCTGACATATACGCTTTGAACTAGTAACATTTGCTTCTTGTTGTTCCATAAACAAAACACTCCACCTCTGGGGCTACAGACATTTTCACTGGCTGTCCCCCATTCCTGGACTGCTCTTCCTTCTCATCTTTACTTACCTCCCTGACTTCCTTTAAGTTCCAATTAAAATCTCCATTGTTCCTGGAAGCTTTCCCTAATCCCTCTTAATCCTAGAGCCTTACTTCTGTTCATTATTTATTTTATAAATTGTTATTTGTTGCTTATTTTTGTTGATTGTCTTATTAATCATTTATCTTTAGCTATTTATCTTGTATGTAGCTTGCTTTGTACATATTTGTTCACACGTTTTCTCCTCTATTAGCTTATAAGATCCTTGAGGGCAGGGATTATCTTTTTTTTTTGGAGGGGAGAAGGCTGGGCAATTGGGGTTAAGTGACTTACACAAGGTCACACAGCTAGTAAGTGTGTCAAGTGTCTAAGGCTGGATTTGAATTCAGGTCCTCCTGACTCCAGGGCCTGCCACCTAGCTGCCCCTATGGATTATCTTTTGCCTCTTATGTATCCCTAGCACTTAGCATAGTGTGTGTAGCACATAGTAGGTGTTTAATAACTGTTTATTGTTTAGTTGATTGAACTCTCTCCAGTTGCATATCCTCTAACAGTCTGCTATATCTTGTTTTAATGTCAGTTTCTATTTGTACACTAAAAATTTTCTATTAAAGTTTATGGTCATTTATAATCATTTTATTCTAAATATATGTGTGCAGTTCAAGATTGAGAAAAGGCAAGCTAGCCTAAAAAGGAGGAAGAGATTTTCATTTTTCCCCAGCTCATTTTGAAGTGGGAGGTAACAAACCAATTAAAGAGAGTTTCCTTCAATTTTGGTAATATCCTAGAGGTTATTTATGCCCTACATTGTCTTTTGAACCTGGAGAGAGATTTATCAAGGAAACAAAGCTGTAGCCACGAGAAGTGGAATTTGTCATGGTGGTTCAGGTAATCACATTCTGTACATAACATATAGCCAAGCCCTACTTGCTTACATATTAGTAAGTTGAGTACGGAGAATGTTTCACTTTACAAAAATTGTCCTTAGAATGTCCTGTGGAAGAGGACAAAGGAAATGAAGACCTAATTACTCCTCCTCAATGACCTCCCCCCCCAACTCTCTTCTGCTTGGCTTTGCTGTCAGATAGCTGGTAACTAATTCTCTATGAGGTTACTTATGACTTATAATGGCTTTACCCCTCCTAGGAGTATTTGTATTCTAATGAATTAAAAATTACTTTCAGCACCAGTAAAGCTTTCAATACCCAAAGGAATAAAAGAGAATGAAATTTCAGGTGCCAGGAAGGTGCCAGAGGTTACTTGGGGGACATGAAACCCTGCCCAATTCAATTCACATAACAACACCTATTGCCCCTACATCTAGGACCAGCCACATCATCCAAAGTTGTAGCAATGCCTGGATTTTTCAGCCTCTTTTTCATTGTAGGACCAGAGCCCTAAGAGACCCTACCTCATCCTTAGGTTTCAAAACCTAAGATTTACCAAGGAAACAAAGCTGTAGCCATTGCATTTGAAAACCTAAACCACTGCATGAACAAAAACATGACCAAGCATAGACACAAAATGGGAGAAAGAGGTGCAGCTATCCTTTGGGCAAGCTCACCCTAGCCGGCCCTGGGGTTTAACAACTACCCTCACCAGCCAGCAGCAGCCTCTTATCAAAATATTATTCCTTTTGCCTGACAAATTACTGGAATTCCACAAGGTGGCAGCCTTGAGACCACTTCCAGGAAATGAGAACCTGACTGGTTTGCAACCTGTCACACAAGGATACACACACACACACACACACACACACACACACACACACACACACACACACACACACTCACTCATACAAATCTCAAAGTCTCCCAGGTACCCCAGAGCAAACAGATAGCACATCCAGCAAGCCAACTAAATATGACAGTTTCCTTGGTTTCTAGAAGCGGCGTCTTAAAACTGGAAGAAACCGTAAAGACCAGCTAGTCCAAGCTCCTAACTCTGCCGAGGCTCAGAGAATGAGAGCAATGTGCCCATTGTCACACAGCCAGTGAGCGGTAGACCTAGATGTAGAACCCAGGTCTCCTGATTGTCTAGTGTTTTCACCGAACTTCAAGGCAGTCTGGCAGTCCTATGGGCTCCTTTCTTGCCTTTGAAAGGCATTAAATGTGTTTTTATTTCCTTCATGGCCTTCAATCTGATTGGCATTTAATATGATTTGTTGAAGAGTTTCAATATAATTACCAACAGTTCTCAATTATCTAAATGAAGTGGGCTTTGGGGGTGACCCTCCCCATTGTGTGATGTAGCATACATCATGTGATGCTTCTCTACTATATTTGGCTGCCACATCCAGGAGGGGAGCCCAGCCAACCATTCCCACTGCTGGCTCTAACTGATAAAGAGCAGTGATTAGCTTCCCCAAACTGTTGAGTGTAGATGGAAGTCTTATAAATTGGATTCTACTTTCCTGTTGACACATGATCACTTCTGAGATGCTTTGCCAACATTTCTGGTGGAACTCGGAGGTCTGAATGGGACCTATGGCAAATGGAGCCCTTTAGTTGTAAAGTACTGTTCTAGCCCCATCCACTCATCTCCCTCATCCCTGTTAGGGAAATTATCTGTTAACTAGCTCTTTAAAGGGGAATATGAAAAGCCCCAATGTATTTGTGATTGTAAATTTGACCTAAAGTTCCCCTAAATATCTCTCTATTCCAAGAAACTTTGTGAACTATGAAGCTGCCTTGACATTTCTAGAGAAAAGAGAAAGCTATCTTTTCCTCATCCTGATTCAGACTCCTGTTTTAGCCAGCACTAAATGCACTAGAGCTGGAGATAGAAATGGGAAACAGGGGAAAAGAGATGAAAGTGTCTAGTGTGCATTCTCTGAGGCAAGTAGTCTTCAAGGTGACCACTTGCCACTCCCCTCCAAAAAATGTGTTCTCTCTTATGTCTGATTTCAAATACAAACTTGCTTGGATTAAAAAAAAATACATCACCTTTCTAAGGAGTGAGGCCACACTCCCTGCACAAGAGGCCACATAGGCTGCACAATCATTTTGAGGAGGCTATTTCATTTATCGTGACAGTGAATGGGAGCTGATGGAGCACATGTGTTGGTTTTGTTTAGCAGCAACCTGGCCACCAGAATGGTCCTTGTGGATCTGCTACCCCCTAGTGGACTCTTGGAGAAGTCACTTTAGGAACTGGAATCTGTTCATGCAATTATTCCCTGGATTCCCACCCCATGTAAGATGTTTGTTCAGCAAAGAGAATTCTGCTCTCGAATTTCAGAAAGCAAAAATCAATCAGATAATAAGATCTTGCTTCAAATAGAGCCAGGTCCATAGCAATCCTCAGCAAAACCAAGGACATGAATTCATAAAGGTCAGACACAGGGTCCAGGAAAGTCATAGAGTAGACATAAGGTCCTGCAAGTCATAGAATCCCAAACTTAAAGCTGGAAAGGAAATTTAGTCTAAATATCTCATTGTATAGATAATGAAACCAAGGCTCATAGAGAAGAAGTGATTCAACCAAAGAACAGATTTGAATACAGGACCTTGGACTACAGGATTTGAACTCCTACCCTCTGACTCCAAATCTAGTGTTCTTTTCCATTGGACTGTGTTTAGTTGGATTCGGCATTCTGAAGGTTTTTTTTACCTGTATCTTTGTGGAAAGACTAGTGACTCCTATTATTACAGCCTACAGCAAGGACTCTTAACCTGGAGTGCATGAATTTTTTTTCAAATATAATTTTATAACTATATTTCAACTGTATTTCAGTTCCTCATCTGTAAAATGAGCTGGAGAAAGAAATGGCAAACCACTCCAGTATCTTCACCAAGAAAACCCCAAATAGGGTCATGAAGAGTCAGACACAACTGAAATGACTGAATAACAAAGATCAAATATAAATTCTTCTGGCATTCAAAGCTCTTCATAACCTGACCTCCTCATATTTCCAGTCTTCTTGTACTTACCCACATGTCATACCACCCATGTGATCTAGTGAAACCTGCCTCTTGCTGCTCCTCTCACATGAATACTTTATCTCCTGATTCTGGGCATTTTATGGGGCAACTAGGTGGTGCAGCGGATAAAGTGCCAGGCCTATAGTCAGGAAGATTCATCTTCCTGAGTTCAAATATGGCCTCGGACACTTACTAGCCGTATGACATTGGGCAAGTCACTTAACCCTGTTTGCCTCAGTTTCTTCATCTGTAAAATGAACTAAAGAAGGAAATGGCAAACCACCCCATTAACTCTGCCAAGAAAATCCCAAATGAGGTCACAAAGAGTCACACATGACTGAAATGACTAAACAACAAAAAAATTTCAACTTAATTTCTTTGTAATCTTATATATTTCGTCATATGAATTTAAAAACATTATTCTGAGAGGGAGGGCTATAGGCTTCCCCAGAAGATGAAGGTCACAAAAAAGGCAGGGACTAAGACATATCAATAAGCATTCTACACTCATAGATTTAGAGTTGAAAAAGACCTTAGAGGTCATCTACTTCAACCCCATTGTTTTACAGTTGAAGAAATCTGGGCCCAAAGGGATACGTAGACTAGTCCAAGATAACACAAGGAGTAAGAGGTAGAATTAGGATTTGAACCCAGGTCCTCTGACTCCAATCAGTGCTATATTATTCTGAATCATACTTGGCCCTCCAAGGGTTAATTACCTGTGGGTTTTTTAAAGAGATGACTGACCCCCACTTATTACAATCTGTAGCTCAAGAAGCAAGTCCAGGGGAGCTAAGAAATTCAACATCCTGTTGCCACTAGGAACTGGAATTCAAACTTTGTGGCAGATTCTATAAGCAGTTAGCATGTGCCTTGCAAAACTCCAAGACCGACGAGGATTTGGTTTTCTCATTTGTCTTCACGCCATCTTTATTAAGGGACAAGTGTTAACACATTGATTTTAGTTTTTTAAACCTCATGGTTTTGCTTTAATACTTCTTGTCGCATTGAATTATCACTTTCTGTTTGGCACATTGTAATTTTCAAGGAGTCCTTTTCATTAATAAGGCTTATTCTTTTCTCATTTAAGCTATTACTTCTCCTCATTCTTTCTTCCATAGCTCTTATTTCATTCAAAATTATCCTTTGTATCTCTTCCTTTTTTTCGTCCAAGTACTCTTACAGCCTATAGCCAAATCATTCCTTTTCCTGAGCGTCTATTTGGATTTGTTATGGAATTACTCCCTTCTGGATTTACCTCTTGGGCTTCTCTCAATTCATAGTATTTCTTACTTGTGTTTTTTTCTGTTTATTCATATCTCAGGCCTCAGTTTCTGGATTGGGAATATGTGCTTTAGAAAAATTCTGCTCTTTCTTATATTCTTGGATGGTGTGGGCAAACCATGCTTAGTCATGGATGTGGTGACTAAGAATAGACCACCCTCTGCAGGAATTCCTGGGCTTGGCTCAGTCTCTCAGTGGCTCAACCTAGATTTTGTCCTCAGCCTTTTCTCTGTTTCCATTTTGTACAATTCTGGATCCAGAATTGACTCCATCCTTTGATGTGATCCTGACAGACCCCAATCAGATTTCATTCCTTGTGCTGGCAGTAAGCCTGCTGGAAGACCTCAGGTGCTTTGCTTCCCAAGGGCTGTCCTGGGCCTTTCTCTTTCTGTAGCTCAGGTGTGGGCTGCCTGTGTGCTTGTCTTTCCCTGCCGCCTGCTGCAGCTGAGATGCAGGCTGACCACCTGCTAGGCTACCGGCTGTGGACTGCCCCTCTTTTCTATTGTGGCTTGGAAGTGGACTGTCTGGGCCCTGCAGTGCCTGGGAGCCAGTCTACCCCTGTCTCCTATGATGGCTCAGGTCTGTTGGTGAGCTGTGTCTTCCACTTACCCGGGTTTGTCTCCACTCAGCTTCTATGGGTTTCTGGAAGATTTCTCGTATGGTTCTGAATTGATTAGAAGAGCTTAGAGGCCTTTCTTTTTGGTTTTCTTTATCTTTGTTCCTTATGGTACATTTTTAGAGCTTTCCTGGTCTATTTACGGAGACTTTCATTCAGCTCCTTTAAGTCTTATCTTGCTGCTGTCTTACTGCATCCGTTCCAAAGATGGAACAATGAAAGGGATGACCAGTGACTTCACCTGATTCCTTTCAGTGGGACAAAGATAGAAACAGAGACTAGGTGTCCTGATTCTCGGTTCAGCACCATCTCCAAGGCTAAACTCTGCTAGAGAATCAAGAAAAAGCTGAGCCTGGAAACGGCTCCCAGAGAAGAAACTGCAGTGGGAAAGTAGGAGTTGAGCAGGTGATTAGCTGGACTAAATCAACCAGGCTGTGTGGTGGTGAGCTAATTCTACACCCAGCTCCCCTGGGAATGCTCTCTTTGCCCCACTACTGCATTTCCTCAGCCAGCTCTGACACACCCCCAACCCTTCTTCCCTCACTAATTCCATAGCCACTAAACTGTATGATTCCCTGGTCCTATCCCACTCTCCTTTTTCCAGGTCTGACCTGGCAACCCAGCATGCTCACCTGCCCTCTGTAAGCTGAATCCTGTTCCAAAGAAATTAAAATTAAAATCTTCCCTGGTGATGATGATAACCCAAAAGGTGACATCCTCAAGCTTTAGTAACCATGTACCTGGATATTGGTATCAGCATAGACATGGGACCTATAACCACAGTGTTGGGAAGAACAATGGAAACCTGAAGGAATAATAGCTAGCTCTAGGCTTCTTCAAATCATTAATCCTGCCCCCGCTCCCACCTACTCCAGGTATATCGCTGCTATGATCCAGCTTCTATTTGAACACTGGAGTGTTTTATTAGCCTGATGATTTCTGTGCCCTGTTGGAGCCCAAATTTTCCTTCTGGGGTGGTTAATCTCTCAGTCTCAGCCCTGAGAATAGAACACGTATGTGGCCTCTCTGTAGTCCTATTTCTGCCATAGATAGGCCCAAGAAAGACTCCAGATGTCTAGATATTGGCAACAAGAACTTCCCATTCCTTCAAGATAACAGGCTTAAAACTTTTGGAAGGCAGACCAAGACCAACTAAGACATCTAGGGAACTAGATTTCTGTGAAGATAACACACGTGACTATACAGCAAAGCTCTGAAATTCTGACTATGTGAAAAGGCAGCACATGACTGTCGGTGGGGTAACTTGGCTAGAAGATGGGACTCATGAGTCCAAACCTGGATCTGCCACTGCCCACTTGTGTGATGTTACACAATTCACTTCTCTGGATTCTGATTTCCTCATCTTCAAAATAGAGACAAAAATACCTACTGAACCTACTTCAATGAACTGCTATAAGGAACTGTGAGAAAATGGACGAGAAAATGCTTTGGAAAAGTATAAAGGCCCGGCTAAATGTGTGATGTTAATATTAGTTCTTGTTCCCATTCTTGGAGCTCCACTGTGGGTGTGAACAATGAAGATGTGAGCTGACTCCACACTTCAATGAGGGGCGACTTCAGGAGTATAACAATCTTATTGGACTTACTTTCACACCAAGTATTGACTTCTCTAGAAGTATGGGGGGAGGGATATTGGTATGAACCTGGAGTTTTATACATGTAAGGATCTCCTAGCATGAAAAATCCCTCTACAGACACAGATCAGCAACTTCTGTGCCTCTGAGAGAGCTACCTGGGGTATTGAGAGATCAAGGTACACAGCAGGGGTGGGATCGAAGCCCAGCTCTTCTTAACCCCCAGACCAGCTTGCTATCCACTATGCACCTCCCTGCTTGTCTTTAACCTCACAATTAGAGTATAATTCTCCATCCCCAAAATGTACCAGGGAAGAACCTGAGGGAAAGAAGAATCCCAAGATTTGGCCTCCAGCTACAGGCTAAACCAACTGGGAAGGAAGTGTCATCCCCACCCCCTTCCCCAATGGCTAGACACTAACACCTGCCCTCACTCGCAGACCATCACAGACAAACATACACATATACACATGCACACACATGCACACATATACACATGTGCATACATATACACACACAAACACATTCACACATAGGCACATACACGCCTACTACTTTTTGTGTATATCGGACCAGTTTATTGGTAAAATTAACATTAAGCTTCACAAACGCTGGGACAGTAAAGCTTCACGAACGCTGGGATGTGCTTTTCCTTTTAAAGAATTTCCACTGGACCTTGATAATGAGCATCCAGTCGTTGACATATAAACTCTTACAAGCGGATGTGCACACATGCGCCTCAGGGGGGAGAAGGTGGCAGCGCCTGGGAGCTGGGGAGGGCTTCTGCGCCGCGCACAGGGAGCCCACAATTCATTTCCCAGCTTTCTGGGCCTTCTGCGCAGACTTGGTCACCTTGCCTGCCCCTCCGCTTTTCTTCTCCACGTTCTTGATGACACCTACAGCCACAGTCTGCCTCATGTCCCGCACGGCAAAGCGACCTGGGAGGAGAGGAGGAGAGTGAGAGAATCCGGACCAGGCCCCGTACACACCCACATCCACAGAAGACCCAGCAGGCCTATTCCTAGGAGGCCAGGCCTCTGCTTTCCTCTCCTACTTCTTGCCCAAACTGTTACATGAACTATTTCATAGATTGTAATAGCCTCCTGAAAGGCAGCATAGACATAGAAAACTGGCCTCAAAGGCAGGAAGACCGACTCTACCACATACTGGCTATGTGACCCTGGGCAAGTTACCAAATTTCTCAGTGCTCTAGGCAATTCTCCACAACTAAGTTGCAAGGTATTGACCTGCATTGGTAGAGAGAGTTTCCTCACCTGGAAGTCCCCTATGTCGACAAAATCATAGGTCTAGTTCCTATCTCCTTCCCTAATACACTCCCAAATGGCCTCCCTGCTTCCAGTCTCTGCCCTCGCCAATCCACCCTCCCTGTAGCTGCTCAAAAAATCTTCTTAAGGCACAGGTCTGATTATGCCACTCCCTTGCCAAAAAAAAAATCAGTGGCTCCCTATTTCCTATCCATAGTCCTCCGATGAGCATTGAAAATCCTTCACAATCCCTAACTTTCCTGACTGACCTCAAACTAGCACACTTTAAGCACTCAACATTCCAGCCAATCAGGTCTACTAGTTGTTCCTCAGGCTTGACGTGTCATGTCTTGCCTCTGTCAGTTTGCCCTAGTCACCTCCTTGGCCCCTCACCTCCACCTCTCAGCATCTTTATCATATTGTAGGAACACAAATCTGGAGCTGAAAGGAGTCTTAAAGTTTATCTCGACTTTAGAGCTGAGGTCATCTAGTCCTTCATTTTACAAATGAGGAAACCAAGGCATAGGTAGCTATTTAATCTAGGGCTGGATATTAACTCAGAGGTCATCTAGTCCAACCTAATTTTACAGATGAGGAAACCAAGGCATAGGTAGCTATTTAATCTAGGGCTGGATGTTAACTCAGAGGTCATCTAGTCTAACCTGTTAATTTTATAGATGAGGAAACTGAGGCCCAAGAAGGTTAAGAGACCTGCCTAAAGTCACTCAAGTCATAAACACTGGAGGCAGAATTCGAATCCAAGTCCTCTGACTCTAGGGTCAGTGCTCTCTCCACTGTACCATGCCCCTTAGCTTTATGCCCATCCTTCAAGGCTCAGCTCAGATGCAATCTCCTCTGTCATCTTTTCCTGATCCCTTTGTTATCAAGATGCTCTCCCACCTCAAGTTTGCTCCAGTGATTTGTCCAGTCTCTCTACCCAGCCCTATCATGCCCTCATTTTTACCCTATACACATTGTGGTTTTAACAGGTTCTGGTTGTTGTCCTTTGTTCTCGAAGAGGACCAAAATGGCATCACTCTTGGAGTTAAGCACAATATGTCCGACTCTGAATGATCAGACCAGCATGAGCTTAGAATACTCTCCCTTGCATGTTGTATTCCCCTGGTGGAATAGAACCTTTTTGAAGTAAAGGACTGTTTTGTTGGGGGTTTTTGGTTTGGGGTGAGGGGACTGGTCTTTGGACACCCAGCACTGAACTCAATATCTTGCACATAGTCAATGCTTCATAAACATTTGCTTCCTCCCCAAAAAGGTTGCATGGTTTTTCCACCTGGTATTTCAACAGTGTGGGAGACACCTCTTGTGGAAACTCACCGATACAGATTGGCAACTCATCTGCTAATAATCTCAGAGAGTTCCTGGAGCACTGAGAGGTTAAGTGATTAACCCATGGCCACACAGCCAGCATTTGACAAAAGCAAGGCTTGACCCCAAGTTTTCCTACTAAGGGCAGCCCTCTGTCCACTAAGCCAAGCCACCTCTCTGTTCAACTGTCCATTGAATATCATGGGCCTCTAACGAGAATCCCCTTTAGGTTCCATACCAGGTTTATTTCCCTGAAGAATATAGCTCATTGCCCTTTCAAGAAGTCCTACCCTTGAGCTGGACATAGCTCCCCTTCAACCTCAAATCATCTATAGGTCTGCAGCAGGGATAGGACTGACCCTGGCGAGTAGCTTTAAAATGGCTAAGACGCTAGGGACCAGGGTCTGGAGAAGCATAAGCTGGGTTGAAGAACTATCCTATCTGTGTGGAAACTAGTGTCACTTGTGCTCCCTTTGGTCACTGATCTTCTTCCTCCTCCCTTCCGAAAGTCACTGTCAGGCCTTTGAGTCCAGCCAAGAGGTCCTGAATTCAGGGAGGGATGTGATTTCTAAGAAATCTCCATTCACCCGCAGGGGATAGATGCTCCAATCTCAAGCCTGAGGGCATTCTAAAATGCTTTCAGCTGGTAGATCAGAGAGCTCAGTGTGCACAATTCGGGAGTGCTGACCCCTAGCACACAAAGACATTCTTTGTCCTATCACTGAAAAGGTCTGAGTTGACTATGGTCAAAATGAGCTTTCATCAACTAAAGCCATTTCTCAGTATTAGTGGCTTTGAGGATTATTCACAGCCAATCTTTAAGTTTCAGTCAATTTCCCTAACAATCTAGTATGTCCCAGGTCTTATTAGGCCCCTACATTCCATCTGATGTGTCTAAGAGAAGATCTCCTGAACCTAACAGCATTCTGAGCCCAAGTTAGTTGGGGGGGGGGGGAATGTATACATATACATACATATATATGTATACATATATGTATATATGTATACATATATGTATATATGTATACATATATGTATACATACATATATGTGTGTAGATGCATATTTACACATACATATGTGCATATATATGTATGTGTGTATATGTGTGTGTATACACACTGCAAGAAAACCTTGTGGCATATTCCTAAACTACTATAATTGACTTTGGGGTTATCTGTTGTTTGGAATTATCTAAAACGCTGGTGTGGATAATAGAGAGTCAGTTATAAATATAGTCTCCGTTTCAGTCGCTCCTGATAAGATGTCTGTATGATGTCTGTTGAATGGAAGGGAGAAGCCATGCAGTCTCTCACCAAGAGGAGGATACTGGGAGAAGCTCTCCACACACATAGGCTTCCCAGGGATCATTTCCACAATAGCGGCATCTCCAGATTTCAGGGATTTGGGATTATCTTCCAGCTTCTTGCCAGAGCGCCGATCAATCTTCTCTTTCAGCTCAGCAAACTTGCAGGCAATGTGGGCAGTGTGGCAGTCAATGACAGGTGAGTAGCCAGCACTGATCTGCCCAGGATGGTTCAGGATGATGACCTAAGGAACATAAAAGATGGCTGAGCTCAGCCTCTGACCAAGTATTCCCCAAGTCCACCTCATACAGTCCCTCTCGTCCTTCAACGTGCATATCAAACACCACATTCAACAGGAAATGTTTCCTGCTCCCCCCAACTGTGAGTGTTCTTTTCTCCAAAGTACCTTGGATTTAACTGGTTTGTATTTATTGTCTTTAAATTTATTCTGTCTTTACTTAAGTTCTTGTTGTTTCCTCCATTAGAATAATATTATATAGCATTTTAAGGCTTGCAAAGTGTTCTACAAATATTATCTTATTTGATCCTTACAATAGCCCTGGGAAATAGGTACTGTTAATTATTCCCATTTTACAGATAAGGGTTAATTGATTTGCCCAGGGTTACAGAGCTAGTAAGTATCTGAAACTGGATCTGAACTCAACTCTTCTTGACTCCAGGTCCAATAATCTATCTACTGTGCCACTGAGCCCCGCACCCTGCCCTCTGCCAGATGTGATGTGATATGTAGTGATGTGTCTCCTTTGCTTAGAGATTGTTTCATTCTTAGTACTTGTATCCCTAGTGCCTGGTATGTAGTAGGTACTTAATAAATGCTTGCAGATTGATTGATTAAAATATAAGTGACATAGCACCACCATCAGCGAATCCCTGGTCTAAATGAAACATAGTCCAAAGCTTAGGAAGCTCTAAATGGGATAACAAGGATTTAGACTTGCCCTCAAAGAGTCTTGTGTATGATAAGAAAGTCTCAGACCCTAAACACACTTCTCACTGCCTTCTGGAAGAACTTGGCTGTATTCATCTCTAAAAGAGCATATATCTCCTGACAACATCACAATCTGTAACTTCTTGTTAGGCTTGAGGAAGGAACTACACCTTCACCGGATCTCACCCATAACAAGGGCTCCACCACTGACAGTTAACCAGGTGGGCAAACTGAGGGTGTTTTTACCTTTCATCTCTTAAATCAACCATATCCAGTTCTCTCCCCAGATTTAGCTGTGGCTTAATGCTGGCTCTCTCCATTGCCTGGCCACATGAGGCCCTTACTAGCTTGAACGCTTGGAGAAAGAGGCCTTTAACTAACTAAGCAAGAGGGGAGAGGAGAAAAGCAAGGGTCAGGGACCTGAGTCCAGGGATGACTGGCCAAGCCACTCATCAATGATGAGCCACAGGGATGGTCTACAGGAATCGGGAAGTCCTGCCTGTCTCCAAGTTAGACACAATGGAGTGGCACATTAAGTTATTATAATCATTCCCATTACCCTCAGGAAATTTAATGAGATAGTTTCCAGTTGTAGCCTAGTAATTCTGGCTGTGTCTGCTCCTGCTGAGGAAAATAGGCAGTCCCCAGCCCAGGGCCTTGGCACCACAAATATATAGCCTTGGTATTGGCTATTTTGAAGGGAATAGAGGCTGAATGTTCCTCTTCTATGACTGCAAGATGTTCCTGAGGTCTCCTCTAGTGTCAGCACTAAAACTGTACCTAAAGAATCACCTTATTCAAAAATCTCCGTAGGCCAGCTTTGGCCTTACCTTGCTAAATTTCAGGCCTCTGTCTTACTTCTAAGACATTCCATCTTCTACTCATCTCTGTGACCCTAGGTAAGTCATAAAACCTGTTTGACTCAATTTCCTCTACTGTAAAATGAGGGTAATAACAGCAACTACCTCGTGGGGTTGTTGTAAGGATCAAATGAGAAAATTTTTGTAAAAAGTGCTTAGCACAGTGCCTGACACACAGTAGGCATACTTATTCCCTTCCCCTCTTCCCTTTCAGCCATTCTGTTCACATTCTGCTTGGTCCATCATCTCCAATCCCTTCCCACCTGAAAATGGAACTGACCCTAGATTGACCCTAGGTTTTGATAGGCCAGTTTCTACCTTCTCTTGCTTGGTTACAAACCTCTACCACACTTCCCTATCCCCTCCCCTTTCCAGCTCCTTAGCTCTTCATTAAGTGTTATCTTCCCCAGTTAGAATGCAAGCTCCTTGAGGGCAAGAACTGTCTTGCTTCCTTATATTTGTATCCCTAGCATGTATCGCATTGTCTGGCATATAGTAAAGGCATAAATGCTCTATTGTCTATCTATTCATCCATCTATGCACGCACCCATCTATCCATCTATCTATCCATCTATCCTCCTATGATCTATCTATCCATCAACTTATCTATCCATTCATCCATCCATCTAGCCATCCATCTATCTATCCATCTATCCATTCATCCATCCATCTATCCATCTATCTATCCACCTATCATCTATCCATCCATCCATCTATCCATCCATCCATCCATCCATCCATCCATCCATCCATCCATCCATCCATCTATCCATCCATCTATCCATCCATCTATCCATCCATCTATCCATCCATCTATCTATCCATCTATCTATCTATCATCCATCTTCAGTGGTTCCCTATTGCCTCAGCAGTATAAAATATAAATTCTTCAGTGTGGTATTTAAAGTTCTCCACAAACTGATTCCAATTTACCTTTCCAGTCTTATTTACATTATACTCCTTCTTATACTCTGGGCTACAGTGAAGCTGGACTATTGGCCCTCCCTGAACTCCATAAGCCATCTCCTGCCACTCATCTCCTGTGAATTAACCTGTGCCATCCCAAGTGCCTGAAATGCACCACTCCCTCCTCATTTCTATCTGTCAGAATCCTTTGCTTCTGCCAAGGCTCAGCTCAAGCAGCACCTACTCTGTGAAGTCTTCTTAAGTTTTCTTTTCTGCTTTGAATTTTACCAGGAGCACTGACAATAGTTTCTTTCACCAGACCGAATCCTACCTTGCATTGTACTTATCTAGATATATACCACATATCCCCTAAGAGAATGTAAGTTCCCAGAGGGCAAGACTGTGTTACTTTGTATCTTTGTATCCCTAGCACCAGATACAGTGCCTTGCACATAGTAGTTGCTTAATAAATATGTGTTGAGTTAAATTGGCTTGAGAATCAAAGAATGTTAGGGCTGATAGAGACCTCAAAAATCATCTAATCCAACAACCACAGAAATGAGAAGACTGGGGCCCAAAAAGGATCCTTAGAAGTCATTTGGTCCAACCTCTTCTTTTTATAGATACAGATGAAAAAACTGAGATTGAAAGAGAGAGATGAAGGGAAAGAAAAGGGAGAATAGGGAAAAGGAGGGGAGGGGAGGAGAGGGAAGGAGAGATGAGGGAAGGGAAAGGGAAAGGGAGGGAAGGGAAGGGGAGGGCAGGAGAGGGGATGGGAAGGAAGGAAGGGGAGGGGAGGGAAGAGGAAGGCAGAGGAGGGGAAGAGAGGGAAGGGAAGG
>CM053625.1:135423395-135499041 GCA_028646595.1 Phalanger gymnotis | reverse complement strand
GAAGGGGAGGGGAGGGAAGAGAGAAAAGGATTTGCCCATCACACAGGCAATTTGTGGCAAAGCTGGGACCCAGGTCCTCTGCCTTCGAGTCCACACCATACCTCCAAGTAGACCCTCAGGCTTTTAAAGACCTAAGTCAAGGGGAGTATCATTCCTTTTTGGAACAATAAACTCTAATGGAATCCTCTTTATGAAAGTAATGCCTCCAATGCCTAAACACCAGAAGGCCTTCTGGGCAATCACAAGCTCTCTGTGTGTCAGAGATTGCTCTCAAAGAGCACCAGCAGTTTGGCGGGTTACCTTCCATATTCCCAGGACTACTGTAGAAGAATGGCCCATGGTTCACCCGGAAGAGCTCTAATAGCACCCATTACCTTGGCCGGTTAGAGAATACCCTTCTCCCAAAAACTCCATTATGGGTTCATACCTCTATCATTAATGAACGAGAGTATCCTTGTCCCCAACTCACTACCTGGGTGACCTTGAGCAAGTCACCTGCCTTCCCTGGGTCTCAGTTTCATCATCTATAAAATGAAGGGGCCTTGATGGCCTCTGGCATCCCCTTCTTCTTCTAGATCTAAAATCCTCTGACTCTAAGAAGCTGATGTGGTAAAGCTGGGGCATTTGATAAAGGTTCCAGGTCTCCAGCCTCCTGGTCCATAGTTCTACCTGAAGATTAGTTTACCTCCCCTTGTTGAGCCCCTAGTCTACACCCCACTCTCTGGTATCCCACCCTCGCCCCCAAGCTGGGTCATTTAATTAATGAGACATCAGCCAAACCTGTAAGACTTCTGGGAGAAGTCACTAGGGCTAAGGTATGTCACAAATTCTATCAATGAGGAAAGGAGAACCAGAAATCAACTTGTGAATGGCGAGAGGCCATCCTCCAGCATCTCCAGAGGCCAACAGCCTAGTCCTCTACATTCCATTCCATTCCTCCCACCAATTGCCTTCTTCCTGTCTCCTCAACCTCATTTTCCACTACCCTCCCTTCTTCGCCACCTTACCCATACTCTCCTGCCTACCATAAGGCAGAGCAAAGAGGCTGTACTTACCTGGGAGGTGAATTGAGCAGCCTCCTGGGGAGGGTCTGACTTGCTGTCACCACAAACATTGCCACGGCGAATGTCCTTGACAGACACATTCTTCACATTGAATCCTACGTTGTCTCCAGGAAGGGCCTCACTTAGGGCCTCATGGTGCATCTCCACAGACTTCACCTCAGTAGTGATGTTTACAGGAGCAAAAGTCACCACCATTCCTGGCCGAAGGATCCCTGTCTCCACTCGGCCCACAGGCACTGTTCCAATACCTGAGAGGAGACAGTAAGAGGAGAAGGAGGGAGAAACCAAGGAGACACAAATAATCAAGAAAAAGAGAAACTCCTGAAAATCCTAATGACCATGAAGGGAGATCCCAGGGTCAAAGACAACAGTAGGGGCATGGATAATTGAAATCCACCAATAATCCAAAGATTTTATTTCCTCCAAAAGCTCCCACTTCCTCTCCCAAACTTTTTATCAGAGTTGCCAAATGAATTAATTTGAGTTCATTTTTCATCCTGTCCCCACTAGGCTTCTGAGTCATAGGATTTAGAGCAGGAAGAGACCTTAAAGGTCAAGTCCAAGCCTCTCATTTTCAGATGAGGAAACTGAGGTACAAAAAGGTTAAGTGACTTGCCCAGGATCACATATCTAGGAAGTGTCTAAGGCAGTATTTAAACTCAGATCTTCCTAAGTCCAAGTCCAATACCCTATACATTATACAATGCTGGAGGTGGTGTTAATGAACTGAAATGGCTACAGTATTAAAAGACATAGCAGGAGAAACCAGAACTGAGCAAGAAAGAGAGAAATAATTAGCCAGGCAGATGGAAACAGACCTGCTGAGATTCCCACATTCATCATGCCCAAGACAAGACTAGAACTCCAAGTTCAGAGCTCTTTCTTCTTTATACATCTAGCCCTTTCTAGGTTTTCCTTGGGCCTATGACATTCATTCATTAGTCAATAACTTTAATGAGTGTCTTTTGTGTCTAAGACTCCTATAGTAGGTGTTGGGTTGGCAGTAGAGGGTCAAACAAACCCATTCCCTGTCTCATGGAACTTACAGGGTACTCTATGAGGTTTAAGCCATCTATCGAGGAACAGCAAAGAAGAGACTGGAATTCTCACCTCCAATCTTGTAGACATCCTGAAGTGGGAGGCGCAAAGGTTTGTCTGTTGGGCGGGTAGGGGGTAGGATGGTATCCAAGGCTTCCAGCAGGGAAACACCACTGGCATTTCCTTCCTTCCGCTCCACCTTCCAACCCTTAAACCAAGGCATCTGGAGAACAGAAAAGACAGCAATGAGAGCCAGGGCAAGTGTCCAACTGTGCTAAATCAAGAAAAAGCTGAGCTAGTCATTGCTCAGTACAGGGTAGGCCAATCAACCCAAATCTGTTTGCTATGGATCCCTGGGAAAGTCTACTCTTGAATCAAGAATGTCATGGACAGCTCCTAATGACTCCTTCACCAACCAGCTCTTCTTACTCCTCAAAAGCATAGAGTTCTCTAATCTCAAGAGATATTCTATCTTTGACCTCCTGCTAGAGCAAGGGGACATACAGATACAGATTTTACAAGCTTTAGATCTTGAAGGAACTTTAGAGACAAGCTAATCCAAACCCTTCATTTTACAGACCAGGAAACTAAAGGTGAAGTGATTTGCCCAAGACTACTTCACTACTAGGAAGCAGAAGAGTCAGAATTCAAATACAGTTGTGATAGAATAGAAGAAAGAATCATAGGCTCATAGCTTAGAGTTGAACGGGGACTTAGAAATGATTGAGTCCACATCACCATATTTTGCAGATGAGGAAACCGAGGCCCCAGAGATGTGAAGTAACTTCCCCAAGGACACACATTCGTTCATTCATTTACAGTGACATGGTTGGGCTTTGAACCCTGAACATCTGACTCCACATCCAGCACTGGTCACAGAGAGAAAAGTACACCAGGCAGAAGAAATAACAGAACTATAGACAAGGTGGTAAAAACAGAATAAGGAAGTAGTTGAATGAGAAGCTCAGCCTGAACATTCTAGCCCCTCCAAGCTCAGAAGCGAGCAAAATACCAGTGATCATTGGGCCCTCTACTTCCTGCTTTTCCATCTTTTTTCTCCTTCATCTTTTCTCTCCTCTTAAGCTGGACCCAATGCCAGATGGCTAATTGCTGAAATATTTGTTTTAATTTGCTTCATTTCCATTTCTCGAAGATACTGAATACACAAAAATTTTCCATCATCTAAGTATCTGCATTTCCTGTGGCAGCCTTAACCACCCTATTCCCTTCTCCCTTCCCTCTTCCTGTTTAATCTCCCTCTCTTCTTTCTTACCCTTCTTTCCTTCCTCTCTCTCCTTTCTCTGCTCTTCCTCCTCTCTTATCTCTACCCTAACCCTCTAGGTCTGTTTTCTCCCCATCCTCTCTTTCCTTCTTACCTCTCTCTTCCACCTTCCCCATTCCTTTCTTTCCCTTCTTTCCCCTCACCTTCCTTCTTCCCCCTCACCTTCCTTCTTCCCCCTTCTCTCCTAACTTGTAACATGTTGATCTCAGGTCCTGACTGAGTGTTGCCACATGGCAACCTGCAAACCCAACAATATTTCAAGAAACCCACTGCTCAGGTTCTCAATACAAACTGAGAGACAGGTACAGAATCATCCATGCCCAGGGCCACACCAGGCCCAGCTGCCACATACAGGCCTTCTAAACTAGGGCCAGGAAAAAAAGGACAAGTCATCACCTGAGGAGCAGATCTGAGAGCAGCCTGAATCTCAATGTATCCTCCCCTCTCCCTGTGCTATCCTGGGTCCTCCCCTTTCTTAACTGTCCCTCCTCCTCCCCACCTTCTCAGTGAATAATTGTGAAGGAAATCTTTGCTTCCAAGTTTTTCAGGGCCTTTGTAGTACCCTGCAGGCCTAGTTTGGAGGACCAGAAAAACAGAGGCAGCAAAGAGAAGCCATAATCTTTTCACTCCCTTATGCTCAGCTGAATACAGACACTCAGAAAGCTGGGAACTGGTATACAGACACATCTTGAGGAAAGCATTCCACTAGTCCAGGGTATTACATACCTGGCCTGTTCCCTAGAGTACTGATAAGAAGATATAAAGTCCAAAGACCACAAAAAAGCTCATTTGTCAGTCCTCAACACTTCCCTTCGTACCCCCTCTACCCACAAGGGATTTACTCAAGTGAGGAGAAACACAGATGAGAAAATCCTTTGATAGATGGTGCCGTGGATAGAGTGCTAGACCTGGAGTGAAGAAGATCTGAGTTCAAATCTAGTTTCATAAATTAACTGCGTGACTCTGGGCAAGTCACTCAACCCATGTTTGCTTCAGTCTCTTTATCTGTAAAAGAGGGGTAATAGTAACAACTGTCTGGCAGAGTTGTTGTGGGGTTCAAATGAGATAATATTTGTAAAGCAAAGTGCGTGGTATATAGTAGGCACTTTATAAATGCTAGATATTATTATTTTTATTATTATATTGCTATGTTATATATGGTAATATATTAATATAATACATTACCATATTGACATATTATGATATTCCCATTCTCTTGAAATTTCTCTAAAACAAAAAGCCCTTTGGCACAGGACTCTTTGCACAAGAAAAAGAAATAAACATCACCTTCAAGTCCCACCAGGGCTAATCCCAGTATCTTACCTTGGGGATCATATCACAGTTTAGAAATGGATAAGAAAGCCGAGACAGACAGAAAGAAAGGGAAAGAGGGCGGGAGGGAGAGAAAGGGAGAGAGAGAGAGAGAGAGAGAGAGAGAGAGAGAGAGAGAAAAGGAGGGAGAGAAGGAGAGAGAGGGGGAGGAGAGAGAATGAAGAAAAGTGAGAGAAGAAGATAGGGAGAAAAGGAAGGAAGGAGAGAGGGAAGGAGAAAGAGGGAGTAAGGGAGAGGGGAGAGAGGGAGAAAGACAAAACAAAGAAAGCAAGGGTAGGAGTGAGAGAAGGGGGAAGGAAAGAGAGATGGAGACAAGGAGAGGGAGAAAGGGGAAAAGGGAGAGAGAGACAAAAAGAAAGAAGATGGGAGGAGCAGGAGGAGGAGGGAAAGAGAGAGGGAGAAAGAATATGGGGAGGGAAGAAGGGAAGGAGAGAGAGGGAGGGAGACAGAGTGGGAGAAAGGAAAGAAAGGACAGGAAGTGAAGGGGGGAAAGAAGAAGTGGGAGGGAAAGAAGGAGGGAGAGAGAGGGATGAAAAGAAGGAGAGAAAAGGAGGAGAAAGAAGAAGAGAAATATATATTATATATTATGTATATATATTATATGTATGTATAAAATGATTTGCTAGGGAGCTAGGGAGAGAGAGGGATGAAACGAAGGAGAGAAAAGGAGGAGAAAGAAGAGGAGAAATATATATTATATATTATGTATATATATTATATGTATGTATAAAATGATTTGCTAGGTAAGATGGACAAGTTACTTCACCGGGCCTTTGTTTTTTCCACAAATTGAGGAGGTTGGACCGTAAGATCTCTAAGGTCTGTCTCTTCTATCCCTAACATTCTTTAATTCTAGTTATCACTCATCCATCCTTTCAACTTTAGCCCAAAGACATATTCTCTAAATGTCTCTGGAAACCTTGAAGAAGTGATGCTCTGATTGAAAAGGCAAGACATGACCCGAAAGCACCCATGCAGGTGCATGTGCATGTTTGTTCTTGTGATCTTGGGAGGAAGTCTTCCCCTCCCCCTCCTCCATCCCATCCTCCACCCGCCCCCCATACAGTCATACATATATACATACATACACACACCCCACAGTGTTGTCCCTGACTCTGTCTTTCCTGATGAGTCCAGCACTTTCCAGGGCCCTGGGCAACAGATACACTCTAGAGCTCCTCACATTTACTTCACATTCACTTCTCACTGCAGCGAGCTGGATTTCTGCCAGGCTCTACTCCTCCCACCCCCAAGCTATGGCTCAGATGTCTCCTCCTCTATCCTAGTGTTCTTTTAGCAGCCCAGGCTGCTCCTGGGATCTCAGCCACGGATGAGCTGGAGTAGATCCCTGAGATGCCCTTCACCTTGACTGCCCTATGGCTTCCCTCTTCTATGGAAAGACTCCCCCCTCCAAAGGACAGATGGCTCAGTTGGGCAGGAGGGCAGAGCAGGGATGGAGAGGCTGCCTGGCTCACCTAGAGTAGGAAAAGAATGCTCTCTGTAATTGCCGCAAAAGCTGGAGTATTCCTTATCTAGTGGGGAAAAGGGAGGTTAGAAATAAAGGGGTTATGAACATGTAAATGAGATGATCTCTCTGGGTTCCCTGGATCCAAACTGTCTTTAATTCCAGCTTCATTTGCTTTCCCTTCCCATCAGAACAGTACTAAAGAGTGGAATTGCAACACAGATGAGGGAGGGTGGAGACTTGGATGAGGAAAATGTTCCCAAAATGCCTCCAACGTCACTTCTTCCCAAGATAAACCAAACCGCACCATGAAGGAGGTGTCTTCTTTCTCTCCCTCAGGATGACTCAGAGTCACATCTCCCTTCCTTCAACAGCTAATCATAGGTACTTGGAGCAGGAAGGGCCCCCACTGAGATGATTCCCTTCCCTTGGATATAGGGAAGGCCAGTAATTGGAGTTGGGGGTCCATCCTTCCATCACCTGGCAGCATCATAGCTCATAACCCTCTGATTCTGGGCCCGTATGAGCAGAGCACTGACAGACTGGTACAAGGGAAGGAGGGTATATGGCCCTGGCCATTGGGGAGCCCCTTATCTGAAGGAGGAGGCAGTACAAACACAGGATAAAGATTTAGGGATACATACACAGCAGCACACAAGCAAGCATAACCTAATCCACAAGGATCCCTGGTTTCACAGTATGGACCAGTTCCAACAAAGCCGGCTAAAATTATTTTCTGTAAAGTGAGCTCCACAGCCTCCATTATGAAACCAGAAGTGTGTTCCCAAAGAGGAGAAAGTTCCCCAAAACCTAAATAGAAAACCTTGGATGAGGAAGAGCTTCTCCTAGCCTTTGCTAACAGCCTGAGTGCTGCACTGAGGCTCTGAGATGTTAAAGATTAAAGAAAAAGGCCTCCATCACCATGGGCACATAGATTTTCTATGGAGGCATTATGAAAGGACAGACAAGAGAATCACACAGGAAGAGAAGGTAAGAATGGGGCAGGACCTGCCCAATTCTATAAGATCACAGAAGAGATGAGAAGGCATCACTCTCTCTTCTCGGCAGAAGTAGGGGACTACAGGTGTGGGATTCTACAGATAATGTCCCACTTTCCCAATGCATTGCTTAATTTTGCTAATTTTTCCCCTTCTTTTTAATTCTTTGATATAAAGAATGGCTCTCTGGAAGACAAAGGGAAGAGAGACATAATGGGATGGAGAAAAACAAAAAAATCAATAAAAACGGAGGAGGAAGAGGAGAAAGAGAAGGTAGAGGAGGGAGAATAGGAGGAGGGGAAGGAAAAGAAGGAGGAAGAGGAGAAGAAAAAATAAGAGGGGGAGGAAGAGGAAGAGAAGAGAGGCAGGAGGAGGAGGAGAAGGGGAAGGAAGAGGAGAAGGGGAAGGAGGAGGAGAAGGGGAAGGAGGAGGAGAGGGGAAGGAGGAGGAGAGGGGAAGGAGGAGGAGAGGGGAAGGAGGAAGAGAGGGGAAGGAGGAGGAGAGGGGAAGGAGGAGGAGAGGGAAAAAGAAGAGAAGGAGAAGGAAGAAGAGGAGAAGGAGGAAGAGGAGAAGGAAGAAGATGAGAAGGAGGAGGAACAGGAAGAATAGCAGGAGGAGAAGGAGGAGGGGAAGGAAAAGAAGGAGAAAGAGGAGAAGAAAAAGAAGAAGAGGAAGAGAAGAGGGGGAGGAAGAAGAGAAGGGGGGAGGAAGAGCAGAGGGGGAGGAGAAGGAGGAGGAGAAGCAGCAGAAGAAGAACCTTAAATTCACTGTTAGGTCCATAGTATCCTGAGGAATATACAGCAAACCACAGGAAATTTCAAAGCTGTTTGAGATCTTTCTGCCTCCAGCTCTCCCTTCTCCCACCCCCGTTTGGGGTGATGATTGTCTAGTAAACCTAAATAGAGATGATTTCTGTCTGCAAATAGCTGAAGGGCTGTCATGTGAAAGCAGAATTAGACTTGGTCTGTTCAGCCAGGAAAGGAGAAGTAGAAGCAATTATTGGTGATTGAATGGAAGCAAATTCGGGTTTAGGATGAAGGGAAAACTTCTTAAATATTAAAGCTGTCCAAAAGTGGAGCAGGCTCCTTCAGGAATGGATTTTGCCTTTCAGGAGGCCTTCATTCCATGGCTAGATGGCTACTTGTCAAGTATGTCATAAAAGGGGTTCTTTCTCAGGTATAGGTTGGACTAGATGGCCTCAGTGGTCTGTGCTTCTGGAATTCTTATTAATTGGAATTTTTAATTAGTCATTACTAATTACTAATCTGGAGTTCTTATTCATTCTAATTAATAGTCATTGAGCCAATTTTGCTTTCAGGCTATGATCAGGATTTGGCCTTTCAGCAACTTCCAGCCATCTCTTCAGAAGCACCTCCCCCACCCCCAGGATTCACTGCAGTAAGTAGCCATAGGGATGGCTGAAAAGAAAGGTCTCCATTAGACTTCTCTGAGAAGAAAAAGCCAGGCGTCCTCCAAGTGAGAAGAGGACATTGGTGAAAGCCAGCTTGGAGGAGGGAGAATGAAAAATTAAATTTCCCTAAGTGAAAGGGCAGGGGCAGCACCTTCTACCCAAAGGCCCCATCTAAACATCTACAAGGTGGGAAACAGAAAGGGAGGCCTCCCTTCGAAGGAATCCGCACTGGCAGTGAAGGAGAAGAAGAAACAAATATACATTTCCATTGAATTAAAGTTTCAGAAACCCAGAACTAACAGTGAAAGAAAACAGGGTGAAGACACAAGGCTGAAGGAGACCCTAGAAGGAATGCAAATCAGTTAAAGGAGAGGAGGAAGAGGAAAAAAAAAACAGAGACTGACAAACAGAATGACATATCTTGACACTTGGGCTGCTGCACCTGAATCTATTTACCCAGGCAGAAGGAAGACAATAGTAGAGAGGACAAGCCGGAGAGTTTAGAAGGGAATTAGTATTTGTAGCAATTTGCCTTGCTTGGGTCAAATGGATGAATTAACGAAAGAAGAACTGTCCCTATGGATCACTTGGGCTAGAAGCTTACTATATGATGTGATTTGGGGAACAAATAAAAGGCCCTGAACTACCCTGAGTATTTCTCCCATTGACGTGACATGATAGCATCAACCTTCCCTTCATTTCTGACCTGAAATCCTTAATAGTTAGACAACAGCCAGGTGCATTGTCTCCCAAAGACCCCAGCTGCACAAAATGTGCACAACATGGGATCATAAATTTAGAGCTAGAAGATACTTTAGGGGCCATCTACTCCAACCCCCTCATTTTACAGATGAGGAAACTGAGGCATAAGGAATTTGTGATTTGCCCAAGGTCATGCAGAGATTGAGTGATAAAGACAGTGTTTAAACCCAGGTTATCTGACTCTAAAGTCAGTTCTATTTCCATTGTAACACACTCCATGTTATCTGGGAGCCTTCCCCATTAGCCCACGTCTTGGGAGAAGACACAGGACAAAAGAACTCAGTACGATAGCATGGTAAAAATAAACTAGGTGTCAGCCAGGAGAAGGTACAGGAGGCTAACCACCAAACATCATTTTGTCTCCCGGAAGCCCTTCACGTGAAAACCATTCTGGAACCTCTTGGCCCAAATTAGTCATCAAGGACTCAGGACTCCTAAATCAAAGAATGCCCAGTTCTGTCCTATAAGGCAAGCTTGGCCAAAGGACTAGGCCTCATTACCACCCGACCATCTAGTCCACATTGTGCTCTCATGGGCCTCCCTACCCTTGTGAGGCCCTCTTGCATTCAGAAATAGAGTTATATTTTTTTAAAAAAAACAGAAATGGAGTTATATTCCTTCATATATGATCCTCTCCTTGTCCTAAGTCCAAGAGGCTTAAAGAGCCACATCCCTCCCAACTTTCATAAAAACTGCCATTCAGGTTTCCTCTCTCATTGTCTGACCAATAGACACTGAAGGCTGGGCTTCTCCACTCCTAGTCACCAGGAAATGACAGATTCCAAAGCTGCCACTAACTGATTGTAAGACTCTTAGCATGGTGACCACCAAGAGCCATAGGTACTCCAACAAAGCAGGCTCCCTTTGTTGGATTATGCTTATAGCTACTGTCCTTTCCTTGGTACTAAAAGAGGATAAGCTGAGCAGCACCCCCAGACTGAGAGCCCCAGCCACCCAGGGAAGTCTCCCTGCCTGGCTCCCAGCACAGGATAGAGAGAAGCAAGACTCAGCATCTACACTATCTAAGGAGCCTAGTCTTGGGGAGACAGGACAGAAGGAAGAGATGGCTGGTAATGACCCGAATCCAATAAAGACAGAGGAGAAAGAGGACAGGGAGGGATCCTTCCCTAATAAGAGTAGAGGCATGTGTATATACACATACACACCCATGTACATATGCATATCTATACATATATATACACACATATATATGTTAAATATACATATTTAATAGGGCTCATGAGACAGTGTGATACAGTAGAACAGACAGCCTCAAATCCCGGAAGACCTGGTTTCAAGTTCTCACTCTGATACACATTGGTTGTGTGATCCTAGGCAAGTCACTTATTTTGCAGGCAGTGTTCTAAGACTTGAAGTTGTAGACAAAGTGCCCATCTAAATTAGCAGATAGCATTTCCTCAGCCTACAGTTCCCTATATTAATGAAATCACAGATCTACTTGCTTTCCCTAGATTTTGTTGCTGTTCAGTTGTTTCATTCATGTCCAACTCTTTGTAACCCCATTTGGGGTTTTCTTGGCAAAGATACTGAACTGGTTTGCCATTTCCTTCTCTAGATCATCTTACAGATGAGGAGACTGAGGCAAACAGGGTTAAGCGACTTGCCCAGGGTCACACAGCTAGTAAGTGTCTGAAGCTAGATTTGAACTCAGGAAGATGAATCTTCCCTGACTTCAGGCCCAGCACTCTATCTACTGTGCCACCTAGTTTCTCTAGACACCCACAACAGAGAATATGATCTCTCACCTCTAATTGATAATCTTATTATCTTCAGTGCCCCTACCAGTGGAGAGGAGTAATGAACCTGCTGCTTTAAGGAACCTTCCTCCTACCTGCCAGTGGGTCTAGAGTCAGGGGTCCTGGGGTCAGGTCTTGGCTCTGCCATTTACTGCTTTTATGACTTTGGGCATGTCACCTAAACCCCTCTGAGCCTCAGTTTCTTCACCTGTAAAATGATGGGTTTGGATGAGATGTCCTTTTCACCCCTAGACCTATAATCCTATGAACTGGAAAAGAAAATGGAAGAAAAGTTCCAGATCCCTGACCAGGACCTTCCTGGAGAACAAAATTCAAATCAGTCCCCAGTCTCAGGTATCATTTCCACCCAGGAGCTATTCTTGGAAGGAATGTTCAGGATCATCTTCCAGGCCAGCAACTAGAGACCTTTGGCAGGCTACCTTCCTGGAGCAAAGCAGAGGGAGGAGCTGCTGCTGCCTCTTGCTCAGGATGTGGGGCATGTCGTGGGAGGGATCCTGCCCTGTTGTCCCTTTCCTGGGGAA
Source organism: Phalanger gymnotis (assembly GCA_028646595.1). Lineage (NCBI taxonomy): Eukaryota > Metazoa > Chordata > Mammalia > Diprotodontia > Phalangeridae > Phalanger > Phalanger gymnotis. The sequence goes on along the minus strand of CM053625.1, from coordinate 135,487,390 downwards.
GAAGGAGCATAGAGGCATAGAACATTAGCAAGAGAAGCAACTTTAGCAATTATCTAGTCCAACCTCCTAGAAGAAACTGAACGACAGAGCCCTGAGTCCTGGACACCAAACCCAAAAGCATGGGCTGCTATGGGGACATATTCACACCCTGATGTGACATAAAAGACAAAAAAGAGAATAGACAAAGACCAGTCAGTGGAAGAAGGAAAAGACTAAGCAACCTATACCATTACAGCCCAGACCCAGTCAACCAGAGGGCAAGGGAAGCATAAGATGAAAAAGTAGGCCAAGTGATCCAAGGCAGTGGGGTACAGTGGACAGAGCTCTGGACTAACAGGCAGGAATTGGAGGCCCTGGGTTCTAACTCAGAACTGCACTATCTAACCTTAGTTCATTTAACTTGTCCCAGTTTCGTCATCTATAAAATCTACTTCCTCACAGGGCTGCTTTGAAGATTACATTAAAAAATAGATATGAAAGTGCTTTGAAAAATATCTAACACAGCACAAACACAAAGTATGAATCTCCTTCTTACAGCTGATGAGGCAGGGAAGGGGAAGGGGAGGTAACCTTGGGTTTTCAAAGGCCTTGTCGATGGAACCCAAGGGAGGCAGGATGACACAGGGAAGAGATCATTGGAGCCAGAGGACCTCAATTCAAATGAAATCCCACCTCTCATGCTTAGTACCTGTATGACCTAGTGCAAGCTACCTAGCTTCTCTGAGCCTCAGTCTCCACATCTGTAAAACAAAGGAGTTGGGCAAGTTGGCATCTAAGCTCCTTCCAGCTCCTAAGACCTCAATTAACAAGCTCTAGTGGGTTCTATCTAGCTAGAAAAGCTTCAAGCCCAGTTCCAATGATAAACAATATGTCTGAGGGCCAGTCTAGCTAAGGTCAGAAAGACTGACAGCAGCTGATGAATATTTTTTGGCCACAGAAAGACATGGAAAGTCCACCTATGAATGGCATGGAGGATTCATCTTCTGAGTCAATGAAAGGAGCACCCACACCAATGAAATCATGGAAATCACACAGTCCACTTTTGTGTCTCTATCCATGACTCCCTCAGGGTGATGTCCAGCCAGTAGACAGAGGGACTTATCCCCAGGCTCATATGACCACTGACTCATTCCCTTCTCTCTGCCTTTCATAGATAGTGTGTGCCATTAAGCTTCATGGATAGAACAAAGAGGTTGAGGATCTCTGGTCCATATCATGGCCTGTCCCCTCTAGCCCATCTGCCTCCCGAATGGACTGGCTCCTGATCTGCATGTCACCAGACCAAGGCTTCTCTGGCTAAGTCTCACATACTCTGAATCAGGCTCATGGTGGAGAGAGCAGACCAAGGCCTGGGTAGAGACAACTCTTTCTGCTCTGGAATCAGCATGGTCCTTCCCTGCTGTGGGTGCGAACACAGCTCCAGCTTCAGGTCACATCTGGCTGTAAATGCTTCTCCCTTCCCACACAGGCTTCAAGAAGCCTGAACCTCCAAGTCAAGAAAAGCCCCGTTGGCCCTCCCTAAAGAAGAGGACAAGCCACCTAGGGGGTTCCCTGGGGAAGGCACTTACATTTGGGGATGGCTCCAACATGTTGTCACCGTGCCAGCCTGAGATGGGCACAAAGGGGACTGTGGCAGGGTTGTAGCCAATCTTCTTGATGTAGGCGCTGACCTCCTTGACGATTTCATCATAGCGCTTTTCACTGTAGGGGGGCTCTGTGGAGTCCATCTTGTTGATCCCCACAATAAGCTGTTTCACACCCAGAGTGTAAGCCAGCAAGGCATGCTCCCGGGTCTGCCCATTTTTGGAGATGCCGGCTTCAAACTCTCCCACACCAGCAGCCACAATCAGCACCGCGCAATCAGCCTAGCAGAGAGAAGCAAGGAGGAAAATGAAGGAAGAAAACACGCATTTACTGGGCTCCTGTAAGGTGCCATGCACCTTACAAATATTTTCTCATTTGACCTTCCCATAAACCCTGGGAGGATAATGTATTATTATCATATCCATTTTACAATTAAGGAAACTAAAGATAAGTGACTTGTCCAAGATTATACAGATAATAAGTATTTGAGGCTGCATTTGAACTCAGGTCTTCCTGACTCCAGACCCAGTGTTCTATCCATTGCACCACTTAGCCATGGGTAGAAGGTAGAGGTGAGTTGAACTTAACATCACTTTCATTCATAGGATCATAGATCTAGAACTGAAAAAAAACCTCGGAGGTCATCTTATCCAACATTCTATTTGACAAATAAGGAAACCGAGGCACGGAGAAATGGCAAAGTAGATAGAGCACTGGATTTGACGACTAAAAGAGCTGAGTTCAATACTTACTATGTTTCCCTGGCCAAGTCACTTAACCCCTGTCTGCCTCAGTTTCCTCACCTATAAATTGAAGATAATAGTAACTCCTACCCCCCAGGATAGTCATGAAGATTAAATGAGATAACACATGAAAATGCTTTGTAAACCTCAACCTCAAATGCTGTATAAATGCTAGCTCCTATTATGTGGCTTGCCTAGGGTTGGAGATTGGATTTAAACTCAGGTTTTCCCTGGAAATAGTGCCATAGCCATTACCCCTACTACTACTCTTCTTCCTCTAACATGTACCCCATATTTTTTCCCTTATCTATAGATCAAGGATGCCAAAGGACACTTCTTCTCCATGTCCCCTATTCAGATAAAGAGAAAGCTAATTTATTCTGTCCTCCTAGTGACTGAAACCAGAATTAACAGTCAGGTCACTAGAGGGAAGGTGAAACGTCACTGCCCTACCAGCTCCAAACTAGCACCCTTCCTGCCACATGTTCCCACTTCTGCATGGAGAAGCCAGATGTTTGGCGGGAGACTACATCAAGCTCTTTACTACTGCAGGAGACAATGTGGAGAGTTGAATAGGGATAGGTTTGTAGGCTTTAGCCCTGGAGCCAGGAGAGGATCATGGGAAGGGAGCGGCAAGGAGTCGGAGTGAGCCCCATCTGAATGCCCGTGGGCAGCGGAGTTAGAGCCATTCTCATAAAACACTGACAAATGGTCATGACCTCCCAGACAGGCTCCCTCTGCCATGTGCTGCTCATTGAAGGGGCCATCACTAGGCCAGGCACTCACTAAACTTCCCTAATCCTCTAGTGCCCATTCCAAAAACCCCTCACTGGAAAACAGAAGAGGCAGCAAACAATTTTTCTCCAGATAGTCTCAGCGGCCTCTTTCCCTGAGAGCAATTAAACACCTGCTCTACTACTGTTTCCAAACAACTTGGGCCATCAATGCTTTCCCTGAGCAGATGACTACTCAACAGTAGCTCTAAATTGAATCATAGTGGTAGATGTGTGATGATGTGCACATGGGCCTCTATCATTGACCACCTTGTAATTCAACACTGGGTAGGTGTCCCAAGGGCCTAACCAAAGCTCCCACACTCGTCGATGATTGGTGCAAAGGGGGATTGGCTAGACAGAGTTGGGAACTTTCCTCAGGCCCCAGAAAAATACTATTTGCTCAGCTAAGATCCACATTCGAAGCCTGCATGATCCTTCAGGCCATCCTCTTTTCCCATTTCCACTTCTGTGCTTTCTGCTGAGCAGAAAGCTCCCCTCCTTTCAAACAGTCCCTGAAGGGGCAGCTAGGTGGTGCAGTAAATAGAGCACCAGCCCTGGAATCAGGAAGACCTGGGTTCAAATCCAGCCTCAGACACTTGACACTTACTAGCTGTGTGACCGTGGGCAAGTCAACCCCAATTGCCTTGACTTCCCTCCTCAAAATAAAATAGTTCCTGAATTCTCACATCCTCCAAAAAAGCCTTTCTCAAATAATCAGAAGACACAGCAATCCTTAGATCCTCCTTAACTAGACACAGAAGTCCCATAGTCACTCTCCTAGTTCACACTCCCAAATGACCTGACCGTACATCCCAACATGATGAATTCATTAGCATCTGCCTGGGTTTGGTAAGCAGGGTAGTGTAATGCAGAGAGGCAATGAAGAACCATGCCCTAGTCTCAGCTTATCTACTAATTAGGTTTGTGACTGAATCAGGCCATTCCTCAGAATGGGTGCAGGGGTCAAAGTATCATCAGTTTACACCTGGAAGGGACTTGAGCAGCCTTCTCGTCCACTCACCTCCCTTATATGAGGAAATAGAGGCCTAGAGAGGCAGAGAGGCTGACCCAAGGTCTGTTGTTGTTGTCTAGTCATGTCCAACCCTTCATGACCTTATTTGAGGTTTTCTTGGCAAAGATACTGGAGTGCACCTCCTCTAGCTCATTTTATGGATGAGGAAACTGAGGCAGAGTTAAATGACTTGCCCAGGGTCACACAGTTAAAAAGTACCTGAAGCCAGATTTGAACTCAGGTCTTCCTGACTCCAGGCCCAGAGCCACAAAAGCAGGAAGTGGCCAAGCAAGGATTCAAACCCAGGTCCTTCGATTCCAAGTCCAGTATCCTCAACATAGCACCATGCTGTCCCTATGGACCCTAGTTTCCTCAGCTGTTAGATGGAGCTGATAATCATTACCCTGTCTCTCTCACTGAGGGAAATGATGCATGTGAAGGCATCATCATCAGTGTTTTAATCCTTCCATTTATGTGTGTCCATATTAACTTGTCTTTGATTATAAACCCCTGGATGGATCCTATGGAGTTCTCTTAAATTGTTCCCTACTAGCAATGTGTGTTCTTTCAAAAGATGGTGGTGGTGGTGGTGGTGGTGGTGGTGGTGGTGCTGGTGTGGTAAGCACAGACTGGCAGTATCAAAAGATATGAGACAATGTATCGGAAGAAGGAGGAAGAGGAGGAAGAGGCTGCTCACTCATGGCAGGAATAACCTCCCCATAACTGAAGAGTTTGATACCCAAAGCATCTCATGGAAAGAAACATTACTTTTAAGACAAGCTAGGTAACACAGTGGATAGAGCGTTGGACCTAAAGTCAGGAAGACCTTAATTCAAATCCGGCTGCAGACACTCACTTGCTGTAGGACCTTGGACAAATCAATTAACCTCTGTTTGCCTCAGTTTGCTTATCTGTAAAATGAAAATATTGATAGTACCTATATCCCAGGGTTATTATGAGGATCAAATATGGTAACATTTGTAAAGTTCGCCTGGTGCATAGTAGGTGCAAGGTAAATGCTACTTAATATTATTATTAGTAGCTATTATGATTATCATTATTCGTAGAGCATGCAACATGCAGTCTCTACTTTCTCCAGCCCTTTCCCTGCTTCTCAATATCCACCCCCCCACCCCCTGCTGCCATCCCCCACCTGCCCCTCACTTGCCAGAATTCCTGCCCACCTGGGAAGTTCCTGTGATCATGTTCTTGATAAAATCCCTGTGTCCCGGTGCGTCAATGATGGTGATGTAGTATTTGGTCGTCTCAAACTTCCAGAGAGAGATGTCAATGGTGATCCCCCGCTCACGCTCAGCCTTGAGCTTATCCAGGACCCAGGCGTACTTAAAGGAGCCTTTCCCCATCTAAATAGTAGTCAAGAGAGGAAGATAAGTTAACCTTAAAAAGAAACAATGGTATGGCAGATTCAATCTCAGTGTATAAGGAGCCAGGGGATCTTGCATGGACTCATGCAATTGATAATAAATGCTAATGACCAAAAATCATTTTTTAGGAAATGAAGGTAGTTTGTTTTCAAGGAAAAGAGCACTAGATTATGAGTCAGGAAGTCTGAATTCTAGTCCCAGTTATGACATTAACTGTGCTATTTTGTGCAATCTACTTTCCCTCTCTAGACCTGCCTCCTCCTTTGTCTAGTGAGGGGATTGAACCATGTGATTCCAAAGGCTCTCTCCCTCTGGGAAGGCAACATGGCATACTGGAAAGAGAAATGGCTCTGAAGTTTTGGGTTCAAATCCCATGATCTGATGCTTCCTACCTGCATGGCCTTAGGCAAAGCAAGAGATAAAGTCACTAAACCTCCCTGGGACTCAGTTTCTTCATATGTAAATTGAAGGTCTTATAGATTAGATGGCCTCTGAGGTCCCTTCTAGCTCCAGATCTAGGAAAACATGAAATATTGTGTTCCTCTCCTCCTCTTCCTCTTCCTCTTCCTCCTCCTCCTCCTCCTCCTCCTTCTCCTCCCTTATACAACTGTTAAAAGCATTTCCTCAACTAGAGTTCATTTGAAAGTTCCCCAGTAGGGGGAGCAAACTGCAGCATACAAGAATTAATATTTTTTTTAAATAGACAAACAAATTAACTGATGTTGACAGGTGCCCTGTTTTCCCCACAGGTCAGGGGTTATATTGCATCAATCCAAGAATGATAATGCATCTAGATATTTCTACCTATTAAACAGCTGTTAAAACCTTGTGAATTAATACAATATTGACCAATTTTCCAGTTTTTTCTAAAGTCCTAGCATATTATATCTTGAAGAATTCTTGAAGATCTCCAATCCCATCACTTGAAGAGCAAGGAAACTGAGGGCTAGAGGGGTAAAGTAACTCACCCAAGATCATACAGTTAGTGAGCAGCAGTGAAGATGTGGCCCCAATTCTCCTGATACCAAGTGCATCGCTCATGCCCCCACCACCTGCTGCCACCACTCTCCTGGCAAGGATCTTCAATTAGGATCTGTGGCTTCCTTTCTCTGTCCCTCTTCCAGGCCCAATCTGTTTCATGAAGCAGTAATCATGGTTCTCTCACTAACCTCAGCTGCTTGGCCCAGAAGGAGAACCATTTGCGGGGGGCGGGGGTTGCCTTCTCTGAGTAGAACCCAGCATTGCATTAGCCATGAATCCTAGAGTGCTAGAAGAAGGCAGAACCTCAAATGGATGAAGAAGGCTCAGCAACCCATAACCAGTTATTCTAGAGCATCCAAAAACTACTATGGGCTTGAGCCGAAATGAGTGTATGCTTCAGCAGACAGGTGATCAGGGTTAGGACCCCACTATGGGATTTGCTCTCCTCAGAGTGCAGAGTCTTCCTGCCAAGGAGACAAGTCTCAGCTTTTGGAGCAAGTGAGCTACATGCCTTCTCATGCACACTGGAACTTTCTTCTTTCTTTGGCATATGCAGGGATTATAGGGAGGGGAAAGGGGAACCACACAGGTCAGATGGCACAGCAGGATTAAAAGGCTTATAGCCCAAGATTAGGAGGTTCTGAGGCCCTCAGCCAAAGGGCCAGTGGAAATGCCTTTCAATTTTCCTAAAGCAGTAGCCTCAAAAGAAGAGACAGTGCTACTTTTAATGCTCTAATTACTGACAAACAGCTGAGAACATCTGGGTGCCAGGATGACTGTAGGGAATTGACCAAAAAGGTTATGAGGTAGCTTGTCATAGTCATGTGAATGTCGTCTCCCTCAGCACACAGGTCCTGAGAGACCCAACTATGTTATTAAATGCAACCTGGTATTCTGAAAACTTCTTCCCTTGGGCCCATATGACCAACTCCAGCACAGCCATTCCTACCCAAAGAGGCCCCTGGAGACACTTACAGACCCCTTGGCATCATCTACCTGACCCAATAACTCAGGAAAGGAGTTCCCTCCAGCTGAGTGCTCTAAAGTCAGCTGTGCCAGCCCTAAGCCAGGTATCAAATTCTCCTCAAAAACAGTCTTAGACTCAGCCCCTCCTAGACAGTTCCATACAAGGATATCACTGTTTTCTGCCCAGAAAGACACCGGACTTTTCAGCTTAGATAAGGTGAGCAATGGATAGCAGTGTGCTTAAGGTCACACAGAACAAGAGCAGCAAGACTGAGAGCCACCACTTTTGACAAACTCCCAGTCTTTCTCCATCTCCCCACCCCCACGCAGCAGCTGCTTCAGGGCTCCCTAGCCAGGGCAGCTTCCCCAGCCTTGGCAAAGGGCAAAGTTGCAGACGGTTTTTTACATGCACTCGAGGCCTCCATTTCCTAGTAATGCAACCTTGTGAAAGAAAAACCTTCCCCAGCTCAGCATCAGAAAATGGAGTCAGGAAGCTCAGTCAATTGGCTATTAATAGTAACTCTGAGTCCTGCTTATTCTGCCTGGTCTCTGGAAGAGGTGAAGAGCTGCCCAGCTCATCAGCATTTTGGGTACATCAGCCTCTGCCTTCATCTGCCAGATAGGAATAGCTGTCTGGGGAAGGTTGAGCTGTTGGGGACCTCAGGGATTTTGTCTTTACCAGCATAATAAAGAATATTCTGATCTGAATTAAATAAAACCAACAAATATATATCAAGTACCTATGATTTGTAAGGTTTGTTCTGAACACCACAGAATGTAACCACCCCGTTTACTGAATCGGTTAGCAATCAAGTCAGATGTAATTATTGTGGAAGGCTATTCGGGTTACTCTGCAGAGCAAACCCAACAGCATTGATGGATGAAGGCTCCCAGGTCCATTTGCAGCTTGAAAAACTCAGGTCTGGCTCCTAGGGGCACATTAGTGAGCTGAGTTCCCTAATCTTAAGCCCTGTCCTTTGGTGCAGACTGAGGACTCAGAGCTTTGGGGCCCTGCTCCTCTTCTACTGCAGCTTTTTTTCCCCAGCCAGAACCCAGGAGATAATATCGTAGACTCATAGATGCCAGGTTTCATGCATTGTGTATTTAACATACAAAGCCACACAGTTGTCCTACCTTCAAAAGAGGTAAAATGAGCCCTAGAATAGAGTGGGGTCAAGCCCACTGATCTGCTCTGTGAGAAAACCAGTCCCCCTGGTGGGAGACAGTGGAGAAGAGGAGAAGGGAATAAGGAAAGGAAGAGGAAAAGAGAGGAGAGGGGAGATGGGAAGGGGAGAGGAAGAGAAAGGGGGAAGGTGAAGGAGAGAAGAAGAGAGGAGAGGAGAGGAGAGGAGAGGAGAGGAGAGGAGAGGAGAGGAGAGGAGAGGAGAGGAGAGGAGAGGAGAAGAGAGGAGAGGAGAGGAGAGGAGAGGAAGTAGAATGAGGGAGAGGAGAGGAGATGGAAGGGGAGCAAAGAAAAGGGTAGACAGGGAAGATGAGGGAGAAGAAGAAAGCATAGGAATGGGGGAGGGGAAAGGGAGAGGAGAGGGGACAGGGAAAAGAAGAGGTAAGGGGAGGGGGAGAAGAAAGAAGAGGAAGGAGAAAGTATAAAAGCAAAAGAGGAGAGAAGAGAGGAAAGAAGGGAATATAATAGGGAGAGGAGGAGAGAAAAATATAGAAGTGGGTAGGTAGGAAGGAGAGAGAACACGGGAAAGAAGAAGGAAAGGGGAGAGAGGGAGAAGAGAGAAAGAGGGAGTATAGGAGTGGGTAGAAGGAGAGAGGAAAGGGGAAGGAGAGAAGAGAAGGGGAAGGGAGAGAAAGAGGGGAAGAAGGAGAAAATATAGGAGTGGGAAGGTGAGAAGGAAAGAGGACAAGGGAAAGGGAGGGAAGGAAATACAGACAATGAGGGAGAAAGGAAAGAGAGAGGTGACTGGGAGGGGAGAAGGTAAAGAGGGAGAAAGGGGAGGCAATAGACAGATAAAAGAAGAAAAAGAGATGGAGACAGGAAAGAAAAAGGAAGAGGAGGGGAAGAAGGTGATGAGTAATGGAGACAGAGGCAACCAATCATTATAGTCTCACTCACCTCCGCAGCCTCCTTCTCAAATTTTTCAATGGTCCTCTTGTCAATACCCCCACATTTGTATATGAGGTGCCCCGTGGTAGTAGACTTGCCTGAATCTACATGGCCAATGACAACGATGTTGATGTGGGTCTTCTCCTTACCCATCTTGAAAGGTTGGGGGCAGGGGAGGGGGCCTACTCAACCTAGATGGTTAGGATACTGGGTGGGGCAGGGGCTCTTCAGACAGTCGAAACTGAGCCAAGTCTTTGTGTAGGCTGGAAGAGAAAATAGGTAACAAAGAGGTTCAAAAGAGTGCCCAACAAAAACTCCATCCAGGGCAGGAAGACCTTGCCAGCAGCTCTAGTGCTGGCACAGGCTAGGGATATCTCTCTCTCTCTCTCTCTCTCTCTCCCCCACCCCCATCTCTGTCTCTCTCCTTTTATCTCTTTCTGTCTCTCTTCTGTGCATCTATCTCTTCTCCGTCTCTCTCCCATCCCTTTCTCTGTCTCTCCCTCTCCACCCCCCCCCCTTAGATTGCCCACCTGGTCAAAATGATCCAGGTGAATAATTTAGGAATCCAAACCAGCAAATCAAACCGCTGCCTCCAATCAGTCCTGACTGACTCCTCACTAGCTGGGGTCCAAAAAGATTGGGCTATGGGGCCCATCGAGACCTGACCTCATTGTGACTGTGTTTAAACCCACTTGAGAAAAGAAGTAGAATGAGATCTGCAAACCCCCACCCCAAGAGGGAACCACAGTCTTTCTGGGCCCAGCCATTCCAGCAGCTTTGCTCTGTCTCCTCATGGTAACAATCCCCCTGGACTCGAGCTCTAGGAACCTCTACCTACCCTACAACCTTTCATCCCCACACCCCATACATACACACCACATGAGTCAGGAGAGATGGAGATCAAGGGAGAACAGGTCAACAGTTCCAGGAACAGGATTAAGTTCTGCCTTGCTCTCACACAGCTAAAATAGACTTTACCTCTATCTGATATACACACATTTTCCCTGATGAGATATTCAGGGCTGCTGTGCTCTCTTCCCACCAATCCCAAACACACACACACACACACACACACACACACACACTCCTTAAATCAAGACTGTTCTGGAAAGGGAGCCATTTTTTTTCCTCCTCCAGCACCATCACACCCCCTCCCCCCAAAGCAATATTAGGAACTCATAACCTGAGTGACAATATGTTGTCCAGATAAGGACACAACTCAAAATAGCTTCAGCTCTGGCCCTTTCTCCTTGGGTCTGAGCTGAAGGGTCAGGGCTAGCCAGATGAGCCAAAAAATCCAACCAACCAAGCCTGCTTGGCTGGGATCTTGTTGGCTCCTGATTGGGAAGAGAGGAAGTCCAGAGATGCTCCACAGTGACCTTTGGCAGGAATTAGGGTTACCTCCTAGCCTAGCCACAAAGAGTTCAGGTTTGTTAAGATCCAAAATGTGCCAAGGATCTGGGAGGACAGAGCTTGTTCCCAAATCTAAGATTGCAAAAGATGACAGTTCCCTAAGGTCCTGTCAAAACCTCCTCCCACTTGGCTCACCTACAGACACTTTTCTAATGGTAGATACCCATCTTTTCAGATTCCCCCACTCTAGCTATTGGGAGGGAGAAAGAGGAGGAGAGGGAGAGAAAGAGACAGAGAGATAAACAGACAGCGAGACGGAGAGACAGAGACCCACGCATAGAAATTCAGACACACAAACGAGCACACGCACTCGGATATCTAGGACCCAGAGAAGTCTAAAATATTCGTAAGAAAAGGAGTGGGCACCCTGAAGGACTGGTGGAGGGAAGGGTGGAAGGTGCAGGGGCAGGGGTATTTTTAAGTTGCCAGATCAGGTCAGCCTAACAACCCATCCCATCCACCCACCCCCGCCACCTCCTCATCCCACTCCCCATCTCACTTCGGCCTGCCATTCTGAGAATCCTCAGCGGCTTAGGGCAATCGTCTTACCGGGAAAGCAAAGATGACCCAGGAGGGGCTCTGGTCTCAGACCCCTCCTCAGGGGCAGCCAGAGGAACCGCTCTCTGAGAGCCGCAAGGTCAAGGCTGCCTCTGATTGTGCTCTATGCGCTCACCCGGCTTCCGGCTCCCCGGAGACCCCGCAAGGACGCACCTCGTTTTAAAAACGAGATAAACAAGCTACGACGCAGCACAACCCATCTCGAGCTGCGACTGCTGCCCCAGCTCTCAGATCTTGCAGGTGTCCTTTCCTAACGCCCACACCCCCGCTCCCTTCTCCGCAATTCCTGGGACTGGGGACTCGATGTGGGGAACCTTAGTGCCCCCGCTCCCAGGATAATCTACTTCTGCGTCTTCGCCTTCTCCTTGCTCCATCCCTGCTTTCTCCCACCCTAGGCTCCTGCCCCTCCCAGTCCCCGAGGACCTGGAGTAGAGGCGAGGGGCTGCCCCCATTGCGAGGAGGCCTCCTGAGGGGAAGGAGGGGGCACAAGCGATCTTACCCGCAGCTGAGGTCTCAGCCAGAGGGACTGGCGGCGCCGGCTCTGGCGGTTTTATCTCCCTAGGAGGGGGTCCACCTATTGACGGTGACGGCGCAATGCAGTGACCCCCTGTACTACAGCAATGCGGTACAGGGCTGGAGAGATAGGAGGAGGAGGAGGAGGCGGCGGCGGAGGCGGCGGCTGGGGGCGGGGTGGAGGGGGCTGAAAGCAGGAGGGAGGAGATACAGGCTGGATGGAGAGACAGAAAGACAGGAACGGAAGGACAGAGAGAAACCGAAAAAGCAAAAGGAGAAAGAAGGAGAGAGCACGAGTGAAATAGAGAGAGGAAAACAGAGAAGGGAGAGAGAATGAAATTAGACTCCTTTAGACAGACAGAGACAGAGACAGAGGCAGCAGAAGGTTAGTAGAGAAGAGGAGGCAAGGAGGGGAGTAGGCGAGAGAAGATGCAGGGGAGGGCAAGAGAGGAGGAATTGACAAGTTGAAGAAAGAGGCCAAAAGGACCCTGAGGACAAGGATGATGACACAATGCTAGGCTAGAAGACAGTGGGGCACAGGAGGAGGATAGCGGGAGGGAAAAGAAGAAACCCTAACAAGGGCAGAAAGAAAGACCAGGGGAAATTCAGGCTGACAAGGAACAGTGGGCTGACTTAATGTGCATTATTCCAAGCCTTAGAATTGAAGCTGAGTGAGGCCAGCCTTCAGGGATGGCCAAGGTGTTCCATGGGTGCCAATCCCTGCTGCAGGAAAAGGGTTCCCTACAGCAATCCTTCATTCACTTATTTTACCAATATTTACTGCATCCCTACTTTGTGCAAGCACCTGGGTGACGTTCCACCTTGTGAATTCAGTTAACTTGGTATTGTCTGTGTGAGCATCCTCAGGCCACTTGGTGGTTCTCTGAGGCTGAGTTTTTATCCCAGGCTGCCTTTCTTCTTCCCCCCAACATAGCAACAACGTATGCCTGCTTCCCCCAATCAGTCAATGTGAGCTCAAGGAAAGCAAACTCTTTGCATTATCAGTTCCAGTAAAGTATAATGAGGAAAGGAGGGCCTGCTGATGCTGGAAAAAAAAAAACAGGATGGTTTCCAAAGTCGAAGACAAAGCTCTTTGGATTATCCACACTGGAGTTCCCTCAGTTACTTTAATTAATTGAGAGTTGAATATACATCCCAGAAAACATACCAGCCCATTTATCACATATAGAAAAAGGGGAGGGGAAGAGAGGTTTGTTTGAAGAGGCAGATGGGGGAAGTGTTGCTTTAACAGCAGAATAGGACCATAGATTTAGAAATGAAAGACACATCAGAGATTACCTAGTCTACCCCTCTCATTGTATAGATGAGGAAATTAAGGTCTAGATTGGTGAAATTACTTGACTAAGTACACACAGGTAGTAAGATACAAAGCTTTGAACTCAGGTCTGACTCCAAAATTCACTGGCTTTTCTGTTACATCTTACATTTATAAGCATTAGTATATTGAGGGAGGGGGGAGAGGCAATCAGAGTTAGTGACATACCAGGGTCACACAATTGGTAAATGTCTGAGGCCAGATTTGACCTCTGGAACTCCTGACTCCAGGGTCAGTGCTTTATCCGCTGTACTACCTAGCTGCCCCCATTAATACATTTTTGCTCAAATACCAAAACATACAATCCAGAAGCCTTCCATGCATGGAGAATAGTACCATACTTTAGGCATTATCCACTTCAGCACTAAGGCTCTTCATTCTTTTTTTTTTAAGTTCTTATTGAATACCTACCATGTGCTTAGTGTTGAGATGGAGAAGACCTGGTCCCTGACCTCAAAGAATTCATACTCTTGCTAGGAAGATAAGGAACATACATATGTGAAAAAAAATTGCAGAAAAATATGTTGTGCAATATGACCAATGTACAGGAAGAATAATTGTGTTCAACAAGAGCTAACAGCTCAACGAATTTGCACGTGTGGCCTCTCAATTCATCCTCCATTCCGGGAGACCTTGTATACAATGACTTTTAGATAAGGAAGGGACAGCTGTGCTTCTGTGATGGTTAGGAACATAATCATGCCCAGGGCAGTAGGATAGACCAAATGTCCTCTCAAGGTCCCTTCCAGGACTCTGACTATGACACAACCAAAGGTTACAAAAAAGAAAATTATTATAACCCAGGTCAGTACAGCAAAGGAAGTGTTATGGGAAGAGTCTGGTCCTCCAAGTCAAGAGGTCAATGGTCAGACCTAGGTACCTCTTACACACACATATTTTATATATAATTATATTATATTACAATAATTATTATATATTATAATGTAACATAATACATTTTATTATTATTATATACAAATACATATATATATACATATATATATATATAAACCTGTGTGACTGTGGACCAGCATAGGAAAAACAGTAGATATGGTATCAGAACATTTGGCTGGGTTTGAATCTTGACTCTGCTATTATTAAATATGGGCAAACAACTGGTGCTCTCTGATCCTCAGTATCCTCATATATAAATGAGGAGATTAGACCATCTAATCTCTAAATTCTGTTCCAATTTCAAATCCTATAAACTGATATGCCTCTTCACTTCTCTTAATCCCAATTATTTCACCTGTAAGTGAAGGTAATAATACTCCTGTGAGTGGGGATTGTTTCATTATATTCATATATTATATTTATGTACTCAGCCTGGTACACAGTTTGGCACACAGGAGGCATCTAATAAGTGCTTGCTTATTGACTGATTGATTGTATTCTCAGGAATATGGTAAGGAAAATGTTTCATTATTCTTCAAACAATAAGCAAAATAGGAACCATTATTATTAGGATAGTTGGTATTTTTTAATGCCTTCCATGCAAGAACCTCAGACCATTTAGTTTGAGATCAGGCTGCCCAATTGTTGTTTCATGGGTTTTTTTTAATGACTGGCTTGCTTCCATCTAACAGAAGGGTGACCTCACCTCTTATAAAGTCTGATCCTCTGTGACATGCCATGTCACCACAGTAGGAGGTAAGGCTCAGAGAGGAAGCAAAGGATGTGGGGTTTAATTAAAGTGGCTTGGCTCCAAAGCAAAAGCTAAAAACTAAGTACTAACCATCTTTGGCATCAGCACCTTCAAAGGAACTTTATTATGGCTCAAGTTTCCATTCAGACTATGAAGAGACCTTGAAAATCTCTGGGAAAGTCTTCCTCCTGGCACTAAAATGAGATGATTCAATGACCAGGTTGGGGACCCCTGAATCCACTGCTTCCTTCAGGCAACACACTGAAGTTGGGTATTGCTCATCTCAAACACTCCTCATGAACAGGCTAAATGAGGAACATGCTATCTCTGGAGTTGGATGAGATGGAGATGGATATTACCCAGCTAACATCAGCAATAATGCAGGCCCATTGGCTCATTTATGAGTGCATTCTCTGGCAAGAGCAGTCAGAGCAGGTTAAACTCATTTTGGTCTGTACAGTCAGCAGCCATTGCTCGGCCAAAAGAGAAGTACACTATTACTAGTTTAACTGTATAAAAAGAAGGCAAGGTCTAGAATGCATAAGGGAGAGCCGGAGCTGGGCTCAGGGGTCAGGGCTTGACTGGGCTCTGGGTTGTAGAAGGCTGGGTTCCAAGCTCTGTGCTGGGTCAGGACTCAGGGTTAAGGATTCTGACCTTTTGGTTTTTCACTCTAGGGGCTGGGCTTTGGGCTCAGGGGTCAGGACTCTGAAGATCAGGCTGCAGTCTGTCTCTGGACAATAATAGCCTCTGGATTTGGGGCAGAGCTGGGCTGCTTTAGACTCTAGCTTCTGGGAGTTGTTCTGGGTCAGACTGTGTTTTTCTGGCTGGGCTCAGAGTTCAGAAAAACGAAATGGAGAGTAGATTGGGCTCTAGGAGATGAGCCCCAGGGGCTGAGCTCTGGGCTCAGCATCACTAAATAATCAAAATCATTGCCATAAATGACCTGATGGGGCTATGGAGTAGGGAAAAGGGGGCATTAGCATTTGCTTTATTCACATTTATGTAGCTTACAGTTTGAAAAGTGGTGTTCTCATCACATCCCTATAGGTAGGTATTACCCCCTTTTGCAAATGAGAAACTAAATGATTTACCTAACTTAATATCCACGGTGGAATTTAAAAGCAAGTCTTCTGACTCTTAAGTCCAATTCTCATTTCAATAGCCATTACAATTTGAGACAATAGCACAAATAAATGATTCAAAATGGCCAGCTTTAGCATTACACCTGGACCACACTCACTGGTCCCCCAAACTACTTACTAAATCATCTCTTTTGAGTATGGCATGACATAATGAAAAGAACGATGTATTTGAAGTCAAGAGATCTGGGTTCAAATTCTATCTCTGTCACTTACTCCTTGTCTGATATTGGTTAAGTCACTTACCTTCCCTCCGCCTTAGTTTTCAGTAAAATGAGGATTAGATTATCTCTAAGGTCATCTATGGGCAGCTAGATGGCACAGTGGATAGAGTACCAGGCCTGGAGTCAGGAAGACCTGAGTTCAAATCTAACCTCAGACACTTACTAGCTGTGTGACTCTGGGCAAATCTCTTAACTCTATCTACTTCAGTTTCCTCACATGTAAAATGAGCTGGAAAAGAAAATGGCACACCACTCCAGGATCTTTGCCAAGAAAACCCCAAATGGGCTCACAATGAGTTAGACACAAATGAACAACGAGGTCACTTATAACTTCAAAAATCTTGTGATACATCCAGAGAAAGAATTATGAAGTCTGAATGAAGATTGAGGCAAACCGTTTGCTCTCTTTTTTTTCCTTCTTTTTTTGGTTTTGTTTCTCCTTCCTCATGATTCATTCCATTGGTTATAATTCTTTACAACTGGACTATTACATAAATAAATTCAATGTGAAGATATATGTAGAACCTACATTGGATTACATGCCATCTTGGGGGCAGAGAGGGAAAGAGAGGGAGGGAGAGAAAATTTGAAACCCAAAAACTTGTGGAACTGAATGTTGTAAAATAAAAATAAAAAATAAATTTATAAAAATAAATAAATAATAGGAATTTTAAAAAATCTGTCATACTATGTCCTGGAGTCAAGTTCTACTCTTGAAACATACTGCTTTATGACAATCTGAGACTCAAGACTCAGTTTCCCCGTCTGTCAAATGGCAGTAATAATGACTATCCTGCACACTTTGAAAAAGTGTTGTGAAGATCAAATGAGATTAGAGACATAAAGTGTTTTTCACACTTTGAGACTCTGTATAAATGTGAGCTATTATTATGGTCTCATTTGCATTCAAAAGGTCAGAGGAGAGTTAAAATCCCTGGAACCCCGTTCTGGACTCGGAGAAGAAATGAGACTTCATTTGAAAACACGTTAGAGGTTGGGGCCCTAAAATTAGGCTAATGGAAAGTTGGCTTTCCCAAGCCAGGTCTGGTCCTCTAAATCACCCAAGTCTCTAAGGAGAAACTTCCCCCCCAAATTTCTCAAAACCCCAGCTCTATCTTAAAGACATAGTTCCCTTTCCTTGTAACAAAGTCTCCAGTCACATCTCTCACAACATTCAAGGACAGCAAAGTGCTTTACATACAGTATCTGCTCTGACCTTCACAACAACCCTGTGAGGTAGATACTGAAAGACCATCATCCCCATCTTACAGATGAGAAAACTGAGACTCAGAGAGGTTAAGTGACTTGTCCATGTTTATACAGCTGGTAAATGTCAAACGAGAGAATCTTCTTGACTCCAAGTTCAGCCAAGTTATATCTCAAGGTATACCTGAAAAGGAACAGGACAGTTCTGCTGCAACCAGGGCAGTGTTCCAAGCTAATGGAAGGCTGTGGGATTTTGAATACTGAGGGGGAAAAAACTGGGACAAAAGTTTCCAGGGGAAAGGCCACTAGATGGAGCCATGGATAGAGCGCTGACACTGGAGTCAGGAAGGCCTGACTTCATAATCCTGCCTCAGACACTATCTGTAAGACCCTGGGTAAGGCACTTCCCTTCTGCGTCAGCTTCCTCATCTGTAAAATTAAGATAATAATAGGATGAGATAATTCACACAAAGCACCTCGCAAACCATAAAGTGATACGTAAATGCTACCCATTATTATAGGTCCTTGGTCCCTCCAAGTTGTCTCCATCAAGAGCAGATATCTTTATTTAAGAGAGGGAGTGACTACTGTACATTTAGTGCTGGAAAAAGGGACCCCAGAAACCATCTAGTCCAACCGCCTCATTTTACAGATGAGGAAATCGAGGCCTCAGGAAGTTAAGTCATTTGTTCAAATTCACACACGTGACCAGGGAACGTCAGAAGCAGCATCTGAACCTAAGCCTCTGAGGCCAGAGCCAGCACTTGTCTCACTACACCTCACTGCTGCCTGGACAAAAGAAAACCAGACAGATCCTATGAGCCTTCCCAAGATTTCTCCAGCCTCCATCTCCTGGTTTTTAAACCAGCACAATTCTGCATCTCGTCCCACCCCCTCATGCATATAGGACAGCCATGACAGTTGTTCTCTGAGTGTTCCATCATGGGGAAGCCAGCCAGTTTCATCTCAGAGTGTGATTGATGCTTCTCTTAAGCCCCATTCTGCTCTTCCACATTGACTTATAAAGATTACCTTACTCTGACAGAATTCCCTTGCTTGCTGTCATTTAATTCCTCAAAACCTCATGAAGTCAGACTATCATGAAGGTTTCAGACCTCCCCACATATATGTATGTTTGGACATGCTCATATCATCTCAAGAGTAGGAACTCTAATGCGCACTACTTTCTTTCCTCTCTGAGCTCCAACGCTGCAACTGACAAAATGGCTAAACGTATGAAGAAGATCAGAATTGTTGGTAAATATGGAACATGTTATGGTGCATTCCTAAGAAAAATGAAGAAAATTGAAATTAGGCAGCATGCCAAGTATACTTGCTCCTTCTGTGGCAAGACCAAAATGAAGAGATGGGCTATGGGTATCTGGCATTGAAGTCTTATATGAAAACAGTAGCTGGTGGTGCATGGACCTACAATACCACCTCTGCAGTCTCAGTCAAATCTGCCATCAGAAGACTGAAGGAATTGAAAGACCAGTAAAATCTTCTTATCAAGTATCTGTAGCTCATAGTCCAACAATAAATGGGTGACAATGGCCTGCTGGCTGTTCCATCAACAAGACATTCCCTCTCTCTGCCCTGGCCATTTTCTCCAGCTGTGTTTTATACCTGGAATGCTCTCCCTCCTCTGCCTATTGGCTTCCTTTAAGTCTCAACTAAAACCCCATTTCCTGAAGGAAACTTTTTCCAACCTCTCTTAACTCTAGTGCCTTCCCTCTCTTTTTTCCACTTACCTTGTATATTTATCCTATATATGTATATCCTCTATTTCCCATTCGTCCTGTATATAGGATACATTCTTGTATATATTTGTTTGCGTATTGTCCTCCCCATTAGATTGTGAGCTCCTTGAGGGCAAGAACTGTCTTTTGCCTCTTTTTGTATCCCCAATGCTTAACACAGTGCTTAGCATATAGTGAACACTATAAATGTTTATTAATGATTGACACCCTAATTGATTAGAGAAAAAAAAGAGAGAACAGCCCTTTGATGAACTCCCTTCCTGGGCTATAAGGATGAATGCCTTCACTTAGACTATTTGATGTTGTAAGAGACATGCCTCCCAGCCCAGGGCCAGCATTAGCACATATATGTGTGAGTTGAGAAAAGGTACAGAAAACAAGATGTCTCTCCAGTACCACCAGAGGATTTTAGTGTTCCAGGCACTGGTTTCCTCCATCTAGTCTCTAAGTCTGAAACACTGGCTCAAGATTAAACTTCAAGTCCATACTTTTCCTCAGAATGCTTCCCCTATCCTACTGTATTCATCCACTTCCCCTTCTCCCCTCTGCCAACACACAATAGAGACCAATTAATCATACTATATTTGAGCTGGAAGGAATCTTAGAAAGTATCTAATTGAATCCATCTATTTTCCAGATCAGTGGAGCCCAGAGAGGAGGACGTCAATGCTCCCAATCGCAGAGACACTGAGCAGCAAGACAAGGATTTGAACCCAGGTCTTCTGACAACAATTCTAACACTATTTTCCCTACATCATGTACTCAACTGACCACAGAATGACCTGCTTAGTACATAGACACACTGGTCTCAGGCTGCAATATGAAAACATCAATCCCCACAGATTCTTGTCAAGGTAATGTTTGCGAGGACCACTGAAACTGAAGAAGAAGATATACATAAGTAGGCAAGACTAGAGACAAATATTGACAGAAAGAAAAGGTAGAGGCACATGTAGAAACAGAGATTATAGTATCTGGGAGGGAGGTGGAAGAGAGAGAGAGACAATCACATTCATACATAACAGCATTTATTAAGTGCTCACTATATGCCAGACACTGTAATGAGAACAAAAAAAAATAGTCCTTGTCCTCAAGAAGTTTACTTCTAGTAGGAGAGAACAATGCATAAAAGGGAGCAAGAAAAGGGGTAGCAATTCAGCGATGTGATGTGAAGATGGTTGGAAAATGCCTTGAAGATTGAGAGGCAGAACCAAGATGGTGAAGAAAAGGTCACAATTCACCTAGCTCTTTCCCAAACCCCTCCAAACACCTTTAAGTAATGCCATAAAACAACTCCTGAAGCATCAAAATCCACAAAAGTATGGGGTGAAATAATTTCCCAACCAAAGACAACTTAGAAGGGCAGCAGGAAAGGTCTGTTACACCTAGGTGCATGAATGGAGCACAGTTTAGCACAGACCAGACCCCAGCAAACCACGGGCAGGCTTTAGGAGCAACTGAATCAGCGGCAGCTGCTTCCAGAGCTCTCAGACCACAGAGGGCAAGGGGATTGAACAACTGATCAGAAGGAGATTACAGAGGTCTCTTTGCTGCCACTGGGGGCAAGACTCTGTTGCTTTGCCCATACTCAGATCTGGGTCACAGTCCTAGGTGGCAGTCCCAGGGCAAGAAGGAGCACTAACACGCCAGAGCTTATAGCCACAGTGGACCAAGTTCCCTCGTCACAGTTCCAAGGCAGAAAAGAGTGCTAGTAGTCACTAGAATTGTGAACACACTTCTCCTTAGAATGTACCACCTTGGAAAAACTGGAAACGTAGAGGTCTCTAGAAGTATCTCTGAAAACAGCTGCACAAAACCCCTGAAGCTTGAGAGAGTGCACTCTCCACCCTGGAAGCAGAGGCCCACTTTAACAAAGAATTAAAAGACAAGAAATAGGCTGGAAAAATAAGCAAGCTACAAAAAAAATTCTAACCATAGAAAGTTACTATGGTGACAAGGAAGATCAAAACATACACTCAGAAAATGATAACAACGTCAAAGCTCCAACATCCAAAGCCTCCAAGAAAATTATGAATTGGTCTCAGGCCATGGAAGACCTCAAAAAGGATTTCGAAAATCAAGTATGAGAGGTAGAATTAAAATGAGAGTGATGTAAGAAAATTGTGAAAAAGAAGTCAACAGCTTGGTAAAAGAGGCACAAACAACACTGAAGAAAACAACACCAAAAAACAGAAGAGGTCAAATGGTAAATGAGGTACGAAAAGGAAAAGAGGAGAAGAATGCCTTGAAGAGCAGAATTGCCCTTTGACCCAGCATTACCACTTCTAGGACTGTATCCCAAAGAGATCATAAAAATGGCAAGAGGACCCACATGTACAAAAATATTTATAGCAGCTTTTTTTTGTGGTGGTCAAGAACCAGAAATTGAGAGGATGCTCATCAATTGGGGAATGGCTGAACAAGTTGTGGTGTATGAATGGAATGGAATACTATTGTGCCATAAGAAATGATGAACAGGCAGACTTCAGAAAAACCTGGAAAGACTTAGATGAACTAATGCTGAGTGAAGTGAGCCAAACCAGGAGAGCATTGTACACGGTAACAGCCACAGTGTGCAATGACTGACTTCAATAGACTTAGCTCTTCTCAGCAATGCGAGGACCTAAAGCAATTCCAAAAGACTCATGATAGACAATGCCATCCACATGCAGAAAAAGAAATATGGAGTCTGAATGCAGATCGAAGAAGACTATTTTCTTTTTTTGTTTTGTTTTATGTTTTTCTTTCTCATGGAAAAGCAGAATTGGCCAAATGGAAAAAGAGGCACAAAAATTCACTAAAGAAAAAACTCCTTAAAAAGTAAAATTGGTCAAATGGAAAAGAAGGTACAAAAGCTCACTGAAGAAAATAATTCCTTAAAAATTAGAATGGAGCAAATGAAAGCTAATGACTTTATGAGAAAACAAGAAAGAATAAAACCAAACCAAAAGAATGAAAAAATATAAAACCATGTGAAATATCTCATTAGAAAAACAACTGACCTAGAAAATAGATCCAGGAGACAATTTTAAAATTATAGGACTACCTGAAAGCCATGATCAAAAAAAGAGCCTAGACATCATCTTTCAAGAAATTATCAAGGAAAACTGCCCTGGTATTCTAGAACCAAAGGATAAAATAGAAATTGAAAGAATCTACCAATCACCTCCTGAAAAAGATCCCAAAATGAAAACTCCCAGGAATAGTATAGCCAAATTCTAGAACTCCCAAGTCAAGAAGAAAATATTGCAAGCAGCCAGAAAGAAACAATTCAAGTATTGTGGAGTCACAGTCAGGATAACACAATATGTAGCAGTTTTTACATTGTAGGATTGGAGAGCTTAGAATATAATATTCTGGAGGGCAAAGGAGTTAGGATTAAAACCAACAATCACCTACCCAGCAAAACTGAGTATAATCCTTCAGGGAGGAAAATGGATATTCAATGAAATAGAGGATATTCAAGCATTCTTGATGAAAAGACCAGAGCTGAATAGAAAATTTGACTTTCAAGGGAAGCATAAGAAGGTAAATAGGAAAGGAAAATAATAAGGGACTTAAGGTTAAACTGTTTACATTCCTACATGGAAAGATAATACTTATCACTCACAAAAATTTTCCAATTATTAGGGCAGTTAGGAATATATAAAAACAGAAGGCACAACTACAAGTTGAATATGAAGGGATGCTATCTAAAAACATAAAATTAAGGGGTGGGAAAGAGGAATGCACTGGGAGAAAAGGAAAGGATAGGGTAAATTATCTCACATAAAAGAGGCAAGAAAAAGCTTTTACAGTGGAGGGGAAGATGGAGGAAGTGGCAGGGAATGCTTGAACCATATTCACATCAAAATTGACTCAAAGAGGGAATAACACGCACACGCAATTGGGTATAGAAATCTGTCTTACCCTATAGGAAAGAAGGAGAGGAAGGGGATGGGGATGGGGGACAGTGTGGGAGGGAATGATAGAAGAGAGGGCAGATTGGGGGAGGGGGTATTCAGAAGCAAAACACTTTTGAGGAGGGACAGAATAAAAGGAGAGAGAATAGAATAAATGGAGGGATAGGATGGAGGGAAATACATTTAGCAATCATAACTGTGAAAAAAAATTTGAAGCAAATTTCTCTGATAAAGGCCTCATTTCTCAAACATATAGAGAACTGAATCAAATTTATAAAAATAAGAACCATTCCCCAATTGATAAATAATCAAGAGATATGAACAGTTTTCAGATGAAGTAATCAAAGTTATCTATAGCCATATGAGAAAGAGCTATAAATCACTATTGATTGGAGGAATGCAAACCGAAACAATTCTGAGGTACTAATTCATACCTATTAGATTGGCTAATAGGACAGAAAAGGAGAATGACAAATGTTTGACAGGATGTGGGGAAAATGAGACATTAATGTATTGTTGGTGGAGTTGTGAACTGATTTAACCATTCATTAGAGCTATTTGGAACTAGGCCCAAAGGGCTATAAGACCGTGCATACCTTTGACCTAGCAGTGCCATGACTAGGTCTATATCCAAAAAGAGATTTAAATAAAAGGGAAAAGGACCTATATGTATGGAAATATTTATAGGAGCTTTTTTCTTGTGGCAAGGAGTTAGAAATTAAGAGGATGCACATCAACTGAGGAATAGCTCAACTAATTGTGCTATGTGATTGTGATGGAACACTATTATGCTATAAGAAATGATGAACAAGATGCTCTCAGAAAAACCTGGAAAGACTTACATGGGCTGATGCAAAGTGACATGTGCTCTGTACAAAGTAACAGCAATATTGTAAGATGATCGGCTGTGAATGACTTAGCTATTCTTAGCAATACAATGATACACAACAGCTCTGAAGGTCTAATGATGAAAAATGCTCTCCATCCCCAGAGAAAGAACTGATGGGGCCTGAATACAGATCAAAACATACTTTCTTTATTTTTCTTGAAATTTTTTTCTATGTTTTCTTTTACAACATGACTAAAATGGAAATATGTTTTGCATGACTACACATGTATAGCCTATATTGAATGGCTTGCCTTCTCAACAGGGGTGGGGGTGGAGAGGGAGAAAGGGAGAGAATTTGGAACTCAAAGTTTTAAAAATGAATGTCAAAAATGACTTTTACATGTAATTAAGGAAAAATAAAATATTAAACAAATTTTAACAAAAAAAATAGAAAACATCTTGGAGACCTGGTTCAAGGCAAGATAGGGTGAAAGTTTATCTAGAGTCATCCAAGGCAAGAGGATTCATAAAATTAGAAATTTCGAGTCATAAGGGATGTCAGAGATCATTGAATTCAGCCCCTTATTTTACAGATAAGGAGAGTGATATGCCAAATATTTAAGGGACTTGCCCAAAGACACTAAGCTAATAAGTGTCTAAAGTGGGATTTGAACCCAAGTTGTTCTGACTCCAAGTCCAGGGCCATATCCCCTAAATCAAGATGCCTCTGCACTCTTTTGATGAAACTATTCCATATGTGTTTCAAGACCTTTTTGCTATGAAAGTCATTTCAACGATAACTCTGGGAGAAGAGCTAAGGGGAACAGAAAGGGAGTGGGCAGCAACTTCCAAATCAATTTAATAAGTATATATTCAGCATTTATCATATTCAAGGAATAAGAAATAAATAATGCTGACATTTATATAGTGCTTCACACACATTTTAATTAGACTATTACAGCTACCCTCTAGAGAAGACAGAAGTACTATTACAGTGAAGTGGGAAAATACTCCAGATTTGGAGTCAAAGGACCTGAGTTCAAATCCCAGCTATCTTGTTTTCCACTTGTATTATCTTGAGCAAGTCGTTTCATCTCTATAAGATTCAGTTTCTTCATCTGTAAAATGAGATGGTTGAACTAGATGATCTTTAAAGTTCCTTCTACATACACATCTCTAACACTAACATTATCCCCATTTCACAGAATATATAACTGAGACTTAGAAAGGTGAAATGTCTATGGTCAGACAGCTAGCGAGTATCAAAACCAAGTTTTGAATTTAGATTTCCTAATTCCATGTCCTACAGTCTCTCCACCAGACCACGCTGACCAGAGGGCTTTGTTTACTAATTAACACTGATCTAGCTCTGGGCCATATTATGGAGAGATCAGAGGCCTAAGAATTTTATGGGGAGATTATGTGTAGAGCTACTGCCAAGCAGCTCCTACAGGCTGTTTTCAAGGCAAAGTGAAGAGTGCATATAGTAAGGGCACTGCTCAAGTATAGACTGAAGGGCAAAGCCTTTTGCAGCATGGCCTTTTCTGATGGAGGGTGGGTGGTAAAGAAGTTTCTGTGGAGATGTATATATAGCCTAAGGACAGTGTGTCTTTGTGGTACTCCCAGGTCTCCTGCATCTCCCTCTATGCTGTCAAGCTCAACTTAGCCTCCTCTGTGGCATCTGAGGGTCCTATGATCTCCCCAATTTCAACACCTAAGATGAGATCTGAGGGATGCAAACAAGTACTGGAGAAGGCAGGAGGTACCAAAGGAAGATAAGGGGTAGCTAAAATCACCCAGACTGTTGATAGGAACACCCTGCAGCCAGGGATTAAAAATAAATGCCTAGTGTGATAACGACTTCCAAAAAATTTCCCACCAAGCAGCTGGTTGAGCCTGAAATTTAATATCCCTACTCCCCTTACAATTGGGCTGGGATTTTCATAGAGCCATGGAAGCTGTTACTGGAAACATAGGGACTGAAGAGATTTGGGCAGGGCTGGCTCTGTGCACATTAAATAAGCTCATTGTGTACAAGTGCCCTTCAACCTCACCTTTCCTGACTGACTTCTAACCCCCTCACTGAGCACCCAAGGAACTCATTCATTCTCTTCTCCCCTCTGGCCAAAGGCCTCCTTCCCACCTAACTAGGCTTGACCTCTCAGACACTTCCCTCAATCCTCAATAGTCAAAACATCTAATCCAGCAGCCAGCTGTGACCAGACAACTGGATCTGATCCATGGCAGCATGCTAAGAGTTAAAGAGTTCAATCCTTCCCGATAGATTAGTATTCTGTAGGGATACTGCTTTAAAAAAGAGGCCATCACTGTTGGTAGAATTTCAAGGCCCCCTGACTGGCCAATAGGAAGGCTACTTGGAAGCAGGTGACTCATCCAGTGATCCTGTAGACATAATCTGTAGGCAGCTGTACAGTGTGCTCACTGCACAGTGAACCCTCCCTGGACATCCCTGACCATATTTCTTCCTGCTGCCAATGCAAAGCAGAGAACTGAAACCTGCCACACTTCCCAATGTTCTCATTTCTCCTGATAACACCGTGGTTCCCCACTCTCCCAGGCTAGAAACTTCAGCCATCTCTGACTCTTCATTCTCATTCACCCCTCCCCCACATCCACTTATTTGCCAAGTTGACCTGAACAGCATTTCTCCCATCTGCCTCCTTTTCTCTGCTCCCACTAGTCAACGTCTTCATCACCTTTTGCCTGAATTACCGTAGCAACCTTCTAGCTAATCTCTCTGTCTGTAGTTTTCCTACCTCTACTCCACCCCAATGTATTTTTCACAAAACTGCCAAAATAATCTTTAAAGTACACAGGTCTCACTATGTCGTTCCCCTGTTCAAGAAGCACCAGTGGTTTCATTTTTCCTCCAGGACAAAATACAAATTCTTCTGCTTTGCATGTAAAGTCCTTGACAACCTTACTCCAACTTGTGTTTTTAGACTGATTTCATATTATTATAACACACATACACACGCACACACACACACACACACACACACACATATATATATTACAGTCAAACTGGTTGCTAGGTGGCACAATGGATAGAGGTGCTAGGCCTGGAGTCAGGAAGACTTGAGTTCAAACCCTGACCCTTAATAGCTATGTGACCCTGAGCAAGTCATTTAACCTCTGTCTGCCCCAGTTTTCTCATCTATAAAATGAGGGTAATAATAGTACCTGCCTCCCAAGGTACTTGTGAGGATCAAATGAGATAATATTTATAAAGTCCCTAGAATGTAGTAGGAGCTTAATAAATGCTTATTCCCTTCCTTCTTCCACTAGCCCTCTTTACATTCGCTGTACATCTCTTAGCTCCGTATCTCTGTGACTTGAAGTGACATGTCTGCTATATCTGGACAGCTTTCCTGATCCCCTGGTTATTAATGTTCTTCCCCTCCATTTACTCCTAGATTACCTATAGTTACTTCAGATTCAGTCATTGTTGAGTTGTGTCCAACTCTTCGTGGCCACATTCGGGGTTTTCTTGGCAAAGATACCAGAATGGTTTTCCATTTTCTTCTCCAGCTCATTTTACAGATGAAGAAACTGAGGCAAACAGGGTTAAATGACTTGCCCAGGATCACTAGTAAGTATCTGAAACCAGATTTGAACTCAGGAAAGTGAGTCTTCCTGATTCCAGGCCCAGCCCTCTATCCACTATGTCACCTACCTGCCCTGTATGTACATGGTACAGTATATATTTTATTGTTACATTATTTCGTTATTCTTCTCTATCATTCCTAGTAAAATGTAAGTTCCTTGTGGGCAGGGAATATTTAGTTTTGGTCTTTGTATCCCATGGTTAAAACAGTTCCTTCCTAACACACAATAGGTGCTTTATAAATGCTTATTCAATTGAACTAAATGTTACTCCCCTGCCTCCAGATCTTCAGTGACTCCCTATTGCCTAAAGGACAAATAGCCTAGCATTCAAGATGTCCCACGAGCAGACCCTAATCTACCTTTCTAGCCTTGTTTCACTTGATTACTCCTTTTGTACATTATATTCCAGCCAAATTGTACTACCATACTGTTTCTTAATCACAGTGTACATTCACACTGACCTGGCATACACTCCCTCTTTACCTGCACCCGTTGAAATCCTTCTCTTCCCTCCAGGCCTAGCTTAGGTACCACATCCTCGAAGAAGCCTTCCTTTTCCCAGAGCACTTTGCTTGGACCTCTCCTTTAAGCTGCCGCTTCCCACTTTACGTCATACTTAAGATCATAGGACTAGAGCTAAAAGGGAACTCAGAGGCAGACTAGTCCAACCCTTTCATTTTAGAGATGAGGAAAATAAGGTCGTTCATTCAATCTATTCACTGGATGGTCAAATACTGAAGAAGAAGCTTAAATACTTTGGCCACATAATGAGAAGGCAGGACTCACTGAAAAAGACCCTGACATTGGGAAAGATCACAGGCAAAGGGAAAAGGGAACAAGCACAGGATGAGATAGATACATACTGTTATGGAAACAATGAACATGAGCTTGGGCAGACTTGGAGAAATAGTGGAGGCCAGAAGGGCCTAGCGTGCTCTAGTCCACGGGGTCACAAAGAGTCAGGCATGTCTGAACAACTGAACAACAACAAAAAACAAAAAAGTGCTAAGTGATTTGTCCAAAGTCACAAAGTGATAAATATCAGAGGCAGTATTTGAACCTCTATCCGCCAACTTTAGAACCGGGTCTCTTTCCTTGTACCATGACACCAACTTTATTTAGGTGTATGTCTTCTTTCCTTTTAGGTGTCAATCTCAAGCAACTTTATTGCTTTTTATCTTTCTATCTTTCTATCCCTTAATGTCTAGCACAAGGCTTTGCATGTGCTTAATAAATGTTTTCTGGATGAAAGAATGAATGAATGAATGATGAATGAATGAACGAATGAATGAATGAAGCCATTTTTAGACAGACCCATAGAATTAATCAGGTAGTGTCTCAGTTTCCTACCATTTACATTATCATCCAGGCCCTGCTGCTCTATTGGCCAGACACATCAAAACACTGGAAGCCTAGGTTGGCAAACAGGAAAATTCTTTGACTCCCACGTGTTCTTTCTGTAAGCCCAGGTAGCTGTGGAGAATTAGAACTTCAACCCTTGCTTCTCAGAGGGAACAAACAAAAGCCCAGGCAGTTCCTTCTTCATCTGAGCTGGCGTTCTTGTGTCTGTAGGAAGACCCAACTAAAATTAAATGTAATCAAGCAATATCTGCCAAGCCTGGAAATAAACACAATTTCCTATTGGTTGCCAGTGATGTCATCTCTGTCTTGGTAAGAACTAGAAAATGCATCACTGTTAACCTTTGCATCAGCCCATGTCTCCCATTCTTTATCAGTGACCTGGGACAGGTTATCGCAGGAGCTGCTGCTTAATCTGTTGGTTAACAATAAAGGGTGAGAACGTGGGACACAAAGGCAGTCACTCACCCTGCTGCCAGGGGCCGAAGATCATTAAGAGACAGATATCATAGCTTGGATTCAGAGACAGTCCTGAGGAAGCCCCAGATAAGCCATGGAGGACAAGAGAGCTTCAGCAGATCTTTTGGAAGATAACCTCTCCTCACTTCACACACCAGCCCACAGATATGGAAATAGTCAAGTCTCTGGAGGCCTGTGGGATCACCTCCCCTGGGAAATGCCTTAAATATACATCTCTATATGATTTGCAATCTATGTGATTGCTAATTTCTGCAGTTCTTGCTTGCCTACAGAGCACACACACACCCACCACGCATCTCGGTGTTGCCTTGTCTCTCCAATTAGACTACAAAGTCTCAGACTGGAAACGCATCTGACCCTATCCTTGCCTCTCCAGGTCATGGTCTGGCACAGGGCTGGGTTGAGTAACTTCCCCAGGGAAAATGAAGTTCGTTTTGTTCCCATCCCTTATTTATCACAAGCTGCTGTTCAAGTGCAAATCAAATGAGAAATGTTCTAGAAATGTTAGTTATCGTTGCTTTCCCAGAGAAAAGTTATATGACACCACTTCACACAATGCCAACAAGTCCTTTCAAAGTGTATTCTCTGTATTACCTTCCTACTTTCTACAGGAAGCCTTTCCATATCCCTGTTAATACTAGTGCCTTCCCTTGGTGATTATCTCCAATTATGAAATTGTTTGCATGTTGTCTCCCCCATTAGACTGTAAGTTCCATAAGGGCAGGACCTGCCTTTCACCCTTTTTTTTTGTATCCTCAACACTTAACACAAGGTCTGGCACACAGTAGGCACTTAATAAATGCTTATGGACAGATTGATTTTGAAACCATTGCTATCAGCTTCTTTCATGTCCTCTGCCTAGCCCCTTGAATTTGATTACTCTGCATTGCCCCTCTACCTGTACAGAATCCTGTTTAGTCTCAAGTCACGCCTAGGAACCACAACTGCCCCACCCCAAGTTATACCTCTGAGAGCCTACTACACAGCTCCAGCACAATTTTCTACCTTCCTTTTTTTAACAAGACCTGGGGATTCTGGGTTAAAGAAGTTTCCACAGATGAGCTCTTTCTAGCAATGCATGAAGGCATTGTCTTTAAAACTTACAGTCTTGAGCAGCAAGAAGTTAAGTAACTTGCCCAAATCACTCTGTCACCATGCAGCCAAGATGGGACTTGAACCTATGTCTTCCTGACTCCAAAGCCAGCTCTCTCTTTGTTACACCAGTGGCTCTCAAGTTTGTTTTATATATATATATATATATATATATATTAGAACCCCTTTATAGTTTTAACACTTTTAAGAACCCCAAAGAACTTTTGAGACAGACATTAAGGCTTAGATCCATCCTATATTTATGAATATTTACCATATTAGAAATTAAAATTGGTAATTTTCAAAATATAGATTTATTCATTTTAATAATAATAAATCTATTATACATTATTATAAAAATATGAAAAATAACTACATTTTCTAAAACAAAAAAGTGAGAAGAGCAGCATTGTTTTACACAATTTTTAAAATTTATGTCTAATAGAAGAGAGGTGGATTCTTATATCTGCTTCTGCATTCAATATATTAGGACATGTTTGGCTGTTGCATATGAAGATCTGACCTCAGACAGACATGTAATTGGAAAAAGAAGAAATATTTTAATGATAAATAATATCTCAGTATTATAATGAACGTAGTTTTGACCTCTTGGATCACCTGAAAGGATCTCAAGGATCCCCCAGGGTCATCAGACCACACTTTGAGGACCTCTGCACTCTACCATGCTGCCTCTTACATCCCCTTTATTATTGTTGTTGTTAACTCATGTCTGATTCTTTGTGACCCCATGGACCGTAGCAACATTGCCTATGGGGTTTTCTTGGCAAGGATACTGGAATGGTTTGTCATTTCCTTCTCCAGTGGATTAAGGAAAACAGAAGCTAAGTGACTTGCCCAGGGTCACACAGCTAGTAAGGCTGGATTTCTGAACTTTCTAACTTCTTCCTTACTTTCCATTTACCCCTTCTTAAATCTGAGGATCTGAACTACAAGGTCTCCAGGGGTAGTCAACAATTTTGTTCTTGTACTCTTCTAAATAATTTCCCTAATCTAGGTATCTGCAAACAGCCAACCACAAGGAAAGTTGATGGGGAAAACCTTTTTTCTACCTCTTCCAAAGCTCTGAAGTATGACTGTATGTGTGAAATGAAGTAAAGAGATGAGGATGATGCAATAACTCAGATTAGGCACTTTCCCCCAAAGGGAGAAGAGAGGAGGACATATGGACAAAAATAGCTTGAACTCATCAATTCCTAAGTGGAACCACTAACTAGCAATGGAATTATGCCAACTCATGTGAACACTTTTGTCTGG
Organism: Phalanger gymnotis; assembly: GCA_028646595.1. Taxonomy (NCBI): domain Eukaryota; kingdom Metazoa; phylum Chordata; class Mammalia; order Diprotodontia; family Phalangeridae; genus Phalanger; species Phalanger gymnotis. Next base: position 135,455,511 of record CM053625.1, on the reverse strand, counting down.
CTTCTTTCTGATTGGCCTATTCAATGCTGCCTGGGATCTCTGCTGATTCTCTTCATTCACTTCTGGGTATAAAACCATGTAAATTCCAATGTTCAATGACCATTTGGGTCAGTCTGTGATACTGTTCCTGGCTGGATATTTCCCATGTGTTTAATCAGAACAAAAAAAGGTTGCATAATTGCTATGGCACAGATGGGTTCATTTAGCTATATCCCTTGTTTTGTAATCAACAAATTACACCCAGGCAAGTTTTCCCTTTGGGCATGAGATGTTCCTATTTTCTCTCGGTCCTAAATCTTACTGAAATATGAGATAATTAGATTATTAGGAATTATGAAAGCTATAATAGCTAATATTCATATAGGACTTTAAGGTTGGCAAAGTATTTTCCATGTATTATCTCAGTTGCTGCCCATAACAATCCCGTGAGAAAAGTGCCCATATTACAGAGGATGAATCTGAGCCTGAATTTCAGGGATTTGCCCAGAGTCACACAGCTAGTAAGTATCTGAGGAAGAATTTAAAAATCATTTTTTAAATTTAAAATCAAATTTATTTTAAATCCCAAGTTTAGTACATCAATTTACCACCTAGCTATCTCAAAGACACAATAATTTACAGTTGGGGGAGAGTAGAGTGGATTTGGGGGCCTGAAATTTTATAGCTTGTCTTTTTCTATAACTACAGTACCCAGATCATAACTCAGCCTTCTATTTCAATTGGCCTGTGTAGATGCAGGCTCAGTGCCCAGACAAAAAACAGGAAAGAAAATCTCAGCTGTGGTTATAGACAAGCACCTGAGTGGGAAATGTACCTAAAAGCCTCCATAGGCACCCTCCCCACTAACTATTCTCAGTCAGAGGGATAACCTAAGGGAAAACTTTCTCCAGGAAATATCTCATAACTAGAGCTTCACTTCACTTAAAGGCCTGAAGCCAGTTGCCATGGTGAGGCCTAGAAGCATCAAGCACCAACTCCAGCATCCTAGCCTTCTGCTTCCCACTGTGACTGTTAACTCAACTCCAGAGAACCCAGACCATTGAAAATCAGGTCTGCTCACCTGCACCTAGATACTTTAGGAAACAGGCAGAAAGGGTTTTCACAGCCTCTAAAAATAGGGCTTTTGATTCTCTGGCTTGGAGGAACAAAATAGCATCTGTGTAATTATCACCTTCTGAGCTAAGGGAGGGCCTAGAGGTCCTCAGAGGACATAGACTCTCCAAACAGAAAGGTTTTCTAGGCCTGAAAAGGAGAGCAGATTAAGGTTAAATATGCACTGGACTGACCAAAGCGTTGTCAATTCCCCAGTGACACTAAGAGATAAGAAAACAAATGTGACAAGAAAAAGACACAGCAAACACTGACAAGCTCTGAAAATTAGAAAATCCTCAAATAATCAACTGACAGGCTGCATGCAGGGGGCAGCTAGGTGGCACAGTGGATAGAGTTGGAAACCTGGAGTCAGGAAAACTCTTCCTAAGTTCAAACCTGGCCTCAGACACTAACTAGCTATGTGACCCTGGGCAAGTAACTTAACCCTGTTTTCCTCAGTTTCCTCATCTATAAAATGAGCTGGAGATGGGAAATGGCAAACCACTCCTTGCTGAGAAAGAGTCAGACATGACTGAACAGGCTGCATCCAAGTCTGTCGTAGGTCCTTCTCCTACCCGTCAGATCACTCTTCTTCAGTTTCCTTTAAAGAAGCGTCATCATCCATATCATGGCCTCTAAATGTAGCTATACCTCCCTGGGTTCTCTTCTGTTTTCTCTCTATGCTCTTTCTCCGGTAATCTCATCAGTTCCCATGTATTACATTATTCCACTCTATAATAATAGATATTATACATTATTCCACTCTATAATATAGACAATTCCTAGATATCCAGACATAGCCTCTATCCTGAGATCTAGTCCTGCATCGCCCATTGCCTATTGGAATTGGACATTTCAAATTAGCTCAAAACCCCCATGTACAAAACAGAGCTCATTATTCTTCCGCCATCCCTCTTTGGAATTTCTTTTTTCTTGCCAAAGGCACTACCATCCTTCCAGTCACCCAGCTTCCCAACCTTGGAGGTCCCCTTGATTCCTTACTCTCTCTCACCCCACAACAATTGCCAAGTCTTGTCCTCTATACTCTCACAAAATCTGATCCCTTTCCCCTTCTCTCTACTTATCTAGCCACCACTCTAGTCCTAGTTCGGGTTCACAGTCTCATTTTTCTCAGTAGAGGGGTTGAATTAGAACACTTCCACAGAACTGGGCATGTGTTCTGACTCCTTGCTACATGTGGTCTGGCCCTTTGCTAAGGAGGCGAACAATGACTCCTGATCAGTCTACTTTGTTCCACATGGCTGGGCGGTTGCATTGAAAATGACTGTTGATTGTGACAAGAAAAGTTACCCATTCAGCAGGGTATATAGAGAGAATGTGTCACTTTGGTCTCAGAGAGCCACTCTCATACTTTCAGCAAAGAGGAAAGGGGATGTTTCTTCCATACCTCTGCTTCCAGAGATCAAGTGTGACTAGAACTTGAGCATATAAAGCTAGAGCATGGGCTTGCCTAGGAGAATCTGACACTGGACCTCCAGTCCCTGGTGGTCACTTTTGTTTTAGTTTCTTACCCTGAGTCTGTGAATGAACATTGATCCTGAGAAGTGAATATTTCAAGCTTTGGTGACCTTGTCAGGAATTCAAGAATCTCTGGGTACCTGGGTCAGCATCAGATGCCTAGAGGGAGATGCTTCCTGCAAGCAAGCTACTTCTCAGTGGAGAAAATGACCATCATTAGCTGCAGTTGAAAAAGACCAAGGAATTAAAAGTCATGTCCTAGTTAGCTGGAAAATCTGGCCTGTTTTTTTTTTGTTTCTTTAAAAAAATTTATTAATTTTTGCAAGTATTTGTTCCTCCCACTAACCTTTTAATTCAACAACAAAACAATGAAAAGAAAAAGGATACCTTCACAATATATATGCATAGTGCATCACATCTTTGGGAGGAGGTATCATATTTCATCTTCTGTCTTCTGGAATTATGAGTTACTATTGCATTGACAAAATTCTAAAGTATTTCATGGTTGTTTTTCATTATAATGTTGTCACCCTTGTATGAATTCTTCTCCTAGTTCTGCAAGCTTCATTCAGCATCATTTCATAGAAGTCTTCCTCGCTTCCTTTGAAATCATTCATTATATTATGGTGTAATAATATCACACTACATTCATATACCATAATTTGTTTAGCCATTCTCCGATATGTAGGCACTCCCTTACTCTCCAGTTTGGGATTAACATGAAAAGAGTTGGTATCGATTTTGTTGTACACGTGGGTACTTTTCTTGTTTCTCTGATCTCTTTTGGGTATAGACATAGTAGTGGTATCTCTGGTAAAAGAGCATGTACAGATTAGAGATTTTTGGGTTATAGTCGTTGTTTAGTCACGTCCAGCTCTTCGTGACCCTATTTGGGATTTTCTTGGCAAAGATACTAGAGTGGTTTTGACATTTCCTTCTCAGCTCATTTTACAGATGAGAAACTGAGGCAAATAGGGGTAAGTGACTTGCCTAGGGTCACACAGCTAGAAAGCATCAGAGGCCAGATTTGAACCCAGAAAGATGAATCTTCCTGATTGCAGGTCCAGCACTCTATTCACTCTGCCACCTAGCTGCCTTATTGACTTTTGGGACATAGCTCTAAATTTCTTTTTAGAATGACTGGACCAATTCACAGATCCACCAACTATGCATTACTGTACATGTTTTCTTACGGACGTTCCAACATTTGCCGCTGTCCTCTCTTGTCATCTTTGCTTAATCCGATGAATGTGAAGTGTAAATTCGGAGTTGACTTCTCTAATTATTAGTGCATTAGATCTTTTGTTTTCCTTACGGTTACCGATAGCTTGAATTTCTTCTTTGAAAACTGTCTACTCATATTGTTTGACAATTTATTGGGGATTGGCTCTTAAATCTTATAAATTTGATCAGTTTCTTACATATCTCAGATGTGAGACCTTTATCATAGAAATTTGCTGCAAAGATTTTTTCCCTATTACCTGTTTCTCTTCTAATTTTAACAGTATTAATTTTGTTTTATGAAAAAAATTTAAATTTATGTAATTACATTTTCTATTTTCCATTATCTATTACTTGTTTGGCCATAATATCTCTCTTGCTCTTCAACTAGCTTATGATGTCATTCTTTATGTTTAAGTCATGTATGCACTTGGAGTTCACCTTGGTTTAGGGTGTAAGGTGTCGGTTGATGGTCTATACCTAATTTTGGCCAGTCTACTTTCTGATTTTTGCCAGTAACTGGGTCTTTGAGTTTATTGAATGTGATGCTACTGTGTTCATTTACTTCTCTATGTTATATACCTAATCTGTTCCACTGATTAACCTCTCTTTTTTTTAACTAGTACCAAACATTTTTAAAGAAATACGGTAGGGATAGGCCCCATTCCTTCCTATTTTTGTTTATTACCCTTGAGATTCTTGACCTTTCGTTCCTCCATACAAATTTCATTATTTTTTTTCTAGTTCTATAAATGATCTTCTGCTAGTTTGATTAATACAGCACTGAATAAGTAAATTTACTTAGGTAGTAGTCATTTTTATTAAATTGGCTTAACATGCCTACAAGTAATTAATATTTTTCTACATAATTCAAATCTGTCTTTGTTTCTGTAGAGATTTTTTTTAGTTGGAATCTTATAGCTTCTGAGTAAGTCTTAGAAGATAGACTCTCAAACATTTTATACATTTTTGAAGTTATTTTGAATGGAATTTCTTATTCTAGCTTTTCTGTGTGGTTTTATCGCTAATATATTGGAATGCTGATGATTTGTGTGGGTTTATTTTATTTCCTGTAGCTTTGCCAAATTTATAGTTTTAGTTAATTTTTAGTTGACTACTTAGAGTTTTCTAAGTAAATTATATTCCAGAAAGCAATAATTTTGTTTCTTCCTTGCATCTGCTTATTCCCTCAATTTCTATTTCTTGTCTTGCTGCTATAACTAGTGTTTCCAGGACTATGTAAAATGATAGGGTGATCATGCGCATATTTGCTTTTCCCCAATCCTATCAGAAAGACCTCTAACCTTTCTCCATTACATACAATGTAGGCACAAGTAAAGCCTATGTGTAGGGTACATGCACGGCCAAGGCAACTCACAAATCTATCCTTATGAAGTTCAATAGAAGGCAAGGTTTAAGTGTCAGTGAAGAATGAAACTCTCTTGATAGCATAGGCTTGCATTTCAGCAGGCAGAGCATCTCAACCAGCCAAGTCAAACTGCTGCTGGACTGGGCTGTTCTTGCACTGGGCAGCTGGTAGTAGACTGAGATGAACACATCATTCAACCATAGATCATGAGGGTATACCTGCCAAAACAGACACAGGAACTATATGAATATAAATACAAAATACCTCTTATACAAAGATAGATCTAAATAATTGAAGTAATATTTATTGAGCATGGGTAGGTAAAACTAATATAAGTTTTAAATGACAATTTTACCTAACCGATCTATTTATGTAATACTATCCCAATTAAATTACTAAAAATTATCTTACTGAGTCAGAAAAAAATAATAACAGGGTTCATTTGGAAGAGTAGAGGGCCAGAAATTTCAAGGAAATCAGGGGGACAAAATGTGAAGAAACTAGATTCAGTAGTATCAGACCTTAAACCATATTATAAGGTGAAGATAGTATTTAAGTGTAAAATGAACAATTTTGATTATTTTAAATTAAAATTTTCCTATATAAATAAAACTTATGTAGAAAGAATAGAGGGAATGTGGAAAAATTGAAGGAAAAAACTCTCATAGACAGTGTGCTAGATAGAATGGGACAGAGTCGAAATATTGTTGTGGTACAAGAAATGATGAGCTGGTAGATCTAGAAAAATAGAGCTACAGAGAAACAAATAAGTGGAAATAAGTATAATGCCATCTTATGTATGTGTATTTGAGTGCATATGTATATATATGTATATATATTTATGGATATCTATGTATGTGTATATATGTGTGTGTTTGTATTCATGCTTAATTGTAGCTTTCTGGGGGCAGGGGGAAGGTGGGGAGGAAGGGGGAAAAATAAAGTAAAACTATACAGCAGAGGACAAAATAAAACATACAAGGAAGCAAAGACGGACAGCTTTGAAAATAATGTGTAATATTTATTACATAGGTTTTCTTGAAATGACAATTTATTGCTTTATATTGAATCCTCTCTTCTGTTATGTATGTGGCAATGGGTTTTTCCCTTATTTTGTATTTAAGTTTAAAATAAATTCAAATATAACAGGGGGGGAAGAAAAACAAAAAGCAGAAAACAAAAAACCATAGATTGGAGGCTTTCTGAACTGGACCAGGCAGATCAGTCAACTTCTGGCCTTTTCACAGTTCTACAGCATCTCTCTTAGACACATTAATTCATTGGACTCCTTGGACTTGTTCTTTAAAAAGCAGCTTTGATGTAACACTCCAGCCTCTGCTTTGACTAGGTCATCTAGAGCTCTTTCCAGCAATGGTAATGACCCTTAGCCCAAGATCAGCAGAAACAGAGGTATATAGGAGCCAGCTCTTTCAGTGTGGGTGCTACAAATGGTAGCTTGATTTTTGTTGTTGGTGTTGGTCCAGACTTGAGAAAGTGATGAAAAAAATATTGATAATGGAAATTAAATTTGAAAGTATATCATGTATACTTTTTTTTTCCTGGAAAGCCAATTGTTAAACATTAAACTAGTATAGATTCTGGTCGTCATGCAATTTGTTCGTACTGGAAAGCGAATTTTCCGGTAGGAAATAATGTAAAGTTGCCTGATCAGTACCACATCCCCAAAAATGTTCCTCTTCAGTGGGATGGTGAAGCCCTCTCATGGAATCTGGATCTCGGCCTTTCTGTGAGTTGAGTGGAATGAATGGGGGTGAGGACCTTTCGGCATGGCTCAGGGCTTCTGATTTACAGGCAGGCCTGAATTTTGAGTTACTAAAAATCACCTGAACTGTATCCTCACCAAATAAGGGGAAAAGTGTCTTTAAAAGTTTGGCATTGGCTAAATTGTACCTGGGGTAGTAGATTTCCGTGAAATTGTGAGCCTGGACTCCACCAATGAGAGTAAAAGACCAGTGTTAGAGTACAGAGTATAAAGACTAGCATTAGAGTATAAGGCTGGGTTTTGCCCTTTGGGCCCTGCGTCTCCATACCGATGGTCTATCGGTTCAGAGACCAGCCTTTCCCGCAGGATCGTAATAAAGAAGTTTTTCTGTTTCTGAATTTGAGAGCCCTCTGATTTTTTTAATTAATTGCTGGCGGGTGGTCTCACCCCACACAATAAAAAAAATAACTATTTATAATTTTAAATAAGTTTTTTTGTCCCTAATGCACTTGAAATACAATAGTGTGTGGGGTAACTTGACCCTCACCAAATAATAATACTAATAAGGAGATATCTCAAGGTGGGAACAGAAATTAAATTTTATTCAATTCTCACGAGAATAGGGCATCCTCTACTAGCTGAACCAGCAAAAGAGGCAGAATACAAAGGACAAAACATCATTATTATGCCTAAAGCAAAAGAATCCCCCGCCCACCTCTGACCCTTCTCACCGTGTACTGGGAGGCGGGCTCACAATCTAAGCGTGAAAAGCTAAACAAAGAACCGGGAAATCAAGGTACAGAAACTCCAATTCCCATTCCCTTAGTAATGATTACAGGTAGGGTGACATCTATAAATCTGGGGAAAGAGAAAAGAATAAGGAGTAGGGGAAACCCTCTCCATTCTTTATAGTAGAAGAAAACAGGTCATTATGACCCTGTTCTTACTGAACAAAATCTTTAAACCAGAACCATAAGAAAGAACAAAAAGTTTCAGAGTTAAAAAAAAAAACTTTCCCAGAGGCTGACTGCTGAATAAACAGATTCTCACGGCCTCAGAATCTTCCCCTTCCCTATATCTTGATTTTTAAACACTCCTGTGTATAGATATGAATATTATACACGTCCTCCCCTGTGAAGTCTTCACATTTCATTTATTTACCTCATACAATAGCAATGATAGCACACAACATAAACCGAAAATAAAGCAAATAACCCCCACTTTACTTTTGAGAAGAGTCGTGACTGACGTGAGGGAGTGAGGGAGGAGGAGGAAAGATTCTTGCTTGGAAGCAAAATCTCCTTTCATGAGAACATCGGGCATTTCAACCTAGAGAATATTCTCTCTTATGCTACTTTCACTAAAAGTAAGACTAACCCTACTGCCTTCACTTAGTTTTCATTTTTTAGAATCACCTTCACGTTTTGACTCACTGATTTTTTTTTCTTTACCTTCACTTCTAACTAGGAATCTATCTAACTCTAACGACACTTGTTTTTGACGTTTTTTCAGAATGTCACGGAAATGTGACATTTCATTATCATTAAAAATATTCGTGGCTGTAAGAAATGGGAAGAGGAGTTTTGTTTCCACAGAACTAAAGGCGTACTTCCCCCCACTCCCCCACCCCAGCTTTAGCAGAAACCAGGCCTCAAGGTCCGTCAGGTGAGAGGTCAGAGGCTTGTATGCATGCGAATGCTTTTTGAGAAGGCAGTCAGGGGAATTAGAGAGGCCAAACAGCTTGAACCAGTTCAAGCTTATCTAGGGTCTGGTCTTGGTCAAGAATCCAGGCCTACTGATTTGCATAATTTGCATATATTAAAGAGGGAAAGTAGGGGAAGTAAAAGAATGTAGTTTAATCCTAAACTAAGACAAGGAAAATCTAATTAACTTTACTTTTGCTTCTGTATCCTTATTATCCTACCTATATAAACTGTATAACCTAGGAAAACTATGTAAAAAATAAAGATTGTAAACTAACCATAACTCTAGCAGTAGTAGAGGGAATGATTACCCCTGCTTCTGCAGCTGTAGCAACTTGAGTGTTCTAGTAAGCACTACACCTGTTCTCTCGAGGAGAGTAAATAAACTGTCTTCTGCGCACTCTGGTCCTGAGTCCTTTGGGTGAGAATGGACAAATCACATGGATCTTCCTAAGGTCAAGTGAAAGGAAGTAATAAGCAGCAGAAGCTTATCTGGGGATTACTCCCACTTTTTGCCTTGGGGTGTCCTGTGATTCCCCGCTGCAGCGTTAAGAGGGCTACCACTCTGGATTCCCTTGGAGAACCCTATGTTCTGCACAGCCTTCTTAAGGGGATATCACTTGGGACTTCTGGCCCTGTCTTGGGGGCCTTGTGATCTTGTCCTAAGGGGCCATCACTTGGGTCCTCCTTATAGTCTAACCCCTAGGAGGCCCTGTGATCCCCGCAGATTAAGGGGGGGCTACCGCTTAGTCTTCCTCTGGAAGTCCTGTGGTCTATACAGCCTTCCCTAGGGATTATCACAGGGTTCTTCCTCAGGACTTTGGCCCTGCCTAGGAAGTCCAGTGATCCCCAAAGCTGCGTGTTCTCACAATTTGGGTAAGTCCAGTGATCCCCAAAACCACATTTCTCACAGTAGTTCTCATTGCTGCAGCCTTATTTGGGTGACCTGAGGTTCCTTTGTTTGACATATGAAAGAAAAAAAAACATTGCCCTAGTTGAGTGTCATCCCTTCACCAATCATTCAAGTCCAAGCATGATGTTCATACTGCAAATTTTTGTTTGTCCTGCAAGACAAATTTTGTGAAAAATTTTTCCTCGTGCAGTGAAGCATATGTAAACCAGTTTACTTGTAAACCAAGGTTCTACTGTGTATACTTATGAGCAGAAGGCTCTCCTCTGACTGCTCTGATGTTTATAACCACCAGGCAAGAGGGCAGAAAGGTCTAGCAACTCTAGCCTCTCCTGTTCAGTCCTTCGGATATCAAGGTTCTCTCAGGTTCTCTCAAAGGTTCACCTTTGCTTTTATGTCACCATAAACATATAGTTATATTGGCTAAATTCCTATTGGATCTTCTGTAAATGAGTGCCTAAGACAAAGATAGGGAGGCATTTTTGCCCTGAGGCAATCATTGTCTTTTTTGCCTTTGTCTAAAGGATGAGGACCTTGGCCTTGATGCCACATGTGTCCCTCTAGGTCCTCAAGTGCAGCCCTTTAACTGAATCCAAATTTCACAGAATAAATCCCTTTAATAATAGGATTTGTTTGGTAAAACTTAGACTCAGTCAAAAGGCCACAGGGCTGCAAGGTCTGGAAATAGTTGACCATTCAAGATCCAGACTCTGTCTAAGATACAGAACACTTCTTTTACCCATGAGAGGCCTTTCCCTCTTTATATTTCAACGCCCTTGTCATTTGTCCCTTCCAACCTTCAGCTTTGCTGACTCCAAAACCCTTCATAAAATGGCGCCTTCCTACCTTTCCAGTTTTCTTACGTCTCACACTCCAACAGGCACCCTATGAGCCAGTGACACTGACCTCCTTGCTATTCTTGGAACAAAATTGGGTATTTTCTTTGGCTGTTCTCTATGCCTGAAACACTCTCATCTCTGCTTTCTGGGTTCTCTCACTTCCCTGGCTTCCTTCAACTCCCAGCTAAAGGCCTAACCCATCCCCTTTCATTCTAGTGCTTTCTCTCCTCTCTCTCTCTCTCTCTTTCTCTCACATTCCCAAAGTATCCTGTATGTAGTTTGTTCAAAGTTGTTTGCATGCAGTCTCCCTGAGAGAAATGATTATTAATAATAATATTAATAATAATGATTGAGAGATTCAGATTTCCCTCTTTTTCTTTTATCCTCATTTCAAGACCTCAGTCTCTGAAGGTCGAGTTAACTTTCTCCTCTCTATAGACCCCACTCAGGTGGGGCAGCCATTGTGTTCCACTCAGGTTTGGGTGGGGATAAATTCTTTGAATACATTGCCCAAAGCTGGGGCTAACTTAAGAAGTAGATGACATAATCAAAGTTCAGGTCCAGCCCCTCATTGTAATATTCTTTCTCTCATTAATTGTTGGCCAATCAGAGTTGATTGCCAACCTAGAGAACACCTACTCTTTGAAAGTCATTAAAAACTGTGATCCCATGATTGTCTTTGGTCTAAGAGAGAGATGGCCAAATAAGCATCCTTTTCTTAAAATTCTGACATTATTAATAAAATTATTAAATTATCCAAAAATTATGTCTCTCAAACTTGTTTAAATGCCACATCCCTTTAGAATGTAAAACCCTTGAGAGCAGGGACTGTGTTTTGCCTTAGTATCCCCAATGCTTAGCGCATGGCTGGCACATAGTAGGCACTTAATAAATGTTTATTGACTGACTGACCAATGACTGACACATTCTTATAAATCTTTGCGTTTTAAGAATTTCCTTTGTTTTGATATTTGCTTTGCATTTTGAGTACCTTTCTAGAAGAGACCTTTTAATCACTTTTAGGGTAGACCCTAGCCATGAATCACACTTAAGCTTTGCTGAAGAGATTTTCTATGTAGTTCTATTCTAAGATGGGAGCATAACAAGTCAGAGAGAGTGAAGGAAGCCTGACTCTCTTTGGGCCAGGCTGCCCCAGGATGAATATGGGTCAACTTAAGCTCAGAGACAGAGCCCCTGTTCTGTGATAGGCTCAGCTTGGGTCATAGGTCATATACATCTCCTTCCTTCAAGTTACATGCCTCTCCACTTCATCCTCCACTCAACTACAAAAGAGGTATCCCTAAAGCAAATGTCTGACAAAGTCAATCCTCCCATCAAAAATGTCCATATGTTCCATATTGCCTCTAGCATCAAATACAAACTCTTATTTATGGCATTTAAAATCCTTCACACTCTAGCTCTAACCTACCTTCACTCAGTGGTGGAATTCAAATAAATTAATAACCGGTTCTCTGCCCTAATGACCGTTTTGTTTTTTTTTTTAATTAGTCATTTAGTAAGCATTTATTAAGTACTGGACAACCTCAGTCCAAATCATGCATAAGTGTCTAACCATGTGAGTAAGGAGCAGATCTCAGGTTTTTATTTTTGCTCATCCTATATTTGACATCATCTGGGCTCTGACACTTCACAGAATTTCAAAATTAGTAGATACCTCAGTGGCTAGCTAATCTGAATGCCTTGAGAATATAAGAAAAAACATAGAAGTCCCACCAAAAGCAGATGCTTGGGCTATTCTCCATCACAGATAGAAGTAAAGCTTTCTCCTCACTAGTCTCCCAGGCCAGTTTTTTCTCCTACCTCTTTCCACCCGATTCATCCTGCAAACCACTAAATGAGCCAGCCTTCCTAGACTGTCATTACCATTATGGGATCAGAGATTCAGAGCTGGAATGAACCTCTTAGATCATCGGCTCCCACTCCCATATTATTTAGATAAGAAATTGAAGTCTGCATAAGTTAAATGACTCATTCAAAGTCATGCCCTAGCCCTGTTTAAAAAATGTGACATTGCTCCCTACCTAACTACTTAGCACTGGAGTATAGACTATCTTTTATCCATCTCATTGCTGGTGCCATTGTCTTGTCTCTACTAACTAGAATCTCAACTTCTTGAAGTAAGGGATTATTTTCTATTTCTGTATCCCCAACAGTCGTGGACACATAACAAATATCTTAATATCTAGTTGTTGATTTACCTCCTGTAAATAGCCCTGCCCAAGATTCTTAAGGAAGAAGCTGAGAGCTGGTGTTTAGGCTATTCTTAAGAACATCTAGGACATTCTCATTTCAGCAGAACACCTACCAACAATTATTCTGGCAGTCTTTGAAACAGTCCTTTCCCTCCCTCCCTTTGCCTGTTTTGCACCCTCCTCTTTTGGGATGCAATAGACTCTGACACTGTCAAGCCAGAAGTAAAGAAGGGGAGAAAGTAGGCCATTTGTATTGAAAAGAGCCTACTTAGATGGGACAGGGGTGCTAAGTGTGCTGGCATCTTTTTCCTCACTAAATATAAACCAAACCAAAAGTTAAGCCTGACAACTTTTTAACCATTAGCCTTAAAAATTCCACAACACGTTTCACTGTTTCACCAATTTTTAAGTAATCTATTTAACTCAGAGTTGTTTGGCACCTATCAGAAAACCTGTGGGGGGAGGGGGGGAACGGGGTGGGGGAAGGAGGAGGAGGAAAGAAAGCAAGGCAGGGCTGCCTTTCAGCCACTTCACCCCATGGCTTGTCGAAGGGACCAGAAGTAAGAGTGGGGTGGGTAGAAAACAATGATGCTTATGCCTCTTCTGAAACTTGACCCACAGTTGCCAAGACCAAAATGTCCCCATCACTCAGCCAGAGGAAACAATCCTCTATCGACTCCAAGCATCCAAGGAGAATGTGGCAGCACAGTCTGAAATACTCGAAGCACCACTGCCCTGGGATGCCCAGTCAGCGAATAGCCCTTCCCAAAGCGCTACCCCGCAGAGACCTGGGCTCAGCCAATGACAGCTTGTGTGCCTGGGATAATGAGATGCTGTGACCGCAACTGGACCAATTGGAAGCCAGGAGCTACCCCGAGGAAAGGATGGGAGAGGAAGGCAGGGAGAAGGGATGATGGAAAGGGGAAAAGATCAAACAAATTTCTCACCTTGGGAAGCAAGGGATGCTTCCCTATGAATATTACTATGGGCACTTAGAAAATGCTGTTGTGCAGATGAATGTTAAAAAAGAGTAGGGAATGTAAATTTGTGATTTCCACATTGGGCACCCACCTTATAGAAAATCCTGACTACAAGTGCCATTTTAGCTACTGGTTCATCAAACTCAACATAAAATTAGGTATCAGTTCTGCCAAACTGGTGCAAACCAGCTGAATACTTCTGCCTTCGTTCAGCATTAGTTCCCCTCCTGTATTCTATGTTTTAAGCAAGTGGAACTCATCTACTTGTCACTCACACTTGAGATTCCATCTACCTTCTCTATTCCTTTTCATGGAGTGGGATAGTCTATCCATCATGCCTGGAATGCATCCTTCCTCACTTCCACTTCTTGGAATCCCTAGCTTCCTCTGAAATTCAACTAAAGTGCTACCACCTACATGAATCCATCTCCCTACCCACCCACCCCTGACTCCAATGCTAATGTCTTCCATTGTCCCCAAACCATCTCATATTTGCTTAGTATGCATTTTTTGGCCTGAACCAGATAAACTACATCTTTGGATCCTAAAAGAACTGGCAAATGTAATTACAGACCCCACTGTTCATGATATTTTTAAAATTATGGGAAATGGGAGAGTGCCATAAGATTGAAAGAGGACTAAGGTCCTCATTTTTTAAAAAAGAGAACAGTCTGCAAACTATAGGTCAGTGAGTGTGACTTTGATTCCTAAGAAAATTCTAGAAAGAATCTTTAAGAAGATGGTTAGTTAGTGTCTAGAGAGGATAGTAATGATTACAAAGAGCTTCATCAAAAACAAGCCATGCCAGATTAACCTTGTTTCATTTTCGGACAGGATTATTAAACTAGATGAAGAGAATGCTGTGAATATACTTGACCTAGATTTTAGCAAAGCTTTTGATAAAGTATCTCATACTATTCTCTCAGAGAAGATGGAAAGATGGAGACTCAGAACTGGTTGGATGGCAGAACCCAGAGTAGCTATTAATGGTTCAGTATCAGTTAGGCAGGAGGTCTCTAACAGGACCCTGGGGAACTATGCCTGCCCCTGCACCATATAACCTATTTTATCAATGGCTTGGATAAAGGTATGAATGCTATACTCATCAAATTTGCACCTGACACAAAGATGGGAGAAATCTACTACACAGCCAACATAACACCACGAATAACATAACACCTTGTTCAGATAAGAATAAACAGGATCATGAAAGGGCCTTGAGTTTATAACATATCAGGATAAGTTTAAGTAAGTAAGTACTTTTTAGCTAGAAAATATAGTATTTCAGGACACTATAGCTATCTTCGGGTACTGGAAGAGCTATAAAGGTAGAAGAAAAATTAGACTTGTTTTTATTGGACCCAGAGGACAGAACCAAGAGCAATGGGTAGAAGTTAGAAAGAAGTAAATTTAGGCATAAGGTCAAGAACAACTTCCTAAAAATAAGAACTGTCCTAAGGTAGGCTAATTTGCTTTAAGAGGTGTTGTGTTGCTCCTCCTTGGCGGTCTTTAAGCAGAGGCTAGATGACCACTTGTTTGGTCTTTTATACCCAGCGTTCCTTTGGTGTATGGGTTGGATGAAATGGCCTCTGAGGTCCTGTCCAACTCTCAAATTCTGTGATTCTGTATTTCCTTGCATGTGTACACAGTTTTCCCCATAAAATGTAAGCTGCTTAATGCCAGAGACTTTTATTTTTGCCTTTGTGTAACCCAGCTTTGGCACATGGCAGAATCACCTAGCATGGAATTGCTTCTGATAGAAGATATTCTGCATTCCTCTACCATGTGGGTGGGTGCAGCTACTCTCCATTGGTTTCATAGTGAATATGGGCTGTATCTTTAAAAACTATCAGACTGAGACAGTCTCACTCTCTCTTTGCAGTGGCTTCTAGAGGTGAAAGTCTTACTCATTCACAGTATGGGCATCATGCATTAACCTGGGTGGGGGGAAGGGTTATCTCCCCTTTCCTCTTAGACTTTGCATCCCCAAGAAATGGGAAGTTTTGATGTGGTTTGTTTATCCTTTTTTAGTTCTAGGCACAGGTCAGTAGAGTTCATAGGCCCAGGGGTTTGAACCATGGTGACTTGGAACCAGGATCCTAGGCTAGATGTTGCTGCCAGTCAAAAATGGAAGCCCTGAGAATCCAAGTGCCAAATTAGAACTCTGAGGGGCTCTGGACTTAGAATTTGGTGGGACTATGCTATATAGGGACTGAATTAAACTGTGAATCTAATCCCCCTCCCCTCTCCAGAGATCAAAGGAATTATATGAAGGATCATGTCCTCCAAGTTAAGGGGACTAAGGGAATGTTTGTTCTTGTTATATCCTTGAAATAATTATTCCTTTATAAAAGCTAATATATTTAGTGATTACATGGAATCAGGGTCCTGAGGATCCCTCAAATTGGGGGAACACAATTGGTGGTAGCTTGAGTCAATGGCAAAGACTAGATGCCCCCAAACCTCCTTAAGTGTACAGGAGAATTATAGAGAAGAAGTGAAATTTAACATTCCTGGCATTCATTTGGGACCAGGGTAATTACATTTGTATCCCTAGTGCCTACCCTAGTGTCTGACACATAGTAGACACAAAACCCAAACTTCTCATTACTGTCTAGACTCAGTCCATGTAGGTTCCCAAAGTGGGCAATACTGCCCCCTGGGGGCACTGGACCTATCTAGGGGGGACATTGAATAAAAATAAAGGGGCAGTGGAAGCATAAGGAAAGAAGAAAAGAAAAATTTTGAAAAACCATTTGTATACATTTCATCTGTTGTGTAACAGAATTAAAGTCATAGCAATCATGCTATTTTCCAAATAAACACACAAAACTCCAGTTATAACCCCTCAGTGGTCAAGTCCACAGACAGGTCTTAACAAACAAGTGTTGGCAGGAGTGTCATGCATTGTCTAGGAAATCCAGCATGCATTGACAGGAAATGCGTGTAATGACTTGTTTACAATACAATGCTATATGTTTATATGATGCAATATTGCATCATCAAAATTTCAATGCAGGGGAAAAGAATCACAAACTTACAATAAATTATTAAATTTAAGATGCATAATTTTTAAAAATTTGCATTTTTTGAAATTATGTGAATTTCAAAAAAAAAGCCATTAAAGAAAGTTGATTTCCAGGGCACTGAGTATTTTTTGTAAGGGGGCAGTAGGCCAAATAAGTTCTGGAATTTCTAGGCTATAGCACCACCAACCATCTAATTATCTAATTTCACAACCTCGGTGTCACTCGACTCCTCACTCTTACTCCACAATTCAAATAGCTAAATATTGTCATTTCTATCTCTATAACATCTCTCATATATGTTCCCTCATCTCCCCTCCTAAAGATACCATCCTCATTACCTCTCCCTTAGACTACAATAATAGACTTCTCTTTGGTCTCTTCACCTCATGCTTCTCCCCACTCTGATCAATCTTCCACACGTCACCAAAGCGATTTTTCTAAAGGTCAGATGTGATCACATCACACACACCCATCCTATGCCATTCAATAAACTCCAGTGATTTCTTATTACCTCTAGGATCCAACATAAATTCTTCTGTTGGTCAATAAAATCTATAATCTGGCTTTTTCCTACCTTTCCAGTCTTCCTCCACATTTCTCCCCTCCACGTACTCTTCCATCTAGTCTTATTGACCTCCTCAGTATTCTGCCTCCTACTTCATCCTCAATCTCCCATCTCCAATATTTTTTCACATCCTCCATGAATGGAATGCACTTTCCACTTACCTCCTCTTAGAATATTTGATTTCTTTCAAGGTTCTCCTTTGTATGTACTTTGTATATGCCTAGTTATTTGCATGTTTTCTCTCCCACTGGAATGTGAGCCCTTTGGGGTCAGGGACTGGTTTTGCCTTTTCTTTCTTTCCTTTTTTTTCTTTTTGGTATCCACAGTACTTGGTTTGATGTTTGGCATATAGTAAGTGCTTAATAAATGCTTGCTAATTGACAGACAAAAAAGACTCCACCCAAGCACCATTTTCTACATGAAGCATTTTTTGATCACACTTCCTCCCAAAACTATATTGTATTCATTTTGTATATATTGTATATAAATTTGTATATATGCATGTGATCTCACCCAATAGAATGTAAGCTCATTAAAGGCAGGGACTGTTTCAACTTCTTTGTATCCTCAGTAAGTAGTAAGAATTTAATAAATGCTTATTGGTGGATTGACTAAATGAAGCAAGCACATGACAGTTTTATTAACTACTGAACAGTCAGCCTCTATTTGAGGTAGCCAATTTTCAGTATCCGAGTGAGAACATAGACAGACAGCACCTTCATAACTCATTTGAATCTGACTCTAAATTGCTCAGTAAAAACCTAGTAGCTATAAAGCCCAGTTTGAAATCATGTACACACACACACACACTATCCTTTTAAATCGAGACTCAGACTCAAGACATTCTCCTTAATAACAGTAGCAAGAGCCTTGGATTTAAGAGGACTGGCAGAGATTTCGGAGGTCATCTATCTAGGAGTCACCAATACAGCCTATAGTCCAAATATGTCCTACTGTCTTCTTTGGTATGCCCTGGGAGCTAAGAATGGTTTGTTTGAGGTTTTTTTTTTAACATTTTTAAAATAAAGTTTATTGTGTTTTAAAATGTAAAAAAACTTTTTTAACTTCAGGGCTATATAAAAACAGGGGCAGAAAGGATTTGGCTCTCAGGCCATAGTTTGCTGTCTCCCGATCTACTTTAATCCTTCTCAGTTCATAAATGAGAAAATTGAATCTCAGAAAAGCTAATTTGCCTCCCGTCAAACCAGCACAGATAATGGAACTAGGATTCAAATACAAATCCTCTGACTCCAAATCAAGCATTCTTTCCCCTACACCATGCTGCCCAGAAGTCTAAGCCCGTTATTTTACGTGTAATAATGACTACTCTGACTTGAACTTCCTGAAGGCCCCTTTTGCTACATTTCACCTCTCCCTCAAGACTCTCTAGTATCTTTAAGGAGGTCTGGCATTGATTCTCCACCTATTGTGTTTCCCAAATTTAGGGGTCCCTATCACCCCAGTACCACTTAACCTCTTAAGAGTCAGATCATCTTTTATAAAGGAATAATTACTTTAAAAAACATAGTGAAAACAAATATACAAAAATTCCCTCCCCAAGTCCTGGAGGGCATAATCCCTCCTACTCCCCTGATATTTCTACTGGGGGAGGGGATTAGATTCAAAATTTAACTCAGTTCCTATACAGCATAGTGTCATCTAGTTCTAAGGCCAAATCAAAACCTCAAACCCATTACTTGGGACCCCAACGTGTTAGGGGATAGGAAAGAGAGTCTTTCTCCATAACCAGAGCAGTGAATGATGACCATGCTGGGTGTGAACAAGAACTTTACCCCTGGATGCCCCTGGAAAGACTCTCCCAGTCTAGTAGTTTTAAAGATATAGCCCATTTTGACTGTATGGAAAGCAATGGAAAGCAGCTGCTCTCACCCACACAATAAGAGGATGCAGAATGTCTTCTCCCAGAAGCAGATCCCTGCTGTCTCCCACATGGGTATTTCCATCTTAGATAATCTGAGCAGGTGCTCACAAATGAGGAAACTGAGATTCAGGGAAGTTAAAAAGCTTGCACAAGGTCGAATAGGTGCTTGGTTTTTTGTCGTTTGGGTTTTGTTTGTTTGTTTTACTCCAAACTCAGTGCTCTTTCCACCACAGTATCCAGAGTTCACACCAGCCAGGAGCCCAAACAACTCATTAGTCATCTCATTAAGTCTCCTGGTGATGGTGCAAGACACTGCGTTGGGTCTAGCTGCAAATATTTCTCCTTATCCTGTGCTTAGTAGGGACAAAAGACAGCTCACCAGCCTCCTTCAGACAATAACCTAATTCTAGAAATTCAGCCTATCCAACGCCTTCAACCTATCTCCTTGGCCCTGGGTGTTTTCCTATCCCCCTTTTAGTCAAGTTCAAAGAGAGGAGTCTTAATAAATAATCATCTAACAGATCCTCTGATGATTTATGTCTGCTTATTAAGCACTTCTGCTAACCAAATTATCACTTCTTCCTTTAGAATCCTCCCCAATTAGACTCCCGGAAACTTAAGCAATAGGACAAGCTGCCTAATTGGCTAGAAAAGGGACTTCTTAATGAAAGAGCTGCAGAGCCAGAGGTGGAAGGTAGTCTGGAGGAAATGACTTCTTTTGGAAACCAAGCATTATTCTTCTGATCATCAATTTTCTGTGGTAACCAGAAGAGTATTAACTCTATAAGGAGGTGGGTAGTATATCACCCAAAGCGACTCCTGCTTCCAAAATAATAATAATAGCTGACAAATAGTGCTTTAGGATTTGCAAAGCACTTTGTAAACATTCTCTCATTTGATCCTCACAATAACCCTTTGAAATTTGTCACTATTGTTATCCCAATTCTACAAATGAGGAAATTAAGATTTCTGAGACTGTCTTACCACTAGCAAGATAAAAGTGAATTGCAACTTAGTGGAATCACTTGAGGCCTTGTTACTTTCTTTGTTATTTTTTCTTTTTTTAAATGAAGTTTGTCAATATTTTTTATGTTACTTACAGGTCCCAGTGTATTCCCCTATATTCCTAAAAGCTATCTCTCATAACAAAGAATAAAAAATAGGAGGGAGGAACCCAGTTCAGCAAAACCAGTCATCAAAAAAGGCTGATATTATATGCAATGTTCCATATCAGCAGCCCCCCACCTCAGCAAAGAGGAAAGATGTAGTTAATTTTCAATGCACCAATATGGGAGGCAAAGAAGGAAAAAGCATTCATATGACCTGGAGATGGAACAGTTGGGGCTGGGAACAATGTAATTTGAATAATTGTGGGTAGGTAAAAAAAAATAAATCTCTCTACCCTGAAATTCAACTTTAGATTATAGGATTATAGATCTCAGAAGCTATATAATCCAATCTGCTTATTTTAAAGATGAGGAAACTGAGGCCCAGAGAGGTGAGATGATTAGCTCAAGGTCACACCTCTCTCCAGGGTCATCTGGAATGCAAACACCCCCAGAAGGAGGACATATTCAGTTTCTAATACAGTAGAGGAATCATTTAACCAGATTCTTTCACGAGTGGGACAGCAGGAAAGCAGTGGGCACAATTAATGGGAGTAAGGATAGGGAAAGAAGTTTGGGAGCACCAAGAACAAAGTTCTTTCAAGGTTTATCAGAATGACTGGGGAGCAAAGGATCCTCAGGTGGGAAAAGGGCTGAGAGCAGTGAACGGCATCAGGGGCCCATTGTTAGTGAGTCCTTAGGGCAGGTGGGCTTGAGGAGAGAAGGCTATAAACTTGACCTGCTCGAAACTTCTCAGAGCCAAAGAAAACACTGGTTGGACTTTCAAGAACTGTGATACAGATCCAGTATTCCCAAACAAGCCAGTCCCAGTTAGCAATGAAAATGAAAATAGTAACTTCCTTTTCTATAGTTCTTGATAATTTACAAAATTCCTCCCTCACAACCACCCCCACGATGTTAGCAACAATATATGTCTTCCCATACTTCTCAACATTCTTCATAGTCATCATTTATTATACCGTAATAATACCACAATCTGTTTAGCCACTCCTCAATCAATGGGCATCTATCCACTTTGTGCACAGTTCTTCGCTACAACAAAAAGAAGGATTGTAAATATTTTAATGTTTGTGGGACCTTTTTTCTGTCTTTGGCTTCCTTGGCATTCTTCCTTAGCAGTTTGATCTCTGGGTCAAAGAGCATGGATATTTTATCCACTTTCTTTGCATAATTCCAAATTGCTTTCTGGAATTATCGAACCAATTCACTATTCCACCAATAACATGTTAACATTCCTGTTTTTCTACAATCCCTCCAGCATTAACTATTCCTATCTTTTGTCACCTTTGTTAATTTCCTGGGCACAAGATGAAACTTCAGTATTATTTTGGTTTACATGTCTCTTATTATTAGGGATTTGAAGCCATATGTTATATGGTTCTTTAAACTTTTCAATTCCTCTTTTGAGAACTGCTTGTTTATATCTTTTGGCCATTTGTCCATTGGCAAAGAGAAGTCGATGTTAACAAACACCAGCATGGTCTGTCACAAGAGAACTCCTGGAACAGACCCCTCTGTTATCCGTTGAGTTCTAGCTTTTCAGTGAATGCATCTGAAAAGTCTAAATGATGCTAATGTTTTTAACATTGGATCTCCTCTTATCAATTCTGCTAGGAGGTTTATTCTGCTCTTAAGAATAAATCCCATGAGATGATTTTTGCTTGGTAACGGCCCTGGCTCCCATTGCCTGTCAACAGGTTTCACCACATAATGGGTTGTGGTAAATTTTTATGTCCCATTTTTGAATCACTTATTCACTGTTAATTTTTTATCTGCTTTCAGGAGAAAGAAATGTGTAGCTAGATTGTATGTACTGGGGCCTTAGCTGTCTTAGAAAAACAGAGCCTGTGCTAGAACTAACCTCCTTTCTCCTGGCTTTTTACCCTATTCTCTCTCCTTAGAGAAGCTGGCCATTGGTTGCCAAATGTTCCAATATCCCACACATATAGCAACTTCCCCAAATTCAACAGAAATCAAAAGGGGGCTTGTGATGGCACAGTTACAATGTCTTTACATTAGATTACAAGGTCTTTCAATCAAATGAGAGGAAGAATTCTTTTGTATGAAGATTTCAAATATTGTTAGGAAGATGAAAGATCTACCAACTTGGATCTAGTAGGAAGAAGGAAGAAAGAGCTATCTCCCTGGGCTAATTGGGGTGAGTCTAAAGAACTGGATTTGAATAGTGACTTTTATGATGAAAAATTTTCTCATCCTAAGCAAGTCATTTAATCTCTATGGACCTCAATTTTCATACCTGTAAAATAGGAATTCTTTACTTGTACTACCAGACTTGTTGGGGGGAAAGTACTTTGTAAACCATTGTTGTCATTCAGCTATTTCAGTCATATTCGACTCTTTATGACCCTATTTTGGTTTGTTTGGTTTTTGGTTTTTTGTTTTGCAAAAATACTAAAGTGATTTGCCATTTTCTTCTTCAGATCATTTTACAGATGAGGAAACTGAGGCAAACAGGGTTAAATGACCTGCCCATAGTCACATAGCTAGTAAGTGTCTGGGACCAGATTTGAACTCAGGAAAATGAGTCTTCCGGACTCTAAGCCTGGCACTATTCCACCTAGCCCCGCTTTGTAAACCATAAATCACCATGTAAACGTGTGCTATTATTATTATTATTCTTTAACCCAGAAGCTATGAATTAGACTCGTGAGGTCATTTGCAATTCTATAATTGGTTTCAATAGTAATCCATTTCAAGGCCCCTATGAGACCAGAAGAAACCCCTTTTAAGAAAGAAACAAGCTGAAATAACCTTTGGGGCTATGAACTAAAAGAGCTGATGAATCCATTTCCCTATGGCTGAAGAGGCCACATAGTAGCTAAAGACCAGAAGATAGCTGCAGAGATTAGTACTTCAGCAGGGATGACTAGAAGCAAGCAACAGAAAATGTCCTAGTATAGATGCTAGCAGAAAGCAGTATAGCAAAGATGAAACAAAAGACACCAGCTCAGCAGAGTAACCCAGTGACATCATCAGAAGTAATTGGTAGCTCCATAGGGAAATAAGCAACAGTGTCTGAGCTATGAGTTACCACAGTGATGCAAATTGAGGCAGGCAGGTGACACAGTGCATAGAGCACTAGGCCTGGAGTCAAAAAAAAAAAGACCTGAGTTTAAATTTGACCTTAAACACTTTCTAGCTGTACAACCCTGGGCAAGTTATTTAACTTTTGTTTACCTCAATTTCCTTATCTGGAAAGTAGATATAATAAGAGCACCTGCCTCACAGGGCTGCTGTATCAAATGCAATAAAATTGTAAAGCACTTGGCACAATGCTGTGCACATAGTAAACACTATATAAATGTTTATTATTATTATTATTATTATTATTATTATTATTTATTATATTCTCTGGCCATTCCCTCTGTATTCCCTTTTCCATTAGTGTACGAGAATCTGTGGGGACAGTACCCTTATGTGTATGAAGGGAATCTTTCTTATCACTTTTTTTTAATATATTCTGTAATTAACTGTTTTCTTCCTTGACTTAATTAGTTCTCTATTTAGGAGAGGGAGTAATAAAAGCACATCAGTGTGGGTTCTTAAGCTATGGTTTTCAGTAGTTGCTGACCCGCAACATGCCTCAGATGTGGAACACATTTCAGGGAATCCACGTGTATGAGGAGATCCAAGTGCTGAAGGATTAGATCCATTTTAAATACCTAAAAGATTGCTGTATAGCTATCAGGGCTCAGGAAAAGGAATGGGATAAAAGAAAACCTATGGTCTTGCTTAGAGAAAATTATAGAGCACTGATTTTTTTTTGGAGGGGGAAAGGCAAGGCAGTTGGGGTTAAGTGACTTGCCCAAGGTTACGCAACTATTAAGTGTCTGAGGCCGAGTGCTGAATTTTTTTAAGTCCAGGGCTCTACTATATCACGCTGTCTAGAATGAATGAGACAAGTTGGATTTCGGTGTGCTCCATCCTGAGACTTGCTCCCTATAATGAACAGGGGATAACTTTGGGAATATATTATTCTGTTCTAGGCAATAAGAGCATTTTGCCCTCACTTTATCAGCCACCTAGCTGCCCCTTTATGGCACCTTATAGGGTACTTTTCTTTCTTTCTTTCTTTTTTTTTTTTGCTTTTTGGCAGGGCAGTTGGGGTTAAGTGACTTGCCCAAGGTCACATAGCTAGTACATGTGTCAAGTATGTGAGGCCGAATTTGAACTCAGGTCCTCCTGACTCCGGGCCGGTACTCTACTCACTGTACCACCTACCTGCCCTAGGGCACTTTTCTTACCACAATTTTATGAGGTGACTGATAAAAACATTACTATCTCCTCTAAGGCTCATCGAGGTGAAGGGTCATTCAAGGTCACACAGCTACTGAATGCCCACCAAAGCTTGAACCTAGGTGTTCTGCTCAATGCTTTTTTCGCTACATGCCTCTGCCTGGCTACTAGATCACAACATATATACTTGAGAGAAATTAAATAGTCAGGTAGAGGTAATGAGGTTGGCATGTACTAGATAGATTTCTCTTGATTAGCTGTAACTCCACAGTGATATTTCCTTAATTTCCTCTGATCTTTCTTTTAAAGAAACCCAGAGAAAATACAACTAGGTGGCACAGTACATGCATTGCTGAACCTAGAGTCGCGAAGACTCATCTTTGTGAGTTCAAATCTGGCCTCAGATACTTACTTAGCTGTGTCGCTTAACTCTGTTTGCCTCAGTTTCCTCATCTGTAAAATCTGTAAACCACTTGATTATCTTTGCCAAGAAAACCTGGAAAAGTCAGACATGACTGAATAGCAGCAGCAGAGAAAATATACCTAAGTTCCTCAAAATATCTGGCAGAGGGTGGAGAAAAAGATTGGCCCCTGGACTCAAGATAGCTTTGTGGCAGTGATGGCGAAAAGATGCACTTGGGAACGTCTCATGATCCAGCTTAGGAGATTCCTCATAATCCTATATGAATCAGTCTTCTGTATAGAGAGGGGGTGGACTAAGGTGAAAACTAATGAAGCTATTATCTAGAAGAATGAAATTTTTCCCTCTAGGTGGCAGCAAACTCCATCTAACTTTGGTTAGCCTTTTTAACTCCAACGTAAGACACGAAAGACTGAATTACAGAATCATTTAGATTTAGCTGAAAGAGACATTGAGCCCAGTCTCCTCGTTTTACATTTGAGAGCAATGAGGCCCAAAGAAGCTACATGATTTGCCCAGTGGGGAGTGGAAAAGCTGAGATTTGAATTTCAGCCTTTTTCATGGAGCTTTGCTCCATGTTTCCTTCTTGGGACCAGTAGGTCCTGTGCATATTTAAGCATCCCTCTTGCCCAGTATATATCAAAGATGAGACATAAACTCAGTTCTTTCTGATCCCGAGGTAAGTGCTCTATCTATATACCCACACTGCCCGTAACATATCACAACAGCTGGGTTGGGTGGAATGGTACAGTAGAAATTTAAGGAACTGGATTTCAATCTTAGTTTTATCCCTATGGCCCCCAGTTTATGATAGTTGGTCAGTCAATAAATGTTTATTAAGTGCCTACTATGCGCCAGGCACTGTGCAAAGTGCTAGAGATACAAAGAAAGGTAAATTATATCCCCTGCTCTCAAGGAACTCACAGAGACTATTAGAGTTGGAAGCAATTTTTTAAATCATAATCTCTCTATGCTCTAGTCTCCCCCTCTGTGAAATGAATGTACTATAATAACCCCTGCACTGCCTACTTCACGAGGTCCAATTGAAAAAATCTTTACTGAGAGTTCTTACAAGGACCAAATCAACAACTTTGAGCACTTCTAATAGTGCTGAATCGTAGGCCTTTAGAGAGACAACCAAGATGTCCCAGAGACATCACAAGACAATGTAGGATTGACTGCCAAATTAATTGTAAAAATAAATTCCATTGTCTTATTCCAAGGTATTATAGGAAATAACAGAAAGTTGGGAAAGATAGCTAATATGTCCGATAGAGTCAGAATCCAAAAGTTCTCTGTGGGATGGAACAATGACGGTCCAAATCTAGTAAAATGGAAATTAGTAAAGTTAAATCTTTTAAACTTAAATTCAATACAAATAGTTTGCATTTCTAAAATATCTTGTGGTTTACAAAGTGTCTTAAATTATTTTATTTGACTCTCAAATAGGTTTGTGAGCTAGACACGACAAATATTATTATTCTCGTTTTATAGATGGAGAAACTAAGGCTCTGGGAGGTCAAATGTCTTATCCAGATTCACATACCTAGTAAGTACCTGAGGGAAAATTTGAACCCAGATCTTCTTGATTCTGAATGTAGCGCATTATCCAGTGTTTTATGCTATCTCTATAAGTGGGATTCTGTGGGGAAAATGGATTCAACTGAATGTCAGAGGGTTATCCTGGCAGCAACACTAAATTCATTGTCTTTCCTGGATGGTCTATAGCCTATCTGGCTGCTTTATGTTTTGACTATATCTGTTCATGAGTTCCTGCAATTCATTTTCTTCTTCTGCAACTTCTGCAAGATGAAATAAAGGTCACAACATACCTAATATGCACATGCTACCTTGAGTGCTTATATGGGAGCTGAGGATGCCTTTTAGGCATATTTGAGGATACTTGGATATGTATATAAGGAGATATTCCTGGAGTAATTCCAGGTGGAGATGATGATGAGCCAAAGAATAATATCAAAGATAGGAACCCTCTTGTGGTCAACCTCTAGAACTGAACCTAGTTCATGTGAATTCATGGTTTAGGGCCCCTGGAGCAATCTCTGGGCTGTAGGTACAGTGGATAGAACACTGAATCTAGGTTCAGGAATACCCGTGTTCAAATCCAGCCTCTGGCAGTTACTAGCTATGAGATCCTGGTCACGTCATTTAGCCTCTGTCTGCCTCAGTTTCTTCGAGTGTAAAAATGGGGATAATAGCACCTACATCACAGGGTTGTTGTAAGAGAAATAAGAGAATTTTTATGTGCTTAGCACAATGCCTCACACATAGTAAGTGCTTAATAAATGTTTATTCCCTTCCCCTTCCATGTGTGTGTATGTGCGTATAAAATACTAGATACAGTAGTCTCTTTCCCTAGCACCCAACAGCGCTCTGCTGATAGTTTGTCTGTCTGTCTATCCATTTGTCTCTCTCTCCATCTCCCTGTCTTTTTGAACCCACCAATCTTCCTCCCACCTTGGCCAAAAATCTGAACCTCAGCAATACATAAGAATCCATACCACTCCTCAGTTTATTATCACTCAGTTTATCAAACTCATGAATATTATTTAATTAATAGCTCTGGAATGAATTAATAACATTTTAAAATACCTTGAATGTTTTCCACATGCTTCTTTGTTGTGTAGAAAATAACAGCAAGACGAGACCTGGGTTTAAGGTAAATTTAAGGTGTGGATTTATTGGCCAAGCACGTGACTACTTGGAGTACATACCCAAAGTAGATTCAAATCAGGCAGTCCAGATCTGAGGGACTACAATGCTTATAAAGGCAAAAACCACAATGACACAGTTAGGGAGAGTCGCTAGTGGAAGCAATGATGTACAGAAGCAAAGATCAGCCATTGGTTGAATTTATCAGCTCAGAGCTAATTTGGGAATATGGCTAGATTCAGGGGTGCGACCATCCTGTGACACAGGGTGGTCCGCTTCCTAGAATGGGTGGCCCTCAGGGGCGCAACCTTTCCTATAACTGGGTGGAGGGTACGGGGTGGAATTCCCCAGAAAGTAAACCCTACCTGATCTATGGTCTGAGTTGGGGGGACCTAGCTTGGTCAGCAGAAGAGCTGCACCCTAACCCAGGGTATGGGGCTACTTGGTAACAGGGCGGGGGGTGTTCCTTAAAATAAACTTGTGCCTTACCCTAGCAACTGATCCTTGTACATAATGCTGATGTATAGAGAATATACAGAATGCTGAATCATGAGGAAAGGGGGGGTCAGGGGACTAGCACTGGATAAACTACCCGGACTACACCTTAAGCTGTTTCAAGCCATTTCAGGGTGTAGGACAGAGACGAAGGCAAGAATATAAAGGGGATTAATGGTGGGCTCAGAAGGGATTAATGGTGGCCTCAAATGGTGGGCTTCATGGTGGGCTTCAGTTTGGGTGTAACACTTGTGCACCAGACACATTGTATCTTCTTTACATATTCATGGACAACCCATAAACAAATGTAACCCTTGTTTTGAACAACTATTTTACTCAGACTATGAAGAATGTTCCTATCTCTTTAAAAAGCAGCTAAGAGCTAAGATATTATTATTATAGTTTGTAAGAGTTAAGATGAAGCAGCTAGATGGTACAGAAGATTGAGTCCCAGGCCTGAAGTGAGGAAGACCCATCAGACACTGACTAGCTGTGTGACCCTGGACAGGTCACAGAATCCTGCTTGTCTCAGGTTCTCCATCTGTAAAATGAGCTGAAGAAGGAAGTGGAAAACCATTCTAGTATCTCTACCAAAGAAACCCCAAAAGGGGTCACAAAGAGTTGGCCATGACTGAAAATAACTGAACAAAGAGTTGAGATTGAATCATCGTGTTGACAATTTTAAAAGTCAGTTGAGAAAAGGCTTAAAGCGAAGTGCCTGTCCTTTATGGAGTCTGAGAGAAAGTGCCTGTTTTATCTGTGACATATGAAAACTGTGAAGAGTCTAATGCATCAGAGAAAAAGAAGGTGAGGATGAACTTCTTTCTTGTGAAAACTTGTGCTGAGTGTTATTTCGTAAGTAAATCATATAAAAGAAATTTGCAAAGAGAATTCTCTGAAAAACTTGAGAGAAGCTGATAAACTGTTTCATGTGACCAAAGAAAAAGAGCAAATCTTAATCAGAAATATTAATATATTTAAGAGAATTTTATTTTATTTTAAATGTACTATATATTTAATATTTTAATTTAAGTTAATAATTTAAAATTAGTATTTAACAATATAATATTTAATTTAATTTTAAGAGAATTTAATCATTATCTGGCATGATTTATATGATTTGAAACTGAGTTTCCATATAAGAGAAGTCGACTATAGATAGAGTTTGAGGTAACGTGGGCTAGAACGTTGTTCATAGTCAACATGTTACAAATAGTTTTAAAGCTATAGACATATGGATATATTTTACATCAAGTATTGATTCCATTTGTTACATTACATATTCAGTCATTTTAATATTTATTTAATTATAGAAGCAGCATGAAATAGTGGATAGAGAGGTAGCCCTGGGTTCAAGATATATTATTTGACATATTCTGGCTGAGTGACCCTGAGCAAGTCACTTGATCTCTCAGTGCTCTAGGAAACTCCCTGTTCTTATACTTCTAGAGAAAGGGCCATGCTTCATTAGTCAAATTGTCATTAAACATATTAAGTACTTGTTATGTGCTAGATGCTGTGCTAAGTGCTGGAGGTGCAACGAAAAGCAAAAGACAGTCCCCACTCTTAAGATATTCAGTCTACTGGGAGAGACAGCATGCAAAAAACTATATAAAAGCAAGCTACATACAGGATACAGATACATTGGAAAAAAATAAACAAAGGCAGCTAGGTGTTGCTGTGGATAGAGCTCAGGAAAACCTGACTACAAATTTGTCCTCGGACACTTACTGTGTGACCCTGAGCAAGTCATTTAACCTTGTTTGTCTGTTTCTTCATTTATAAAATAAGCTGGAGAAGACAATGGCAAAGAACTTCAGTATCTTTGCCAAAATAACCCAGATGGCGCCATGAAGAGTTAGACACAACAAAAACAACATAACAACAAAAAAATCAAATTTCAATTCAACAAACGTTTATTAAATGACTACTACATGCCAAGCACTCTGATAAATGTTGGGGATACAAAAAAAGAAAAAGATAGTCCCTTCCTTCAAGGAGCTTACGATCTAATAGGGCAGACAAAATGCAACCAAACATTGTAGCGCCAATGCGATACCCACAGCAGCTGCTATGGATATGCCTGCGTAGTTCTGAATCACAAAATATAACAGACTCCCTTCATGGAAGACAGAACCAGAACATTTATTCCAACACCAGAAAGCCAAATCCATCATAGCAACAAAGAGATCTACAGGATAAACAGTATGAGAAATCCAGGAAGGAGAGATATGGGATAATAGCAAGGATGGACAGATCAAGTGAAGATTTTTTTTTTGAGGATGGAACATGGGCATGTTTGTAGGCAGTAGGGAAGCAGTAGTAGAGGTTCGAGCTAAGTAATTAATGAGATAGAGATTATAAGTTTATTAATGAGAAATAAATTATTCAAATATAGCCCCATATTGCTACAGAGCATAGGAAGATAAGTTTAAATATGTAATAATCAAGTTGAAGGCTGAGACTGGGTGACCTAGAAGCAGTGATGTCTTAAGGTTCAAATGACATATTGGATGTTGAGCACTTTGCCAAACTTAAAACGCTATTTTTTAAAAGCCAGTTATTAGTATTAGTGCCCCTACAGTCACTGCGCCTGCAGTCTAGGGATGCCTTCATTCCGTGAGCCTTCTACTGCACTCCTGTTGAGAGCTCAAGCATTGTTTATTGAGCAATACAGGGGTGTGCTGGTAAATGATTAACAACTGGACTGAGGACACAGGGAATGTATGTACACACACTTTTTAAAAGTTTAATCTGCGTCATTAACATTTTAAGTGTAGATGATCAACAAACAATAAATCAAGCCCTGATTTGTAGCAATTGCTGACACTGAATGCTCACACTGAAAATTTGCGGTCATTTATCAGTCACATCTCACTCTTCATGATCCCACTTGAGGTTTTCTTGGCAGAGATACTGGTGTGGTTTGCCATTTCCTTCTCTAGCTCATTTTACAAATAAAGAAACTGAAGCGAAAGAGTTAAATGACTTGCCTGGAGTCACACATCTAGTAAGTGTCTGAGGACAGATTTGAACTCAGAAAGAAGAATCTTCCTGACTCCAGGCCCAGCGCTCCATCCACTGCATCACCTAGCTGCCTCAACACTGAAAAGTTAACAATCAGCCTTCAATAGTTACAGCTGGCTCCAGCACATCTCAATCTACCAGTGAGTATAGTCAGACCCCTAACCGCATTGTCCCTTCTTAGGTATGGGGCTGCATTCTTCGCAATCTGCTACATACAAGGAATTTGTTTCTTAAGCCTATTACACAAATAAAACCTCCGTCCTGCTCTGCTCCTCTATTCTCTCAGCCTTCATAAAATAGAGAAGATGCCATTTTCCCTCAGTTTCAAAAATGGGAGGACCAAAGGCAACAGAAATGGAGCCAATGGGTACCTGAGAGAAGTTCCCTGGAGGACTGAAATATCTCTCCCTCCTTTCCTATACGAGTCATACCCTCTATAAAAACCAACAGATGTCTGACTTTCAAAAGAGAACTGAATGGCCAGAGAAAGCAGCAAAAGGCTGGAGAACAAAAGAACCAAGACTCCCCAAAGCAACTTCTTAATCTATCTGGGAGTTCTCCGTTTAGGATCAGGATAGAACTGGGTTCAAATCCATTCTCTTATACAAATTAATTGTGTGGCTATTAGTCTTTCTTGTTTGTCTTAAAGAGAACCATGACATCAGGAATGTGATGCCATTCCATACAAGTAAATTGGATTTAAGTGAGGGAGAACTATGCAAAGTCACCAGCCTCAATTTCTCTTCCAGAGCCATCTAGGTCCAGTGGCTAGATATGGATAAGAACAATTGGAATGCAAGACCATGGTCTTTTCAAGCTAAGGTGTTTAACAGATCTCCATTTGACTGAGGCAGTGCCCATTCAACGATTAAGACTTAATAAGAAATGAGGCAAATAATGGCCTCTTTTGAAAAAAAAAAAGGAAGGAAGGACGGAAGGAAGGACGGAAGGAAGGAAAAAAAGAAAGAAAGAAAGAAAGAAAGAAAGAAAGAAAGAAAGAAAGAAAGAAAGAAAGAAAGAAAGAAAGAAAGAAAGAGAAAGAAAGAAAGAAAGAAAGAAAGAAAGAAAGAAAGAAAGAAAGAAAGAAAGGAAGGAAGGAAGGAAGGAAGGAAGG